>CM025959.1:112827952-113427952 GCA_014839755.1 Sylvia borin | reverse complement strand
GCTCAGCTCCTGTTCTGGGCTCAGCTCCTGTTTTGGGCTCAGCTCCTGTTTTGGGCTCAGCTCCTGTTTTGGGCTCGGCTCCTGTTCTGGGCTCAGCTCCTGTTTTGGGCTCAGCTCCTGTTCTGGGCTCAGCTCCTGTTCTGGGCTCAGCTCCTGTTTTAGGCTCAGCTCCTGTTTTAGGCTCAGCTCCTGTTTTAGGCTCAGCTCCTGTTCTGGGCTCTGTTCTGAGCTGGGTTCAGCTCCTGTTTTAGGCTCAGCTCCTGTTCTGGGCTCAGCTCCTGTTCTGGGCTGGGAGCTCCTGCTTTAGGCTCAGCTCCTGTTCTGAGCTGGGGGCTCCTGTTCTGAGCTGGGGGCTCCTGTTCTGAGCTCAGCTCCTGTTCTGGGCTCCTGTTCTGGGCTCAGCTCCTGTTCTGGGCTCGGCTCCTGTTCTGGGCTCCTGTTTTAGGCTCAGCTCCTGTTTTAGGCTCAGCTCCTGTTCTGGGCTCAGCTCCTGTTTTAAGCTCAGCTCCTGTTTTAAGCTCAGCTCCTGTTTTAGGCTCAGCTCCTGTTCTGGGCTCTGTTCTGAGCTGGGCCTGGGGTCACACTGTTTTGGGGCCACCTGGGGGCTTAGCAGTGTTTGAGAAGTGAAGGTGTTTTTGTTGAGTTTTGCTCAGAAGACCCTTTTTAAGCTCAGCCTTGTGTGGGCAGTGATTTGCAGCCCCCTCTGACGTGCTGTGAGCCCATCAAGCTGGTTTCCATTTCCTGGCTGGAAGCAGCTGCATTCCTTGCTGAGGGTTCTGTGCAGTTTGGTGCATTTCTCTCCAGCCTCTCTGTGCTCTCTGAGTTTGGCATTTCCTACTTTTGGTCTTCCCTTTCTCCAAATCAGCTTTCTCTTTTCTCTTCAGTGGGGTCTGTCTTCTGCTTCTGCCCCACGGAAGGTGTGGGAGTTTCCCAGGGAGAGAGAAAATGCAGGGGTTGAATTAAAGCCTTTAGAGAAATTAGAAAACATTGAGCTGTGTAAACATAAAGTAGAAGTTTAAGGTTTAAAGTGAATGTACTTTAGGTGCCTTAAGAATTTGTTAGTTAGCACGAAGCCTAGAGCTTTAAAGCTTGGTAATTGAGTTTTAGACATAACAAAAATAGAGCAGAACGTTGCTTACAGTACTAGATAGAGCAAGTACAGATTTTATATAAATGAGATAGAACTTTTTATATTAATAGATATATGATATAACTTTTTACATTAATAGATATGTTATATGTGTAAGTTTTAATACTATTTTTTGTAGTTTTTTTGTGGTTTTATATACTTTCAGAAGTTAGGTTTAGAAAGAATGTTATAGAATTGTGTTTGTAGCTAATTAGGTAGTTTATAAATAAAGAGATGAATATGCACTTCTGATTTATAAATAAAAAGCTCTTGTTTTTGGAGTAATAGTATTTCCCCAAGGCAGTCCCCAGCCCTGAGTGTGCCAAACACTTGTTGTGTTTGTGGTGTCCAGGCTTTGCTCCTCTCCTGGTGGGATAAAACTCCTTATTGCCCCCAAACAGAAACTGGGTGTGTCCCTCAGGATCTGAGGGCAAATAAAAAAGACTGAGAGCAGGTTCTGTGCCAGCAGGAGCCAGGGCACTTTGTGTTCACTCCTGGTTTGTAGCTGAGAAAGCTGCAGGGCTTGGCTGAGGGTTTGGGTATTCTCAGGCAGCTCACACTAAAAACGCAGGGATTTGAGCCCAGGAATGGTCACATCTGGAGCAGCTGCCTCAGAAGGTGGAGGCTTTAGGCAGAGGTGGGGTTTTGTTCCCCAGCTGTGCCTTGTGTGGAGCACAGCAGTGCTCCTGCGCAGGGATTCTGCTCCACAAGGGATCAGGAGTCTGCACCTTTGGCTCTCTAATTTTAGCTGTTCCCATTGTTTTCATTTTCATCCTGACTTTTCTTATTTTCCACCTTCAGTTTCCAGGTTAAATCTAATTTTTCTGGCTGGCTTATTTTTCTAAAAGACAGGAATGCACCATTTTAAATATTATTATTTTCTTCCCCTCCCATTTCTCCCAATATGTTTTGTTTTATAACGTTATTCCAGAAGCCTTCAGTTCAAGCTGCTCTGTTTAGTCAGTGATACAAATTCCAGGTAGTTTTACCCTCTGAATTTGGGAATTGCAGGTTCTAACTGAGCTCCTTCTTGGATCTCCTGGATCCCAGCAGAGGCAGCAGCTCCTCCGTGTGCTGGGATGAGGCAGAGCAGGGCTGAGGCTCCCTCTCCAGGAGCTCAGCAGCAGAGCAGGAAGGGGTTTGATCAAAAACCCCATCCAGGCTGGAATTGCATCCCTGGGCTGCAGGAATTGCATCCCTGGGCTGCAGGAATTGCATCCCTGGGCTGCAGGAATTGCATCCCTGGGCTGCAGGAATTGCATCCCTGGGCTGCTGGAATTGCATCCCTGGGCTGCAGGAATTGCATCCCTGGGCTGCTGCAATGTCACAGAATTCTCCCAGAGAACCACCAGAACATTGAACATTCCCTTTGACAGGCACAGTCCCAGGATCCTGGGATGCTCTGGGTGGGAAGGGGCTGTCCCAATCACCCAGTGCCACCCCTGCCATGGCAGGGTCACCTCCCACTGTCCCAGGGTCACCTCCCAATGTCCCAGGGACACCTCCCACTGCCCCAGGGACACCTCCCAGTGTCCAGCCTGGCCTTGGGCACTGCCAGGGATCCAGGGGCAGCCACAGCTGCTCTGGGCACCCTGTGCCAGCCCTGCCCACCCTCTGGGCAGATGGGCTCTGAGGTCCCTTCCCACCCAAACCATTCCCTGTCCCTCATACCCTTGTCCAAAGGCCCTCTCCAGGTGTCTCAGGGGCCCCTTCAGGAGAATTCTGCTTTTCCAGCTCTGTGCTTTCCCCATCCTTGGGTTTTCCATGCCAGCCCGAATTCCTTGCCCAGCACATTCAGTTCCAGGCACTGTCAGGACAGCACTTTCTGGAGGTGGTGGTGGTTGCTGTTGCCATGATTTGTGGTTCTCTCCTGGCACTGGGGCTGGCTGTGGTGCCATTCCCTGTGGGAATTGCTCACTGTGCTTCTCCCTGCAGCGAGGGCCACGGGAAGCTGACGGTGTTCTCAGTCAAAGCCATGCTGGCCACCATGTGTGGGGGGAAGATCCTGGACAAGCTCAGATGTGAGTACTCCTCAGCAATCCAGTTCCTTTCCTGGCTTTGTTGTGTTCTGTTCTGGAGCCTGTTCTCTGTTTTTTTGCTGATTCTGGGATCTTTCTGCTGAGCTGGAGCTGTGCTGTAAATCCCAGAATCCCAGAGGGACAATCCCTCCCAGTCCCAGGATCCCAGAGGGACAATCCCTCCCATCCCCAGGATCCCAGAGGGACAGTCCCTCCCATCCCCAGGATCCCAGAGGGACAATCCCTCCCATCCCCAGGATCCCAGAGGGACAGTCCCTCCCATCCCCAGAATCCCAGAGGGACAGTCCCTCCAGTCCCAGGATCCCAGAGGGACAGTCCCTCCAGCCCCAGGATCCCAGAGGGACAGTCCCTCCAGCCCCAGGATCCCAGAGGGACAGTCCCTCCAGTCCCAGGATCCCAGAGGGACAGTCCCTCCAGCCCCAGGATCCCAGAGGGACAGTCCCTGCAGTCCCAGGATCCCAGAGGGACAGTCCCTCCCAGTCCCAGGATCACAGAGGGACAGTCCCTCCCAGTCCCAGGATCACAGAGGGACAGTCCCTCCCAGTCCCAGGATCCCAGAGGGACAATCCCTCCAGTCCTAGAATCCCAGAGGGACAGTCCCTCCCAGTCCCAGGATCCCAGAGGGACAGTCCCTGCAGTCCCAGGATCCCAGAGGGACAGTCCCTGCAGTCCCAGGATCCCAGAGGGACAGTCCCTCCCATCCCCAGGATCCCAGAGGGACAATCCCTCCAGTCCTAGAATCCCAGAGGGACAGTCCCTCCCAGTCCCAGGATCCCAGAGGGACAATCCCTCCCAGTCTCAGGATCCCAGAGGGACAATCCCTCCCAGTCCCAGCATCCCAGAGGGACAATCCCTCCAGTCCCAGAATCCCAGAGGGACAGTCCCTCCCATCCCCAGGATCCCAGAGGGACAGTCTCTCCCAGTCACAGGATCCCAGAGGGACAGTCCCTCCAGCCCCAGGATCCCAGAGGGACAATCCCTCCAGATCCCAGGATCCCAGAGGGACAATCCCTCCAGTCCCAGGATCCCAGAGGGACAGTCCCTCCAGTCCCAGGATCCCAGAGGGACAGTCCCTCCCAGCCCCAGGATCCCAGAGGGACAGTCCCTCCCATCCCCAGGATCCCAGAGGGACAGTCCCTCCCAGTCCCAGAATCCCAGAGGGACAATCCCTCCAATCCCAGGATCCCAGAGGGACAATCCCTCCCAGTCCTGGGATCCCAGAGGGACAGTCCCTGCAGTCCCAGGATCCCAGAGGGACAGTCCCTGCAGTCCCAGGATCCCAGAGGGACAGTCCCTCCAGCCCCAGGATCCCAGAGGGACAGTCCCTCCCAGTCCCAGAATCCCAGAGGGACAGTCCCAGGATCCCAGAGGGACAGTCCCTCCCAGCCCATGGAGTCCAATGCCCACTTTGTCCCCAGAGCACTGAGTGCCAGGTCCAGACCTTCCTGGGACACCTCCAGGGTTGTTTAGTTCCGTGTTCCAGCTCCTGGTTATCCCAAGTCCAGGGCTCAGGAGGCTTCCCAAGCCCATTTCTTTAGTTTCAGCTCTTGGGCTTCTCTAAATGTTGAATTTAGGGGCTGATTTTCCACTGGGAATGTCCCAGTTGTCACCATTTCCCTGCTCTGAGGACGTTGGAGGCTCCTGTGAATCTTCTGCTTCCCCTGAGGCCCTGTGCACCTTCTCACTCTGTAACTGTGAGGTGGAATCCCGGGATGGTTTGGGTGGGAAGGGGCCTCAGAGCCCCTCCATGGGCAGGGACACCTCACACTGGCCCAGGCTGTCCCCAGCCCTGTCCCTTCCCCTGAGCCCTGCTGACTCCTGGGCTCAGTTCCTTTCCCCCTGTCTCCAGCAGCTCTGGGGTGATGGAACTGACCCAGATCCCAAATCCTGCAGGATCAGGACACAGAGCAGGATTCCTCCAGCTGGAGAGAAAACTGCTGGTGAAGGAGTGTCCTGTAAAACCCTGAGCAAGATGGGGAATTGCAGACAGCTGCTCCTTCCCCCTTCCAGGACAGGAACCCAGGAAGGAGCAGATGCAGGAGCAGAGACCAATCCTGCTTTCACCTTCCCAGAGGATGTGGTGGGTGTCAGACACCCTCAGCCCCCAGCTGCTCCTGGAGCCACTTCCATGAGGGCACATCCATGCAAGGCTGCCCAGGGCTCCCAGGGAGGGAGGAACTGCTGGGAATGTGCCTGCCCCAGCCATCTGCTCTGGGGAGGAGCAGCCTCCTGAGCTCTCTGCCTCAGCTCCTCCCTGATCCTGGCTTTCTTCTGAGCGTTGGGATTGTGCTGCTTTGCTTTCCCCCTTCCTCTCCCACATCTCCCTGATTACTGACCCACTTCACCCCCAAAACCTCCCTGTCCAGAAGGATCCCAGCCCAACCTCTCTTCCCTGAGCTCTCTGGAAATCCTGGGAGTTGTATTTTTAATGTTTCCTCACCCCAGGGTCCGTGGGGATGGTGGGAGCTTGGGCTCTGCCCTTGCTGGGGACAGGATGATGTCCCAGGAGCATCCCATGGCACAGAGGGGCTGGGATCCCTTCCCTGGCTCTGGAATATTCTGGGCTGTGCTCTCCTTGCAGAGCAGCTCCTGTGGTGCTGTGCAAGGCAGGGATCCCAGGATCTGTGAGCTTGGAAAATCCCTCCCAACCCCCAGAGCACCGAGTGCCACCCCCAGAGCACCGAGTGCCACCCCCAGGCCTTCCTGGGACACCAAAACTCCAAGGCCTGAGCACCCTGTCCATGCAGAAATTCCTGCTGATGTGCAGCCTGAGCCTGCCCTGGTACATCCTGAGGCTCTTCTCTCTCCTCCTGTCACCCTTTGGAAGGATATAATTATATCCTGCTTTTTGTCTTTTCCGATTTCACTGATTCCTCACGTGGAAGTTTCCCACTTTGACAACAAACCCAGTTTTTAACTGCAAGACAAGCATTGGTGGGGTTTGGAGGGGGTTTGAGTTTGCTCTTGGCACAGCCTGGGCTGCTCTCTCTCATTTTCAGTTGATTTCCAGACCTTTAATTTCTCCCTCTTTGGGATCACTTGACTCCTGCTGCCTGCTCAGAGCTCAGATGAACATCCTGAGCACACCCAGGAGCTTTCAGCCCATTTTAAATACAATTATTTTATTACCCACCCCACCTTGCCAGGTTCATTGCAGGCCTTCAGCTCCTGTGCAGGGATTCTGCTCCAGAAGGAGCAGGAGTCTGCACTTTGGGCTCTCTAATTTTAATTGTTACCATTGTTTTCCTTTTTTGTGCATTTTCATCCTGACTTTTTTTTTTCCACCTTCAGTTTCCAGGTTAAATCTAATTTTTCTGGCTGGCTTATTTTTCTAAAACACAGAAATGCACCATTTAAAATGCTTTTTTTTTTCTTTTTGCCCCCATTTCTCCTAATATGTTTTATTTTATAACATTATTCCAGAGGCCTTCAGTTCAAGCAGCTCTGTTTAGTCAGTGATACAAATTCCAGGTAGTTTTATCCCTCTTGGGCATTGCAGGCTTCTTCCTGAGCTCATTCTTTCAGGAAATTGGGATCATTTCTCCAGTTTATTGGAATCTTTCTGAAAGTGTCTTTTTTTTTCCTGGAGCTGGTTTTGATCACTGAAATGAAGGTGATTTTCTGCCAGCACGAGCTTTTTGATGTTTAATTACTGATGGTGCCTGAAATAACAGCAGAGGGGGTTCAGAGCTGCTGAGGAGATCTGGGATCTGTCACATCTCAGGAATTCTGGGTCTTGTTGGCACTGGTGAAACCTCCCTCTGGGAGTGCACCAGGAGAGATCTTTCTGTTGCTTTTTGATCTTCTTTTCTGTTAGAGCTGGATTTAAATGCTGGAGAGATGCAGTTTCGGTGTTCAGACTCAGATGTTTTCTTAATTTTTATTTCATATTTAAAGGTTTATTAATTCTTACCTGTGTTACAGTCTCACAAGTTGGGAGTTTTGGCTAACAAGGTCAAAAATGTCTCTGTCTCTGCAAGGCCTTTTAAGGACAAACTGTCCAATTAAGAAATGGCACCTGAATTATTTTAACTTTTAACCCAATAACCAACCACCCCTGGCCCACAATGGGGATTTTTCTACCCAATTACAAAACACCACCCAAACCTATTAAGAAGAAGGTGTAAAAGAAGAACTCAGCCTCTACCCTAAACCCTCCATCTTGCTTTATATATATATCACTATATTCTAAACCCTTAAACTCTGAGTTTCCCACCCTGTGATATCACACACTTCTATTCCCACCCCACAGCCACAATCCCAGGGCTGTCACTCCATTTTGGAGCCTTTCCCACGGCCTCAGGTCAGTGCAGTGTTTGCTGGGGGTCAGTGCCTGTGAGCACAGGAAGGCTGCAATTCTCTGTGCCCAGGGATCCAACATCTTTCCCGGGGGATTTTGGATCCCAGGGCAGTTCTGTTCCCTCTCCTGTCACACTCTCTGCATCCCTGCTCTGGGGTTTGCCCTTTTTGTGGGTTAGGGGATGAGGGACACCTGAGGCTCAGGGAGGAGCAGGGACAGGAATGGGACACCTGCAGCACCTCCCTGCTCTGTTCCCATCCTTCCAAACACCAGGGACCATCTGCTCAGCCCCTTTTTGCTTTCAGGAGCACATTTGTCCCCACAGAGCTGCTTAAAAAGTACAAACTTCTCTCATCACAAACGTTTTCAGAATCCCAGAATGGTTTGGCCTGGAAGGGACCTTAAATCCCACCCAGTGCCACCCCTGCCATGGCAGGGACACCTCCCACTGTCCCAGGGACACCTGCCACTGTCCCAGGTGCTCCAACCCCAGTGTCCAGCCTGGCCTTGGGCACTGCCAGGGATCCAGGGGCAGCCACAGCTGCTCTGGGCACCCTGTGCCAGCCCTGCCCACCCTGCCAGGGAACAATTCCTGCTCCAAATCTCAGATCCAAAATTGGATCCCATTCACCTTCCCACCACAAGCTCAGTGCCCTCGGCTTCCAACAGCTCCTGGCAAAGGTGGGCAGGGAATGGAGCCCCAGGAGAGGCTGAGGGAGCTGGGAA
This sequence comes from Sylvia borin, assembly GCA_014839755.1. NCBI lineage: Eukaryota > Metazoa > Chordata > Aves > Passeriformes > Sylviidae > Sylvia > Sylvia borin. The sequence goes on along the minus strand of CM025959.1, from coordinate 113,419,758 downwards.
AGGGGCTGAGCCTGGAGAAAAGGAGCCTCAGGGGGGACCTTGTGGCTCTGCACAACTCCCTGACAGGAGGGGACAGCCAGGGGGGGTCGGGCTCTGCTCCCAGGGCACAGGGACAGGACAAGGGGAAATGGCCTCAGGCTGGGCCAGGGCAGGCTCAGGGTGGACAGCAGCAGCAATTTCCCCATGGAAAGGGTGCTCAGGCCTTGGCAGTGCCCAGGGAGGTTTGGATCCCCATCCCTGGAGGTGTCCCAGGAATTCCTGGACGTGGCACTCAGGGGACAAGGTGGGGATTGGGCACAGCTGGGAATGGATGGCCTGGGAGGGATTTCCCAATCCCAGGGATCCTGGGATGTTGTGCAAATCCCAGACCCCACATGCCCATGAAGTTCTGCCACCTTTGGCCCTGTCACAGTTACAAATGTTGGTCATTCTGGGCTCCCTCTCTGAGGGGTTTCTGTAGTTTTGGGTTCAGGGTGTGTTCCTGTGGGATTCTCCTCCCTTTGCTCCCTCTGTCCCAGTTCCTGCACTGGCAGGAGCTTTCCTCTGGACTGGCTGAGCTGGGATGGAGAGAACATCCTGGATGTGGGAACCCTTCAGTTGCTAAATCCTCTACCCCAGCAGTGCTCAGAACCAATGAGCAGCGTTAAAAATACATGTTATAAAGTTGGCTTTCCACAAATAATAAAATGAATGCTGTATGTGTAATTTGGGAGGATTTCTCTAGTTTCTTTTATTATGAGCAGAGTTTAGAAATGGCGATGTGATGAATGTGTAGATTTATTTAGTGTTAAAAGTAAAGATGGGGTTTGTAACATCTAAACCAGAGGATAAAGGGAATCCTCCTGCATTCCTGAATTATCCAGATGAAGATAATGATGAACCAAAGCACCAGGAAGGAATTTTTTGGTCCTGTGCTATCAGACTAAACAGAGCCACTCACAGATGAGTCTACAAGATAAAATGGTTGGGGAGGGAGTTGAAACTGAGCAGATGGCTTGGTTTGGACAGCCAGGTGTCTGCCAGGGAAAGCTGGAGCTCCCCTGGGCATGGAGAATGTAAACCCCCTCCCTCTAAATTATTATAATTTTGAAATTAAGGGGCTCTCAGGCAAAGAGATGGGAATAGGAATAACAGTTCTTTACCGGGAAAATTAAAATACAAATGTAGTAGTACCAAAAAGCAAACAAAAAAGGAAAAAGTCAGAGCACACCTGAGCCCCTGTTGGTCAGGCTGTTGGTGTCAGCCCAGATCAATCCTCCTGCAGTGACAGATGTGGTTCTGTGGCAGCAGAGATGATCCTGGAGAAGGTCCAGTGGTGCTGAGCTGGGGCTGCTCTCCCTCTGGGAATCCAGAGCACACAGGCTGTGTGGGCTTCTGAATGCCAGGGCTGATCCAGGGGGGAATGCTGGGCTCCTGCCCCTGGGTGGAGCCTCTCCCAGTGGGTGCTGGAATTGTCTGAGCCCTGCAGTGAGCCTGGATGGCCCATGGACAGCAGATATCCCTGGAATTATGAGGGCTGGATCATGGAAGGGATAAAGAAACACTGCCCCAGCTGGTTTCACAGCTGTCCATTAACAGAAGATCCCTCTGGAGTTATGAGGAATGGGTTATACAAGAGATAAAAACAAACCTCCCCAACTGGTTTCAAGAGATAGAAAAAGAACTCACATTTTTGGTTACATTTTGCAACCCAAGACAACAGAGAAAATTCAAACTCAGGGGAAGTGTTTGAATCGTGCATTCGAATCTATTGACTATGTAACACACTGATCCTTGTAAATCACCTGGCCCTAACTGATATTTTGCTTTATTTCTGTCTCCTAATTGTGGGTTTTTTTGTTTTAATTCAAGTTTTGAACTTTTCCCAAGAAAGCAGACCTGGTTTTCCCCATCAGGGTGAAGCCCACGGGAACCCCTCGGGGTGTGAAGGGAACCCGCATTTACCGGGGGGTTTTATTGTATTTTCTTACAGATATTTTCTCTCAGCTCTCAGATTCCAACGGGCTGATGATTTTCAGCAAGTTTGATCAGTTCCTGCGGGAGGTGCTGAAGCTGCCCACGGCCGTGTTCGAGGGCCCCTCCTTCGGCTACACCGAGCACGCGCCGCGCTCCTGCTTCCCCCAGCAGGTGACAGGGACAGGGGACAGGGGACAGGGGACATGGGGCTGGGACAGGGGACATGGGGCTGGGAAATGGGGTTTGGGGGCTGGGAAATGGGAAATGGGGCTGGGACAGGGGAAATGGGGCTGGGACAGGGGCTGGGACATGGGAAATGGGGTTCAGGGGCTGGGAAATGGGGTGGGAAATGGGAAATGGGGTTTGGGGGCTGGGAAATGGGAAATGGGGTTCAGGGGCTGGGAAATGGGGTTTGGGGCTGGGACAGGGGAAATGGGGCTGGGAAATGGGAAATGGGGCTGGGACAGGGGAAATGGGGTTCAGGGGCTGGGAAATGGGGTTTGGGGCTGGGACAGGGGAAATGGGACATGGGAAATGGGGCTAGGAAATGGGAAATGGGGCTGGGACAGGGGAAATGGGACTGGGAAATGGGAAATGGGATTTGAGGGCTGGGAAATGGGGCTGGGGACAGGGGGTTTGGGGGCTGGGAAATGGGGTTCAGGGGCTGAGAAATGGGGTTGAGGGCCTGGGAAATGGGAAATTGGGACAGGGACAGGGGCCTGGGAAATGGGGCTGGGACAGGGGACTGGAGGCTGCAAAATGGGACTGGGGGCTGGGAGGTGGGGTTTGGGAGCTGGGAGATGGGGTTTAGGGGCTGGGAAATAGGATTTAGGAGCTGGGAGATGGGATTTGGGGTTTGGGGTTTGGAGTCTGGGGTTTGGGATTCAGGATCAGGGATTTGGGCTCTGGGAGCTGGGGTCTGGGGTTTGAGATTTGGGATCTGGGATTTGGGAGCTGGGATTCGGGATTTGAGATCTAGGTTTCAGGATCTAGGGTCTGGGATTTGGGATTTGAGATCTGGGGTCTAGGAGCTGAGATTTGAGATCTGGGGTTTGAGATCTGGGATTCAGGATCTAGGGTCTGGGATTTGAGATCTGGGATTTAGGATCTAGGGTCTGGGATGTGGGGTTTGGGATCTGGGATTTGGAGTCTGGGGTTCGGGATTTGGAGTTTGGGGTCTGGGATTTGGGATCTGGGATTTAGGATCTGGGGTCTGAGATTTGGGATTTGAGATCTGGGAGCTGGGGTTTGGGAGCTGGGATTCCCAGGGCATCAAGGCTGGGGATCACTGAGGTCCCCTGTACAACCCAAGCACTTAGAAACAGTCCAGATTAAGCAATTAAAGGATTTTCTGCCATTTCTGTTGCTTCCCCTCCTTGAAGGGCCACCCCCATTCCCCACCAGAACAGCAAGAATGACTCAGTTCTTTTCCAAAACATAAACATGGCATTTTTACTGTTTTCCTTTGAGTTTTTCAAAGCTTTTTCACTGTGTTAAGACAATTAGTTTCAAAAAGTCACTTCTAGGATCTGTTTAAAATAAACACCTTCTGTGCACCAGTTTATTTTTAAATTCATGGCAGTTGTATTTTAATTGTTCCAATGATTTGTTTCTTGTTTGAGGTAGTGTAAATAATATCACTCATCCTTAAATCAACTGTAAACATGAACTTGATTGATCTTAGGCCTCAAATTAAATGTTTACACTCGGGGCCATGATGATGCTCCAGAAGAAACATTTCTGGAGCATTTGATGTCAAATTTATAGTGACTAAATATAAGTTAATTAGCAATTAGCATATTTGGAGTACGACACAGTAGGAAAGAGCCTTTGATTTCAGAATCACATTTGATATTGGGCAGGAATTGTTGCCTGGCAGGGTGGGGAAGGGCACAGGGTGCCCCTGGATCCCTGGCAGTGCCCAAGGCCAGGCTGGAGCACCTGGGACATTGGGAGGTGTCCCTGCCATGATAGGGGTGGCACTGGATGGGATTTTGGGGTTTTTTCCATGAGAGGGGTGGCACTGGGTGGGATTTTGGGGTTTTTTCCATGACAGGGGTGGCACTGGATGGAATTTTGGGTTTTTTCCATGGCAGGGGTGGCACTGGATGGGATTTTGGGGTTTTTTCCATGGCAGGGGTTGCACTGGATGGGATTTTTGGGTTTTTTCCATGGCAGGGGTGGCACTGGGTGGGATTTTGGGGTTTTTTCCATGACAGGGGTGGCACTGGATGGAATTTTGGGTTTTTTCCATGGCAGGGGTGGCACTGGGTGGGATTTTGGGGTTTTTTCCATGGCAGGGGTGGCACTGGATGGGATTTTGGGTTTTTTTCCATGGCAGGGGTGGCACTGGATGGAATTTTAGTTTTTTTCCATGACAGGGGTGGCACTGGATGGGATTTTGGGGTTTTTTCCATGACAGGGGTGGCACTGGGTGGGATTTGGGTTTTTTTCCATGGCAGGGGTGGCACTGGGTGGGATTTTGGGTTTTTTTCCATGATAGGGGTGGCACTGGGTGGGATTTTGGGGTTTTTTCCATGATAGGGGTGGCACTGGATGAGTTTTGAGGTCCCTTCCCACCCAAACCACTCTGGGATTCCATGAGTGTGGCAGTACAGGAGATACTCCTGGCAGGCACAAGTTGTGTCCCAGAGAAGTTGAAGCCCTTGCAGTGTGAAGTGGTGATGTTTTTGAATGCAGTGGATGTTTCTCTCTGCAATGCAGTGCTCCCTGTGTTCTCCCTGCAGAAGAAGGTGATGCTGAACATGTTCCTGGACACGCTGATGGCTGACCCTCCTCCCCAGTGCCTTGTGTGGCTGCCCCTCATGCACAGACTGGCCCACGTTGAAAATGGTAAAGGGGATTTGCTGCTGCTGGGGACAGGGCAGGGCTTTGCTGACACTTGGGAATGCTCTGTTGTTGGATTATCCCTTTTCCTGACCCAGAGATGGGGCAACTGAGAGCTGCTTTAAAGACTTTATTCCATTTTCAGTCCCATGAGAAGGGTGACACAATACAGTGTTACAGTTCATGCCATCACAATCAGAAGCCAAACTATTTCCTAATTACAGTCCACTATAAGTGTTTTTTGGCCTATCACCTTTTGCCACACAATGCTGTAAATGCCTTAAAGCCAATCATCTAAAATTACCCCTGGTGGGTCCTACTGCAATGCACCTTTCATGGTTCTATTTCTCTAAAGTATCCAGTCTTATTTGAAACCTGTTCCCAGTTCCATTTCTCTCTCAACAATGTCTGTCCTACCCCAGGGCATTTCTCAGTCAGCATTTCTTATCTCAGAATCTGCACACAGATCCATATGTGTGAGCCTTCTGTCGGGCTTTGGGATTGAATCCTCCACAAATCATTCCCCACACTCTGTCCTTGCTCGTGTCCCCAGCCCCTCGTGCCTTCCTCAGCCCTGTCCCAGAGCCTCCAGCCCTGCCAGGGCTCACAGTGTGCCCAGAATTGTGCCCAGAATTGTGCCCAGAATGTTGCTGGGGGCTGGCAGCAGTTACAGAGCCCATGGATTTGAGTGTTACAGCGTTTCATGGAAATAAAACCACGTCCTCTGAATGTTCCTGAGCCCCAGGAGAGGCTGAGGGAGCTGGGAAAGGGGCTGAGCCTGGAGAAAAGGAGCCTCAGGAGGGACCTTGTGGCTCTGCACAACTCCCTGACAGGAGGGGACAGCCAGGGGGGGTCGGGCTCTGCTCCCAGGGCACAGGGACAGGACAAGGGGAAATGGCCTCAGGCTGGGCCAGGGCAGGCTCAGGGTGGACAGCAGCAGCAATTTCCCCATGGAAAGGGTGCTCAGGCCTTGGCAGTGCCCAGGGAGGGTTGGATCCCCATCCCTGGAGGTGTCCCAGGAATTCCTGGATGTGGCACTCAGGGGACAAGGTGGGGATTGGGCACAGCTGGGGCTGGCTGGGCTGGGAGGGATTTTCCAGCCTCAGGGATCCTGGGATTTTTAAATTAATTTTACTGGTGGCAATTTCCTGGTGTCAAGTGCTGTGGGCAATGGTGCCCAGAAGGTGAGGAGGTTGATCTGGTTAAAATGTTGGGTGAGCTCCAGGGCAAAGGGGATCCTGGTTTGGTCCTGGCATTCCCTGGCAGCAGCAGGAGCAGGAGGGGACCAGCCTGGCTGCTCCCCTTCCCTTGGCTCTTTCCCATCCAAAGCTAAATTTTGGCCCTTTCAGAAAAAGGAAAACAAACAAAAACAATACCACAAAAAAACCCCAAATAAACAAACCCAATGTAAACCTAAACAAGCAAAACCCAAGGAAACAACAACAACAGAAAATAAAAACCACAAACAAAAAAACCCCAACAAAACAACAAAAAAAAACCAAAACAAGAGCAAGCAAAAATACCCTGCAGGTAACCAAACCAGCTCCCAGCTCTTTTGTTCCCATCTTGCTGGTCCCTGATGTAATAATCCCTGATCCTGGTGGTTCCAGTCTCCTCCTCCTCCATCACTTCGGGGCTGTGCCCTGTGCAGGACAGTGAGTGCTGGCCCTGGCCCTGCTGTGCCTCATGGTTTCTGTTCTCAGAACTTTGTTTTTGCTTCCCCACACCAGGATATCAGGGTTTGCATTCTGTGCTGCCTCTGTGCCCTTTTATCAGCAGCAATCTCTGCTGCATGCACCCAGCCAGGGAGGAGAAGGGACAGGGCTGAAAGGTGGGGGAGGATTTCTCCTGGAGCCAGGCTGGGAGAGCTGGGGGTGCTCACCTGGAGAGGAGAAGCTCCAGGGAGAGCTCAGAGCCCCTCCAGGGCCTAAAGGGGCTCCAGGAGAGCTGCAGAGGGGCTGGGGACAAGGGCTGCAGGGACAGGACACAGGGAATGGCTTCCCAGTGCCCAGGGCAGGGCTGGATGGGAGCTGGGGCAGGAATTGTTCCCCGGGCACTGAGAATTGCAGCCTTCCTGTGCTCACAGGCACTGACCCCCAGCAAACACTGCAGTGACCTGAGCCCATGGAAAAGGCTCCAAAATGGAGTGACAGCCCTGGGATTGTGGGTGTGGGGTTGGAATAGAAGTGTGGGATAGCACAGGGTGGGAAACTCAGAGTTCAAGGCTTTAGAATATAGTAATATATATATAAAGCAAGATGGAGGGTTTAGGGTGTAGGCTGAGTCCTTCTTTTCACCTTCTTCTTCATGGTCTGGGTGGTATTTTGTAATGGGATAGAAAAATCCACATTCTGGGCTACAGGTGGTTGATTATTGGGTTAAAAGTCAAAGTAATTCAGGTGTCATTTCTTAATTGGACAGTTTGTCCTTAAAAGGCCTTGTAAAGAGAGAGAGCTGGGGGCCTTTTTTAGTTTGTTAGCAGAAATGCTGAGGAACTCATGGTTTGTGAGACTGTGCTGGAGATAAGGGTTAATAAACATCTGAGTGTGAACACAAAACACTGTCTGGCCCATTTCAGCCTGACCCTGTCAATAGAGAGGATAAAACACGACACCTGTCAGATGGAACTGCTCTGTTACTGTCACCTTCATTTGAGGGCTCATGGTTCCAAAATCCCCTGCTGTGCCCTCAAAATCCTGCCCAAATACCCAGTGCTGAGGGAGCTGGGGGTGCTCTGGAAGCCCCAGCGAAACGGGATGTTCCAGCTTCACCAAAACTTCACTGAAACTTAGTTTTAATTGGGTTTTTTTGTGGTTTTTTTTTCCCCTGTCTGGAAGTCTTCCACCCCGTGGAGTGCTCGTACTGCCACTGTGAGAGCATGATGGGCTTCAGGTACCGCTGCCAGCAGTGCCACAACTACCAGCTGTGCCAGAACTGCTTCTGGAGGGGCCACGCCAGCGGCAGCCACAGCAACCAGCACCAGATGAAGGAGCACTCCTCCTGGGTAAGGGCTTCTCGTGGGGCAGGGTGTTCCTCCTGGGGCAGGGAATTCCTCCTGGGTGTCGTGGTTTGGACAGCCAGGTGTCTGCCAGGGAACAGCCAGAGCTTCTCTTGGGATGGAGAATGGAAACCACTTCCCTCTGAATTATTGTAATTTTGAAATTAAGGGGCTTTCAGGCAAAGAGATGGGAATAGGAATAACGGGTCTTTAGTAGGAATATTAAAATACAAATCAAGTAGTACACAAAAGCAAACAAAAAAGGAAAAAGTCAGAGCACACCTGAGCCCCTGTTGGTCAGGCTGTTGGTGTCAGCCCAGATCAATCCTCCTGCAGTGACAGATGTGGTTCTGTGGCAGCAGAGATGATCCTGGAGAAGCTCCAGTGGTGCTGAGCTGGGGCTGCTCTCCCTCTGGGAATCCAGAGCACACAGGCTGTGCTGGGCTTCTGAATGCCAGGGCTGATCCAGGGGGGAATGCTGGGCTCCTGCCCCTGGGTGGAGCCTCTCCCAGTGGGCTGCTGGAATTGTCTGAGCCCTGCAGTGAGCCTGGATGGCCCATGGACAGCAGATATCCCTGCAGGGAGGATGGGGCCTGGAAGGGAGAAAGAAACACTGCCCCAGCTGGTTTCACAGCTGGTGACAGAACACACACTCCTGGTCACATCCTTCATTGTAACCCAAGGCCATGGGTCAAGACATTACTCCTGGGTCAGGATGTTTCTCCTGGGTCAGGATGTTTCTCCTGGGTCAGGATGTTCTGGGTCAGGATGTTCTCCTGGGTCAGGATGTTCTGGGTCAGGATGTTCTCCTGGGTCAGGATGTTCTCCTGGACAAGGATGTTTCTCCTGGGTCAGGAGTTCTCCCGGGTCGGGATGTTCCTCCTGGGTCAGGATGTTCTCCTGGGTCAGGATGTTTCTCCTGGACAAGGATGTTTCTCCTGGGTCAGGAGTTCTCTGGGTAGCTGGATCTGGGGCAGCCTCTCTGGGCTGCTTCCCTTGGGAGGGTTCAGGCTCTGGAGCAGAACTGCTCTCTGGGGCTTTTCCAGTTCTCCAAACACCAAAGGGTGTGAACAGGGGAATTGGATTGGGTGTGTGGTTTATTCCTGGCTGGGATAACCCTGGGGCTGGAGGGATCCAGCTGGGAATGGGCCCCATGGATGGTGTGACACAGGGATGGAGGCCACCAAGCCTGGCTGAGCCCAGGGCTGGGATGTGGATGTGCTGGGGACAGGGAGCTCTGCACAGGGATCAGGACAGGCTGCATGGAGCCAGGGGTCACACCAACCCCATGGAATGCTCCACAGGGGCTGGGGGTCACCAGATCCAGCCCCTGGGTCACCACAAGGCCCTGGAATGTTCCAGGCTGGGCCAGAGGGCCCTGGCACAGCTGCCCAGGGAGGGTTGGAGTGCCCATCCCTGGAGGTGCCCAAGGGATTCCTGGAGGTGACACTCAGAGCTCTGGGCTGGGGACAAGGTGGGCATCAGGCACAGTTTGGCCTCGGTGATCCTGGAGGGCTTTTCCAGCCTCAGGGATTCTGGAATTCCACATAATGCTGATTGGTTGTAATTCCTGTTCTTCCCACAACTCCAAACCATGAGTTCTGTGCTTGGGCAGGACTTTTTTGATCCAGTGGCCTCTTGAAAGACAGCATCACTGTGACAATGGTGCCTTTTCCTCTCCCCCTCCTGCCACTTGTCAATATGTGCCCTCAAAACTCAGGATGAAGAAGCTTTGCAGAAATGATCACAGCAGTTTGATGGCAGGATGATAATCACAGACAATTTTATGGAGAAAAAAACCTATTTTATGGCAAAAGATTAAGCCCAACCCTTCCCTTATTCAAAGAGAAGTTGAGATGATGATAGGATTATAATTAACAGTTATCTTCATAAAGAGCCATTACAGCATTGCTGTTTAATTTAGAAAATTGGGCTGAGGACCAGGCAGGAGTTGGGAGGCAAAGGAAAATTCTGTCGTCCTTTTTATAACTCTGTAGGTAATAAACTTCTGGAATGTTTAATCCCAGCCAACAGCAGGTTCTTTATTATTCCCTCTAATGCATTACAAATCCAGGCTGGGATTTTTAATACAAAGAGAGGTGTAAATGATGGGAACATGGGATGCTTTTTTTTCTTTTAATATCCCCTTGTTAATTTTATGAAAATTGAAATTGAGTCCTAATTAAAAAAAAAAAAAAAGAATTCTTATTTTGTGTTTGAGCTGGTGGTTCAGTGAGCCCCTGAGGAGTTCACTGTGCAGGAGCTGCTGGGGTGAAACCAGGAGTTCTCTCTTGGCTTTTCCAGCCTAATTCAGTCCTGCCTGGTGTGTGTTCAGAGTTCTGGAGCCCTTCAACCCAGACTGAGCCCAATAATAAATATCCCCATAGTCACGATAAGTGTGATCAATATTATCAATAACATCACTTATCAATAACATCATTGCTTCTATAAATATCAATCTATTATTATTTACATTCTTGGAGCTTCTTTTCCCTGAAATTCGCAGGTACCTTTGATAAATTTTTGATACGTGTAGTGTTGAGGTATTTTTTATATACCTATATATTTATGGTATTTGTATATAAAATATTTAATATAACGATATTTAAATAGATATAATTTAATAGAACTAAAATATATTTAAATTATAATTAAATATATAATATATAATTTTATATAATTTTATATAATTTTATATAATTCTATATAATTCTATATAATTATATTAAGTATATAATATTTAATATAATTTTATATATTATAATACAGTTCCCGGCATTGTTAGTTATAATTATGTTATTATAATATTTTATTATATGATACTATAATATAATATTATAATAATTTATTTGTAATTTAGATTTTGTTTTACTAATTATAATTATATAATTATTCTAGTAATGATAATAAAATGTAGTGTAATGTGATATATAATATAAATATATAAATATAATACATAATATATATAATATTAAAATATATTAAAGCATATGAATGTTTAATATAGTGATGACATATATTAACATCTGTAGCCACAGTAATTGTGTTTGGGTAAATTCAGATAAAACCCTGTTTTCAAGGAGTGTTTTTGCTCTATGAACCCGCTGCTCGTTGGGGTCTGTTTGGAGGGATGAAAACCTCAAAATGCTCCCAGATTTTCTCCTCTGGGCCGTTCCAGTTTTGGTGTCACTGGAGATCCTCGGGCAGGAGGCAGAGGCCAGCAGCTCAGGGCCAGGAGCCTTTGGGCTGCCTGCTGCAGAACTGAATAACCTGGCCCTGGAAATTCCCAGGGCATCCCTGGGATGGGATCTGGCAGTTATAAACGTTAATATTGATAGATGATGTGATTATAAATAGATTTATAGATAATGGAATATTTGGGATTTCTGCCCACCTCACCGTGCCTTTGGGCACACAGCACCAAACCCCAGGTTCTCTGTGCCAGGGACATCCCTGGCTCCCTTGGGAAGGGTTTCCATGGGATAGCAATGGGATCTGGGAAGGGTTTAACAATGGGATCTGGGAAGGGTTTAACAATGGGATCTGGGAAGGGTTTCCATGGGATAGCAATGGGATCTGGAAGGGTTTAACAGTGGGATCTGGGAAGGGTTTAACAATGGGATCTGGGAAGGGTTTCCATGGGATAACAATGGGATCTGGGAAGGGTTTCCATGGGATAACAATGGGATCTGGGAAGGGTTTCCATGGGATAGCAATGGGATCTGGAAGGGTTTAACAATGGGATCTGGGAAGGGTTTAACAATGGGATCTTGGCAGGGTTTCCCTGGGATAATAGTGGGATGTAAGAAGGGTTTCCATGGAATAACAATGGGATCTTGGAAGGGTTTCTATGGGATAGCAATGGGATCTGGGAAGGGTTTCCATGGGATAGCAGTGGGATCTGGGAAGGGTTTAACAATGGGATCTGGGAAGGGTTTAACAATGGGATCTGGGAAGGGTTTCTATGGGATAGCAATGGGATCTGGAAGGGTTTCCATGGGATAACAATGGGATCTAGGAAGGGTTTGCAGGGGACAGCAATGGGATCTGGGAAGGGTGTAACAATGGGATCTGGGAAGGGTTTCCATGGGATAGCAATGGGATCTGGGAAGGGTTTCCATGGGATAACAGTGGGATCTGGGAAGGGTTTCCATGGGATAACAGTGGGATGTAGGAAGGGTTTCCATGGAATAGCAATGGGATCTGGGAAGGGTTTCCATGGGATAGCAATGGGATCTGGGAAGGGTTTCCATGGGACAACAATGGGATCTGGGAAGGGTTTCTATGCGATAACAATGGGATCTTGGCAGAGTTTCCCTGGAATAGCAGTGGGATCTGGGAAGGGTTTAACAATGGGATCTAGGAAGGGTTTCCATGGGATAACAATTGGATCTTGGAAGGGTTTCCATGGGATAGCAATGGGATCTGGGAAGGGTTTCCATGGGATAACAATGGGATCTGGGAAGGGTTTAACAATGGGATCTTGGCAGGGTTTCCCTGGAATAACAATGGGGTGTAGGAAGGGTTTCCATGGGATAACAGTGGGATCTGGGAAGGGTTTCCGTGGGATAGCAATGGGATCTGGGAAGGGTTTCCATGGGATAATAATGGGATCTGGGAAGGGTTTAACAATGGGATCTGGGAAGGATTTAACAATGGGATCTGGGAAGGGTTTCCATGGGATAGCAATGGGATCTGGGAAGGGTTTAACAATGGGATCTGGGAAGGGTTTCCATGGGATAACAATGGGATGTAGGAAGGGTTTCCATGGGATAACAGTGGGATCTGGGAAGGGTTTCCATGGGATAACAGTGGGATCTGGGAAGGGTTTAATAATGGGATCTTGGCAGGGTTTCCCTGGAATAGCAATGGGATCTTGGAAGGGTTTCCATGGGATAATAATGGGATCTTGGCAGGGTTTCCCTGGAATAACAGTGGGATGTAGGAAGGGTTTCCATGGGATAACAACGGGATCTGGGAAGAGTTTCCCTGGAATAACAATGGGATCTGGAAGGGTTTCCATGGGATAACAATGGGATCTGGAAGGGTTTCTATGGGATAACAGTGGGATCTGGGAAGGGTTTCCATGGGATAACAATGGGATCTGGGAAGGGTTTCTATGGGATAACAATGGGATCTGGGAAGGGTTTCCATGGGATAACAATGGGGTCTTGGCAGAGTTTCCCTGGAATAGCAGTGGGATCTGGGAAGGGTGTAACAATGGGATCTAGGAAGGGTTTCCATGGGATAACAGTGGGATCTTGGAAGGGTTTCCATGGGATAATGATGGGATCTAGGAAGGGTTTCCATGGGATAGCAATGGGATCTGGGAAGGGTTTCCATGGGATAACAGTGGGATCTGGGAAGGGTTTAACAATGGGATCTTGGCAGGGTTTCCCTGGAATAACAGTGGGATGTAGGAAGGGTTTCTATGGGATAACAACGGGATGTGGGAAGGGTTTAACAGTGGGATCTTGGCAGGGTTTCCATGGAATCAGGGTGGGATCTGGAGCAAACACAGCCCCTCCCATGCCGCTGTAGGAGCTGCTGAGGAGATTTGGCTCCCATTTTGTTCCCCTTTCCCTGTCCCTGCCTCGTTCCTTTCCCATCTGGGCGGCAGCTCAGGGTAATTAATTCAGGATAATTCCGGGTCATTCCGGGCACATTCCCGGCCCTGTGCAGGGAACACTCCCCTGGAGCTGGGGCTGGATGGAGCGGGCTGTGCCCAGCAGAGGGCACACAGAGCCCGGGAACGGGCCGGGGGAGGGCTGTGCCAGCTCTGGGTGGCAGCAGGGCCAGGGCAGTGCCTGTCCCCTGTGCTGGCACTGCTGGGACACCTCCAGTGCTGGGGACAGCTCTGGGCCCCTCCTGACAAGAGACACCTGCAGGGGCTGGAGCGTGTCCAGGGCAGGGAACGGAGCTGGGCAAGGGAATGGAGCCCCAGGAGAGGCTGAGGGAGTGGGAAAGGGGCTGAGCCTGGAGAAAAGGAGCCTCAGGGGGGGACCTTGTGGCTCTGCACAACTCCCTGACAGGAGGGGACAGCCAGGGGGGGTCGGGCTCTGCTCCCAGGGCACAGGGACAGGACAAGGGGAGATGGCCTCAGGCTGGGCCAGGGCAGGCTCAGGGTGGCCAGCAGCAGGAATTTCCCCATGGAAAGGGTGCTCCGGCCTTGGCAGTGCCCAGGGAGGGTTGGATCCCCATCCCTGGAGGGGTTTCAAAGAATTCTTGATTCATTTAACCTTTACAATAAGTAGTGGCAAACCTTTGCCATGAGTTTTGTTATTTCATGCAGGAAGAGAAAGAAAGCAGGAAGCATTTATTTGAATGTTGGTTGATAGATGTGAGCAAAAGGTGAGTGTCCTTCACTGATGGGTGTGGAAAGGAGAAGGCTGTGAGTTTGCTGAAGAAGGGATCTCAGAATTCTGTGGTTTTTGTAAAATTTATAAAAATCACAGAATCCTGGACTGACTTGTGTTGGAAAAGGCCTGTGAGACCATTGAATCCAGCCATCCCCAGCACTGCCAAGGCCACCACTGACCCCTGTCCCCGAGTGCCACATCCACACAGCTTTTAAATTCCTCCAGGGATGGGGAATCCGCCCCTGCCCTTTCCAGGGAGGAATTGTTCCCAATTCCTGCCCTGCTGCAGCTCTGCAGGGAGCTCGGGGTCCTGCTGGGGCCAGAGTGACACAGGAATGTCCCCAGGTGCCAGGGGACACCTGGCACAGCTGTTCTGTGACTGAACATCCTGGAGGAAGCTCAGTTCCAGGAGGGGCAGGGAGTCCATTTTTCATTCCTGTGCCTGATCTCCTCGGGCTCATCAGCCGTGGATACATCCCAGAGCTGTTCCTGATTGTTAATTAGTGTTTAATCACAGCATGTCAGACTGGTTTGGGTGGGAAGGGACCTCAAAACCCCTCCAGTGCCACCCCTGCCATGGCAGGGACACCTCCCACTGTCCCAGGGACACCTCCCACTGTCCCAGGTGCTCCAACCCCAGTGTCCAGCCTGGCCTTGGGCACTGCCAGGGATCCAGGGGCAGCCACAGCTGCTCTGGGCACCCTGTGCCAGCCCTGCCCACCCTGCCAGGGAACAATTCCTGCCCCACATCCCATCCAAATCTTTGAAGCCATTTCCACTTTGAAGCCATTCCCTGTGTCCCGTCCCTCCAGATCCTGAGGAGCCTCTCAAATCTGTGGGAGAGGAATGAACAAATTCAAAGAGAAATAAATGAGGACATTTTCAGCATGTGAAGAATTAATTTAGGGAAACCAGGGGGTTTAAAGTTTGGAATAATCACGTCTTTGTGCATTATTTAAATTCTCTGTGGGGTCAGTAAGTGATATCAAATCAAATTGTGATTTTCATAGGATTTCAAAGTAATAGAAAGGAGGGGGGTGTGGAATGAGATGAGCTTTAAGGTCCCTTCCAACACAAGCCATTTCAGGATTGGATGGTGTTGGGAATCCCTGGGCTCCAGAGGCTGTTGGATGAGTTGCTCTCCAAGGCCTTCACACAATTCTGCTGCTTCCCAGGATGGAGCTGTTAGCTAAATAAATAAGAATTCCAGACCCTGAAAGGAATTAGGCTGCAGCTCCAGGGCAGGGGCAGGTTGGGCATCAGGAGGGATTTATTCCTTTGTTATTAATGGCACTGATTGTCAGGAACTCCTGTCCTGGCTCCTGTTTGAACCGGTGTTCATCTGAATTTTAATTTGAATGTCCCTTGAGAGCTGCTCCCAGTCCCACTTTGGAACGTTGGCCAGGAGCATAATGAGTTCCACAGGAGTCATTAGCCAGGGAGTTAATTGGTTACACTTTTCCTGGGCTGTCAGTGAGTGGGAGCAGCAGGAGGAGCTCCCCTCCCCACGGAATCCTGGAATTTTGGGGTTGGCAAAGACCATCCCCGGGGTTCCCATGTCACTGTGGGAGCCTGGGGAGTGCAATATCATTTTCAGACTTTCTTTTGTCACTCAATATGGGATTAAATGTTTTATGCCCATGATTTGGGGCAGGTGCCCATTCCTGTGGGGGTGGCAGGAATTCCAGCATTCCCAAGGATCCAGGATCACTGTGAGCTCACCCAGCACAGCTGAGGGAATTGTGAAAGGAGATAAAGTCACTCCTGCCTGTCCCAGCACTGCCCCACCTTGGCTTTGCCTGGAAAGGACAGAAAATTGGGAAGTGACTGTTGCTGCCCTCAGAATTCCCTTTCTGTGCTCAGAGAGTGAGTGCAAAAATCCCTTAATGGGATGGGATTGTCCCTGGACTTAATTCCTGAGAGAACCCCCAGGTAATTGGTTTATTTCCTAATCTCACATAACTTTGTTAAAACTTCCAGTGTTCCTTATCAGAGCACTTGAAACCCTCCCGGGACTCATTCCCCCAGGAATGTTGTAACAAAAGTTTCCCAGGAGTGCTGTAACAAACCCGGGGATTGCTGCGTGTTCTGCCCTTTGCCACCCTGCTGTTACCTTCCCCAGCTCCCCCGGAGTGCCCCCTGCCCTCCTCAGGCCTCACCTGGCTGCTCTCCTTGTTCCCCTCCCCAGAAATCCCCGGCCAAGAAGCTGAGCCACGCCATCAGCAAGTCCCTGGGCTGTGTGCCCAGCAGGGACCCGCCCCGGCCGCTGTTCCCAGAGCAGCCTGAGAAGCCCCTGGACCTGGCCCACATCGTGTGAGTACCCCTGAACCCCCTTCTGAACCTCTCTGGACCTCCCTGGACCCCTGAACCCCCTTCTGAACCCCCCTGGACCTCTCTGAACCTCCCCTGAACCTCCCTGAACCCCTGGACCTGGCCCACATTGTGTGAGTACCCCCAGACCCCTGAACCCCCTCCTGAACCCCTCTGGACCTCCCTGGACCCCCCTGAACCTTCTCCTGAACCCCTGGAGCTGGCCCACATCGTGTGAATACCCCTGGACCCCTGAACCCCCTTCTGAACCTCCCCTGAACCCACCTGAGCCTCCCCTGGAGCTGGCCCACATCGTGTGAGTGCCCCTGGAGCCCTGAAACCCCTTCTGAACCCCCCTGGACCCCCCTGAACCCCCCTGGACCTCCCTGAACCCCCCTGAACCTCCCCTGGCGCTGGGCCACATTGTGTGAGTGCCCCTGGACCCCTGAACCCCCTTCTGAACCTCCCTGGACCTCCCCTGAACCTCCCCTGGACCTCCCTGAATCCCCCTGGAGCTGGCCCACATCGTGTGAGTGCCCCTGGACCCCTGAACCCCCCTGAGCCCCCCTGAACCCACCTGGACCTCCCTGAACCCCCCTGAACCTCCTCTGAACCTCCCCTGGACCCCTTCTGAACCCCCCTGAACCTCCCCTGAGCCCCTGGACCTGGCCCACATCGTGTGAGTAGCCCTGGACCCCTGAACCCCTTCTGAACCCCTCTGAACCTCCCCTGGACCCCCCTGAACCTCCTCCTGAACCTCTCTGAACCTCCCCTGAACCTTCTCCTGAACCCCTGGACCTGGCCCACATCGTGTGAGTACCCCTGGACCCCTGAACCCCCCTGGACCTCTCTGAACCCCCCTGAACCTCCCCTGGACTCCCCTGAACGTCCCCTGGACCCCCTTGAACCTCCCCTGGACTCCCCTGAACCTCCCCTGGACCCCCTTGAACCTCCCCTGGACCTCCCCTGAACCCCCCTGGACCTGGCCCACATCGTGTGAGTGCCCCTGGACCCCTGAACCCCCTTCTGAACCTCCCTGGACCTCCCCTGGACCTCCCTGAGCCCCCCTGGACCTCCCCTGGACCCCCCTGGACCTCCCTGAATCCCCCTGGAGCTGGCCCACATCATGTGAGTACCCCTGGACCCCTGAACCCCCTTCTGAACCCCCCTGGACCTCCCCTGAACCTCCCCTGGACCTCCCTGAACCTCCCCTGAACCTCTCTGAACCTCCCCTGAACCTTCTCCTGAACCCCTGGACCTGGCCCACATCGTGTGAGTACCCCTGGACCCCTGAACCCCCCTGGACCTCTCTGAACCCCCCTGAACCTCCCCTGAACCTCCCCTGAGCCCCTGGACCTGGCCCACATCGTGTGAGTGCCCCTGGACCCCTGAACCCCTTCTGAACCCCTCTGAACCTCCCCTGGACCCCCCTGAACCTCCTCCTGAACCTCTCTGAACCTCCCCTGAACCTTCTCCTGAACCCCTGGACCTGGCCCACATCGTGTGAGTACCCCTGGACCCCTGAACCCCCCTGGACCTCTCTGAACCCCCCTGAACCTCCCCTGAACCTCCCCTGAGCCCCTGGACCTGGCCCACATCGTGTGAGTACCCCTGGACCCCTGAACCCCCTTCTGAACCCCCCTGGACCTCCCCTGAACCTCCCCTGGACCTCCCTGAATCCCCCTGGAGCTGGCCCACATCGTGTGAGTGCCCCTGGACCCCTGAACCCCTTCTGAACCCCTCTGAACCTCCCCTGGACCCCCCTGAACCTCCTCCTGAACCTCTCTGAACCTCCCCTGAACCTTCTCCTGAACCCCTGGACCTGGCCCACATCGTGTGAGTACCCCTGAGCCCTCTCCTCAGCCCCTGCACCTCCCCCACATCGTGTGAGTATCCCCTTGTGAAAAACGTGGTTCACTTCCTTAGTAAAATTTAGAAGTTTGATAAAAGTAATAAAGAAGAACCAATTAGGAGACAGACAAGCAGAACTAGTTAAGGGCTGGGTGCCTGGTGTTCAGCAGAAAAGCACATCCTCACTCAGAGGACACTGCTTTGAATGTCCCAGGCTGTTACATATTCAAAATGCCCCAATGCATTATTCAAACATTCCTTTGAGTCTGGAAATTCTCTGGGTTTAACCCCCTCAACCTGCCCCCATCTCACCAATTTAACATTTTATTGCTCCTGGGAGAGAAATCTCTTGGTGGCACCTCTTGGTGGTCTCATGTCCCATTCTCTGGTAACAGAGGATCAGTAAATTCCTCCCCTGGAGCTCTGGTCACTGTCACCTTCATCTGGATAAGATAATCCAGGAATGCAAGAGGGGGTTCTGATGATCTTTCTATTCCCTGGGTTATAGGAACAAAAGCAGTCTTTATTTTAATACCATGCTATAGCCTAATATATATATATAAATATATACATCACCATTTCTGAGTTTCATTAATAGCAGGAATAAAAGAAACTATTAATACAACAGAGTTTTCCAATAGTATACACATTCATTTTAATATTTGTGAAAGGCCAACTTTGAATGTTTATAACAGGCTGAACCCCCTCCTGAGCACGGGGAGCAGCCCTGGCCTTGCACTGATGGTTCCTCAAGGCTCTGTTAGAAATGTTCTGATGGTTCCTCAAGGCTCTGTTAGAAATGTTCTGATGGTTCCTCAAGGCTCTGTTAGAAATGTTCTGATGGTTTCTCAGGGCTCTGTTAGAAATGTTCTGATGGTTCCTCAAGGCTCTGTTAGAAATGTTCTGATGGTTCCTCAAGGCTCTGTTAGAAATGTCCTCTGGAGAATCCCCTGGAGCCTGTGGTGGTGTGAGGGTCTCAGAGGGGCTGGAGGCAGCTGGGGCCAGGCCTGGCTGTGTCCTGCAGCTCTGGCACCTCCGTGTCCCCACCAGGGGCTGTCTCAGCCCTCCCTGGCTTGGGTCAGGCTCAGTTTTCTCAGTTCTGTCAATGAAATGACACAACCAGAACCGTGTCACACCCATTGCAGCTCCTGGTGCTGCCTGGGGCCTTGTGTCCTCTCCTCATGGCATTATTGTCACCCTGCTGTTGTTGTGAGCTCCCTGTGGAACTGGAGGGATGGTTTGGCTGGAGAACCTCTGCACTGGTGTTGGTTTGAGCAGCCTGGGGTCACTCTGCTTCCCCACCCGGGCAGTTTGCACCTCAGATGTAAAAACTGAGAAAGAAAAAAGACCCCAACAAACTGAAGTCAGCCTCCAGATAAATCTTAGTGTCCTACAGAGGCTGAAGAAAAACTCCCCAGCTGTAGGAGAGAGGGAGGAGGAGCAGCACTGGGATGTGACTCCAGGAGAAGAGCACTCCCCTTCCCAGGAGCATGGAGCCATTTGCACTGGGGGAGTTGCTGCTCCTCTGGGTTCCCCTCAGCAGACCCCTCTGGGAGAGGTTTCTGTGCTGCAGTCCCTGAGTGCAGCCCCCTGTGCCCATCCCAGGCAGGCTGTGCTGCTCTGGCCCTCCCCAGGCCCTGATGGTTCCATTGACTGCCTCTTCTGCTCACTCCTTTAACAGTGTGGCATTCCTAAAGGAAAAGCTGGAGGTTAAATTGCCCCAACACTGGACAGGTGAGACCTGCAGAGCTTTTTGGTAGTGTGCCTTCCTGTAGAGCTCCAGACCTGCAGCTGCCACTCTGGGCTCACCCAGCCCGGCCTGCAGCTGAGTCCTGCTCCAGTTCCTGCTGCTCCCTGCCTTGCTCTGTCCTTGTTCCCTCCAGTCCTGGCCTCCCCGAGGATCCCCAGCTCTCCCAGAGCTTGCTTTGGTGCCGTGCAGGGAGGGGTTGATGTGATTCCATGGAATAGAAATCCTGCTCTGCTTTCCTTGGGGACTCAGGTGGGAAGGAGCTCAGGGGTCAGTGCTGCTGCTGCTCAGGTCAGAGCTGGAGTCAGTTATCATCAGGAATTCCTCCATTTCTCCAGACAAATGGCTCATCAGAGCCCGAGGACAGGGCTGTCCATGGTCCACAGCACTGCGTGTTCCTTCCCAACATTTCATGGCCTTTTCCTCCCCTGCACTTCACTGCCTTTTCCTTCTGATCCATCTCTGCCTCTCCTTTCCCTTCTGACCCATCTCTGCCTCTCCCTCCTGACCCATCTCTGCCTTTCCTTTCCTGACCCATCTCTGCCTTTCCCTTCTGACCCATCTCTGCCTTTCCTCCTGACCCATCTCTGCCTTTCCTCCTGACCCATCTCTGCCTTTCCTCCTGACCCATCTCTGCCTTTCCCTTCTGACCCATCTCTGCCTTTTCCTCCTGACCCATCTCTGCCTTTTCCTCCTGACTCATCTCTGCCTTTCCTTTCCTGACCCATCTCTGCCTTTCCTCCTGACCCATCTCTGCCTTTCCTTTCCTGACCCATCTCTGCCTTTCCTCCTGACCCATCTCTGCCTTTCCCTTCTGACCCATCTCTGCCTTTCCTCCTGACCCATCTCTGCCTTTCCCTTCTGACCCATCTCTGCCTTTCCTCCTGACCCATCTCTGCCTTTCCTTTCCTGACCCATCTCTGCCTTTCCTCCTGACCCATCTCTGCCTTTCCTTTCCTGACCCATCTCTGCCTTTCCTTCTGACCCATCTCTGCCTTTCCTCCTGACCCATCTCTGCCTTTTTCCTTCTGACCCATCTCTGCCTTTCCTCCTGACCCATCTCTGCCTTTTTCCTTCTGACCCATCTCTGCCTTTCTCTTCCTGACCCATCTCTGCCTTTCCTCCTGACCCATCTCTGCCTTTCCCTTCTGACCCATCTCTGCCTTTCCTCCTGACCCATCTCTGCCTTTCCCCTTCTGACCCATCTCTGCCTTTCCTCCTGACCCATCTCTGCCTTTCCTTTCCTGACCCATCTCTGCCTTTCCTCCTGACCCATCTCTGCCTTTCCCTTCTGACCCATCTCTGCCTTTCCTTCTGACCCATCTCTGCCTTTTCCTCCTGACCCATCTCTGCCTTTACCTTCTGACCCATCTCTGCCTTTTCCTCCTGACCCATCTCTGCCTTTCCTTCTGACCCATCTCTGCCTTTCCTTCTGACCCATCTCTGCCTTTTCCTCCTGACCCATCTCTGCCTTTCCCTTCTGACCCATCTCTGCCTTTTCCTCCTGACCCATCTCTGCCTCTCCCTCCTGACCCATCTCTGCCTCTCCTCCTGACCCATCTCTGCCTTTCCTTTCCTGACCCATCTCTGCCTTTTCCTCCTGACCCATCTCTGCCTTTTCCTCCTGACCCATCTCTGCCTTTTCCTCCTGACCCATCTCTGCCTTTTCCTCCTGACCCATCTCTGCCTTTTCCTCCTGACCCATCTCTGCCTTTACCTTCTGACCCATCTCTGCCTTTTCCTCCTGACCCATCTCTGCCTTTCCTTCTGACCCATCTCTGCCTTTCCTTCTGACCCATCTCTGCCTTTTCCTCCTGACCCATCTCTGCCTTTCCCTTCTGACCCATCTCTGCCTTTTTCCTTCTGACCCATCTCTGCCTCTCCTTTTCCTCCTGACCCATCTCTGCCTTTCCTCCTGACCCATCTCTGCCTCTCCCTCCTGACCCATCTCTGCCTCTCCTCCTGACCCATCTCTGCCTTTTCCTTCTGACCCATCTCTGCCTTTCCCTTCTGACCCATCTCTGCCTTTCCTCCTGACCCATCTCTGCCTTTCCTCCTGACCCATCTCTGCCTTTCCTCCTGACCCATCTCTGCCTTTCCCTTCTCACCCATCTCTGCCTTTCCTCCTGACCCATCTCTGCCTTTCCTTTCCTGACCCATCTCTGCCTTTTCCTCCTGACCCATCTCTGCCTTTCCTCCTGACCCATCTCTGCCTTTCCTCCTGACCCCTCTCTGCCTTTCCTCCTGACCCATCTCTGCCTTTCCCTCCTGACCCATCTCTGCCTTTCCTCCTGACCCATCTCTGCCTTTCCTTTCCTGACCCATCTCTGCCTTTTCCTCCTGACCCATCTCTGCCTTTTCCTTCTGACCCATCTCTGCCTTTTCCTCCTGACCCATCTCTGCCTTTTCCTCCTGACCCATCTCTGCCTTTCCTCCTGACCCATCTCTGCCTTTCCTTTCCTGACCCATCTCTGCCTTTTCCTCCTGACCCATCTCTGCCTTTTCCTCCTGACCCATCTCTGCCTTTTCCTCCTGACCCATCTCTGCCTTTTCCTCCTGACCCATCTCTGCCTTTTCCTCCTGACCCATCTCTGCCTTTCCTTCTGACCCATCTCTGCCTTTTCCTCCTGACCCATCTCTGCCTTTTCCTCCTGACCCATCTCTGCCTTTTCCTCCTGACCCATCTCTGCCTCTCCTCCTGACCCATCTCTGCCTTTCCTCCTGACCCCTCTCTGCCTTTCCTCCTGACCCATCTCTGCCTTTCCCTCCTGACCCATCTCTGCCTTTCCTCCTGACCCATCTCTGCCTTTCCTTTCCTGACCCATCTCTGCCTTTTCCTCCTGACCCATCTCTGCCTTTTCCTTCTGACCCATCTCTGCCTTTTCCTCCTGACCCATCTCTGCCTTTTCCTCCTGACCCATCTCTGCCTTTCCTCCTGACCCATCTCTGCCTTTCCTTTCCTGACCCATCTCTGCCTTTTCCTCCTGACCCATCTCTGCCTTTTCCTCCTGACCCATCTCTGCCTTTTCCTCCTGACCCATCTCTGCCTTTTCCTCCTGACCCATCTCTGCCTTTTCCTCCTGACCCATCTCTGCCTTTTCCTCCTGACCCATCTCTGCCTTTCCCTTCTGACCCATCTCTGCCTTTTCCTCCTGACCCATCTCTGCCTTTTCCTCCTGACCCATCTCTGCCTTTTCCTCCTGACCCATCTCTGCCTTTTCCTCCTGACCCATCTCTGCCTTTCCTTTCCTGACCCATCTCTGCCTTTTCCTCC
The DNA here is from genome assembly GCA_014839755.1 of Sylvia borin. NCBI lineage: Eukaryota > Metazoa > Chordata > Aves > Passeriformes > Sylviidae > Sylvia > Sylvia borin. The sequence goes on along the minus strand of CM025959.1, from coordinate 113,396,416 downwards.
TGACCCATCTCTGCCTCTCCTCCTGACCCATCTCTGCCTTTCCCTTCTGACCCATCTCTGCCTTTTCCTCCTGACCCATCTCTGCCTTTTCCTCCTGACCCATCTCTGCCTTTTCCTTCTGACCCATCTCTGCCTTTTCCTCCTGACCCATCTCTGCCTTTCCTTTCCTGACCCATCTCTGCCTTTTCCTCCTGACCCATCTCTGCCTCTCCTCCTGACCCATCTCTGCCTTTCCTTTCCTGACCCCTCTCTGCCTTTCCTTCTGACCCATCTCTGCCTTTTCCTTTCCCTTCTGACCCATCTCTGCCTTTTCCTTTTGACCCATCTCTGCCTTTTCCTCCTGACCCATCTCTGCCTTTTCCTCCTGACCCATCTCTGCCTTTCCTCCTGACCCATCTCTGCCTTTTCCTCCTGACCCATCTCTGCCTTTTCCTCCTGACCCATCTCTGCCTTTCCTTGACCCATCTCTGCCTTTCCTTTCCTGACCCATCTCTGCCTTTCCCTTCTCACCCATCTCTGCCTCTCCTCCTGACCCATCTCTGCCTTTCCCTTCTGACCCATCTCTGCCTTTCCTTCTGACCCATCTCTGCCTTTTCCTTCCTGACCCATCTCTGCCTTTCCTCCTGACCCATCTCTGCCTCTCCTTTCCCAGCCTGGCCCTGCCTGTTCCATGCCCAGGGACTGTTGGTGGGGGATGCTCAGGGCAGGATCCCGGGAGAACATCAGGAATGGATGGCCCTGGGAATGTGCAGGGAAGGGACAGGGCTGGGCACCTCCTGCAGGGACATGGGGACATGTCACTCCTGCAGGGATTGGGACACTGGGGACATGTCACACCTCCTGCAGGGACAGGGACTGGGACAGGGCTGGGCAGCTCCTGCAGGGATTGGGACACTGGGGACATGTCACACCTCCTGCAGGGATTGGGACACTGGGGACATGTCACACCTCCTGCAGGGACAGGGCAGGACAGGGACAGGGACACGGGGACGTGTCACACCTCCTGCAGGGACAGGGACTGGGACAGGGCTGGACAGCTCCTGCAGGGTTTGGGACACCGGGGACGTGTCACACCTCCTGCAGGGACAAGGTCGTGGGGACAGGGCTGGACAGCTCCTGCAGGGACAGGGACAGCTGCCTGGACACTCCTGGCAGTGTCTCGGCAGCTCAGAGACATCTGCTCTGTGCTGACAGCTTTAATTAAATGTAAAAACCAAAATGCCCTAAAAAGGCAGAGGATCAGGAGATGGGGCCTGATGGTCCAAGGACAGCCCTGGGAACACCAGACACGGAGCTGGTGCAGAAATCCTGGGTGCAGGTGATTTATATCCAGCCCCACATCACATGGAGATCACAGGGACACAGGACAGAAAAAGCCCACTGGAGTTTGTGTAAGGGACATGAGGCCTTTGGGCTTCTGTGGCACCACTGAAACACCAAAAATAGCAATAAATCTCCTGCCCTGGGTTTCAGGGGTGAGAGGGGCTGGAGCCAGTGGAGATTTTCTGATGGAACTAAGCTCCAAACAGGAATTGCTTCAGACCCCAGAGTCACTCTTGGGGTGTCAGGGACCAGGGGTTGAGTGCATTTGATTGGTGTAGAGAAATCTGCACCTACAAATAAATGCTGGGGGAGAGACTCCAGAAAAGCTGAGATCTGCTCCAGCTGAGTAAATAAAGAATGAAAATATTAATAACTTGGAGCAGTTGAACAATACTTGGCCAAAGGTTCCAGGGAAAACAAGGTTTGGAAGGAAGAAAAAAAACCCAAACCAGCTGTGCTCTTTGAGGGAGGGAGGAAACACAAAAATGGGCAGCAGAGAATATAAACAGTGAGGTGGAAGTTGTTGGTGGTGTTTCCAGCTGTGGTTTGGCAGAGGGTGCAATGAGCAGCTGCTCAGGGCCTCACCTTCCCCAGGGGCTGGAGAAGGGAATGGAGCTGCTGAGGCTGAGGGAGCTGGGAAAGGGGCTGAGCCTGGAGAAAAGGAGCCTCAGGGGGGGACCTTGTGGCTCTGCACAACTCCCTGACAGGAGGGGACAGCCAGGGGGGGTCGGGCTCTGCTCCCAGGGCACAGGGACAGGACAAGGGGAAATGGCCTCAGGCTGGGCCAGGGCAGGCTCAGGGTGGACAGCAGCAGGAATTTCCCCATGGAAAGGGTGCTCAGGCCTTGGCAGTGCCCAGGGAGGGTTGGATCCCCATCCGTGGAGTGTCCCAGGAATTCCTGGATGTGGCCCTCAGTGACAAGGTGGGGATTGGGCACAGCTTGGACTTGATGGGAGGGATTTTCCTTTTCAGGGATTCTGTGTCCTGATGGGAGTTTTCTGGCTGTTGGAGACCAATTCCATGCAAATCCCATTTGGGTTTAGGTGTCAGGTGACTGAACAAAGCCCCCAGGCTGCCCTCTCTCTGCAGTGACAGGGTGTGGTGGAGAACGAGGGTACCTGGTTGTTGTGTGTGTTTGGTGAAGCAGAGATGGTGTTGGCACGGGCCACTTTTGGGGAGGAATCGTTCAAAGAGCTCCATCACCTCAGTGGGGTTTTGGGATGTGACCCTGGACCCACCTAATGCAAACTTCTGACATTAAATCCTTGATTTCAAAGTCTTATGGAGGTGCCACACTATGGCAGGGCTGGATGGGATGTGGGGCAGGAATTGTCCCCTGGCAGGGTGGGCAGGGCTGGCACAGGGTGCCCAGAGCAGCTGGGGCTGCCCCTGGATCCCTGGCAGTGCCCAAGGCCAGGCTGGACACTGGGGTTGGAGCACCTGGGACAGTGGGAGGTGTCCCTGGGACAGTGGGAGGTGTCCCTGGGACATTGGGAGGTGACCCTGGGACAGTGGGAGGTGACCCTGGGACAGTGGGATTTGACCCTGGGACAGTGGGAGGTGACCCTGGGACAGTGGGAGGTGACCTTGGGACACTGGGAGGTGACCCTGCCATGGCAGGAGCAAACTCTGGGTTTGACTTTTGTAGGAGCGTTTTTTGGGCTGTTCCAGTGTGGAGCTGAGGCAGGAGCAGGAGCAGAAACAGGAGCAGGATCAGAAGCAAGATCAGAAGCAGGAACAGGAGCAGGAGCAGGATCAGGAGCAGGAGCAGGATCAGAAACAGGAGCAGAAGCAGGAGCAGGAGCAGGAGCAGGATCAAGAGCTGCTCTTGTGCTGTGCTGCTGCTGCCCTGGTGTCCCTGCCAGAGCAGACCTTGGCAGCTTTTTGAGCTCCTCTCCTGTTCCCATGGCAGGCACTGGGCACCCCACAGGGGAGGGATCTCTGCTGCTGCAGCCTGGGGAGGGCGGGGATACTGGGGTGGTTATTGGGATATTTGTGGAGATACTGAGATATTTGGATTGATATTGGGGTATTAGGGATATTTACTGGGATATTTACTGGGATATTTACTGGGATATTAGGGATATTTACTGGGATATTGGGATATTTGTGGGGATATTGGGATATTTATGGAGATATTGAGATATTTGGATTGATATTGGGATATTAGGGATATTTATTGGGATATTGGAATACTGGGATATTTACTGGGATATTTACTGGGATATTGGGATATTTGTGGGGGTATTGGGATATTTATGGAGATATTGAGATATTTGGATTGATATTGGGGTATTAGGGATATTTACTGGGATATTGGGATATTTACTGGGATATTAGGGATATTTACTGGGATATTGGGATATTTACTGGGATATTGGGATATTTATGGAGATATTGAGGTATTTGGATTGATATTGGGATATTAGGGATATTTATTGGGATATTGGAATACTGGGATATTTACTGGGATATTTACTGGGATATTTGTGGGGGTATTGGGATATTTATGGAGATACTGAGATATTTGGATTGATATTGGGATATTAGGGATATTTACTGGGATATTGGAATACTGGGATATTTACTGGGATATTTGTGGGGATATTGGGGTATCACCCAGCAGAAGGAACAAGGATCCCCATTGCTGGGCTTTAATTCTGAGGGGGTTTATTTTGGATTTATTTTGAATAAATCTCATTAGTTGATGGATCCTTTCCTGGTGCCACAAGTGCTGGTGAGGCCTGGGTGACATCAGAAGCTCCAGGAGTGGCCAATATTGATTTAATAACCATAATAACCAAGGGAAGTTGTAGCTTGTCCTCTTCAGTGCCATAAATCCACTGGAAATGTCCCTGCCCGTGGAAGGGGCTTGGAGTGAGGTGGGTCTTCAAGGTCCCCTCCAGCCCAGCATTTCTGGGATGGGTGATTCTGTTATCCAAACTTCCTGAAATTCCAACTTCCTGAAATTCAGACTTCCTGAAATTCAGACTTCCTGAAATTCAAACTTCCTGAAATTCCAACTTCCTGAAATTCCAACTTCCTGAAATTCCAACTTCCTGGAATTCAAATTTCCTGGAATTCAAACTTTATGAAATTCAAACTTTATGAAATTCAAACTTCCTGAAATTCAAACTTGCTGGAATTCCAACTTCCTGAAATTCAGACTTTCTGAAATCCAAATTTCCTGGAATTCAAACTTCCTGGAATTCAAACTTCCTGAAATTCAAATTTCCTGGAATTCAAACTTTATGAAATTCAAACTTTATGAAATTCAAACTTCCTGGAATTCAAACTTCCTGGAATTCAAACTTCCTGGAATTCAAACTTCCCGAAGTTGGGCTTTAGCCAAACCTAAGGAACTCCTCAGAGCTGGAGGAGGTGGCTGGGATTTGGGTTTTTGGTTGCTTGGTTTGTGTGTGCCAGAGGCCACATCCCACGGTGCAATAATTTCTGTTATAGTGGCAATTCCTGAATCATTAATTAATTAGCTGGGAGGAATCAGTAAAGGCTCCTGAGAGCCTGGGCAGGCCCTGGAACAGCATTCCCAGAGCAGCTGTGGCTGCCCCTGGATCCCAACGCCAGGCTGGACACCCTGGGACAGGGAGGGAGAGGATGGCTCCAGGAGAACCATGGTGCTCCTGCCCTAAAGCCCAGCTTTTCCTGCCCCAAAGCCCAGCTTCTCCTCCCCTAAAGCCCAGCTTCTCCTCCCCTAAAGCCCAGCTTCTCCTATCCTAAAGCCCAGCTTCTCCTCCCCTAAAGCCCAGCTTCTCCTTCCCTAAAGCCCAGCTTTTCCTGCCCTAAAGCCCAGCTTTTCCTGCCCTAAAGCCCAGCTTCTCCTCCCCCAAAGCCCAGCTTCTCCTGCCCTAAAGCCCAGCTTCTCCTTCCCTAAAGCCCAGCTTCTCCTCCCCTAAAGCCCAGCTTTTCTCCCCCAAAGCCCAGCTTTTCCTCCCCTAAAGCCCAGCTTCTCCTGCCCTAAAGCCCAGCTTCTCCTGCCCTAAAGCCCAGCTTTTCCTCCCCTAAAGCCCAGCTTTTCCTCCCCTAAAGCCCAGCTTCTCCTCCCCTAAAGCCCAGCCTTTCCTCCCCTAAAGCCCAGCCTTTCCTCCCCTAAAGCCCAGCTTTTCTTCTCCTAAAGCCCAGCTTCGCCTCTCCTAAAGCCCAGTTTTTCCTGCCCCAAAGCCCAGCTTTTCCTCCCCTAAAGCCCAGCTTCTCCTCCCCTAAAGCCCAGCTTCTCCTCCCCTAAAGCCCAGCTTTTCTTCCCCTAAAGCCCAGCTTTTCCTCCCCTAAAGCCCAGCTTCTCCTCCCCTAAAGCCCAGCTTCTCCTCCCCTAAAGCCCAGCTTTTCCCCCCCTAAAGCCCAGCTTCTCCTGCCCTAAAGCCCAGCTTTTCCAGCTCTCTTTGCTGTGGTTATAGTTCTCTTGATGACTGTTGGGGTTTGGAGGAGTCAGTTTTGTACTTTTGGATTAATTTATAAATATAAAAATATTTATATGTATTTATATATAAATATTTAATATTTAAAGAAAATATCTGCATTTTAACTTATTCCAGGGGAAGGATGGAGCAAAATACAAACACGTGGTCAGGCAGAGGTTGGACTCAATGAGCTTGGGGGTCTTTTCCAAGCTGAGTCATTCCACGATCCTTTTACTTTTTCTTCCTTTTCCCTCTTTCCCTTTCCCTTTCTCTTCCTCCTCCTCCCCAGCAGCTGTGAGCTGTCTCCCTCCAACACAGCAACACGGGGTAGATTTTTTAAAAACACCTTTAAGAAATAGAAAACTTTAAAAAGCATTAAAAAAAAAAAAGGGGGGGGAAAAATTGAAAAAAAAAATTTAAATGGAAAAAAATTTAAAATAATGACATTAACGACCAGGCTGAGCCCCTGCGGCTGCTGCGGAGGGCCGCGCTCGGGGCCGCGCTCGGGGCCGCGCTCGGGGCCGCGCTCGGGCACGCGGATGATGCGCGGGCACGGGGATGATGATGCGCGGGCCCGGGGGATGATGATGCGCGGGCCCGGGGATGATGATGATGCGCGGGCCCGGGGATGATGATGCGCGGGCCCGGGGATGATGATGATGCGCGGGCCCGGGGATGATGATGCGCGGGCCCGGGGATGATGATGCGCGGGCCCGGGGATGATGATGATGCGCGGGCCCGGGGATGCTGATGCGCGGGCCCGGGGGATGACGATGCGCGGGCCCGGGGATGATGATGCGCGGGCCCGGGGGATGATGATGCGCGGGCCCGGGGGATGACGATGCGCGGGCCCGGGGGTGATGATGCGCGGGCCCGGGGATGATGATGCGCGGGCCCGGGGGATGACGATGCGCGGGCCCGGGGATGATGATGCGCGGGCCCGGGGGATGATGATGCGCGCGCACGCGGCGGCGCCGTTGCCGTGGAGACAGCGCGGGGCGCGCGCCCGGCGGGAGCCGCGGGCCGGGATGAGCGGGAGCGGCACCGCGCAGGTTGGTGCTGCCTGGGCCTGGCCTGGCCCCACTGGCCCTCCTGTCCCCTCCTGTCCCCTCCTGTCCCCTCCTGTCCCCTCCTGTCCCTCTCCATCCCCTCCGGTCCCCTCTGTCCCCTCCTGTCCCCTCTTTGTCCCCTCCGGTCCCCTCCTGTCCCCCCCCCCCCCATCCCCTCCTGTCCCCTCCGGTCGCTACTGTCCCCTCCTGTTCCCTCCTGTCCCTCTCCATCCCCTCTTGTCCCCTCCTGTCCCCTCCTGTCCCCTCCTGTCCCCTCCTGTCCCCTCCTGTCTCCCCCCATCCCCTCCTGTTCCCTCCGGTCGCCACTGTCCGCTCCCGTCCCCTCCTGTCCCTCTCCATCCCCTCCGGTCCCCTCTGTCCCCTCCTGTCCCCTCTTTGTCCCCTCCGGTCCCCTCCTGTCCCCCCCCCCCCCCATCCCCTCCTGTCCCCTCCGGTCGCTACTGTCCCCTCCTGTTCCCTCCTGTCCCTCTCCATCCCCTCTTGTCCCCTCCTGTCCCCTCCTGTTCCCTCCTGTCCCCACTGTCCCCTCCTGTCCTCTCCTGTCCCCTCCTGTCTCCTCCTGTCCCCTCCGGTCCCTCCCGCTCGGGTCCTGGGAGCTGCGGGAGCGGGGCCGGCTCCTGCTGCTGGAACAGCCCCGGACAGCTTTATAGGATCGGCTGGGAGAGCTTTATAGGATCGGTGTGAGAGCTTTATAGGATCAGCTTTATAGGATCGGTGGGAGAGCTGTGTAGGATCGGTGGGAGAGCTTTATAGGATCGGCTCTGGGAGCTTTATAGGATGGGCTGGGAGAGCTTTATAGGATCGGTGGGAGAGCTTTATAGGATCAGCTTTATAGGATCGGTGTGAGAGCTTTATAGGATCGGTGGGAGAGCTTTATAGGATCGGTGGGAGAGCTTTATAGGATCGGCTGGGAGAGCTTTATAGGATCGGCTCTGGGAGCTTTATAGGATCGGCTGTGAGATCTTTGTAGGATCGGCTGTGGGAGCTGTGTAGGATGGGCTGGGAGAGCTTTATAGGATAGGCTCTGGGAGCTTTATAGGATCGGCTCCAAGCATTGTAGGGTCGGCTGTGGGAGCTGTGTAGGATCGGCTCCGGGCTGTGTAGGGTGTGCCCCGGGGGCTGCAGGGGGACCAGCTGGGACAGGAGGGCAGGAGCAGCCTGCAGGGACACAGGAGCCATGGGGAGGGGACACAGGAGAGCTGCCAGGGGATGGAGGCGCTGCTCGGGGGGTGGAGGCTCGGCCCCGGCACAGGGAACACCCCAAACATTCCCTGTCCCTGCTGAGCCCCGAGCCCCTGGGCACTGCATCCATCCCCCACTGGCACGGGATTGCCCGCGCCGGGAAAATGAACTCACCAGCGCCAGGGGTTTGTGCTCAGAAAGGAGACAGGAGCCCTTGGACTTGATCCCAGTAAAGGGAGAGGCCACGGGGCATTTCCCCTGCGCTGTCTCCAGTTCTGGAGGAGGCAGCCTCCTCTTTATCCCAGTTTCCCGGCCCCATTTCCCTCTCTCTGTCCCACGGGCTGAGGTCCTTGAGAGTTCCACACTTCCCGGAGTGCCTGCTACCTAAAATTCCCCTTTAATGTATAACCCCCCCTTTTAATTTCGAATTCTTAGGGAATTTATGCCTTTTCCCATTGTTTCTTTCATCTTTCCATATCCCAGTTTCATTCCTCAGCAAAGCCACAGTCTGTAAAGGCAAATCTCTTCTTCCCCACTCATCGATCCGTGTGATCCTTCCCGTTGTTCCTTCTCTCTGCCCACAGAGCCCGAGGTTGTCTGTAAAGACAAATCCCTCATTGTTCTCACCCGGGGAGTGCTGGGCACATCCCGGAGGGGATCAAGGCACGGGAACATCTGGCCAGGTGCTGCTGCTCTTGGAAAAGCAGCTGGAAACGCTCCCATCCCATCCCTGCCCCACCCGGGATGTGACACTCCCAGGAGTCAGCTGTGACATCAAACCCAGCAGAGCTTTGGTGGGAAAACTGCTCAGGAACTCGACAGTAAATTGGAGGGAGCATCAGCAGGTGTTGCTGGGGTCCTCAGGGGCTGGTTTCCCTCAGTTCTCATCCCTGAAATCCCAATTATCTGTTTGTGTTCTCAGGTTTGCGATCGTTCTTCAACTGCTCTTTGATTTATTTCTGCCCACCTGAACAGAGTCACCTTCAACTCTTTTTAAAATTACTACAAACCCTCTAAAATCACGTAAAACATTGAAATTTGTCATTCCCGCTGCTCAAGTCCCCCTCAGCTTGCAGTTTTGCAGAGGACAGAGCTCAATCCCTGAGTCTCGTGCCCAGGCACATGGAACAGGCAGGTTCAGAGGCACTGTCACCTCCCAACACGTTGGAAATGTTTCCCTTTGGCAAAAAAAAAAAACAACAACTGAGGCTGCTATTTTTGGATGAGACGTTTTTAACCTACATTGTTGGTGGACTAGAAGTTGTTTGTGATTTTTCTCTGCCTCCTTTTGTCGGGGTGGCTTCAGGCTCCTGATGGCATCAGGAATGGAGCCCCAGGAGAGGCTGAGGGAGCTGGGAAAGGGGCTGAGCCTGGAGAAAAGGAGCCTCAGGGGGGACCTTGTGGCTCTGCACAACTCCCTGACAGGAGGGGACAGCCAGGGGGGGTCGGGCTCTGCTCCCAGGGCACAGGGACAGGACAAGGGGAAATGGCCTCAGGATGGGCCAGGGCAGGCTCAGGGTGGACAGCAGCAGGAATTTCCCCATGGAAAGGGTGCTCAGGCCTTGGCAGTGCCCAGGGAGGGTTGGATCCCCATCCCTGGAGGTGTCCCAGGAATTCCTGGATGTGACACTCAGTGACAAGATGAGGACTGGGCACAGCTTGGACTCGATGCTCTGGGAGCTCTTCCCCAGCCTCAGGGATTCTGGATTCTGGGACTGTCCAGGGAAGCAGAGACACATTTCTCATTCCCTGCTGCCCCAAGTGCACGAACAGTTCCCCAGGGATGAACCTGCCCCATTTCCATATTTCCATGTGGCTTTTCCTGGAAGCTGCTGCCAGGATTTGCCCAGGGACGAGGTGATGATGTCCCCTGCTATTCCCATGACAGGGAAGCTGCTGCTGCCTCAGCATCCCCGTGGACGTGTTTGCCCTTGCTGCTCTCATCGCAGGAGTGCTGCCTGCTGTTTTTAACCAATCCCCGAGTTTTCCCTCACCAATGCTCTGTCAGGCAGCTGCTGCCAGGTGTTTGTGCTCGGGGTGGCACAGGGGCTGTGCAGGGAGTGTGCCCAGTGCCCTCCTGGAGCCCCTCCCAGCCTCATTCCAGCCTGAGGGAATAATGAATGTTCCATCCCTGGGCAATATTCAGTGTTCCATCCCTGGGCAATATTCAATGTTCCATCCCTGGGGAATATTCAATGTTCCATCCCTGGGCAATATTCAGTGTTCCATCCCTGGGGAATATTCAATGTTCCATCCCTGGGCAATATTCAGACTCCACCAGTGTGGGGTCACGGATGGAACCAGAACTCCTGCAGGGACAGTTTGGGGCTGCTTTGTCACCTCTGTGCCTCCCCGGGGACACCACCGGCACCTTCCCCTCCTCCAGCTTGTTCCATTTGCAGGATTAATTGGTTTGCACAGCCCGGGAATTCAGGTGGCCCCGATTTTCGGGGAGGGGTTTGTCCCTGGCTCAGAAAAGAAAGTCCCAGCAGCCCAGAGCTGCTCTGGGATAGACTTTAAACAGGCCTTTTATTGAACAGGAGGAGTAACAAATAACAAATCCCCCCTTTTGCTGCAGTTTTTGGGGGGATTTTACTGGGTACTTTAAACACTTTTTATTCACTAGGAGGAGTAACAAATAAATCCCCCCTTTTGCTGCAGTTTTTGAGGGGATTTTACTGGATACTTTAAACACTTTTTATTGAACAGGAGGAGTAACAGGTGACAAATCCCCCCTTTTGCTGCAGTTTTTTGGGGGATTTTACTGGGGGATTTTACTGGATACTGTAAACAGACCTTTTATTGAACAGGAGGAGTAACAAATAACAAATCCCCCCTTTTGCTGCAGTTTTTGAGGGGATTTTACAGGATACTTTAAACACTTTTTATTCACTAGGAGGAGTAACAAATCCCCCCTTTTGCTGCAATTTTTGGGGGGATTTTACTGAGGGATTTTACTGGATGCTTTAAACACTTTTTATTGAACAAGAGGAGTAACAAATAACAAATCCCCCCTTTTCCTGCAATTTTTGGGGGGATTTTACTGGGGGATTTTACGGAGGGATTTTACTGGATACTTTAAACAGTAAAACCTTTTATTGAACAGGAGGAGTAACAGGTAACAAATCCCCCCTTTTGCTGCAGTTTTTGGGGGATTTTACTGGGGGATTTTACTGGATACTGTAAACAGACCTTTTATTGAACAAGAGGAGTAACAGGTGACAAATCCCCCCTTTTGCTGCAGTTTTTGGGGGATTTTACTGAGGGATTTTACTGGGTACTTTAAACACTTTTTATTCACTAGGAGGAGTAACAAATAAATCCCCCCTTTTGCTGCAGTTTTTGAGGGGATTTTACTGGATACTTTAAACACTTTTTATTGAACAAGAGGAGTAACAGGTGACAAATGCCCCCTTTTGCTGCAGTTTTTTGGGGATTTTACTGGGGGATTTTACTGGGTACTGTAAACAGACCTTTTATTGAACAGGAGGAGTAACAAATAACAAATCCCCACTTTTCCTGCAGTTTTTGGGGGGATTTTACTGGGGGATTTTACTGGGTACTGTAAACAGACCTTTTATTGAACAGGAGGAGTAACAGGTGACAAATGCCCCCCTTTTGCTGTAGTTTTTGAGGGGATTTTACTGGATACTTTAGACAGGCCTTTTATTGAACAGGAGGAGTAACAAATAACAAATTCCCCCCCTTTTGCTGCAGTTTTTGAGGAGATTTTACAAGATACTTTAAACACTTTTTATTGAACTGGAGGAGTAACAGGTGACAAATGCCCCCTTTTGCTGCAGTTTTGGGGGGATTTTACTGGATACTTTAAACACTTTTTATTCACTAGGAGGAGTAACAAATCCCCCCTTTTGCTGCAATTTTTTGGGGGATTTTACTGAGGGATTTTACTGGATGCTTTAAACACTTTTTATTGAACAAGAGGAGTAACAAATAACAAATCCCCCCCTTTTCCTGCAATTTTTTGGGGGATTTTACTGGGGGATTTTACGGAGGGATTTTACTGGATACTTTAAACAGTAAAACCTTTTATTGAACAGGAGGAGTAACAGGTAACAAATCCCCCCTTTTCCTGCAGTTTTTGGGGGGATTTTACTGGGGGATTTTACTGGGTACTTTAAACACTTTTTATTGAACAGGAGGAGTAACAAATGCCCCCTTTTGCTGCAGTTTTGGGGGGATTTTACAGGGTGATGTCTGAGCTCAAGGCTGGCCCCAGGTGCTGCTCTCCCTGGATGCCAGGGAGGGAAGGGAAGCCCTTGAGCACAGCAGAGAGCAGGGGAGCAGTCAGGAATTCCTGCTTGGCCCTGGAATGCAGCTCCACCAAGTCGTGGCCCTGCTCTGGGGCTGCTCCTGAGGACAGGGTCCCCTCCAGCCCAGGGCTGGCTGTGGCTCTGTGGCTCCATGAGCATTTCCCCAGGCCACAAAGCCACATCCCTCGGCCCTGCTGAGGCCCAGCTCAGCAGCACATCCCCTTGGCAGGGGTTTGTGGCACTGTAAATGCCTGAAGTGCACTGCAGAGCCTGTTCTTGGTGCTCCCACGTGTGCCTGCTCATTTCCACAGGGGCTGGGCACTCCCTGCAGCTGCCAGGGCTGGCACAGCTGGCACAGCTGGATCTGGGGGCTCTCTGTGCCTCCTGCTGGCTCCTTCCTCAGCTGGGACAGGTTCAGCTCCCAGGCACTGAATCCCAGAGTGGTTTGGGTGGGAAAAGACCTTAAATCCCCCCCAGTGCCACCCCTGCCACGGCAGGGCCACCTCCCACTGTCCCAGGGACACCTCCCAATGTCCCAGGTGCTCCAACCCCAGTGTCCAGCCTGGCCTTGGGCACTGCCAGGGATCCAGGGGCAGCCACAGCTGCTCTGGGCACCCTGTGCCAGCCCTGCCCACCCTGCCAGGGAACAATTCCTGCCCCACATCCCATCCAGCCCTGCCCTGGGCACTGGGAAGCCATTCCCTGTGTCCTGTCCCTGCAGCCCTTGTCCCCAGTCCCTCTGCAGCTCTCCTGGAGCCCCTTTAGGCCCTGGAGGGGCTCTGAGCTCTCCCTGGAGCTTCTCCTCTCCAGGTGAGCACCCCCAGCTCTCCCAGCCTGGCTCCAGAGGGGCTCCAGGAGAGCAAAACACAACAATTTACTTTGCTCTAAGTTAGTTTTAACTAAGCAAAAAAAAAAAAAACCAAAAAACTTCTCTAAACTTTTTTTTTATATTTCTCAAAACTCTTTAAACCTACTGCAGACTAAAAAAACCAAAAAACACCTGCAGCCCACCAAAGCCTAGACTTCAACATTTTCCAACACCACCAAAGAAATTAAAACTAATCAAAAACTTAAGAAAAAAAATCAGACTTCACCCACAGCTGAAACTTTCTCAGTTTGCCATCTCGGCTCCTGGCCTCCTCTGGACTCTCTCCAGCAGCTCCAGGTCCTGCTGATGGTTTTATTTTTCCCTGGAAGTGCAGAGATCCAGTGTGAAGCACTCCCAGAGTGGCTGCAGCAGCTCGGCTCCGAGGTGTTCCCTTTGTGGCAGCTCCTCTCAGGGTTTGCTCATGTGGGCAGTGCAGTGAGAGGGCAGAAATCAGAGGAAAACTCTGAGGAAAACTCTGAGGAAAACTCTGCCAAAGGGAAGGAGGAGGGGATTTTCTGATTTCTAAAGAACAGCAATGATTTAGTGGGATTCCCTGTTGGGAGTTTCCCCTCGTGTCTTTGGGAGAAGAGCTCCACAGCCCACTGTTATTCCCTGGAATTCCTGCAGTTGTCTCCTACCTCCAGGATCAGGCTCCTCACGGGTGTTGGACACAAATACAGAAATTCCTTTCAGTCGCAGCGCAGTGGGAGATGGCAGCAGGAGATGGGGTGTTTTGTCCCAGAGCTGTAAAGGTTCCACTTCTGCTCTCGGGGTTTCCTGCAGCCGTGTTCACCCTGGGTTCCACTGGAAAGAAATCCCATTTGTCTGGGGGTTGCCATCAGAGCCCCAGAAATTGGCTGCTGTAGAGGAGGTTTGGGATTACGGTTCACTCGGTGAAAAGGAGGTTTTTCCAGCTTTCAGTGGTTCCTCTGCCTGTTCCCTGAGCCATCCCTGCTTTTCAGCTTCCCTCTGGGGAAAGAACTTTTCCCTGAAATCCATCCCAAATGCCCCTGGCCCAGCTGAGCCCTTCCCTTGTCCCTGAGGAGCTGCAGCTCCTGGTTTCCTCCGTTTGCCCAACACAAACCCAATTCCTGTCCTCTGCTCGTTCGCTTTTTGGCCAAGGGTAATTCCAAATCTTACTGTTCCTTTGCAGCTCTTTCCCGTGGGTTTTCCCTCTCCTTTCCTGGGCTGTCCCCCGAGGAGCAGAGTGCTGCTCCTTGTCCTGGGAGGTGTTCCTTCCGTGGGAATGGCAGAGGAGTGTAGGTAAACCCACGGACGGCTGGGACAAGGAATTCTGCCAACCTGTTTATTCTAGAACATGTGGGTTTATTACAAGGGTCGTGGGTAAAAGGGCCTTTTGCCTTCAGCCACCAGCCTGGGCTGAAGGGAAGTCCCAAAGAGAGAGGGAGAAAGAAGAGCAGAGTGAGAGCTGAGAGAGAAGGGAGCGAGAGAGCAAAGTGGCAGGGGAAGAGAGAGCAACAGCAGGGGGAAGAGGAAGGGTAAGAGTTAAGAGTTAAGAGGAGAGGTAAGAGTTAAGAGGTAAGAGAGTTAAGAGAGCGAGGTCCTTGTTACAATCCATTCTATCTCCTTTTGTGATGAATATTCTAATTTACAGTGACCAACCAACACAAGACACAAAATCCTATAGAATCTACATCCAGCCTATAAGAACTACTAGATTACCATACTGTGTTATATTTTAAACTCTAAAAACTACTCTTTAGATTTCTGTTTTGCTACATTGACCTTTGGATCCCTCAGCCAGCAGAAAGGGATTGTTCAATCAAAAGAGATTCTCCTTCAGCCAGACCACTGTTTTCAGGTTCTATAGTAACTAAGACTCAGTATCCTACAACTCAAAGTCAGCTTTCATTTCTATCCCCATTATAGGTTTCATATTTTCAGAATCTTTTGCTAAACAATCATATTGATAAGGTTTCCCTGATTCATCTTCCCCAACAGAGGAGCCTGGGGCCGCCTTTGGTGGGTGATAAACCCGCACTAAAGGAGCTGTGCCTCTGTCCCCACCTTCCTCTGGTGTGCGGTGTGATGCCGGGTGGAGAGTGTCCCTGAGATGGAGAATGGAGAATGTCCCTGAGATGGACAATGTCCCTGAGATGGACAATGTCCCTGAGATGGACAGTGTCCCTGAGATGGAGAATGGACAATGTCCCTGAGATGGACAATGTCCCTGAGATGGACAATGTCTGTGAGATGGAGAGTGTCCCTGAGATGGACAGTGTCCCTGAGATGGACAGTGTCCCTGGGATGGACAGTGTCCCAGGGATGGAGAGTGTCCCTGAGATGGACAATGTCCCTGAGATGGAGAATGTCCCTGAGATGGACAATGTCCCTGGGATGGACAGTGCACCTGAGATGGAGAATGTCCCTGAGATGGAGAATGTCCCTGAGATGGAGAGTGTCCCTGAGATGGAGAATGTCCCTGAGATGGAGAATGTCCCTGAGATGGACAGTGTCCCTGAGATGGAGAATGGAGAATGTCCCTGAGATGGAGAGTGTCCCTGAGATGGAGAGTGTCCCTGAGATGGAGAATGTCCCTGAGATGGACAGTGTCCCTGAGATGGAGAATGGAGAATGTCCCTGAGATGGAGAGTGTCCCTGAGATGGAGAATGTCCCTGAGATGGAGAATGTCCCTGAGATGAACAGTGTCCCTGAGATGGAGAATGTCCCTGAGATGGAGAATGGAGAACGTCCCTGAGATGGACAGTGTCCCTGAGATGGACAATGTCCCTGAGATGGAGAATGTCCCTGAGATGGAGAGTGTCCCTGAGATGGAGAGTGTCCCTGAGATGGAGAGTGTCCCCCAGGAGGGACAGGGGGCTCAGTGACCCCAGAGCTCCCGGGGACAGGACACAGCTGAGCTCCACACTGCCCAGGGGCTGCACTGGGGACTGGGGACAGGAATTGTCCCCTGGGGACAAGGCAGCTGTGGGTGCCCCTGGCAGTGCCCAGGGCCAGGCTGGCCACTGGGACGTGTCCCTGCCATGGCAGGAGTGGCGCTGGGGGGGCTCTGAGCTCCCTTCCCAGCCCGAGTTTTCCATGATTCCAGCAGTCTGTGGATCTGGGCTGGGTCAGGCCAGCCTTAGGAGGTGCTGCAGTTTGTGTCCTGGGACAGGAGGTGCTGGGCAGGGAGGGAGGATGAGGAGCAGCTAGAGGACCCTCAGGCACCAGGATTGTGTCCTGGGATTGCCCAGGGCAGGAAACAGCTCCAGAAATTCCCAAATCATCCCTCACATCGGGGGTTCTGCTCCCTGTTCCTGCTGCTGGCCACTGTCCTGCTGACCACTGTCCTGCTGACCACTGTCCTGCTGACCATTCCCTCACTGACCATTCCCTCACTGACCATTCCCAATGACCATTCTCTCACTGACCATTCCCAATGACCATTCTCTCACTGACCATTCCCAATGACCATTCCCAATGACCATTCCCAATGACCATTCCCTCACTGACCACTCCCAATGACCATTCCCTCACTGACCATTCCCAATGACCATTCTCTCACTGACCATTCCCAATGACCATTCCCAATGACCATTCCCAATGAACATTCCCTCACTGACCACTCCCAATGACCATTCCCTCACTGACCATTCCCAATGACCATTCCCAATGACCATTCCCAATGACCATTCCCAATGGCCATTCCCAATGACCATTCCCAATGACCATTCCCAATGAACATTCCCAATGGCCATTCCCAATGACCATTCCCAATGACCATTCCCAATGACCATTCCCTCACTGACCATTCCCACACTGACCATTCCCAATAACCATTCCCAATGACCATTCCCTCACTGACCATTCCCAATGACCATTCCCAATGACCATTCCCTCACTGACCATTCCCAATGACCATTCCCAGTGACCATTCCCAATGACCATTCCCAATGGCCATTCCCTCACTGACCATTCCCTCACTGACCATTCCCAATGACCATTCCCTCACTGACCATTCCCTCACTGACCATTCCCAATGACCATTCCCAATGACCATTCCCTCACTGACCATTCCCTCACTGACCATTCCCAATGACCATTCCCAGTGACCATTCCCAATGACCATTCCCCCAATGACCATTCCCCCAATGACCATTCCCAATGACCATTCCCAATGACCATTCCCTCACTGACCATTCCCAATGACCATTCCCTCACTGACCATTCCCAATGGCCATTCCCAATGACCATTCCCAATGACCATTCCCAATGACCATTCCCTCACTGACCATTCCCAATAACCATTCCCAATGACCATTCCCTCACTGACCATTCCCAATGACCATTCCCAATGACCATTCCCAATGACCATTCCCAATGACCATTCCCTCACTGACCATTCCCAATGACCATTCCCTCACTGACCATTCCCAATGACCATGCCCTCACTGACCATTCCCAATGACCATTCCCAATGACCATTCCCAATGACCATTCCCTCACTGACCATTCCCTCACTGACCATTCCCTCACTGACCATTCCCAATGACCATTCCCTCACTGACCATTCCCTCACTGACCATTCCCAATGACCATTCCCTCACTGACCATTCCCAATGACCATTCCCAATGACCATTCCCTCACTGACCATTCCCAATGACCATTCCCAATGACCATTCCCTCACTGACCATTCCCTCACTGACCATTCCCAATCACCATTCCCAATGACCATTCCCTCACTGACCATTCCCAATGACCATTCCCTCACTGACCATTCCCAATGACCATTCCCAATGACCATTCCCTCACTGACCATTCCCAATGACCATTCCCCTGCTGACCAATCTCCTTCCTGGATATTTGGGATTCCTGGTGAAGTTATCAAAGCACAAAAATCCCTCCTTCTAGCTGAATCCAGGATATTTTTCATTTAAATACTCATTTAAACAGTAAAAAAACCCAATTTAAATATTTTTGGCTATTTTTTCATGGCTCCCAGGGGTGTCCTGGACAGGCAAACCCGGCCCTGTCCCTTTTTTGTGTCCCTTTGGAAGCAGCAGGTTTGGGCAGGGAGCCTGAGCTGTGCTCCTCAGTGTGCTGCTCCGTGAATAATTCAGGTTTTATCCAGGTATTTCCAAAAGATATTCCCCAAAAATGGATCAAAACTGGCCTGGGAGAGGCTTTGTGGGGTGTTATCAGAGGTGGAACCACAGAATTGCTTCAGGTGGAAAAGAGCCCCAAGATCATCGAGCACAACCTTTGATCTTCAGCTTGGAATCTTTTACCCAGATGTTCCTGGGGTTTCCCTTTGCCTTGGTGCCTGTTGGGAAGGGTGGAGCTGGAAAATTTGGGATATTGGTGGGTACAGAGCCGGGAGGAGCTGTGGGAATGTCCAAAAAAACACCCCAGATTGCAAATGGGGAATTTCATTGTCCCATCCCAAGGAGTCACAGCACACACTGAGGGCTCTTTGTGTGTAGGGAACTGGTGGATCTCTCCCAGAGGAGAAAATCCCAGCTGAGGGGACAGAAATGGGGCTGGAAAATTGCAGATTTGGCTGCAGAAGCTGCTGCTTGTCCCAGAGGCACCCGTGGGGGGATGTTTGGGGCCAGGGAGGGTTTGGAGATGGGGCTGGAGCATTCCCTGGGCTCTCTCAGGGAGCTGCAGGGGCAGGGAGGGTGCTGCTCATTCCCATGGGGTGGAATTTTGTGCTCTGCCAAAAGCAGGGGCTCATCCCCCCACTGAAGTCTCCCAGTGAAGCCAGATGGGTTTGGGGCGAAACGTTGTGTTTGGAGGAACGTTAATTTTTCTTGTTTAATAATTAGAAAATTCATTGTTTCAGTGTAATTATTTCAGGGCAAGGCTGCCCTGAGTGAGGATGGGAAGTGATTTTTTTTCCCCCCTCAAATCCTGCCTGGAGAAAGAGGCAGGAATTCCTACAGGAAGCACATCCTCTGTGATTTCAGGTGTTTGACATTGTCTCAGTGCTTGGGTCATTCCCTAGAAGTGGAATGGGCTGAGCTGGAGCTCTGGTGTCCATTCCTGGTGTCCAGGGAGGAGCAGGATCCGTGGGATATCAGGAAACCAAGGCTGGCATGGGCTCAGACCCTCCTCAGGTGTCCTGGGAGCAGTTCTGCTGCTGCTCCTTCCTCACACTGCCCCAGGGCACGGGGCTGGGCTTTTCCCAAGGGCTGGCATGTTTCCTTTTGGCTTCCCTGCTCCATCACAGGATCCCTGTTTGGGCTGGGTGATCCCTGGAGGTGTTTCCCTGCTCCCTCACAGGATCCCTGTCAGGGCTGGGTGATCCCTGGAGGTTTTTCTGCTCCATCACAGGATCCCTGTTTGCACTGAGGTGTTTCCCTGCCCCATCACAGGATCCCTGTTTGGGCTGGGTGATCCCTGGAGGTGTTTCCCTGCTCTCTGACAGGATCCCTGTTTGTGCTGAGGTGTTTCCCTGCTCCCTCACAGGATCCCTGTCAGTGCTGGGTGATCCCTGCTCCATCACAGGATCCCTGTCAGTGCTGGGTGATCCCTGCTCCATCACAGGATCCCTGTTTGCACTGAGGTGTTTCCCTGCTCCCTCACAGGATCCCTGTCAGTGCTGAGGTGTTTCCCTGCTCCCTCACAGGATCCCTGTCTGTGCTGAGGTGTTTCCCTGCTCCATCACAGGATCCCTGTTTGCACTGAGGTGTTTCCCTGCTCCATCACAGGATCCCTGTTTGCACTGAGGTGTTTCCCTGCTCCATCACAGGATCCCTGTCAGTGCTGGGTGATCCCTGGAGATGTTTCCCTGCTCTCTGACAGGATCCCTGTTTGCACTGAGGTGTTTCCCTGCTCCATCTCAGGATCCCTGTTTGTGCTGAGGTGTTTCCCTGCTCCATCACAGGATCCCTGTCGGTGCTGAGGTGTTTCCCTGCTCCCTCACAGGATCCCTGTTTGGGCTGGGTGATCCCTGGAGATGTTTCCCTGCTCCATCACAGGATCCCTGTTTGCACTGAGGTGTTTCCCTGCTCCCTCACAGGATCCCTGTTTGCACTGAGGTGTTTCCCTGCTCCATCACAGGATCCCTGTCTGTGCTGAGGTGTTTCCCTGCTCCATCACAGGATCCCTGTCTGTGCTGAGGTGTTTCCCTGCCCCATCACAGGATCCCTGTTTGCGCTGAGGTGTTTCCCTGCTCCCTCACAGGATCCCTGTCAGTGCTGAGGTGTTTCCCTGCTCCATCACAGGATCCCTGTTTGCACTGAGGTGTTTCCCTGCTCCATCACAGGATCCCTGTCAGTGCTGAGGTGTTTCCCTGCTCTCTGACAGGATCCCTGTTTGCACTGAGGTGTTTCCCTGCTCCCTCACAGGATCCCTGTTTGCACTGAGGTGTTTCCCTGCTCCATCACAGGATCCCTGTTTGCACTGAGGTGTTTCCCTGCTCCATCACAGGATCCCTGTTTGCACTGAAGTGTTTCCCTGCTCCCTCACAGGATCCCTGTTTGCACTGAGGTGTTTCCCTGCTCCATCACAGGATCCCTGTCAGTGCTGAGGTGTTTCCCTGCTCCATCACAGGATCCCTGTTTGCACTGAGGTGTTTCCCTGCTCTCTGACAGGATCCCTGTCAGTGCTGAGGTGTTTCCCTGCTCCCTCACAGGATCCCTGTCTGTGCTGAGGTGTTTCCCTGCTCCCTCACAGGATCCCTGTTTGTGCTGAGGTGTTTCCCTGCTCCCTCACAGGATCCCTGTTTGTGCTGAGGTGTTTCCCTGCTCCATCACAGGATCCCTGTCAGTGCTGAGGTGTTTCCCTGCTCTCTGACAGGATCTCTTCTCTTGCAGCCCCCCCAGGCCCGTGAGTAACATGAACGAGGCCATGGTGACCCACGTGTCCTCTGGAGCTCCCACGCCAACCAAAAGGTACAGGAGCCTCAGTTTGGGGCTGGTTCCTGGGGAGGGGGTGGCATTGGGGCTGTTCCTGCTCAGCCCGGGTGCCCCTGGCCCTGCAGAGCAGCTGCAGCTCCCCTGGGGCAGGAGCCTCTGCTGCGTTTCCTCTGATCCCCCTGACTGAGCTGATGCTGTTCGTGGCTGAGGAAACACCTCAGGAGCTTTTGGCTTTCCTTGCCCTGGGATTGACTCTGTGAGCAGGGAGAGGCTGCTTTTGTGTCACAGGCTGCTCCTCCTGTCCTCTTGTGTCACCACTGAGGGTGGCCCCAGGCTCTCAGCTGACCCAGCTCAGCTGCCACAGCTCCTGGGAGCTCCTGGAGCTGAACCTGGGATGCATTTGACGTGTAAATTCTGGCGTGGATCAGGTCTGGGAGTGAGCAGGAAAGGCCCTGAACGGTGACTGCCACTTTCCTTTCCTGAGGAATAAATCCAAGGGCAGCAGCGAGGTGCAGACTGTGCATGGCAGAGCACAGGGGATGAGGGATGAGGAAAGAGATACTCCTGCAGGGAGTGAAAAAAGAAATATTCCTGCAGGGAATTAATGAATGAAGGAATATTCCTGCAGGGAATGAGCTGAGCTGGCCCTTTCAGTGGCCAGGGCTGCTCCAGAGGCGAGGCTCCACATTTCCAGCAGCTCCAGGCACAACTCTGAGATCTCTGGGTTTTCCTTCTGCTCTCCTTGACAAACGAGTCACCTGTGCACTGAAATTCCCCCTGAACCCACCTGTCAATCCTTCCCTGGGGTTCCTGTCAGCTCTGCCCCGTGGCTTCCAGGGGGGTCCCTCAGGATGCTCCTGGACAAGAAGCCAGAGAACTTTTCCCATGGGAAGGTGGGAACAGGCAGCCCTGGGAGGTCCCAGCCCGGGCTGTGCTGTGAGCCAGCAGGAATTGCCCCATGGAAAGGGTGCTCAGGCCTTGGCAGTGCCCAGGGAGGTTTGGATCCCCATCCCTGGAGGTGTCCCAGGAATTCCTGGAGGTGGCACTCAGGGGACAAGGTGGGGATTGGGCACAGCTTGGACTCCATGGCCATGGAGGGATTTTCCAGCCTCAGGAACTCTGGGATTCTGTGTGCTGAGGGTGCCCTGGATCCCTCTGTGGCATTGCCAGCCTCAGGAACTCTGAGATTCTGGAATTCTGAGGGTGCCCTGGATCCCTCTGTGACATTGCCAGCCTCAGGAACTCTGGGATTCTGGGTGCTGAGGATGCCCTGGATCCCTCTGTGACATTGCCAGCCTCAGGAACTCGGGGATTCTGGAATTCTGAGGATGCCCTGCATCCCTCTGTGGCATTTCCAGGCTTCACTCCCTCTCCCCCTGGGGCAGTGCCACGGGAATTCCAACCCCGTGTGTCATTCAGCACATTCCCAGCCCTTTTTGGGATCAGATTTCCCACTTGGGAGCAGCATGAGGAGCCTGGCTGCACTGTGGGGTCATCCCTGCCCTGGATTGTGGCTCAGCAGCCCCTGGCTCTGTCCCTCCCTTCCAGCCTGGAAAAGGTGCAGAGGGATGGGAGAGGGGCCCTTCCCCGTGGGAAATCCCTGCTCACAGAGTTCTGCCTGATGACAGACGTTTTCCCCAAGATTTATTGCAGTTTTTGCTGCCCCAGGTCAGTCCCTGGTGCAGGGGGAGAAATGAAGGGATTTGTTTCCCGTGCTGGAGGCTCTGGCACCTCCTGGCACCTGGAATTGCAGCTGGAGGGGGCAGGGAGCTGCATTTCAGGGTCTGGAGCTGCTCCAAGTGGCCAATTTTCCCCCTGGCTTCTGCTTGAAAGGCAGATTTGTTCCTAAAATCAGAATGTGTTTTCTGTACTGTAAGAAATTAGGGATGAAAACGTGAAAAGTTGTGTTTTGGCCCGTGTGGGGACATTCATCTTGGGAACATAAATGTGGAGACATTCTTCTTGGGGACTGGAAGGACTGGGCTCAACCCATCCCTGAGCATCCTCAGTGCTGGAAAACAGCAAAAGAGCAGCAGCAAAGCACAGCAGAGGCTCCCAGAAATCCCCTGGATCGCTGTGATTTACCGTGGCAGCCAGAGGTGGTGTCCTGCCCAAACCCCCTCCATCCCAAAGAGCATCTGGGGCTATTTACACCCCCATCAGATGTTCCTCCTGGGTGCTGTAGGGCTCCAGGTGCCCCCAGTCCAAGAGGATTTGCTTTTTTTTCCCCAAAAAATATGGAGCAAATGTAGATCAGTTTGTCTGAGGGCAGTTTTGGAAGGAGGAGGAAATGGGCACCTCCAGGAGGATTCACTGGGGAAGGGAACTGGGGGTTCTCCTGAGCTCAGAGCCCCTCCAGGGCCTAAAGGGGCTCCAGGAGAGCTGCAGAGGGACTGGGGACAAGGGCTGCAGGGACAGGAGCCAGGGAATGGCTTCCCAGTGCCCAGGGCAGGGCTGGATGGGATGTGGGGCAGGAATTGTTCCCTGGCAGGGTGGGCAGGGCTGGCACAGGGTGCCCAGAGCAGCTGTGGCTGCCCCTGGATCCCTGGGATGCCTTGGGAAGGCTGAGCTGGAGCAGAGACTGCACAGAGCTAAGGGAATAAAGCAGATTTATTAAAAGGCCTTTAAGGATCCACCTTGGGCAGGACAAGAGCCTGGCCAGGGCTGCACCAAGGTGGACCCAAAATGGTCACAAAATGGCTCACTGGTCAGGAGGTCTCACACTTTTATAAATTTTGGTCCATTTGCACATTGGGGTTTAATTGTCCAATTACAGCTTCAGGTTGTGAAGTCCCATCCTTCTTGTCCCTCCCTCCAGCCCACCCTTGTTTGTGCTTTGGGGCTGAAAGTTGTCCTTGGTGTGCATTTGGGGAAGGATTTGTTTTGTGTCCCTGCTGTGTGCAGAGCTGAGTGACACTGACTGTGAGCTCAGAGCTGCAGCCCTGGGCACCACAGAACCTGAAAAAACACCAAAGCTCAGAGTGAAGGCATCATTTCCCCTCTTCAGAGGCTTGACAAGGCCTTTTCTTTGTCGAGTCTCTATTCTAAATATCTCCTAATAACAGGTCCTCAATAACAAATGAGTATCTAACCACAATGAACAGCCAACAATAATGACCCTGGCAGTGCCCAAGGCCGGGTGGGACACTGGGGCTGGATGAACCCACCCAAAGCAGTCTGGAATTCCACGATTTTGGGTGGTTTCCTTGCCCCCAGGAGCGACAGGACAGGGCAGGACAGGAGAGGACAGGAGGGGACAGGACAGGAGAGGACAGGACAGGAGAGGACAGGACAGGACAGGACAGGACAGGACAGGAGAGGACAGGACAGGACAGGAGAAGACAGGACAGGAGAGGACAGGACAGTCCCAGCTGCTCCCAGGGGATTCCCTCAACGCAGCCATTCATCAGCAGGGCAGCACAGAAACCTCTTTGTGTGATCCCCTGCCTTTGAAAACATGGAAATAACAGCTGCTGCTTTGGAGGAAGAAGCCTGAGCTGAAAGAGCAGGATTTTAATGCCTGAATTCACTTTTTCTTGTGACCCAAAAAAGCAAACCACCAACGAGGCAAAGGAGCCCTTCTCTGAGTTCTGCTCATGGGACCCTCCAGAATCTCCAGCCTCCTCATGCCCAGCTCAGCCTGTCCCTGTCCCTGGCTGTCCCCTCCTGTCAGGGACTTGTGCACAGCCAAAATGTCCCCCCAATCCCCCTTTTCTCCAGCCCCTGGCACAGCAGCCCCTCTGTGCCAGCCTGGAGCTCCCCACGGGGTCGTGGTGCCCCAAACACAACAAACCTCAGCATTCCTCTGCTCTTTACAGCCCTGTGAACAGATGAGATGGTTCTGCCCCCTCTGTGAGGCCAGGCCCATCAAATGTCATTTGGCTCAGTGGATTCATTTTAAATCACTTCAGGGATGGATCTTTTCCATCCTGTTGTGGTGCCTGTTGTCTTGGTCTGGAAGGACAAGGGAAAGGTGGAGCTCCCCTTGGGATGGAGAATGGAAACTCCTCCCTCTGAATTATTATAATTTTGCAATTAAGGGGCTTTCAGGTGAAGAGATGGGAATAGGAATAACAGTTCTTTACTAGGAAATATACAGATGATGATTTACTGATTATTTATTAATTATTTACTATTAAAAATACAATACAAAAACCAAGCAAACAAGAAAAAAAATCCCAGAAACCCTGCCAGAGTCAGAACACAACCTGGTCAGGCTGTTGGTGTCAGCCCAGATCCATCCTCCTGCAGTGACAGATGTGGTTCTGTGGCAGCAGAGATGATCCTGGAGAAGGTCCAGTGGTGCTGAGCTGGGGCTGCTCTCCCTCTGGGAATCCAGAGCACACAGGCTGTGCTGGGCTTCTGAATGCCAGGGCTGATCCAGGGGGGAATGCTGGGCTCCTGCCCCTGGGTGGAGCCTCTCCCAGTGGGTGCTGGAATTGTCTGAGCCCTGCAGGGAGCCTGGATGGCCCATGGACAGCAGATATCCCTGCAGGGAGGATGGGGCCTGGAGGGGATAAAGAAACACTGCCCCAGCTGGTTTCACAGCTGCCCAGTAACAGAAGACACCCACCCCCTTCCCTCTGGAGTTAAAAGAAAAAACATCTTTTCAACTGGTTTAACAGACTGGGAACAGAACACCCACTTTTGGTTACAAATTACAGCCTGGACAATTGTCATGTCTGTGGGTTGCTGCACCATCAGACTCTGTTTTGGGGGCAGGGAGATGGTTTCCCACCAGCTGGGGAAATGTGCTCCTTTGATATCTGGCCTATTTCCTCCACCAGACCCCCTCCCAGTCCGGGGGATTTGTTTCTGAGGCAGGCTGTGGGGCAGCTCAGCCTCTGGGGCAGCATCTCTGTGCTCTGGGGCAGCATCTCTGTGCTCTGGGGTAGGGATCAGGGTGTTTATCCAGGGAAATCCTCCCCTCAGCCTCTGGGGCAGCATCTCTGTGCTCTGGGGTAGGGATCGGGGTGTTTATCCAGGGAAATCCTCCCCTCAGCCTCTGGGGCAGCATCTCTGTGCTCTGGGGTAGGGATCGGGGTGTTTATCCAGGGAAATCCTCCCCTCAGCCTCTGGGGCAGCATCTCTGTGCTCTGGGGTAGGGATCAGGGTGTTTATCCCAGGAAATCCTCCCCTCAGCCTCTGGGGCAGCATCTCTGTGCTCTGGGGTAGGGATCGGGGTGTTTATCCCGGGAAATCCTCCCCTCATCTCTGAATGATAATCAGAACAGGCCTATCAGCAACACCAGCCACTGCCTGGTGGATTTAAACCCTTATATTTTTATATTAATTTTTATATTATTTTTATACATTTATACAACTTATACATTTCTCTAAGAGACTAGAACTCGTTTTTCACACCCATATCTTTGCCTGCAAGCCCCTTTCATTTTCTACCTTACAATAATTTGGAGAGAGAGGATTTGAATTCCCCATTCCCAGGGAGATCCTGCCCCTCCCTGGCTGACCCCTGGCTGCCAAACCCACACAGATCCTGGAGCCCAGGTAGGGGTAGACCCAAAGAGCTGGGTGAAGGGTTGGGAAAAACTTTCCCCCGGTGTCATTTCCTCACAGTGGGGACCATTGTGAAACCCCAAAAGCCCACAGTCAGTGTGTGGTAGCTGTGACTCCATGTGCCTGCCTTCCAGAGGAGGGTAAAAATCCTTTCATTCCTCCCCTTATCCACCCATAAGCGGGTGACAGCCACAGTGGCCTTAGTCACAGGGCCCACGTTTAAATAAGGGCTACAAATGGAAGAAACACAGCCACAACCAGGTGCCACCTGAACCAGGGGAGTCAGACCACCCGGGGTCACCTAACCAGGTCCCTATACCCAGTGCACAGGAAATCAGCTCACTCAGGAACTGTTATTCCCTTTTTCTCTCCATGCCCCACGTTTGGGCTCCAGGATCTGTGTGGGTTTGGCAGCCAGGGGTCAGCCAGGGAGGGGCAGGATCTCCCTGGGAATGGGGAATTCAAATCCCCTCTCTCCAAATTATTGCGAGTTAGAAAATGAAAGGGGCTTGCAGGCAAAGATATGGGTGTGAAAAACGAGTTCTAGTCTCTTAGAGAAATGTGTAAGTTGTATAAATGTATAAAAATAGTATACAAAATAAATAATATAAAAATATGAAAATAAAAATAAATGTATAAAAAATAAAAAGAGACAATTGGGAGACAGAAAGGCAAAAGTATCTCGGCCAAAGGTGCTTGGCACAAGGTTCACCAGCAGCACCCACACCCTTTCAGATTTCTGTTTTTAAGGATTGCTGGTGTTACATATTCAATGGACTTTAATAAATGATTCAAACATTTCTTTTTGAGGTTTTTATCGGTTTCAAGTATCCCAAGTCATCTTATCTGATAGAATTAGGAGACCCATGTTACCAGACTGAGTGGTAACAAATAAATCTTTCTCTTGAGGTTTTTTGGTGATTTTCATTGGGATTAAAACCCCAGAAATCAGCAGTCTTTATGCAGGGTTACAGGGTGATGAGCCCCCCAAAACCTTCTGGCTTGGTCAGTTTAGAGGTCACAAAGAGAAAAAAAAAAACAACTCACTCTTTTTACTGTTAACTCTCTGGTACAACCAAAATATATACATTCATTACCTTCCTAAACTCTACGAATAAAACATAATACCATACAATTATACATAGAGTCTTCATGGTAATATTTGTGAAAAGCCAACTTTATAATACACATTTATAACACGGGGACAGGAATGACAGTTCTTTGCTAGTGTTATAAATAACGAGTCCGATTTCATTTAAAAAAATGCCAATTTATTGATAAAATTTTGTGACATAGAATTTTATGGGAAAAGCCAGAATCAGTTGGACAGTGTGGATCCCAGGACTGATGCTGGGTGAACCTCAGATGTGGGAGTGTGCAGTGTCCTCGCTGGTCACCAACCCTGCCCACACACAGCGCAGTTTTACACAGTTTTTCTTGCCAGAGGCAAAAGTTGCCTCACCCAACTGTCCACTCTGTTGGTATTTCAAATTCATATTTCCTTTCTTTCCCCTGCTGCTCTGGGGAATGGTTTTCTGGGCAGTGTTGGGGCTCCAAAATCTGATGAGATTTAGGGGACCTTGGCATTCACACGTCCACTGGTCTGATGTAGATAAGATCCCAGTGAGGTGATGATCACCGGGTCATTGGCAATCCCATCTCTGGAGAGGACCCATCTCCTTCAGGAGACTCCTTTTATTTTGCAGATGAATGCATCTCCTGTTCCTGGAAGTGACTTGTAGTTGCACCACCCTTTTATTTCAAGGAGGCATTTGATACAGTATATATTTTATACAGAATATCGATCTAAAAAGAACTGACTTATATTTATAACAATAGTTATATTTATAAGACTTTTATTATTATTATTATTTATATTTATATTTATTTTTAATATTTATATTATTTATATTATTATTTATAACACTAGTATGTACAACAAGACAAACAACCAACAGCTACAGCACAAACAACAACAAAACAGAAGCAGGAACCTCGAGGGGCTTCCCTTTCCCTGTGTCCCTTTCCCTGTGTCCCTTTCCTATGTCCCTTTCCTGTGCCCCTTTCCTGTGTCCCTTTCCCTGTGTCCCTTTCCTGTGTCCCTTTCCTTGTGTGTCCCTTTCCCTGTGTCCCTTTCCTTGTGTGTCCCTTTTCCTGTGTCCCTTTCCTTGTGTGTCCCTTTCCCTGTGTCCCCTTCCCTGTGTCCCTTTCCTGTGTCCCTTTCCTGTGTCCCTTTCTCCAGGGCAGTCTGATCTCAGTGTCCCAGTCTGATCTCAGTGTCCCTGCAGGACTCAGAGCTCCAAGCCGGAAGGGTGGAATGTTCCGGGCTGGTGGCTGAGATCAGAAGCTGCGGTGGTGGCAGTGGAATGTCAGGGATGTCCCAGAAGGACACAGTGTGAGGCCACAGAGCAGCAACAAGCCCCAAAGCTGCAGCAGGGCAGGAGGAGGTGAGCTCAGAATTCCTGGGCACACGAGCAGAAGGGGGGAGATTGCCCAGGAGCAGACTTGGTGGTGACAGTTTGTTGTGGTTTGAAAACAAACCGAGTGAGAGGCTCTAAGTCAGAAATACAATTTAATGAGAAGAAAAGGAAATGAAATAAAATAAAATAAAATAAATGCAACAATACAAAAAGAAAAAACCAGTGACAGAGTCAGAATACAACCTGATCAGGGTGATGGAAGTGGTCCAGGAGAGGTGGTCTTCCTGAAGCAGTGATCTCGTAGAAAGGTCTGGTAGCTCCGGTCCTCTGAGAATCCAGTGGGTGAGGGCTGCTTCTTCTGTCCCAAATCCCAGCTTATATCCAGGTGAGAATGTTTGGCTCCTCCCCGTGGGCGGAGCATCTCACAATGGGGTGATGAGTCATTAATGAGCTCCTTGATGGCCCATTAAAGAGAGATAACTCCCGGAGGAAGTTATCTATGAGTCATGGGGCAAGGCATTGGATGGGCCATTAACTGAAGATGGTGAGAGAATACATCCTAAACTACAACCCAGGACACAGTTGTTATAAATGATAAGAAGCCAATTCAAAATAACAGAATTTATTTAGCAAATTAAAAAAAAATAAAATTAAAAAGCCCCAATAAAATTGGACAACATGGATGGAATGCTGGGTGGGCAGAGTGACAGTGACAACAGCACCGTCCAACCTCAGCCACACACTCCAGGTCTGGTGTAAAGTCTTTTTATATGGTTTATTTGTCCTGAGGCTAAGTCCATTGAAAGTCCAAATATTCATGTGTCTCTTTATTTCCAAGTGAGGCTTTGAAAGGGGTTCCCATAAGTATGAAAAGACGTTGTCAGTCTTCCTGGATCTCGTCTTTGGGGTGCTGATTTGGTCATCCTCTGGATCCTTTATCAAGATTGATATCAGATGTTGAGCAGCTGTGAAGTGGAGGCCCGTCATTGATGAATGGGCCATCTCCACTCCTGCCGTGTCATTTCTGTCACAAATGTTGTGTTTTCACAGCTTGCACCACAGGCCTTGGAATCTCAGAGATGCCCTGGAGTAGCTTTTAAATAGACCAAATCTTTGAGACACGGATTTATCCATGACATTTCCCACGCAGTGATCTCCTCCCCCAGGCTGGCCTCTCTCCAATGCCCAGAGCCAGAGAGCAAAGCTGCCCCCAGCCCCTCCTTTACCTGCCCCAAAACCTCCTGCTTTAAACTCATCTCCCCCTCCGAGAAACTCCCAGAGACCCAAAGAAGTGTAGCCAGCTGCTACAACTCCTCTCCTTTGGCCCCTTTGTTCCCGTTAGTCCAGTGGTTAGTTTCCTAGCAACTTATGGGAAAAAAAATCTATAAGTGAAAAAGAAACAAATCTAACCCCCAGCCTCAAAGCTCTTCCCTTCCCAAAGCTCTTCCCTTCCCAAAGCTCTTCCCAAACCATTTCCCTTCCCAAACCATTTCCCTTCCCAAAGCTCTTCCCAAACCATTTCCCTTCCCAAACCATTTCCCTTCCCGAAGCTCTTCCCAAACCATTTCCCTTCCCAAACCATTTCCCTTCCCAAACCATTTCCCTTCCTCAAGCTTTTCCCTTCCCAAACCATTTCCCTTCCCCAAACCATTTCCCTGCCCCAGGCTTTTCCCTTCCCAGGAGCCAGAGCAGCACCCTGCAGTCCTGTGAGGATTTCCCGAGGTGTGAGCCAGCACAAGAGGAATCCACAGGGATTTCTTGGTGTAAATTCCAGGATTTAAAGTAAATTGCCTCTTTGGCTTGGCTTTCCTGGTGGATTCTCAGAACAGGAATTACTTTTAAGACACCAAAAGCAACATTTAAACGGCTCTCATTTATTGAGCTGCTGGTAAAGCAGCAGAGCCAAGTCCTGGGGGAACTCCGGGGCAGGAGCCAGGGAAGCTCCCAAAGCCCATTCCCAGGCCTGTGGTGCCTGTTCCAGCCCCAGAGCTGAGCCAGGGATCAGCAGAGGAGAGCCCCAGGGCCTGGGGAGACTCCCCAGCCTCGGTTCTCTCCCCACTGACCTTCCCTCTCCCGTCAGGACACCAGGGGTGCCACCATTTCTTGTTCTCTCTGGAGCTGCTCTGCTGGAGGAACCTGCTCTTGTTACAGTGGCTGCTGAAACACGGGAAATGTGGGAATTACCCCCCAAAACCAAAATTATCCCCTGTGCTGTGGCTGCCCCTGGATCCCTGGCAGTGCCCAAGGCCAGGCTGGACACTGGGCTTGGAGCACCTGGGACAGTGGCAGGTGTCCCTGGGACAGTGGCAGGTGTCCCTGCCATGGCAGGGGTGACACTGGCTGGGATTTAGGGTCCTTCCCACCCAACCCACTCTGGGATTCCAGTTTTTCTGTGACAGAAGATGTCCCTGCCCGTGGGACAGGGGTGATTGTGAAGCCCCTCCTGCCCCAACCATTCCAGAATTCCTGCCGTTCTGGAGGCAGCTCTGGAGGGGCTGGGTGTCCCCAGGCAGGGAGGAAGAAGCAGGAATGGCCCAGCAGATCCTGGCGGTGACCGAAGCCCAGGAACACTGCTCATTGTCACAGCTGCTGCCCCTCGTTCCTTGATGGGCTTCTCATGAGCCCTGGGAATGAGCTGGAATGGGCAAGGCCAATGGGAATCTGCTGCAGCCACAGCTCCAAAGAGCTGCTCAGCCTTTGCCAGGGCTCACCCCAATATCCCTGGGGTGTGCTGAGTGTTCAGCCTGTCCTCCCCAAAGGCCTCATTGCACAGGCTGCTCCTTGCCCTGGGGCTCCATGTGCACAATTCCCTTTTTCCCCCTCTGTTTCACACCTCTGGCTGTGCCCCTGCACATCACAGAGGGGAAAGAGCCTTGGTGTGTCTGGAAACGGGGATTCTCTTGGCCTCAGGTGGGGAGGGCAGCCAGTGCCCTGTCTGTCAAAGCTCCTGAAGGAAAAAACTCCCGGGGGTATGTCCAGGAGGCCACAGGTGAGGGATGGAGGGGCTGAATTCCCAGTGGGAATGACACATGAATTGTGCCCCAGTGACAGTGACACCTCACTGCTCCCCACTCTCATCCCCCAGGACATGTCCCCTCTGTCCCTGTGGGAGCAGGGAAGGTTGTGCCTTTGTCTGGGCTAAAAAAAGAACATTCTGCTGCATTTTCCTGGGGTTTTGCTCCGTTCCCTGAGATCCTGCTGCAGAAAGCTGTCACCAGGATAGCACTCAGTTATTTATTACTCATTTAGTTGTTGTTCTGTCGTGGTTCTGACAAATATTTCTTGCCATCAGTTCGTGGGGATACTCCAAACTGCAGCAGCTTTATGAGTCCTCAAACCCAACAAAAGCATCCATCAAATGCTGGGTGCCTGGCAGAGGCAGAGCTGGAGAGCAGGCCCTCATCTGAGAGATGCCACAGAATCACAGAATCACAGAATCACTCACAGAATCAATCACAGCATCACTCACAGAATCACAGAATTACAGAATCAATCACAGAATCAATCACAGGATCACTCACAGAATCACAAAATCAATCTTA
The DNA here is from genome assembly GCA_014839755.1 of Sylvia borin. Taxonomy (NCBI): domain Eukaryota; kingdom Metazoa; phylum Chordata; class Aves; order Passeriformes; family Sylviidae; genus Sylvia; species Sylvia borin. The sequence continues at coordinate 113,363,979 of CM025959.1, read as the reverse complement.
GAATCAACCACAGAATCAACCGCAGAATCACAGAATCAATCACACAATTACAAAATCAATCACAGAATCAATCTCAGAATCAACCACAGAATCAACCGCAGAATCATAGAATCAATCACACAATTACAAAATCAATCACAGAATTAACCACAAAATCACAGAATCAAGCACAAAATCAACCACAAAATCACAGAGTCAATCACAGAATCAATCACAGTCAATCACAGAATCAATCACAGAATCACCAGGTTGGAAGAGATCTCCAAGATCATCGAGTCCAGCCCCAACCCCTCAACTAAACCCTGGCCACATCCAGTCTGCTTTAAACACACCCAGGGCTGGGATGGGGACTCCACCACCTCCCCAGGCAGACCACTCCAGCACTTTATCAGCCTTTCCAGAAAAACCTTTTCCCTCATATCCAACCGAAATTTCCCTTGGCACAGCCTGAGGCTGTGTCCTCTGGTTGTGTCAGAGAAAGAGCCCAACCCCAGCTGGGCACAGCCACCTGCCAGGGAGCTGTGGAGAGTGACCAGGGCACCTCTGAGCCTCCACTTCCCTCTGCTCTGGCTGTGCTTTGGGGGTTTTGGGGCATAGAAAGGGTTGGGCTGTTCATAGATTTGGCTGCCCAGGGAGGTTTGGAGTCCTCATCCCTGGAGGTGTCCCAGGAATTCCTGGATGTGACACTCAGTGCCCTGGGCTGGGGGCAGGGTGGGGATTGGGCACAGGTTGGATTGGATGGGCTGGGAGGGTTTTTCCAGCCTGAATGGTTCTGGATTCTGGGAGCAGGGAACGCTGTTGGGGTTGGATTCAGGTGTGGTCTGGACTCTCTTCCCTAAAAATCCTGCTGGGAATTCCAGGACACTCCATGGCTGCACTCGGTGAATATTTACAGAATGCCAGGACCTCTGAGGTTGGAAAAGTCCTGCAAGGTCACCCAGTCCCCACCTTGTCCCCAGCACTGAGTGCCACCTCCAGGAATTCCTGGGACACCTCCAGGGATGTGCCCTCCAACCCTCCCTGTGCCAGTGCTCAGATGTCCCCCAGTGTCCCCTCCCTGTGTGACAGCAGCAGTGTCCTCCCCCTCATGGAAAGCCACCTTCATTCCTCACGTGCCTCACGCAGGTTTTGGTTTGTCCCCGTGCCCGTCCCTCGCCCTGCCCGCGTTTCATTGACACTGTCGGTTTTGTTGACGTTGTTTTTTGTCGCTCACGTTGCCTTTGTCGGCCGTGTTGTTTGTGTTTGCTCTCCCTGCCAGCCCCAGGTGCCAGCACAGCAGCCCCCAGCCCTCCCGAGAGGAGCACGTCCTGATTGCCACCTTTGTGAGGCGCCTGCGCCGCGGGGCACGGTCAGTGCCACTCCTGGGGACACGGGGGGACACTGGGGCTGCCCCGGGGCTGGAGCTGTGTCCATCCCACCGCGGGCACAGAGCCCCTCACACACCCTGCTCCAGCCCTGGGGCTTCATTCCTGCACTTCCCTCTCGGGGTGTACACAGCCAGGGGTGTGCAGGGAAAGCTGGAGCTGCCCTTGGGATGGAGAATGGAACCCCTCCCTCTGGATTGTTGTGATTTTGAAATTAAGGGGCTCTCAGGCAAAGAGATGGGAATAGGAATAACAGTTCTTTGCTAGGAAATATGCTAATTATTTACTAGTTATTTCTTAATTATTTACTATTAAAAGTACAGATGTAGTAGTAAAAAAAAACAAACCCCAAAAAAAGAACACCACAAAAAAAAAAACCCAATAAACCAAGCAAACAAAAACCCCAGAAACCCTGCCAGAGTCAGAACACAACCTGGTCAGGCTGTTGGTGTCAGCCCAGATCAATCCTCCTGCAGTGACAGATGTGGTTCTGTGGCAGCAGAGATGATCCTGGAGAAGCTCCAGTGGTGCTGAGCTGGGGCTGCTCTCCCTCTGGGAATCCAGAGCACACAGGCTGTGCTGGGCTTCTGAATGCCAGGGCTGATCCAGGGGGGAATGCTGGGCTCCTGCCCCTGGGTGGAGCCTCTCCCAGTGGGTGCTGGAATTGTCTGAGCCCTGCAGGGAGCCTGGATGGCCCATGGACAGCAGATATCCCTGGAATCACGAGGGCTGGGGCCTGGAAGGGATAAGAACCCTGCCCCAGCTGGTTTCACAGCTGCCCATAATGTTAAATGTTCATGTTGGACATCAACAGCAGTTTCAGCAGATGGGAACAGAACACAGCCCTGGTGACATCCTGCACTGCAGCCCAAGGCACTGACCCTGCTGCACTCTCACCTTTCACCAGCAGCAAACCAACGTCCCCCCGAATTTCTTTCCCTGGATCTCTGTGCTGCAACTCATCCCTGCTCTTCCTCCTCCCTCCTCACCCCAAACTCATCCCCAGCCCCATCCTGGCCCAACCTCTGCTCCTGGATCAGCTTTTCCTCCACCATCCCCTGCTGCCTGCAGCCATCTCTGGCTCTGCCTCTCCCTGCAAACACCCTTCATGCTTTGAAGAATCACCTCCATTTCTCTGGGGCTGCTCTTTGTGCACGTTGCTATCTCCTGGCTCAGTCTGGGCAGGGGGATTTCCTCCTCAGGGCAGCTCTCCTCTTCCATCCTGGGACACAAGAAACTCGTGCAGAGAGGCAGGGTCAGGACCTGAGGGCTCTGTGTGCTCCCCTGTCCGTGCCTTCACCCTCTGGGCAGGAGTTTTGGAGCCCTGTCAGGCAGAAATTGGCTGCTGAGGGGGTGAAGGGCATCTCCTGGGGAAGGGCAGCAGTGAATCCCTGCTCTCACCTGCAGGAACCCGGAGCCCAAAACGTTTTCCACCAGACTTTAAACCTCAAGGAGTGTCAGACTCTCCCCTTCACTCAGTTCCTGCAGTCCGTCTCTTCAGACTCTTTCCCAAGCACTACTGGATTTCTCCAAGAGCCAGATGTATTTAGCTCTGTGAGGGTCCAACACCTCTGAGGGTGTCCAGCACCTCACAGGAAATGGCTCAAAATAACGAGTGAGATGGCATGGTCGAGTGTGCCTTGAAAAAGCAAAAAGGTTTTACTAGAAGCAGAAAATAATACAAAAGCCAAGAGCAAAGCCGAGCCCAGTGTGGGGACAGGTCCCACACACCTGCTACAACACCCCAAAATGCTCTGAGAAGCCTCGTGCTCTCCCCTCAGTACTGAATGATTTAGGTGGGTTTTTGGCAAACAGCCCAATAGAGAATAGCTCCATTTCTGAGGAACAGCCAAAGAAACCTATCAGGGTTTTTGTCTTGGTGTTGAGCCAATTGCTGCCAGGAGAGCAAAGAAACTTCTGGTGTTCTTCCCTTGAGAGGTTTTGGGGTGAGTCTGTGACCCTCCCTGCAGGGAAGCAGCTGCTGGGCTGTGGGCTGCATTCCTCCAAAGCAGCCTGGACAGAACCAGGGCGGCTGCAGCTGCTCCGTGGGTCCCAAAATCCCGGGATCCCGGGCAGGGAAAGGGCCCCAAGGGCGTGGAGTCGCAGCTGTGACTTGTCACCAGCCCAGAGCTCCGAGTGCCACCTCCAGGCCTCGCTGGGACACAGCTCAGAGCTGCCACTGCACCAAAGGTCCCTAAAGCTTTCAGGTAATCCATTTGAGGAGGTCTCTCAGCGGTTCCTGGGAGCTCCAAAGGGAAGGAGGTGACTGCAGTCCTCCTCTCACCAGGCACGAGAGGCTGGGGACATCTGTGCTCCTCTGGGTCACCACTCCCCAAAATCTCACGGGGCAGCAGCTTTGGGGGAACCCCAGTGGCTCCTGATGTCCTCTGTCCCTCTGGAACAGTCTGTCCTGTCCTGTCCTGTCACATCCCATCCCACCCCAGAGGTGGAGGCACTCCTGGGGACACCCCTGGGTGTCCCTTTCCTGTGTCCCTTTCCTGTGTCCCTTTCCCTGAGTGTCCCTTTCCTATGTCCCTTCCCTGTGTCCCTTTCCCTGTGTCCCTTTCCTGTGTCCCTTCCCTGTGTCCCTTTCCTGTGTCCCTTTCCTGTGTCCCTTTCCTGTGTCCCTTTCCTGTCCCCTGCCCTGCAGGAGCCCTGTGTGACTCCCTGCTGTCCCTGTCCCCTCTGGGCTGGCTCAGGGACCTGTGCTGGCACAAACTCCTCATTCCCGTTGTGCCAGGCCCATCCCATTCCCTGCCCTGGGGCTGCTGCCAGGAGGGCAAAGCCTTTTCCATGGACACCTGAAATCCCCTCCTGGGGGTTTGGTGTCCCCTCAGTGTCGCTGTCACCAACCCAGGTGGCCCCAGAGCAGGTGGGGAATCCTCCTCTGGTCACACCCTGGGACAGTGGGGGGTGTCCCTGTCCATGGCACGGGTGGCACTGGATGGGAATTAGTGTCCCTTCCCACCCAGAGCACTCCAGGATTCCCTGATCCCACCCAGAGCACGCCAGGATTCCCTGATCCCCCCCCAACCTTTCCAGGATTCCCTGATCCCACCCAGAGCACTCCAGGATTCCCTGATCCCACCCAGAGCACTCCAGGATTCCCTGATCCACCCAAATAACTCCAGGATTCCCTGATCCCACCCAAACCTTTCCAGGATTCCCTGATCCCACCCAAATAACTCCAGGATTCCCTGATCCCACCCAGAGCACTCCAGGATTCCCTGATCCCACCCAGAGCACTCCAGGATTCCCTGATCCCACCCAAATAACTCCAGGATTCCCTGATCCCACCCAAATAACTCCAGGATTCCCTGATCCCACCCAGAGCACTCCAGGATTCCCTGATCCCACCCAGAGCACTCCAGGATTCCCTGATCCCCCCAAAACCTTTCCAGGATTCCCTGATCCCATCCAAACCTTTCCAGGATTCCCTGATTTTGTTCTGTGTCCAGCCCTGACCTGCTGACCCAGGGAAGCTGGGAGAGCTCAGGGACTGCCTGGGAAAGGGGCACAGCGTTGTCCCGAGGGCCCGGAGCTCCTGGGATGGTGCTTTAGGACAGGGAATTGTCCCCAAGCCCTCTCCAAAGCTCTGCTGCTGTGGAGCCCTCTGCGTTCCCTCCATGTGCCTTCCTCCCATCCCAGCTCTGGGGTTGTTCTTGCCCTTTACTCCCTTTCCTGTTCTTGACAGCTGGGAATGTTCCCCTGGAGAGGAGAAGCTCCAGGGAGAGCTCAGAGCCCCTCCAGGGCCTAAAGGGGCTCCAGGAGAGCTGCAGAGGGACTGGGGACAAGGGCTGCAGGGACAGGACACAGGGAATGGCTTCCCAGTGCCCAGGGCAGGGCTGGATGGGATGTGGGGCAGGAATTGTTCCCTGGCAGGGTGGGCAGGGCTGGCACAGGGTGCCCAGAGCAGCTGTGGCTGCCCCTGGATCCCTGGCGGTGCCCAAGGCCAGGCTGGACACTGGAGCACCTGGGTCAGGAGATGACCTGGAGCTCCTCTGGCACCTGTCAGATGTTCCCAAAAGCAAACACACACCGGGATCACTCTTCCTTTTGCAAGTGGCTGTTCTCAGGACGGGCAGAAATTGCCACTGTAACTCCGTGTGATGGCATCTGGCAGCTCCAGGGACATGAACTGGGGACAGCAGATGATGGAGAAGGGGAAGGGGATGGGAGATCTCTGTGCAGGGAGGCAGCCCAGGCCTCAGGGAAGGCTGGTGTCCTCTAACAGCAGAGCTGTGGGGCAGTAACAGTGTGGAGCTGTCTGTGTGATTCCTGTGCTCCCCCTGGCTCCACTCTGCCTCTGCTCTGTGCGCTGGCACATCCCCAGGCTTTCACCCAGCCAGGAAAAGGCCTCACAGTGTCATTTGTGCTCATCTCTGCTGACTGTGGGTCTGTTCAGCCCACGTCTGGCCAGCTCCAGGGGCTGGAAGGGTTCAGGGTGTTCCATCTGGTGTTGCTGAGAAGAAATTCAACCTGCATTTTTCCATAACCATTCCCATTCTCACAGCTTAGCCTGGCTGTGGGAACGGGGGAAATAGAAATCCTTGAAAGGGAGCAGAAATGCAGATTTGCCTCCTGAGGTGGGGATGGGGCTGGGGATGGCTTTGGTGGTGCTTTGCTGCTCCCTGTGGTGATGCTCAGTGTCCCTGGGCTGCCCATGGATCCCCCCGGAACCTCAGCAATGGCACTGGGAGCACATTCCTCATTCCCACATTCAATTCCCACATTCCCATTAAATCCCACTGCATGATTCAGTTCCAGGCTCCTGCACTGGTTCAGGGGCACACTCAGCAGCTCCCAAGTCCAGCAGCTGGAAGTTGACTTTCAAAGCTGCTCCTGCACTTGTCATTTCCTCCCCAGTTCCTTGTGGCAAGGCTGTGACCCCAAATCCAGCTGGGAGCAGGTCTCAGCACTGACCAGCCAATCCCAGCCAGCACAACCCCCAAATCCCCCAAATCCCCCAAATCCCCCAAATCCCCCAGTTTGAAGTGTAAAAAGGAGGAATTTGGGAGCAGCAGTGTCACAGTTTGGGGGTTTTTTTGCCTTGCCAAAGTCAGGATGAGTAACACAGGAAACGTAGATTTTGAGGGTTTGGATGTTTATGATATTTGATTTATTTACAGCCTCAGGAGCCGTGAGCTCCAACCAACCAGGCAGAGAACAGGGGTAAAATGGATGCCACTAACTCTTTCCATGGTTATTTAGGTGATAATTACCTAATAATGAGGTGACACATTATTTATGGTTTTGACCCACACAAGGCCCACAGTGTGGAACCTTCTTCACCCAATTCGAAAAAAAATACCCAAACCCATGAAGAAGAAGGAAGAAGGTGAAGAAGAAGGACTCAGACAATGCCCCAAATCCTCCCATCTTGACCCACACACGTCACTACACACTAAAATCTTAAATCGAAGCTTTTCACCCAGTGAGATCACAGCACAGCCCCAGTGCCATCACTCCACCTCAGGAGCCTGTTCCAGGGCCTCAAACGTGCCTCAGGGTCAGCACCTTTGAGCTCAGAAAGCTGAAATTCTCAGCCTCCAGGGTTCCAGCAGCTCTGCTGTGCCTCCAGCCTGGGCTCCTGGGCTCCTGGCCTCAGGGATTTACAGAGGATGAGGGTTTACAGGTGCTGCCTTTGCCTCCCCACCCTGCCACTGTCCCCTCTGCTGGCACTGCTGGTCCTGTCCCAGCCCTGCCCGGCCCTCTCTGTCCCCTCAGGGCTCTCTCACTGCAGCTGGAGATTATTTAGGATGGTTTCTAACATCCATCTCAGGTCTCACAGTATCCTGTTATCACTGGGGATGGTTTTAACCCCCATTTCAGGTCTCATTGGATCTGGTGATGATTTGGGATGGTTTTAACCCCCATTTCAGGTCTCTCACTGGATCCTGTGATCATTTGGGATGGTTTTAACCCCCATTTTAGGTCTCACTGGATCTGGGGATCATTTGGGATGGTTTTAACACCCATCTCAGGTCTCACTGTGTCTGATGATCACTGGGATGGTTTCTAACCCCCATTTTAGGTCTCACAGTATCTGGTGATCATCTGGGATGGTTTTAACACCCATTTCAGGTCTCTCACAGTATCCTGTGATCACTGGGGATGGTTTTAACCCCCATTTCAGGTCTCATTGGAGCTGGGGATCATCTGGGATGGTTTCTAACATCCATCTCAGGTCTCACTGTGTCCTGTGATCACTGGGGATGGTTTCTAACCCCCATTTCAGGTCTCACAGTATCCTGTGATCATTGGGGATGGTTTTAATCCCCATTTCAGGTCTCATTGGATCTGGTGATGATTTGGGATGGTTTTAACCCCCATTTCAGATCTCTCACAGGATCTAGTGATTATTTGGGATGGTTTTAACCCCCATTTCAGGTCTCACTGTGTCCTGTGATCACTGGGGATGGTTTTAACCCCCATTTCAGGTCTCACTGGATCTGGTGATTATTTGGGATGGTTTTAACACCCGTTTCAGGTCTCATTGGATCTGGTGATCATCTGGGATGGTTTCTAACCCCCATTTCAGGTCTCTCACAGTATCCTGTGATCACTGGGGATGGTTTTAACGCCCATTTCAGGTCTCACTGGATCTGGTGATGACTGGGGATGGTTTCTAACCCCCATTTCAGGTCTCACAGTATCTGGTGATTATTTGGGATGGTTTTAACACCCATTTCAGGTCTCATTGGATCTGGTGATTATTGAGGATAGTTTCTAACCCCCATTTCAGGTCTCACTGTATCTGGGGATCATTTGGGATGGTTTTAACCTCCATTTCAGGTCTCACAGTATCCTGTGATCACTGGGGATGGTTTCTAACCCCCATTTCAGGTCTCATTGGATCTGGTGATGATTTGGGATGGTTTTAACCCCCATTTCAGGTCTCACTGGATCCTGTGATCACTGGGGATGATTTCTAACCCCCATTCCCAAGGCACTGCAGCCTGGAATCCTGAGCTGCTCTGGGAGCAGCCCGTGCTGTGCTGGGGTGGGTGTAAGTCAGGTGTGAATCAGGCTGATTTCCGTGAAATCCAGGCTGTTGGGTGGCAGAGGCTTCTCCCCAGGCCAGCAGAACCCTCCACTCCTCCCCATGGACATCATCCTGGCTGGGCTCATCCTGAATTCCCAGACAGAGCTTTCCTCCTCCCCCGGCCCCTGCTGCCCAGCACACCAGTGCCTCAGAGACAAAATTCCATCTGGGCCTAAACCAAATGGTTTTCCTGCATCCCAGCTGGAATCTGTGAATCCTGCAGGAAAAGCTGCTCAGGAGGAGATCTGGGGTGAGGTCCCAGCGTGGGAAAGAACGGGAAAGGGAATTGTGAGGGTTATTTCCAGTGGGGCTCTTCCCTCTGCCCTCCCTGTCTGTGTGCCCTGGCACATCCCCATGGCCCTGGCCTGGGTTGGGTTTGCAGTTTTGGGCAGCCCAGACTGACTCTCTGGGTTGGGTTTGCAGTTTTGGGCAGCCCAGGTGAACTCTCTGGGTTGGGTTTGCAGTTTTGGACAGCCCAGACTCACTCTGGGTTGGGTTTGCAGTTTTGGGCAGCCCAGACAGACTCTGGGTTGGGTTTGCAGTTTTGGGCAGCCCAGACAGACTCTGGGTTGGGTTTGCAGTTTTGGGCAGCCCAGGTGAACTCTCTGGGTTGGGTTTGCAGTTTTGGGCAGCCCAGGTGAACTCTCTGGGTTGGGTTTGCAGTTTTGGACAGCCCAGGTGAACTCTGGGTTGGGTTTGCAGTTTTGGGCAGCCCAGGTGGACTTTCTGGGTTGGGTTTCAGTGCCCAGGTTTGTTGTTGTAAGACACGAAAGAAAGATGAAAGACTTCAAATATTTCAGAAGACGAAGAGCACAGACAAAAGGCTTTATTGTGTAATTCTCAGTGCCTTTTATCAGGTGTTCCCACACAGACTGACCATGGCTGGGGAATAGGAACAACACCTCTCTGATCCCAGTGGTTAAACCAGAGAAACAGCAGAACACACCTGGGGAAAGGCTGTTTGGAGAAAGGAGAGTTGTTGGCCAGGATTGTTTAGAGAAGAAGCTTTTTAGAGAAATTTTTCCTTGGGAAGGAAGTTAGCAGCTGCCAGCAGGCTGAAATCTCTCAGCCCCAGAAATAGCAGGCCCACACAGGCTGACCCTGGGTTGGTTTTGCCTGGATCTGGTTTGTGTTGGCAGTGCCCTGGACAGCCTGGGCTGACTCTGGTTTGGTTTTGGCTGACCCTGGGTTGTTTTTCCCTGTCCCTGTGGCAGTGCCCTGGACAGCCCAGGGTGACTCTGGTTGTTTTTTCCCTGTCCCTGTCCCTGTCCCTGTGGCAGTGCCCTGGACAGCCCAGGCTGACTCTGGGTTGGTTTTGGCTGACCCTGGGTTGGTTTTTCCCTGACTCTGGTTTGTTTTTTCCCTGACTCTGGGTTGTTTTTTCCCTGTCCCTGGTTGTTTTTTCCCTGTGCCTGTTGCAGTGCCCTGGACAGCCCAGGGTGACCCTGGTTTCTGTGACAGTGCCCTGGACAGCCCAGGGTGACTCTGGTTGTTTTTCCCTGTCCCTCTGGCAGTGCCCTGGACAGCCCAGGGTGACTCTGGGTTGGTTTTGGCTGACCCTGAGTTGTTTTTTCCCTGACTCTGGTTGGTTTTTGCTGACCCTGGGTTGTTTCCCCCTGTCCCTGTGGCAGTGCCCTGGACAGCCCAGGGTGACTCTGGGTTGGTTTTGGCTGACCCTGGGTTGTTTTTCCCCTGTCCCTGTCCCTGTCCCTGGTTTGTGTGGCAGTGCCCTGGACAGCCCAGGGTGACTCTGGTTGTTTTTTCCCTGTCCCTGTCCCTGTGGCAGTGCCCTGGACAGCCCTGGGTGACTGGTTGTCTTTTCCCTGTCCCTGTCCCTGTCCCTGTGGCAGTGCCCTGGACAGCCCTGGGTGACTGGTTGTCTTTTCCCTGTCCCTGTCCCTGTCCCTGTGGCAGTGCCCTGGACAGCCCTGGGTGACTGGTTGTCTTTTCCCTGTCCCTGTCCCTGTCCCTGTGGCAGTGCCCTGGACAGCCCTGGGTGACCCTGGGTTGGTTTTGGCTGACTCTGGGTTGGTTTTGGCTGACCCTAGGTTGTTTTTTCCCTGTCCCTGTCCCTGTCCCTGTGGCAGTGCCCTGGACAGCCCAGGGTGACTCTGGGTTGGTTTTGGCTGACCCTGAGTTGTTTTTTCCCTGACTCTGGTTGGTTTTTGCTGACCCTGGGTTGTTTCCCCCTGTCCCTGTGGCAGTGCCCTGGACAGCCCAGGGTGACTCTGGTTGTTTTTTCCCTCTCCCTGTCCCTGGTTTGTGTGGCAGTGCCCTGGACAGCCCCGGCCGCCTGGACGAGGAGCACCGGCTCATCGCTCGCTACGCCGCGCGTTTGGCTGCCGAGGCCGGGAACACCGTGAGTGACCTGACCCTGCCTGGGGACACCGGGGCCTTCTGGGGACACCGGGGGGGGCTGGGACCCCAAACCTGCCCCCAGGCACCCCTTGGGGTCCGTGCAGGGCAGCGGGGCAACGAGGAGATGGTGCTGCAGACAGAAATGTGCAGATGCCTGAGCACAGTGAACGGTGGGCGGGTGCCGGGGTGGATTTATTCCAGAGGGAGGAAAGGGGGGGTTTGTGTTTGCAGCTCCTTGGAGGGGAAAACAAGGGCAACACAAACACCTTTCCAGCTGGTAAAACATCAACAGTGCCCGGACACAGAATGGCTGCAGGAGCACAAGTGAGAGTGTGCTGGGAGGCCACGGGATAGCTGCAGCTGGCTGCTGGGATCCCTGTCTGCGCTGGATCATCCACAGGGGAGGACAGGGCAGTTTGCAGGGAGCATCTCCCCGTTCCTGAATTTCCCTCAGGCTGTGTTCAGCCAGGAACCTGCCTTTGGCACAGGGGCGTGGGCAGAGATCTGTGTGAAACTGCAGCAAAACAGATCTGTGTGAAACTCCCATAAAACAGATCTGTGTGAAACTCCCATAAAACAGATCTGTGTCAGACTCCAGTAAAACAGATCTGTGTGAAACTCCCATAAAACAGATCTGTGTGAAACTGCAGCAAAACAGATCTGTGTTAAACTCCAGTAAAACAGATCTGTGTTGAACTCCAGTAAAATAGATCTGTGTTAAACTCCAGTAAAACAGAGATCTGTTAAACTCCAGTAAAACAGATCTGTGTTAAACTCACTCCAGTAAAACAGATCTGTGTTAAACTCCCATAAAACAGATCTGTGTTAAACTCCCATAAAACAGATCTGTGTTAAACTCCAGTAAAACAGGGATCTGTGTTAAACTGCAGTAAAATAGATCTGTGTTAAACTCCCATAAAACAGAGATCTGTTAAACTGCAGTAAAACAGATCTGTGTTCAACTCACTCCAGTAAAACAGATCTGTGTTAAATTCACTCCAGTAAAACAGATCTGTGTTAAACTGCAGCAAAACAGATCTGTCTCTAACTCTAGTAAAACAGAGATCTGTATTAAACTCACTCCAATAAAAACAGATCTGTGTCAAACTCCAGTAAAACAGATCTGTGTTAAACTCCAGTAAAATAGAGATCTGTATTAAACTCACTCCCATAAAACAGATCTGTGTCCAACCCCAATAAAACAGAGATCCCTGTCAAACTCCCATAAAACAGAGATCTCTGTCAAATTCCAGTAAAAAAGAGATCTGTATCAAACTCACTCCAGTAAAATAGGGATCTGTGTCCAACTCCCATAAAACAGAAATCCCTGTCAAACTCCAATGAAAACAGAGATCCCTGTCAAACTCCAGTGAAAACAGAGATCCCTGTCAAACTCCAATGAAAACAGAGATCCCTGTCAAACTCCAGTGAAAACAGAGATCCCTGTCAAACTCCAATGAAAACAGAGATCCCTGTCAAACTCCAGTGAAAACAGAGATCCCTGTCAAACGCCAATGAAAACAGAGATCCCTGTCCAACTCCAGTAAAACAGAGATCCCTGTCAAACTCCAATGAAAACAGAGATCCCTGTCCAACTCCAACTCCAATGAAAACAGAGATCCCTGTCCAACTCCCATAAAACAGAGATCCCTGTCCAACTCCAATGAAAACAGAGATCCCTGTCCAACTCCCATAAAACAGAGATCCCTGTCCAACTCCAGTGAAAACAGAGATCCCTGTCAAACTCCAATGAAAACAGAGATCCCTGTCCAACTCCAATGAAAACAGAGATCCCTGTCCAACTCCAGTGAAAACAGAGATCCCTGTCAAACTCCAGTGAAAACAGAGATCCCTGTCAAACTCCCATAAAACAGAGATCCCTGTCCAACTCCAATGAAAACAGAGATCCCTGTCCAACTCCCATAAAACAGAGATCCCTGTCCAACTCCAGTGAAAACAGAGATCCCTGTCAAACTCCAATGAAAACAGAGATCCCTGTCCAACTCCAATGAAAACAGAGATCCCTGTCCAACTCCAGTGAAAACAGAGATCCCTGTCAAACTCCAGTGAAAACAGAGATCCCTGTCAAACTCCCATAAAACAGAGATCCCTGTCCAACTCCAATGAAAACAGAGATCCCTGTCCAACTCCCATAAAACAGAGATCCCTGTCCAACTCCAGTGAAAACAGAGATCCCTGTCAAACTCCCATAAAACAGAGATCCCTGTCCAACTCCCATAAAACAGAGATCCCTGTCCAACTCCAATGAAAACAGAGATCCCTGTCCAACTCCAGTAAAACAGAATCCTGCTGTTGGAACATTCTGAACTGTGAGCTCCCACTCCTCTGCCCAGTGGTGCAGTTCCATGCCCAGGGTCACTCCAGAGTTCACCAGCAGTGCTGAAACATCCGGGGGACCCCGTGCCAAGTCTCAGGTTTAGATGGAAAAGGAGGAAATTTCCATGTAATCCTGTGAAATCCAGGCTGTGGAGACGGCAAGTGCTGAGTCACTGTCACACTGGAAAGTGCTGGAAGAGCTCTTAGTCATGGCTTGACTTCTTCTGGCAGAGCCAAAGTGTTCTGAGAACTTCAGGATTGGTTCTGAAGGGACCTGGCTGTAAAAAGCCCATCAATCACCTCAGCCTCCTGTGTGGCCACGGCAGGACCAGAAATGCAGCAAGTTCTGGGTGTCCAGGGAGCAGCCTTTGGGGTTTGCTGAGGCTGCTCAAGGAGCTGTGGGCAGTTCCTGCTCTCTTTTCCCAAGGCCCATCCCAGCTGCTGGAGCAGCGCCAGGGGCTGACTGGGGCAGAGAAAGAAGGGAAAAGGGAACAGTGAGAGTTCCTATTGCAGCCAGAGCTTGGGAACCTGGAGTTCATCACTGGCTCCACCATCTCCTCCCCATCCAGAGATGCCCAGCAGCTGGAATGGGGGATGTCACATTCTGGAGGAGTCTGAGTTCCAAGGGCTGTAAGTGCTGGCAGCTCCTCACTGTTCCCTGCCCAGGGCACATCTCCCTGTCCTTGCCCAAGGTGGCCATGGGGAAAACCCTGCTGAGCTCTGGGGCAGGGTGACATCCATGGGGACAAGGTGACATCCATGGGGACAAGGTGCCCTGCCCATGGGGACGGTAAAGGACTTTTCTCACCCTCATAATGGTCAGATGTTGTTGTCCAAGTGTTTGGCCAGAGAAGATCTGGGATCTCCCTCCCTGGAGATGGTCAGGGATTCCCAGGATGAGTTCCTGAGCAGTTTCTGTGCCCTGGCCCTGCTTTGCACAGACTGCAAACCTCCCAGGGGCCCTCCCCACCTGTGTTTTCCTGTGAGCCTGGGCATGGATGGAAGTGGAGAGTGGGAAAAACCCAACAGCGTAAAGGAGCTGTGGAGTATTTGTCCAAGGTGTGTTCTAAAATGCAGCTGGAGCAGCGGGAGCACTTGAGAGGGGTTGGGATGATCTCCTGAACCTGTTCTGGGTGCTGGGAATGCAGAGAATCCCTGGAACAGTGCCCAGAGGATCCCTGGAACACTGCCCAGCCCCAGGGCAAGGCTGCTTCCTCACCCAAAGCTTCCTCCTCATCCCTGGGGAGTCACTGGCAGAGGTCACTGGGAATTGTGACTGGGACAGGACAGGAGGAGCTGTCATCAATTCCAGGGTCTGGTGGCACAGGGAGCACCCCATGGCACTTGTGTGTGTCCCCTCAAGGAGCCCTGGCTGAGGTGCCCTTGTCCCCCTGCAGCCACTGTGTGACCCAAATGTCCCCTTTATGGAGTGGGAGCTGCTGGGGCAGTGCTGGCCCTGCCCACACCTCTGAGAGATAAATGAGGCCATCAGCAGAGCCAACAGCCCAAACTTGGAATAAATCCCGGCTGTCAGGGGTCTCAGCTCCATCTGTTTGTCTCCCTCTGCTGCTGTGCTCAGACCATCAGCCTGAGCTGAGGAGCAGTCTCCTGTCTCCTACCCGGTGTTGCCATCCTGGTGCAGATCTGCAGAGCCCCTTCCACGTCCCTGTCAGACCCCCCAGAGCTGCCTGCTCCCCGAATTCATCCTGCAGGGGTGCGCCCATCCAGAGGCTGTGCCCCGAGAAAGGGCTGGGTGTGTTTTAGGGGAACATTTCCATGAGCAGCCACACCACAGGCTGTGTGTCAGCACAAGCGCTCCATTCCTGCAGGGCCAGGCCTCCTGCAGCCCCCTGGCACAGCTCCACCTCTGCTCCTGCCCTTCCCCACCTCTGCTCCTGCCCTTCCCCACCTCTGCTCCTGCCCTTCCCCACTGCTCCTGCCCTTCCCCACCTCTGCTCCTGCCTTCCCCACCTCTGCTCCTGCCCTTCCCACCTCTGCTCCTGCTGCTCCTGCCCTTCCCCACCTCTGCTCCTGCCCTTCCCCACCTCTGCTCCTGCCCTTCCCCACCTCTGCTCCTGCCTTCCCCACCTCTGCTCCTGCCCTTCCCACCTCTGCTCCTGCCTTTCCTGCCCTTCCCCACCTCTGCTCCTGCCTTTCCCTCTGCTCCTGCCCTTCCCACCTCTGCTCCTGCCTTTCCTGCCCTTCCCCACCTCTGCTCCTGCCCTTCCCCACTGCTCCTGCCCTTCCCCACTGCTCCTGCCCTTCCCCACTGCTCCTGCCCTTCCCCACCATCTCTGCTCCTGCCTTTCCCCACTGCTCCTGCCCTTCCCCACCTCTGCTCCTGCCCTTCCCCACCTCTGCTCCTGCCCTTCCCCATCTCTGCTCCTGCCCTTCCCCATCTCTGCTCCTGCCCTTCCCCACCTCTGCTCCTGCCCTTCCCTCTGCTCCTGCTCTTCCCCACCTCTGCTCCTGCTCTTCCCCACCTCTGCTCCTGCCCTTCCCCACCTCTGCTCCTGCCCTTCCCCACCTCTGCTCCTGCCCTTCCCCACCTCTGCTCCTGCCCTTCCCCACTGCTCCTGCCCTTCCCCACTGCTCCTGCCCTTCCCCACCTCTGCTCCTGCCCTTCCCCACCTCTGCTCCTGCCTTTCCTGCCCTTCCCCACCTCTGCTCCTGCCTTTCCCCACCTCTGCTCCTGCCCAAACCCCCAAACCCCCAAATCCCCTCCTGTCACTGCAGGGAGCTCTGAGGGCTCCCTGTGGCAAACCCCAGCTGACAGGGAGCTGCTCTGGGGATCCCTGGGGACCTTGGAGCCTTAGGAAGTCCAGGTGGTGATCCTTGTGGATCCTTGTGGATCCTTGTGGATCCCTGGGGATCTTGGAGCCTTAGGAAGTTCAGGTGATGATCCCTGTGGATCCCTGGGGATCTTGGGGCCCTGGCTGGGAGTCCAGGTGATGATCCCTGTGGATCCCTGGGGATCTTGGAGCCTTAGGAAGTCCAGGTGGTGATCCCTGTGGATCCCTGGGGATCTTGGAGCCCTGGCTGGAAGTTCAGGTGATGATCCCTGTGGATCCCTGGGGATCTTGGAGCCTTAGGAAGTCCAGGTGATGATCCTTGTGGATCCCTGGGGATCTTGGAGCCTTAGGAAGTCCAGGTGGTGATCCCTGTGGATCCTTGTGGATCCCTGGGGATCCTGGAGCCCTGGCTGGGGTCCAGCTGTGCCTCACTCAGGGTTCTTGGCCTTTCCTGGGGAAAGCTCTCACTGGGCCTGTGGGGTGTGAGAGGTACTTTTAGATTTAGGATTTGGGGGTCATGATGTGGATTTTCCTGCCTGGACAGAACTGGGCCTTGCCCTTTGGCTGCTCTCTCAGGGCTGTTGAGGCTTCAGCACGAGTTGAGTTGTTTGGGGTTTTTTTTAGTGATTTGGGCTGATGCTGCCACCTGTATTTGGGGTAAAACCCCCCTGTGGGGGTGGGCCAGGGGGGATTCCTCCCTGGGGCTGCTCAGGCAGGAGCTGAGCCATCAGTGCTGGCAGCACAGGAATTCCAGCCATCAATCCTGGCAGCACAGGAATTCCTGCCATCAGTCCTGGCACACGCAGGAATTCCTGCCATCAGTCCTGGCACACAGGAATTCCTGCCATCAGTCCTGGCACACGCAGGAATTCCTGCCATCAGTCCTGGCACACAGGAATTCCTGCCATCAGTCCTGGCACACGCAGGAATTCCTGCCATCAGTCCTGGCACACGCAGGAATTCCTGCCATCAGTCCTGGCACACACAGGAATTCCTGCCATCAATCCTGGCACACACAGGAATTCCTGCCATCAATCCTGGCAGCACAGGAATTCCTGCCATCAGTCCTGGCACACACAGGAATTCCTGCCATCAATCCTGGCACACACAGGAATTCCTGCCATCAGTCCTGGCACACAGGAATTCCTGCCATCAGTCCTGGCACACACAGGAATTCCTGCCATC
Organism: Sylvia borin; assembly: GCA_014839755.1. Classification (NCBI taxonomy): domain Eukaryota; kingdom Metazoa; phylum Chordata; class Aves; order Passeriformes; family Sylviidae; genus Sylvia; species Sylvia borin. The sequence continues at coordinate 113,346,898 of CM025959.1, read as the reverse complement.
AGTCCTGGCACACGCAGGAATTCCTGCCATCAATCCTGGCACACACAGGAATTCCTGCCATCAATCCTGGCAGCACAGGAATTCCAGCCATCAATATTGGCACACACAGGAATTCCAGCCATCAATCCTGGCACACACAGGATTTCCTGCCATCAATATTGGCACACACAGGAATTCCAGCCATCAATCCTGGCACACACAGGAATTCCTGCCATCAATCCTGGCAGCACAGGAATTCCTGCCATCAGTCCTGGCACACACAGGAATTCCTGCCATCAGTCCTGGCACACACAGGAATTCCAGCCATCAATCCTGGCACACACAGGAATTCCTGCCATCAATCCTGGCACACACAGGAATTCCTGCCATCAGTCCTGGCACACACAGGAATTCCTGCCATCAATCCTGGCACACACAGGAATTCCAGCCATCAATCCTGGCACACACAGGAATTCCTGCCATCAATCCTGGCAGCACAGGAATTCCAGCCATCAATCCTGGCACACACAGGAATTCCTGCCATCAATCCTGGCACACACAGGAATTCCTGCCATCAATCCTGGCACAGACAGGAATTCCTGCCATCAATCCTGGCACTCACAGGAATTCCTGCCATCAATCCTGGCACACACAGGAATTCCTGCCATCAATCCTGGCACACACAGGAATTCCTGCCATCAATCCTGGCACTGCCAGGGGTATTTGGCATCCCTTTTTCCAACTCAGCCTGAGCCTTGGTGACTGCAGAACCTGGGAGGTTTAGATGTTGGTGGAGAATCCACAGCCAGAATGGGTTTTCTTCATGACTTGTTTAGCCTTGGGAAGACTTTGGGGAGATGGGGTTTGTGCACTCAGAGGTGGTTGGTGTGTTCAGTGTGATTGGTGTGTTTGTGATCTGTGATTTGTGTGTGTGTTTGTGTGATTGTGATTTCTGTGTTTGGTGTGATCTGTGTGATTTCTGTGATCTCTGTGATTTGTGTGATTGATATGATTGGTGTGATCTGTGTGATTTGTGTGTGTGTTTGTGTGATTTCTGTGATTGGTGTGTTTGGTGTGATCTGTGTGATTTGTGTGTGTGTTTGTGTGATTTCTGTGATTGGTGTGTTTGGTGTGATCTGTGTGATTTGTGTGTGTGTTTGTGTGATTTCTGTGATTGGTGTGTTTGGTGTGATCTGTGTGATTTCTGTGATGACTGTGATTGGTGTGTTTGGTGTAATTGGTGTGATAGGTGTGATTTCTGTGATTTGTGTGTGTGTTTGTGTGATTTCTGTGATTGCTGTGATTTCTGTGATTGATAGGATTGGTGTGATCTGTGTGATCTCTGTGATTTGTGTGTGTGTTTGTGTGATTGTGATTTCTGTGTTTGGTGTGATCTGTGTGATGACTGTGATTGGTGTGTTTGGTGTAATTGGTGTAATTTGTGTGTTTGTGTGATCTCTGTGATTGGTGTGTTTGATGTGATTTTTTTAATTTCTGTGATCTGTGTGATTTCTGTGCTATGTGTGTGATTTCTGTGATTGATAGGATTGGTGTGATCTCTGTGATTTCTGTGATCTGTGTGATCTCTGTTATTGGGGTGTGTGTTTGCTGTGATTTCTGTGATTTCCCTGATCTCTGTGATTGGAGTGTGTGTTTGCTGTGATTTCTATGATTGATATGATTGGTGTAATCTGTGTGATCTGTGTGATTTGTGTGTTTGCTGTGATTTCTGTGATTTCTGTGATTGTTAGGATTGGTGTGATCTCTCTGATTTCTGTGATCTGTGTGATCTCTGTGATTGGGGTGTGTTTGGTGTGATCTCTGTGATTGGGGTGTGTGTTTGCTGTGATTTCTGTGATTTCCCTGATCTCTGTGATTTGTGTGATTGCTGTGATTTCTATGATTGATATGATTGGTGTGATCTGTGTGATCTCTGTGATTGGGATGTGTGTTTGGTGTGATTTGTGTGATTTGTGTGATTTGTGTGATTGATGTGATCTGTGTGATTTGTGTGTTTGGTGTGATTTGTGTGTTTGGTGGGATTTTTTTGATTTCTGTGATCTGTGTGCTCTCTCTGGTTGGTGTGTGTGCTCTCTGTGATTGGGATGTGTGTTTGGTGTGATTTCTGTGATTTGTGTGATTTGTGTGATTGATGTGATCTGTGTGATTTGTGTGTTTGGTGGGATTTTTTTGATTTCTGTGATCTGTGTGCTCTCTCTGGTTGGTGTGTGTGCTCTCTGTGCTCTCTGTGCTCTCTGATCTCTGATTTCCCTGCCCCCTGTGCCCCGTGTCTCTCCCCAGCCCCGGCCACCAGCAGACCTGGCGTTCAGCTTCGATGCCAACAAGCAGCAGAGGCAGCTGATCGCAGAGCTGGAGAACAAGAACAGGTACTGCCCCTCCCGATCTCACCGACCACATCGCTGTCCCAGAGCCTTTGTCGGCCTCCACTTGCCTCCTGAACTGATTAGTTCGTCATTAACATGGGTTAATTAGCCGTGGGGAGGTGCTGCCCTGCCCCTGTTCCCCAGGGAGATCTTCTCTAATCTCCTTAAAACCGTCTCCGGATCCCAGAGATCCCTGGAGCCCCCAGATCCCCCAGTCGTGGGCTGATCCCCGAGCAGGGAGGGGGGATTCTGCCCCTGTGCTCAGGTGAGAGCCCACCTGCAGAGCTGCCCCAGCCCTGGGGACAACAGCACAAGGAGCTGGTGTTGCAATCATGGCACGAAAAGGTACTCACTCGTCAAGTAGAGAAGTGAGGAGAGAAAGTTCATTATGATTTGGGGTCTGTATTGGGTTTGGAAATTGTTCAGGGATTGGGGGATGAGAGGAACACCTCTCTGACCCCAGTGGTCAACTCAGAAGTCTGTCAATTTGGCTTTCCTCCTGGAAGGAATGCACATTTACAAAACATCAGCCTTTATTTTTGTTCCATGTGTGAGAAAGTTCCAGTCTAAGAATAAAAACACATCGGAAGGCTGAAAATCAGGGTGACAACCTGGAGCTGCTGGAGAGAGTCCAGAGGAATCCACGGAGCTGCTCCAGGGCTGGAGCCCCTCTGGAGCCAGGCTGGGAGAGCTGGGGGTGCTCATCTGGAGAGGAGAAGCTCCAGGGAGAGCTCAGAGCCCCTCCAGGGCCTAAAGGGGCTCCAGGAGAGCTGCAGAGGGACTGGGGACAAGGGCTGCAGGGACAGGACCCAGGGAATGGCTTCCCAGTGCCCAGGGCAGGGCTGGGTGGGATGTGGGGCAGGAATTGTTCCCTGGCAGGGTGGGCAGGGCTGGCACAGGGTGCCCAGAGCAGCTGTGGCTGCCCCTGGATCCCTGGCAGTGCCCAAGGCCAGGCTGGACACTGGGCTTGGAGCACCTGGGACAGTGGCAGGTGTCCCTGGGACAGTGGCAGGTGTCCCTGCCATGGCAGGGGTGGCACTGGGTGGGCTCTGAGGTCCCTCCCAACCCAAACCAGAGGGGTTTTGTCACCTGTGGAGCCTCTGAGGCTCTCCTGGTGTCCCAGTGCCCAGCTGGCCCCCAGAGCCAGCACAGCCCAGGGACCCCAGCAGGGGGAAGGGGCTCTCCAGGGAGGCTTGGAGCAGCAGCAGCAGTTCCTGGAGAGCAGCAGCAGCTCAGCCCTGGCACTGCTGCAGCTTCAGTGCTGCACCAGGAGCCCTCGCAGGTCTCTGGAATGGTTCCTGGAGATCCTGGAAAAGGGAGATCTCCCCCAGTGGAGCCCTGGCAGGAGAAAGGAGAGCTGGAGGTGACACTCTTCCCTTGGAAGGGTTTCATCCCTGCTGCAGCAGCTGAGTCCTTGGCCCTCCCTGCTGGGAAAAACAAGGCTCACTTTCCTTCAAAGGACAATTTATAAGTTTAATGAAAAGACAATTAAGAGGCAGAATAAATCAAAATACAGCTGGGTGCTTGGCATTAGCTAAAAAGCACATTTTGCCACCTCAGAACACTTTTTAAAAAGTACTGGCACGTCACATATTTATAGACTTTCATGTGTTATTTAAACATCCTTTTGCTTTGTTTTAACTTCTGATTTGCCCCCATTCCATTTTTCTTTGTGGCTCTAAGCTGTCCCCACACTTCTTGATAATGGAGAGGCAAAAAATTCTTCTTTTGGAGTTTTGGGGTCTGTCACTATTATCTTTATTTAGATAATCTGAGAATGTGGGGAATTTTCTGATTATCTTGAGTTAGCTGCAAAAAGCTTTCTTTACATCACACAGGTTTTATTTTAACGTTATGTTATAGCTTCAGAAATACATTTACATTCATCACACCGCTATTTGTAAATTTTGTTGATAGCAGAAACGAACTATATTAATTCAGGAAAGTTTCCTGACATTATATATACAGCATTCATTTGAATACTTGTGAAAAGCCAAGGGTATAATGTGTATTTATAACAGGACACAGGGACCTGGACTGTGCTGCTGCCTGGCCCCTTTCCCTCCAGGAGATCCTCAGGGGGTTTTTCTGCTCGGTGAGCTCCTCCTGCTGCCCTGCAGGACACAGAGTGCTGGAACTGGAGCCTCTGGAGCACCCCCTGAGCCCCTTCTGTGTGAGGGGCTGGATTAGGGCAAATCTGGGAGGAAACCTCTGAATGGGGTCCCTTTGGAAAAAGCAAACCCCAAACCCATCCCTCCTTCAACCAGTCTGGGAGAGAATCTCCTCAGAGGAAAGGGGGGAGAGCTATTTATTTAACAAACAAAGTGCCCACAAGCAGAAAGAACGAATAAAATGGGACAGTAAAAGCTCTTGCTGCTCTGAGATGGCAAATTGAGAAAGTCCCTGCCTTGGGTTGAAACTCAGCTCACTCAGTCCCTTATCAGTTCCTCTGGCACTGGAAATGCCACAGTGGGTCATAGGAGTGAGCTCCTGGTGCTCTCCTGGGTTTTTCAGTCCAGGACAGGTTTAAAGAGTCCCAAGAAAAAGAGAAGAAGCAGTCCAGGGAACTTCTGTGCCTCAGGCAGCTGAAAGCTGACTAAAAGCACAGAGATGTGTCCTGCTGTCTGTCCGTGCTGCAGACTGCACAGTCCAGGGGCAGGATGTGGGGGAGTCAGAGCAGCTTCTGAAAACAAACTCTGTGCTTCTCCTCCTCCCTGCTTCACTCTCAGAACCAATCTTAAAAGCACAGAAAATATCCAACGTAAACAGAACAAAGATACAACGTCATAAAGTCACCCGAGGACAGGGGCTCCCAGGGACATGGCAGTGAGGGATTTCAGCCTGTGAGTAACAGATTTCCAGGTCCTGGAGCACTTCCTGAGCTCACTCTGTGTGAGGGGCTCCCAGAGGCATTGCAGTAAGGGATTTCACCTTGGGAATGACAGTGATCCCTGGGCTGTGCTCACAGCCCTGTGAGCAGAACCTGGGCTGGGGCTGGGCAGGGCCACGAGGGGCTGGAAGGGCTGCAGAGGGCTCAGGAGCAGTGCACACACTCACCCTGTCCAGCTCTGGTGTCTCAGTTTAGGATGGGCACTGAGTGCTGTGTCCAGTTTAGGATGGACACTGAGTGCTGTGTCCAGCTCTGGGATCTCAGTTTGGGATGGACACTGAGTGCTGTGTCCAGTTTAGGATGGACACTGAGTGCTGTGTCCAGCTCTGGGGTCTCAGTTTGGGATGGACACTGAGTGCTGTGTCCAGCTCTGGGATCTCAGTTTAGGATGGACACTGAGTGCTGTGTCCAGCTCTGGGATCTCAGTTTGGGATGGACACTGAGTGCTGTGTCCAGCTCTGGGATCTCAGTTTAGGATGGACACTGAGTGCTGTGTCCAGCTCTGGGATCTCAGTTTGGGATGGACACTGAGTGCTGTGTCCAGCTCTGGGTGTCTCAGTTTAGGATGGACACGGAGTGCTGTGTCCAGTTTGGGATCTCAGTTTGGGATGGACACTGAGTGCTGTGTCCAGCTCTGGTGTCTCAGTTTAGGATGGACACTGAGTGCTGTGTCCAGCTCTGGGATCTCAGTTTGGGATGGACACTGAGTGCTGTGTCCAGCTCTGGGATCTCAGTTTGGGATGGACACTGAGTGCTGTGTCCAGCTCTGGGTGTCTCAGTTTAGGACACTGAGTGCTGTGTCCAGCTCTGGGATCTCAGTTTAGGATGGACACTGAGTGCTGTGTCCAGCTCTGGGTGTCTCAGTTTAGGATGGACACTGAGTGCTGTGTCCAGCTCTGGGATCTCAGTTTATGATGGACACTGAGATGCTCACACACATCCAGAGGAGGCCCCGAGGCTGGTGAGGGGCTGGAACACAAACCCTGTGAGGAATGAGGGAGCTGGGGGTGTTTATCCTGGAGAAAAGGAGACTCAGAGGTGCCCTGGTCACTCTCCACAGCTCCCTGGCAGGTGGCTGTGCCCAGCTGGGGCTGGGCTCTTTCCCCAGGCAGCACTGACACAACCAGAGGACACAGCCTCAGGCTGTGCCAAGGGAAATTTCGGTTGGATATGAGGGAAAAGGTTTTTCTGGAAAGGATTATAAAGTGCTGGAGTGGTCTGCCTGGGGAGGTGGTGGAGTCCCCATCCCAGCCCTGGGTGTGTTTAAAGCAGACTGGATGTGGCCAGGGTTTAGTTGAGGGGTTGGGGTTGGACTCGATGATCTTGGAGATCTCTTCCAACCTGGTGATCCTGTGATTGATTCTGTGATCGATTATGATTGACTGTGATTAATTGTGTGATTGATTGTGATTGATTGTGATTGACTGTGACTGACTGTGACTGACTGTGACTGACCCTGTGGCTGACCCTGTGGCTGACCCTGTGGCTGATCCTGTGCTGTGGCTTGTCCCCAGGGAGATCCTGCAGGAGATCCAGCGCCTGAGGCTGGAGCATGAGCAGGCCTCTCAGCCCACCCCCGAGAAGGCGCAGCAGAACCCGACCCTGCTGGCCGAGCTGCGCCTGCTGCGGTGAGGGACACGGGACACGGGGATATGGGGACACGGGGACACTGGGACACGGGGACATGGGGACATGGGGACACCAGGACACCGGGCTGGGACATGGGGACATCGGGCTGGGACACGGGGACACAGGGACACGGGGACATGGGGACACCGGGACATGGGGACACGGGGACATGGGGACATGGGGACACAGGGACATGGGGACATGGGGACATGGGGACATGGGGACACTGGGACACGGGGACATGGGGATATGGGGACACGGGGACATGGGGACAGCGGGCTGGGGACACCGGGACACAGGGACACGGGACATGGGGACACTGGGACATGGGGACATGGGGACACTGGGACACTGGGACACGGGGACACCGGGCTGCGGACACTGGGACATCGGGATGGGGACACTGGGACACCGGGCTGGGGACACTGGGACACTGGGACATCGGGATGGGGACACTGGGACATCGGGATGGGGACACTGGGACACTGGGACATCGGGATGGGGACACTGGGACATCGGGATGGGGACACTGGGACACTGGGACATCGGGATGGGGACACTGGGACATCGGGATGGGGACACTGGGACACCGGCATGAGACACTGGGGGCTGGGCTGGGCTACTGGGCTGGGCTGGGGACACTGGGACACTGGCTGGGGACACTGGGACACCGGGATGGGGACACTGGGACACTGGCTGGAGACACTTGGACAGCAGGCTGGGGACATTGGGACACTGGCTGGGACACTGGGACACCGGGATGGGGACACTGGGACACTGGCTGGAGACACTTGGACAGCAGGCTGGGGACACTGGGACACTGGCTGGGGACACTGGGGGCTAGGCTGGACTACTGGGCTGGGCTGGGGACACTGGGACACTGGCTGGGGACACTGGGACACTGGCTGGGGACACTGGGGGCTAGGCTGGACTACTGGGCTGGGCACTGTGGGCGGTGCAGGGCAGGGCCCGGCAGGCCCGTGTCACACGCAGGGGCTGGGGCAGCACCCGCAGCATTGCCGAGGCTGTAGGAGGCAATAAAAGGTTCCCCCGATGGATAAAGGCTCCCCGATGGATCCCGTCTGTCCAGGGCAGGGAAGGGTTTGTGGAGGAGGAATCAGCAGGACTGGGGCTGGTTCCTGGGGCTCCTGCAGGGGTTTTCCAGCCTCAGGGGTTCCCTGAGGGTCACTGCCCGTGGAACGGGCACAGGGAGCAGCAGCTCTGCCACCCCAAAGGCTCCCTCCTTAGGGAATTCCACAGTTATGTGGGATGGGGAGGTGTTTCCAGGCCAGGCAGGATGGGCGGGAGGTGACTGTCTGGAAGCAGCAGGCCCAGTGTCCAGTTCAGGCTGTGAAAGGAGGGGAAGGATCATCCATGGGAGATCGTGTCCCGGGTTTGGAAGGCTGCGGCAGCCCCGTGGGGATGAGTCAGCTCCAGCTCTGCTGGCAGGTGTCACCTTGCAGAGTCCCTGCAGCCGTGTCCTGGCACATCCCTGCGGGGCACTGCAGCTGTGCCAGGCCCCTCCTGCCTGCAGGAGCAGGGAATCTCACAGGCTTTGGGCTGGAAAGGACCTCAGAGCCCACCCAGTGCCCCTCCTGCCATGGAAAGGACCCTAAATCCCACCCAGTGCCACCCCTGCCATGGAAAGGACCCTAAATCCCACCCAGTGCCACCCCTGCCATGGAAAGGACCCTAAATCCCACCCAGTGCCCCCCCTGCCATGGAAAGGACCCTAAATCCCACCCAGTGCCAACTCTGCCATGGAAAGGACCCTAAATCCCATCCAGTGCCACCCCTGCCATGGCAGGGACACCTGCCACTGTCCCAGGGACACCTCCCACTGTCCCAGGTGCTCCAACCCCAGTGTCCAGCCTGGCCTTGGGCACTGCCAGGGATCCAGGGGCAGCCACAGCTGCTCTGGGCACCCTGTGCCAGCCCTGCCCACCCTGCCAGGGAACAATTCCTGCCCCACATCCCACCCAGCCCTGCCCTGGGCACTGGGAAGCCATTCCCTGTGTCCAGCTCCTGGTGAAGATTCCCATCCCAGCTTCCCTGTAGGCCCCTCCAGATCCTCAGTTTAAGAACCACAGTCCTCAACGTACAAAAAGAGGCTGAGAGAAACACTCAGTGTGGTTGGTATTTGTTCATATTCCAGACTTTTCTGTCCTTTAGAGAACAGCCCTGTGGATAAACCTCCCAGATTATCCACAGTGTGCCCCGTGGCAGCACTCAGGGGTTCAGCCTGTAATAGGTGATGTTTTACGTGGGAATGAGACATCCTGGAGTCCCCAGTGACCTCTGGAAGGAACAAACAATCCCTTCAGCCTGCCCTTCCCTGAGGTCACTCCTCACCTCCCGGGGCTGACGTCTGCCTTTGAGCTTCTCCTTTCCTACTCACTCCTGGCTTTTTATAAACGCCAGCCCCGGAGTCACAATTCCTGAAATAGCTGCAGACAGGTTTTGTGCAGGGAGAGGGAGGGGACGTCACTCCTCCTGTGCTGCTGTTGTCACCTGGCTGCTCTGTCACTCCTGGAGCAGCTCTGCTGAGTCTCCCTGCAGCCTTTCCCTCTCTTTGATTTCCCTCTCTCCTCCCAGAGCTCATCCTGGCCGGGCTCTGATGCTCAGAGACATCAAAACCGGGTGGGTTTTCCCTCAAAATGCTCAGCAGGGCTTCCCCGTGCCTGTGGCTGGAGCAGATCTCTGTCTCTGGGGGACCTCCAGGGCCGTGGTGCTGGTGCTGAGCTTCACCCCAGCTTTTTAAAAGGGGAGCAGGAGCCAAAAGTGGCTTTTACCCAGGAGAACTGAGGCGCTTTGGAACGGCCCAGGTTCATTCTGTGCCCGTCTCTCCCGTGTCCCTGGCACAGGCAGAGGAAGGATGAGCTGGAGCAGAGGATGTCAGCACTGCAGGAGAGCAGAAGAGAGCTGATGGTGCAGCTGGAGGGGCTGATGAAGCTGCTCAAAGTAAGGAACCTCGTGTTGGAAAGGCAGCACATCCCTCCCTTCCCTGCCTGCCCCAGGATCCCTGCTTCGCTGTCACGCCCTAAAAACCCTTCCTGAGGGGCAGCACCACTTTGCCAAAAGCCATTCCCATCGCAGCTCTGGGTGGGGTGCAGGGGGTTCCTGGTTTCCCAGGTTTGTGGGGGTAAAATACCCAGAACCCGAGGTTTGGGGTGGTTTAACAGGGTTGGATTTGGTAACTGGGGCTCAGCACTTCCCACTCTGCCAGGGAAATAAACTGGGAGCAGGGCAGGATGTGAGTGCCAGGGACAAGGAGCTGGCCCTGCACAGCCCCTGCCACACCGGGGGCTTTGGTCTGGGGGTTCTGGGGCTGCCTCTGAGCTCCAGCATTCTTTGGGTTCCTCCTGAGGGTTTTTTGGGCCCCCCTGGGCTGAGCTCCCAGCGTGTCACATTTTTGTTCCTTCTCTGCTTTAACCAAACAAGAGCCTCTCTGTAGAGTGAGGGGCAAAGCCTTGGCCTTGGGGGGGTTTTGGTGCCAGGCAAAGAGGGACACACCTGGCAGGGTGACAGTGGCATGGGCTGACAGTGGCCCAGGGGGTGACATATTCAGCTGTAGGTACATTTGGATGGCCCCAGGAAAATCCAGAGCTTCTCTGCACTCAGAAGGAACAGTGAATCCCAGTGTCTGGGACTCAGAAGTGACATCACTCCTCAGCTTGGGCTTCATCCTGGGGAGAATTCCAGCCCTGCCCCTCATCCTGGGGAGAATTCCAGCCCTTCGTCCTGGGGAGAATTCCAGCCCCTCATCCTGGGGAGAATTCCAGCCCTGCCCCTCATCCTGGGGAGAATTCCAGCCCTTCATCCTGAGGAGAATTCCAGCCCCTCATCCTGGGGAGAATTCCAGCCCCTCATCCTGGAGAGAATTCCAGCCCCTCGTCCTGGGGCAGGGATGTCCATACAGAGGGGGAGGACCAAAGCAGGGCCTGGCTTATTCCCCTCCCTGAGCACCTGAGCACAACCCACTGTGTTTGGGAATTCTGCTTTTCCTGAAGCCAGTGGTTCTGCTCTGGCTTTGTGCCCATTAATGTCTGAGTTGGAAAATCACAGAAATATTGGAATCCCAGAGTGCTTTGGGTGGGAAGGGACCTAAAATCCCACCCAGTGCCACCCCTGCCATGGCAGGGACACCTGCCACTGTCCCAGGGACACCTGCCACTGTCCCAGGTGCCCCAACCCCAGTGTCCAGCCTGGCCTTGGGCACTGCCAGGGATCCAGGGGCAGCCACAGCTGCTCTGGGCACCCTGTGCCAGCCCTGCCCACCCTGCCAGGGAACAATTCCTGCCCCACATCCCATCCAGCCCTGCCCTGGGCACTGGGAAGCCATTCCCTGTGTCCTGTCCCTGCAGCCCTTGTCCCCAGCCCCTCTCCAGCTCCCTCATAGTCACCAAATTTGTTCCAAACCTTTATCCAGCGAATGACACAGGCTGGGAGGGAATCCCCATGCCATGAGGATGCCCAGGCAGTGGGAGGGGACCCACAGGGGCTCCATCCCTGGGAGCTGCCCGAGCCCTGAGGTCCAGCTGAGCTGTCCTGAGCCCTCCCCAGCCCCACCTGGCTCACCCCAGGAGCTGTGGCCACTGGGATTATTTGCTCCCACACCTTGCACAGTGGGGTTATATTTGCATTTCCCCCTCCGTGGAGCCCCACAGCTTCTCCTTGATTCAAGCCTCTTCCAGAAAGACATCTGCTCTGGAGCTGGAGGAATCCAAAGTGGAAAATTCCCTGCCAATGCAAATTTGCCTGAGGAGCTAAAAAATTTATGCCTGGTTTTCAGAGTGGGTTCAGTTTTTGGTTCTCCCTCCATTAAATCCAGGAGCACTTTACCCTCAGCTCAGCCCAGGGCTTTAAATCACTTAAAGAGGCTCAGGGAGCCCCTCAGAGCCCCCTGCCCCTGCACAGCTTCTCTGCCTTGCCCAGGCTTTTAATGTGAAGGTTTTACATTTGGGAGAACCAAGCTGGATGTTGATTCCCCCCCTGAGCCTCAGCAGCCAGAGGGGCAGCAGTGCCCTTCCTGCCGGGCTTCCCTGTCCTCCTCTGGGAGCTGCCGGTGACCCAGCACTGCCACCACGGGATTATCTCCTGCTGTGCTCACTGAGGATGCTGTGGGTCAATGCTCTGCCATGCAAATTCCCTGTGTCTGTGTCTGTGCCTTCAGACACCAAATTTGGGATCTGTCCAAATCACCAAAATCAGCTTTTCTTGGCAAGATTTCCTTTTCCATGAAGTTCTAAAGCTTCTGTGTCACCTGTCAGTGGGGCCCTGGATCAGCATTCCTGATACAGAAACAGGAATAAAGCGATGACAGGGTCAGATCACGGGATCCCAGAGTGGTTTGGGTGGGAAGGGACCTCAAAACCCATCCAGTGTCACCCCTGCCACGGCAGGGACACCTGCCACTGTCCCAGGGACACCTCCCACTGTCCCAGGTGCTCCAACCCCAGTGTCCAGCCTGGCCTTGGGCACTGCCAGGGATCCAGGGGCAGCCACAGCTGCTCTGGGCACCCTGTGCCAGCCCTGCCCACCCTGCCAGGGAACAATTCCTGCCCCACATCCCATCCAGCCCTGCCCTGGGCACTGGGAAGCCATTCCCTGTGTCCTGTCCCTGCAGCCCTTGTCCCCAGTCCCTCTGCAGCTCTCCTGGAGCCCCTTTAGGCCCTGCAAGGTCCCATTTAGGTCACCCCAATAAGCTTCTCCCACCTGTTGGAATGTCCACACCCCAGCCCTGGGCGTTCCAAGGCCCATCCCCAGTTCCCTGCCCTGCCCCAGGTAGCTCCTTGCTCAGGGGATTATTTTCAGCCGTGAGTTCCCCAACCTGCCGAGCCAAAAACTCCATTTCTTGTCGATGCCTTTGACACCTTTTCCCATTCCTGGTGTCAGGAGCTCCCTGTCTGTCAGTGCAGGCTCCAGGGGGGGGCATGAGGCAGACACAGGATCCTCTCCTGCTGGGGATTTCAGCCCCAGCCCCGCTGTGCCTCCAGGCTCTGCCTTGTCCCTGATGTTGGTGTTTATTTCCAGCTCTCATTTGCAGTGGTTTTAGCCCTGCCAGACACGATTTTTTTCCCCCGCCAGGTTTCAGCTTCTCTCATCACTCGGAGGTCTTCAAAACTGTTCATGTATAATTTACAGCAGCTGTTAAGCTTTTATGGGTTTTTTTTCCATTTTCTTATGCAGTATTTTTTTACATTTTTAATGCTGCCTTCGTTTCACCATTTCGGGCTGGATTCAGCTCACCCAGCTCGGCTTGCCTCCGAGTTTGGGGCCTCAAATCCCTCTCTGAAGAAAAGGAGAGGGAGGAAGGACCTTGTGGGGTCAACACCTTCCCCTGAGGGCAGCTCTGATCTCTGGTGTCTGTGACAGGGACAGGACCCAGGGGAGGGCTGGAGCTGGGCCAGGGGGGTTTGGGATGGGTTTTAGGGAAAGGCTCTTCCCCCAGAGGTGCTCTGCCCAGGCTCCCCAGGGAATGTCCCCAGAGCTCCAGGAGAGTTTGGACACCACTCCAGGGATGCCAGGGTGGGATTTTGGGGGTCTGTGCAGGGCCAGGGCTGGCACTGGGTGATCCCTGTGGGTCCCCCCCAGCCCAGGACATTCCATGGTTCCAGGGGAGCCCATCCAGAGCTGTCCTCTGGAGGTTCACCATTTCCCCACGCTGTGGTGGCTGGACCCAGAGCAGGGAAAGGCCCTGGAATAAGGTCCCTTCAAACCAAACCACGTCTGGTTCTGTGACTTCTGACCCTTTTGGTTCTCTGTTTTCTGACCATCCCATTCTGTGATTTCTGTTCCCATTCTGTGACTTCTGACCCTTTTGGTTCTGTGTTTTCTGACCATCCCATTCTGTGATTTCTGACCATCCCATTCTGTGATTTCTGTTCCCATTCTGTGATTTCTGTTCCCATTCTGTGATCTCTGACCACTCTGATTCTGTACTTTTTGAACATCTCATTTCTGTGATTTCTGACCATTCCAGTCCTGTGATCTCTGACCATTTCTGGTGGTTTGTGCAGAATTAATTGAACTCCCCCGGGGGTCCTGCCCTGATGTTCCTGGGCCCTCCCAAGGACCTGCCCAGGCCACTGCAACTGCGTCAATATTGGGGTTTTTGAATGTTTTCCACAAATCATCCCCAGGGAGTGACACTTCTGTCCAGGGGCTCCATTAATGGGAATTTCATGGGATCACAGACTGGGCTGGGAGGGAAGGGAGGAGAGGCTGTGGCTGCCCCATCCCTGGCAGTGTCCATGGCCAGGTTTTGCAGGGCCTGGAGCACCCTGGGATGGTGGGAGGTGTCCCTGCCCTGGGATTTCAGTCCTGGGATGGTGGGAGGTGTCCCTCCCCTGGGATTTCAGTCCCGGGATGGTGGGAGGTGTCCCTGCCCTGGGATTTCAGTCCTGGGATGCTGGGAGGTGTCCCTGCCCTGGGATTTCAGGTCAGGGATGGTGGGAAGTGTCCCTGCCCTGGGATTTCAGTCCTGGGATGGTGGGAGGTGTCCCTGCCCTGGGTACAGGTGGGATTTCAGTCCTGGGATGGTGGGAGGTGTCCCTGCCCTGGGATTTCAGTCCTGGGATGATGGGAGGTGTCCCTGCCCTGGGATTTCAGGTCAGGGGTGGTGGGAGGTGTCCCTGCCCTGGGTACAGGTGGGATTTCAGTCCAGGGATGGTGGGAGGTGTCCCTGCCCTGGGATTTCAGTCCTGGGATGGTGGGAGGTGTCCCTGCCCTGGGTACAGGTGGGATTTCAGTCCTGGGATGGTGGGAGGTGTCCCTGCCCTGGGTACAGGTGGGATTTCAGGTCCCTGCCCACCCAAACCATCCTGGGGCCGTGGCTCCATGCAGCCTTGGCTCCCCCTCCTTGTGCATCTCCCGCAGTGCCCTGGCTGTGATGAGCATTCCCTGGGGACCCCTGCCTGCTCCTCCCAGGGCTTTCAGTGGCAGCTCCACGGAAAGCCAGCAGACAGATCCCATTTCTCTGCTTCCATTTCCTGCCCGGCGATTTCCTGGCGGCCCTGCGGTGATTTATCCCTGCTCAGCCCCAGCCCCAGGCAGCTCTGGCCCTCCTCAGAGGGCTTCTGCACATCCCTGCTCACTGCCAGGGCCTCATTTTTCAATCTAACAGCTTTTTTTGGGGCGGGGTGGAGATAATTTAGGATCTTTTCCCTGACCTGGGTCCTCATCTGGTGCCGGTGCCGGTGGGAGGCACAGGGGTGGGATTTGGGATTTGGGGATGTGGGGAGGGCACTGAGCAGAGCCAGGCCCCACATCTGCCAAACAGCACCACAGTCACAGCTGAAGGAAGCCCGGGTCTTGGGAGAAAACCCCAGAAATGTCTGCTCAAAGCCGTGGAATTCTCCCCCAGCTGTTCCCAGGCTCCTCTGCAGGGCTGGGTGGGAAAACAGCTTTCAGTGGTCAGTGGGAAGAAGCTGCTTTAAATTAAGGGAAAGGTTCTGGTTAATCCTGCTCAGATGGGAGATCAGCCAGGGAAGGTTGATAAATGGGGTCGTGGATTTCCAGGCCAGAAGGAGCTTTTATCCCACGAGTTTTAATTCCATGACCTGGATTTCTGGGGGGCTGTGCTTGGCCCTGCTCCCCCCTGAGCTGCGAGGGTGGAGGGAATCACCTGAAAGGGCTGGAATTGCTGCTTTGGGACAGACAAGGGTCATCACCAGCACTGTCCTGCAGCCCTGGTGTCACACACAGGGGCAGCCCCATGGTGGTTCCTGTCTGGGAGAGGCCAAAATCCATGGAAAAATCAGAATTTCCCGGGGAACTCTGGGCTGGGTGACATTTCCCTCCTTCCCAGCAATTCTCCTGGAGCTGAAGGCAGCATGTGCCTCCACCAGCCCAGGCCCAGCCACAGTGCACATTTCCCTGCTTCCAAAGGGGAGAAATTCCCCAAGATTTCACCTATTTCTTTTTTTGTCCTCCAAGTGAGGAGGGGTCTGTACTGAGGCACTGCAGTGCAGGAACTGCTCTCCCTGCCTCTCTTTCCTCCCTGAGCCCCTGGGGTGTCCCCTGCCAGCCCTGGCAGAGGTGCTGGAGTGCCCAGAGGGGCTCTGTGGTGGCACACGGGTGTGTGTGGACACTGCCCAGGGCAGTCCCAGCCTGCTGGGGCTGGGCTCCGGGGGCTCAGGGCTGGAGCAGGAGAGGATCCTGGAGTGGCTGGGGCTGGAAAGGAGCACAGAGGGCAGGGACACCTTCCCCTGGGGCAGCCCAAGGGCAGCCAAGGTCCTGCCCCCAGCACCAGGAGGTGCTGTCCTGGGCCCCGGGGGTCCCTGCTGCCGTGCCCGTGTCATTGTCCCACTGCGGCCACCAGCACAGGCCCCTGGAGAGGGACAAATGTCACCTGGGCTCCCCCACGGCCCTGCTGTCCTGTGTCCTGCCTTCACAGGGAATGAACAAAGTGTCACCCAGGCCAGAGTTTCCTCAGGAATTCCGATTTTTCCCTTGGATTTTGTCCTCTCCCAGACAGGAACCACCGCGGGTCTGCCCCTGTGGCCCCGGTCCCTGCCCTGCTGCAGGTGCTGGCCTCGTCCTCTGTCCTTTCGCTGTGTATTTTGTGTGAAAATCAGCGTTTTCACATGGTAATTAATCTTTCCTCTCTCTCTCTCCACCTTTTTCTCTTGCCGACGTCGCTAGGAAGAGGAGCAGAAGCAGGCAGTAAGTTGACTTCACTTTGTGGGTGATGTGACTTTTTTTTTCCCCCGTTCCTTCCTGCACGAAATCCATTTTCTGTTCATTGGCTCGTCTGCAAATAAACCCTGGGAAGGGGGTTTTCTGCTCGGGAGGTGGAGCAGAGGCTGGGCTGTGTTATCCCGGATTAGCCCTCCCGTGCATTGCCGCGGGCAGCTCATTGCCACGGCTTGAACTGGTTTTTGCCTGGGTTTTGCTGGTTTTTGCCTGGGTTTTGCTGGTTTTGCTGGTTTCCCACCTTTGGTGGGATGGTGCTGACCATAAAACCCCAGTTGGCATCCTGCCCACTTTTGTGGGCGATGCTGGGGAGGGTTCCCCGTGCTGAGGAGGCTCTCCTGCCTCTTCAGGAATCCTTTCCCTGCCCCGTGCAAGCCCATGCACGAAAAGTTAATTAGCGCCTTAATCTTGCGGGCAGGGGCGCACAGCCTTGAGCGCGCACGGGGCTCCTGGAGGAGCGGGAGGAGTTACAGCGGGAGGAGGGAAGCGGCAGGAGACAGAAACGCCTCGGGGCGGGTGGATTTGGATTCCCTTCGCTGCTCCGAGGGGAGGCGGCTGTTGGTTCGGGGATCCACTGCAGAGGGAGCCCTGCTGCTGTGCTCGGGCGGCGCGGCCGGTCAGCGCGGGCCGGGCTTCTCCCCCCGTGGGCTTCTCCTCCCGTGGGCTTCTCCTCCCGTGGGCTTCTCCTCCCGTGGGCTTCTCCTCCCGTGGGCATGTCCTCCCGTGGGCATCTCCTCCCGGGGGCATCTCCTCCCGTGGGCTTCTCCTCCCGGGGGCATCTCCTCCCGTGGGCATGTCCCCCCGTGGGCATGTCCCCCCGTGGGCTTCTCCTCCCGTGGGCTTCTCCTCCCATGGGCTTCTCCTCCCGGGGGCATCTCCTCCCGGGGGCATCTCCTCCCGGGGGCATCTCCTCCCGCGGGCATCTCCTCCCGTGGGCATCTCCTCCCGGGGGCTTCTCCTCCCGTGGGCATCTCCTCCCGTGGGCATGTCCCACGGGCATGTCCTCCCGCGGGCATCTCCCGGGGGCATCTCCCACGGGCACCTCGGGCATCTCCTCCCGGGGGCATCTCCCGTGGGCATCTCCTCCCGCGGGCATCTCCCGTGGGCATCTCCCGTGGGCATCTCCTCCCGCGGGCATCTCCCGTGGGCAGCGCTGCGTGGGCACAGCCCCGGGACTGCCCCTGGGCACCGCTCGGGGGGAATGACATCGGGGCTGGCACCGAGTGCTGGGAGCCTCCGTTCTGTGTGTGCTGCGACTGCCCTGGGGTGATCCTGGGTGGGTTTGGATGGTCCTGAGTGGGGTTTTACTGGCCTTTGGTAACTCCTGGGTGGATTTTGCTGGTCCTGGGTGAGTTTTGCTGGTCCTGGGTGGGTTTTTGCTGCCTTTGGTGACTCCTGGGTGGGTTTTTGGTGATCCTGGCTGGGTTTTGCTGGTCCTGGGTGGGTTTTTGTTGCCTTTGGTGACTCTTGGGTGGGTTTTGCTGGACCTGGGTGGATTTTTGCTGGTCCTGGGTGGGTTTTTACTGGCCTTTGGTAACTCCTGGGTGGGCTTTTGCTGGTCGTGGGTGGGTTTTTTCTGCCGTTGGTGATCCTGGGTGGGTTTTTGCTGGTCGTGGGTGGGTTTTTTCTGCCGTTGGTGATCCTGGGTGGGTTTTTGCTGGTCCTGGGTGGGTTTTTGCTGTCTTTGGTGACTCCTGGGTGGGTTTTTGCTGATCCTGGGTGCATTTTGCTGCCTTTGGTAACTCCTGGGGGGGCTTTTGCTGGTCCTGGGTGGAATTTTGCTGTCTTTGGTAACTCCTGGGTGGGTTTTCGCTGGTCCTGCGTGGGGTTTGGCTGCCTTTCGTGACTCCTGGGTGGGTTTTGCTGTCTTTGGTGACTCCTGGGTGGGTTTTTGCTGGTCCTGGGTGGGTTTTTACTGGCCTTTGGTAACTCCTGGATGGGTTTTTGCTGCCCTTGGTGACTCCTGGGTGGACTTTTGCTGGTCGTGGGTGGGTTTTTGCTGATCCTGGGTGCATTTTGCTGCCTTTGGTGACTCCTGGATGGGTTTTTACTGGCCTTTGGTGACTCCTGGGTGGGTTTTGCTGGTCCTGGGTGGGTTTTTTCTGCCTTTGGTGACTCCTGGGTGGGTTTTGCTGTCTTTGGTGACTCCTGGGTGGGTTTTTGCTGGTTCTGGGTGGAATTTTGCTGTCTTTGGTAACTTCTGGGTGGGTTTTGCTGTCTTTGGTGACTCGTGGATGGGTTTTTGCTGGTCCTGGGTGGGGTTTTGCTGCCTTTGGTGACTCCTGGGTGGGTTTTGCTGCCTTTGGTGATCCTGGGTGGGTTTTTGCTGCTGTTCTGTTGCCAGTCCGAGGTGGTGATGGTTGGGCACCTTCCACTGGAGCCCAGCTCATCGTTAGGGAATCATGGAATCCAGGAATGGTTTGGGTGGGAAGGGGCCTTAAAGCTCACCCAGTGCCACCCCTGCCACGGCAGGGACACCTCCCACTGTCCCAGGGACACCTCCCACTGTCCCAGGTGCTCCAAACCCCAGCGTCCAGCCTGGCCTTGGGCACTGCCAGGGATCCAGGGGCAGCCACAGCTGCTCTGGGAATTCCATCCCAGCCCTTCCCCACCCTCCCAGGGAAGAATTTGTCCTCCCTGGGTTTGCTGAGGCACCTGGCAGAAGGGATTTTTATTGAAGGGACCAGGCTGCAGCACGGGGCAGGAGCTTCAGGGAATGTCCTGGGGGAAGGAGAACACCCAAGCCACGGCCATCCCTGTTCTCCAGCTTCTGTGCCAGTGGAGTGCCGTGCAGAGTGTCCTTCTCCTCTCCCAGGGATGATCCTCTGCAGGGAAAGGCTCAGCTTTGTGTCAGCTCCGTTCTCCTGTGCTGGGCTTTCATCAGGATTGTGGCTATAGGAGAAGGTAAATATGAGATCAGGGAAGGGATGACCAGTTCCATGTCCCTGTTTTCCCTGGAACGCTGTGTCAGAGGATGGAGAGCCCAAACTGAGATAAGGTCAGCACAGTGACATTCCATCCAGGCCCACCCCTCTGCAATCAGGAATGGAGGAGCCAGAACTGATGTGAAGCTCAAGAAAGGCAGATTTGGACACGTTGCTGGTTTGCAAGAATTGAAACTTTCCATCCTTCCTGTGCATGGCCTGAGCTGCTCCCCCTGGAAAGGCTGGAAATCCCAGGACAGGCTGAGAAACTCCCCCAAGCCCCAGCCTGGCTGGGGTGGAAAAGCAGCTCTGGAGAGCACTCAGACCCCTCTTGTGTCCAGAACATGGCCATGAAGACATGAAAACGTGAAAACCCAGGCTGCTCTGGGTGGGAAGGACCTTGAGGCTCAGCTGGTTCCATGCCCAGCCGTGGGCAGGGACACCTCCCAGCATCCCAGCTTGTTCCAAGCCCTGGCCAGCCTGGCCTTGGATGAGGGGGATGTGGAGCAGCTCTGGCTGCTGTGGAGGAGAAGGTTCAGGTGTCTCAGGACCTGAGGGTCCCCTCAGCTCCTGGCCAGGTGTGTTGGCTCTGAGGAGTGCTGTCAGGGGTGAGGGTGGATGAAGCAGAAGTTGTGGATTAGGACCAGCAGCAGCAGCACATGAAGAGCAGCAGATCTCTGGGAATCTCTGACCTCTGCTGGGGCTGCAGGTCCTGCCCTGGTCAGGAGTTCACGGGAAGTTGTCAGGGATTTCCAGCAGGACAGGGACACCATTTCTGATCCTGGCACTGACAGGGGAGTGCAGGAGCCCCTGAGCCCCGTGTCCAGAGCTGCTCTTCCGTCGAGGCTTGGGCAGTGTCCCGGAGTTGTGTCCTGGAGGAGCAGAGCAGTGTGGAGATGATTGCAGTGACATTCCATCCACCCTGGAGCCCCACGGCTCGGGGCCCACCACGCTGCTCCCCACCATTGTTGTAAAATGCTAATTTACACCAGGACCCTCCCCACGTCCCAGCTGGGGACAAGCCTGGGCAATCTGCTAAACATTAAAGCCTCTTTGTTCGCTCGTGGGAGGAGCAGCAGCCGGAGCTGTGGTGTCTGGAGGAACATTGCAGGGATTCCCCAGGATGTGCATCCCAGGGATGGTGTCCTTGGCCCCACAACCAGCCCAGAGCAGCGTCCCTAGGGTCAGACAGGCACAGCTTCAGGGAACAGCTGAACACAGCTCCAGGCCGAGGGGCTGGGAGGCGGGGATGGGATCCTCTCCCTCAGGGGACGGTGGGAGCAGCAGAGCACAGGGGCTCAGGGCTGTGTCACCCAGCAGCAGAAGTGTTCCTGTGCTCACCCAGCAGTCCCGTGGGTCCATGGGAGGGATTCTCCTCAACCCCACGGAGAGGGAGTCAGGAGTTCCCATTTTCCTGCTGGGTTCAGGCTGGGTGTTTAGAGGAGACCTTCCCAGCCCCTGGATGGGCTGAACCAGCTCAGCCAACAACTGGCCTGAGGCGTCCTTCCCGAGGGCTGGGAGCCCTGGGACAGGGGAATTCCCTGAGCCACCTGCAGGCCTCTGGTGTCCATTCAGAACCTGAGGCTGCTGCTCCCTTCTGCATCCAGCTCTGCCTCGGCCAAGGAGCAGCAGGGGAGTCACAGCCCTGGAGATGACCCAGGAAAGCCTGGAGGTGACACACAGTGCTCTGGCCTGGGGACAACGTGGGGATCAGTCACAGCCGGGACTCCATGGGCTGGGAGGGATCCTGGGACTCCTGAGCCTCCCAGAGCTGTGTTGGGAACAGTGCTGTGAATGCCCTGAGCTTTGTCCCAACAGTAAAACTCCAATTCCTGGATCCTGAAAACAGCCTTGTCCCAGGGCCAGGAACCCTCCTGTGCACAGCCCAGCCAGGGATGGGGACAGGCAGAGCCCAGGGATGGGGTCAGACAGAGCCCAGGGATGGGGACAGGGAGAGCCCAGGGATGGGGACAGGGAGAGGTCAGAGATGGGGACAGGCAGAGCCCAGGGATGGGGACAGGGAGAGCCCAGGGATGGGGACAGACAGAGCTCTGGGATGGGGACAGGGAGAGCTCAGGGATGGGGACGGACAGCCCAGGGATGGGGACAGGCAGAGCTCTGGGATGGGGACAGGGAGAGCTCTGGGATGGGGACAGACAGCCCAGGGATGGGCACAGGGAGAGCCCAGGGATGGGGACAGGGAGAGCCCAGGGATGGGGACAGGGAGAGCCCAGGGATGGGGACAGGGAGAGCCCAGGGATGGGGACAGGCAGAGCTCAGGGATGGGGACAGGCAGAGCCCAGGGATGGGGACAGGGAGAGCTCTGGGATGGGGACAGGGAGAGGTCAGGGATGGGGACAGGGAGAGCTCTGGGATGGGGACAGACAGAGCCCAGGGATGGGGACAGGCAGAGCTCTGGGATGGGGACAGACAGAGCCCAGGGATGGGGACAGGGAGAGCTCTGGGATGGGGACAGGCAGAGCCCAGGGATGGGGCAGGGAGAGCCCAGGGATGGGGACAGGGAGAGGTCAGGGATGGGGACAGGGAGAGCTCTGGGATGGGGACAGGGAGAGCCCAGGGATGGGGACAGACAGAGCTCTGGGATGGGGACAGACAGAGCTCTGGGATGGGGACAGGCAGAGCTCTGGGATGGGGACAGGGAGAGCCCAGGGATGGGGACAGACAGAGCCCAGGGATGGGGACAGACAGAGCTCTGGGATGGGGACAGGCAGAGCCCAGGGATGGGGACAGGGAGAGCCCAGGGATGGGGACAGAGCCCAGGGATGGGGACAGGGAGAGCTCTGGGATGGGGACAGGGAGAGCTCTGGGATGGGGACAGGCAGAGCTCAGGGATGGGGATAGGCAGAGCCCAGGGATGGGGACAGACAGCTCAGGGATGGGGACAGGGAGAGCTCTGGGATGGGGACAGGGAGAGCTCTGGGATGGGGACAGGGAGAGGTCAGAGATGGGGACAGGCAGAGCTCAGGGATGGGGACAGACAGCCCAGGGATGGGGACAGAGCCCAGGGATGAGCCTGGGGCTGCTGCTCCACTCCAGCACTTTCATGGCTCTCCTGGAGGGACCCCCCAGTCCTAAAGCAGATTAAAGCTCATCCAGTTCCCCCTCCTGCCGTGGGCAGGGACAATGCCACTGTCCCAGGTTCCTGCCCCAAACCCAGAGGAGCTCCTGCAGGACCCCAGCATTCAGAGACCAGAGATGCCATGGGGCTGAGCCTGCCAGTGTACCTGGAATGGCTCTGTCACCTTCTTCCTGAACTGGCCGAGCATCCACGGGCACAGGTGGAAAATGGCTTTTCCTGGGATTGTACTGGGCCTTTTCCTGGGACTGTGTTGGATTTTTTCCCGGGACCGTGTCGCTCCCCACAGCCGTGGGCGGGTCCATCCCTCACAGCCATTCCCAGGGCAGGGCTGTGCTGCCCTCAGAGGGAAGGACACCTCACCTGGCTCAGGAGCTGGCAGCAGTGGCCCTGGGCTGTGAGGAGGAGGAGGCAGCCGTGGATTCCTGGCTGGAAGGGATTGCCCTGAGGATCTTCACTCTGCCGAGGTGCCTGAGCCAGGTGAGAGACAAATCTCTGGGTTGTGGTGGTGGCCCTGGAGCACTGGGATGGAGATGGTGCCTGCAGGAGAGCTGGGGTCCCGCTGAAGGGAAGGAGCCCCCTCTGCCCTCACTCCCAGAGGATTTAGGAATTTCTCTGGGCTCAGGAGCCGTGCCCAGCCCCTTCTGCCCTCTTGCCAAGTTTGGCAGGCAGAGCTGAGAGGATCTGGAGAGGGGCTGGGGACAAGGGCTGGAGGGACAGGACACAGGGAATGGCTTCCCAGTGCCCAGGGCAGGGCTGGATGGGATGTGGGGCAGGAATTGTTCCCTGGCAGGGTGGGCAGGGCTGGCACAGGGTGCCCAGAGCAGCTGTGGCTGCCCCTGGATCCCTGGCAGTGCCCAAGGCCAGGCTGGACACTGGGCTTGGAGCACCTGGGACAGTGGGAGGTGTCCCTGGGGCAGTGGGAGGTGACCCTGGGACAGGGGGAGGTGTCTTTGAGGTGAACAAGGTGATCTTTGGGGTCCCTGCAGCCCAAACCATTGTGGGATGCTGGGTGGGTCCCTGGTGCCATTGTCACCCAGCCCTGTCACCCACAGCAGCCCTGGCTGGCTCAGTCGTGCTCTGCAGTGGCCAGAGGTGATTCCCAGGCTGGGCAGAAGTGCCAGGGCCCAGGTTTGTGCTGCAGTGGGGAACAGGCAGGAGGCAGCTCGGCCTCTGCTCCATTCATGCCTTCCCTGAATCACATTCCTGCGCCCTTAATCACCCTTTGGATCACTCAGCCACAAACAGGCCGGAGTTTGTTCACTTTCTTTTCTCCCAAGCCCTGCCTTGGCTGCCAGTGGTGGCTGCCAAGTGCTGCTGGCACAGAGCTGCAGGCACAGGCTCTGCCTGCCTGGACAGGGGGAGAAACCCTTGGGAAGGACTTCCCAACCCAGCTGACGGGGTGGGCTCCATTTCCTAAACATCTCCCCTGCCAGGAGCTGCCTGGAAATGGTTCCACTTTCTCCCTCTGGAGGTTTCTGTTTGGTTTTGCCCTTTTCTGTTCTGTTATTTGTGGAATGAGGATGGGGAAAGGAGCAGTGTGAGGGTTCCCACCAGGACCTGCAGCTCCTGTGGATGTTTTAGGGCTGGTTACAGGCTTTGGTGATGTGCCATGTGCCCAGGAGGCTCCAGGAGCCCCGAGGCCCACGGCTGTGTTCAGTATTCCCCACGTGAGGAGACCTTGCTGGAGAGGACACCGAATCTCCTGGGGCTGTGTGGAAGCTGGGGGTGATGTGGGTGCAGTGCCTGTTGTCTGGCTCTCCAGGATGGATAAACACAGGCAGTTTTCTCTTATTTTGGCAGCAGCAGAGCCCAGGGCTGGCCATGGCAGGGTGACACAGGACAGCCTCATGTCCCAGCAGTGTGCCAGCCTCCCCACTGCAGGGACCAGGGGCTCCTTCAGCACCTCTAGAGCCCTTGCAGGGCCCAAAGGGGCTCCAGGAGAGCTGCAGAGGGGCTGGGGACAAGGGCTGGAGGGACAGGACACAGGGAATGGCTTCCCAGTGCCCAGGGCAGGGCTGGATGGGAGCTGGGGCAGGAATTGTTCCCTGGCAGGGTGGGCAGGGCTGGCACAGGGTGCCCAGAGCAGCTGTGGCTGCCCCTGGATCCCTGGCAGTGCCCAAGGCCAGGCTGGACACTGGGCTTGGAGCACCTGGGACAGTGGGAGGTGTCCCTAGGACAGTGGGAGGTGTCCCTGCCATGGCAGGGGACAGAACAAGGTGATCTTTGAGGTCCCTTCCCACCCAAACCATTCCATCCCCCTGTTACTCCACACTGTGCCAGAGCAGCCCTCAGCATCCCAGGCCTGGCTGTGCTCAGGGCTGAGCTCAGCTGGGGCTGGAGGTGCCTGAGAACAGCTCTGGAGCTCAGCTGGGGCTGGAGGTGCCTGGGGCAGCTCTGGAGGCACTGCCTGGGCTGAGCTGTCCCTGTGCCTGTGACCAGGCTGAGCCCCAGGGACCATGGAGCCAGGGCAGGCTCTGGGAGGGGTCCAGGCACGGGGTACCAGCATCAGCTGTGCTCCTTTTGGGGAAAATCCCCCTTCTCAGCCATTTCACTGCCTCTCCGACCCCCCAGCTCTGCCTGTGGCCGCCCAGGGCTCACAGTGTGTCACAAGGAGCTGTCTGTGGCAGCAGAGCCAGCCTGGAACGTTCCCGTGCTCAGGCACAGCACTCCTGGGAAAGGGCTGGGCCACTGCTGGAACTCTGAAGGCAGACACCTTCAGGTTTTCTGAATTGAAGGGTGCCAGCCCTCAAGCAAACACCTCATTTGACCTGAGGCCTTGGAAAAGGCTTCCAAAGTTGAGTGATAGCCCTGGAGCAGTGTCAGTGTAGTTTGGACAGTCTGGACAGCACTGTGTGATCTCACAGGGTGAAACACTTGCGTTTGAGATTTTAGTGTGTGGTGATCTGTGGGAGCCAAGATGGAGAACTTGGGCTGTGGATTAGTTGTGGTTTTGCACCTTCTTCTTCTTCCTTCTTCACGAATCTGGGTGGTTTTCTGCAGCTGGGTGAAGGGGGTTTGCATTGCAGGTTTGGGATGATCACAATTGGATTAGAAGCATAAATAATAGAGATGTCAGCTGTTGATTGGATAATTGGGATTAAACAGCCTTGAACAGACCAGTTCAGTTCACTTTCTCAACTTGGTAGAGAGCTCACACCTCGTGATTTTGTAATGGATAATAAACTTCAGAGTGAGACTTCACCAACATCTCCTGGCTTTTATTCACCCTGACCTTGGAGCAGGAAAGAGCCAGGAATTCCCCCAAGCCAGGAGCCCCTGTGGCTGCAGCATCACTGACACACCCGCAGCTTTGGGAGGTTCAGGGGCTGATGGTTTTGTGTCAGCCCCTAAAGCTCCCTGGCAGAAAACAGGGATGAGCCCTGGTGGGAGAGGGAGGGTGTGAGAGCAGGGGCACAGCAGGCCCAGACCCTCTGGAGCCGTGAGGAGAGGATGGTTTGTGTCAGAGCAGAGCAGGAGGAATGTCCCAGAGCAGGAGGAATGTTCCAAAGGCAGCGTCCCTGCAGAGCCACTGAGAATTTAGAACCATGAATCCACTGCTTCAGTTGATCTTGTAGGAATCAGCAAATCCCAAACTGGTTTGGGTTGGGAGGGACCTCAAAGCCCACCCAGTGTCACCCCAGCCATGGCAGGGACACCTCCCACTGCCCCAGGTGCTCCAAGCCCCAGTGTCCAGCCTGGCCTTGGGGTATTTTACCCCCACTGAAGATCTCAGTGGCAGGATCAGAGTGGGATTTTTGTTGCAGATACTCTCCCACTCGATGGGTGTCCCCACCCTTTGTCCCCTGTCCCTGAGGATTTGCTGTGCTGTCTTGGTGATGTTTGTCATTTCTCTCTGACGTTTCCACAAGTCATTTGTTGGCAAATTTGGGGACAGATATTCCTGAGCCTGTCACCGTCGTGTTCCTGTCGTGGGGAGATCACTGTGATGACTGGGGAGATGTTCTGCAGGGATTTGTGTTTGTCTTGGCAAGATCTGATGTTCCTTGCTGTTTGTTTGGGCCCTGGGAAATGTGACACTGCTGAGGAGTTTGGCAGGACCGACGGCAGAATTCTGGAATCGTCTCCTCTGGTGTATCTTCTCTGGGCACGGGCTGTAAGTGGTTAAAGGATCCCCTCATGCAGTCCAGGATGTGAAATATTTATTGCTTCCCTGCTGAATTTCAGAGCCATGCTGACTCTTCTGAAACAATGCTTTCCTCACTCTGCAGTCAAGTGCTCCAGCACGTAAGCGGGCTGGAGGAGCACAGGCAGCTCCTCCTCCTGCTGAGCTCCCTGCAATCCCTGACTCCTGCTGCTGGCCTGAGGCACCAGCCTGGCACCCAAAAACTCCTGGCTGGTGCCACGAGGAGTGGAGAGCAGCAGCTTTTCCACAGCCTTTTAATCTTCATCAAACCCCAGAGTTTCCGCACCACTCGGTGTGGAATTGTGTCTGCTCCAGAGACAGAGCCTCTCAGAGGGGTTTTCAGGTGCTCAGGAATGTCCACTGAGGTGTTGGTGAAATTCAAGTGAGAGCCTTTGCTGTCACCTGGAGAAGGGATTGCTTCTAGAGTCACAGGATGGTTTTGGTGGGAAGGGACCTTAAATCCCATCCAGTGATGGCAGGGACACCTTCCTCTATCCCAGGGTGCTCCAAGCCCCAGTGTCCAAGCTGGCCTTGGGCACTGCCAGGGATGGGCTGTCCACAAAAACTTCTCTTTTTGTGGCCTTTAGAAGAAGTTCACGAAAATCCTTCCATGCAGAGTCATGGAAAATCCAGCAGAAGCCACCAGATCTCCATCCCAACGCTGTCCTTGCAGGAGAACATCCCTGGAGCTGACCTGTCCCCACCCCACGGGCTGGGGCTGAATAATGCTCCTAATGCCCACTAATTCAATTGCAGAGGAATTAATATTAACCGTGGTTCTCTGGGTGCATCTGCAATGCTTTCCCTGGGATCATTATCCAGCCTGGAAGGGTAATCAAAGCCACGTGAAGGACATCTGGATCCACTGTTGCTTTATGTGGCACCTGGCCCTTATTAATAGTAATGAGGAAATGGCAGTTTGGGATTTCTTGACCTCACATGAAATTCATTTCATGAGCAAAGGTTGCTAACAGATGGCAGCAATTTGGGGCTCCGTTCATCAGCTGTTGCACAGACTTCACTGCTCCGCTTTGGCCCTTTCCTCTGTTGGGAACAGTCCCTTTCTCCACCTCGTCTCTTTATAAGGGTTGTCTTTTTCAAAGGCAGCCCTGAAACATCTTGTTAAAGCATGTTCTGTGCAGCACCAGGGTTGAGGTAGGGCCTGACACGACCAAACGATCCTGTAGAGCATAAATCACTCTTTTACTAACTGTGGTGTAAACTTTTGTCTTTTTGAAGTCGGTGGTTTCTTGGCCCCTCTCCAGTTTGTTCTTTACCTCCCCAGCCCACAAATACACTTTTGCACTCTTGGGGCAGGGGGAAGAGCTGCAGGGAGACACAGCCCCGTGACACAGTGAGCTGAGAACGTGGGGAGAGAAGGGTCTGTGGAGACCTCAGGGCACCTTCCAGGGGATGCAGAGGGACAGTTCAGTGGGCACTGCAATGGCAGGGCAAGAAGTGATGGGCTCACACTGAAAGAGGGGAAATTTGGACTAGATACTGCCAAAGAATCCTTCCCTGGCACAGGGTGCCCAGAACAGCTGTGGCTGGATCCCTGGCAGTGCCCAAGGCCAGGCTGGACACTGGGGCTTGGAGCACCTGGGACAGTGGGAGGTGTCCCTGGGACAGTGGGAGGTGTCCCTGCCATGGCAGGGGTGGGATGGGTTTGAGGTGAAGGAATTCTGTGAAGGAATTTTGTGAAGGAATTGTTCCCAGTTATTGTTCAGTTCTCCTTTGGAGGCATCCCGGGTGTGGCAGGGACAGGAGATCTCTGTGCCCCATCCTCGGACAGTGGCTGAAGGTGTTTGCGTGTCTCCTCTCTGGCCAAGGATCTCCTTGACAAATGGGACCAATTGTGGCTCTACTGTAAGAGTAAAACCTTTCAACTGTGGGGGTTTTTTTGGAATTTTTTTGTAGTTAGAGCCAATTTGAAGCAGGCTAGAAGCAAGATAAAGAAACCCAGAAAGTGCAGGCCTGGTGCTGTTTGGCGTGACAGAAATATTACAGACTGAAGGCCTTGGGAGTGCTGAGGCTGGATGCTGCTGGCTCAGACGTGGTGTCAGCCAGGATGGTGATCACTTCCCCTTGTGCCTGGCGGCTCCTGCACAGCGTGGATTTACAGCCTGCTGTCAGAATCTCACAGCCCTGCACACAGCCAGACACCGGTGTAAACACTGCACCCTGCCACAGGAAGGGGAAAAGCCTCTACCTGGAACCAATTTATCTGTGGTGCTGCATCAAAACAGTCCTACCTCAGAGCCTGGCTCTGTGCAATATCAGTCCCAGCTGCAGCGTTGGCCTCGCGTGATGCTTTCAGCCCGAAACCTCTTGGGGTTTTTTTATTTATCAAAGTGAAATGCAAGTTGCTCTAACAACCAAAATCGTCATGTAATCCAAATTGGGTTTACAGAGGAGTGCTCGTATTGTATTTGTGATTTAGCCTGTGATTTACTGCTGTAAATATCCCTCCAGTGGCATCAGCCTGAAGCAGATGTGCTTAAATCCACAAAGAAGTAAAACAGCAGAGAAATAGAAAATCTTGGGGTTTTAACTGATGTAGTTCAGGGGAAGTGCCCAAGGCCAGGCTGGACATTGGGCTTGGAGCAGCCTGGGACAGTGGGAGGTGTCCCTGGG
This sequence comes from Sylvia borin, assembly GCA_014839755.1. Taxonomy (NCBI): domain Eukaryota; kingdom Metazoa; phylum Chordata; class Aves; order Passeriformes; family Sylviidae; genus Sylvia; species Sylvia borin. The sequence goes on along the minus strand of CM025959.1, from coordinate 113,317,518 downwards.
ACAGTGGGAGGTGTCCCTGCCATGGCAGGGTGGATTTGAGGTCCCTTCCCACCCAAACCATTCCATGAGTGGATGGTTCTATGCAAACCCTGCTCAGGTGAATATTAGTTTTCTCTGCCTGTTTCTCTGTTGAATTTCACCAAGTGGAGGTGAGGGAGCTGCTTTCAAAGAGATCAGGATTCCTGGGCCTGGGAAAGCAGCACCAGCCATTGCCCCTCCCCACCGTGGGGCTCATTTGGAAGCATCACAGGTTTGCTTCCAGCAGCTCCAGATCATTGGCAGCCTAATCCTGCGTTGCTGACAGCCCTAACGAGCCCATCAGGTGAACTCGGGTTCAGAATTCCAGCAGCTCTGCATCCTGTGCCAGATTAACTCAGGTACAGAATTCCAGGAGCTGGGGTGATGCTCTGGGCACTCACACGTGTTGGGATCAGCACTGTGGCATCACTGACTGCTGGGGGTGGGAAGGGACCTTAAAAACCACGCAGTGTCCCCCCTGCCATGGCAGGGACACCTCCCAGTGTCCCAGGTGCTCCAACCCCAGTGTCCAGCCTGGCCTTGGGCACTGCCAGGGATCCAGGGGCAGCCACAGCTGCTCTGGGCACCCTGTGCCAGCCCTGCCCACCCTGCCAGGGAACAATTCCTGCCCAGCCTCCCCCAGGAAGCTCTTGGTAGGACAAGACACGATGGCTTGATGTGGCTGTAGGTGACAGGAGATCAGGCTCCGTGGCCAGGTCACTCCCAGCTCGGTGCTGCCCTGAAGAGCTGCGTGTGACTGCAGGGTTTTGAGTTCCAGAGCTCCTGCAGGTGATGATGGTGACGATCCCTGAGCCCCTGGGGAAGTGGGAGCTGGTGAGGGATGTTCAGTCATGTCCCCAAGATGGGAGCCCAGCCTGTCTGCCAGGATGCCAGGACCTTATCCCAGCCCCATCTCCCTCTGGGATGTGTCACTGCCACGGGAAGGAATTCCCACTGCTCAAGGAATTGCCCAGGTTCCTCTGTCCCACTGGAACACAGAGCTTCTTCCTCGGAACAGATTCAAGTGAAAGGGATCTTGCTCACGCAACAGCCCAGGAGCCAGCAGGTTTCAGATAAGCAATTTAGACCAGTAAGCGTCTCATCATGTCCCAAAATAAATGTGGGAAATGGGGGTTTTGTATAAAAACCTTCCCTAAGCCTGGAAACAACTTCTTTTATCTTCTTTTCTTCTGTTAGAGCCGGGATTAATGCACAGGAGATGCAGTGTTCATGTTTGGACTCAGATGTTAATCCTTATCTCTAGCAGTCTCACAAGCTGTGAGCTCTAGCTAACAGGGTAGAAAATGGAGGTACCTCTAACTCTTTCCAAGGTTATTTAAGCATAAACTATCCAATAATGAGGTGACACCTATATTATTTACATCTTAACCCAATAATTGACCACACAAGGCCCACAGTGTGGACCCCTTCACCCAATTACAAAATACCACCCGAAACCAGGAAGAAGAAGGTGGAAAAGAAAGACTTAGACAACACCTCAAATCCTCCATCTTGCTGTCTATATATTAATATATTCTAAACCCTTAAACTCTGAGTTTCCCACCCTGTGATATCACACACTTCTATTCCAACCCCACACCCACAATCCCAGGGCTGTCACTCCATTTTGGAGCCTTTTCCACGGCCTCAGGTCGCTGCAGTGTTTGCTGGGGGTCAGTGCCTGTGAGCACAGGAAGGCTGCAATTCTCAGTGACCAGGGCTCCAACAAGAATCTGTGACATGGGAGATGTGAGAGCAGAGTCTGAGGGTGGGCAGGGCTGGCACAGGGTGCCCAGAGCAGCTGTGGCTGCCCCTGGATCCCTGGCAGTGCCCAAGGCCAAGGACACTGAGGCTTGGAGCACCTGGGACAGTGGGAAGTGTCCCTGGGACAGTGGGAAGTGTCCCTGCCATGGCACTGGATGAGCTTTGAGGTCCTTTCCCATCCAAACCATCCCATGGCTCTGGAACCTGGCCCCAAACAGCAGTGCCTGTTGCTGTGGGCAGAGCTAAACCACAGGGTTTATTCCCAGTTGCTTTTTTTCCTTTCAAAGAGGAAAAACTTTTTTTTTTTTTTTTCCCTGATGCTCAATCCAAAAGAAGTGTCAGTGTCTCGGGCCAGGGGGGTTTGCTATCTCCAGCTCAGGGGTGAAGTGTCCTGCTCTCACTTTCCCTGTTAAAGCTGAGGACAGGTAACATTCCCTGCAGGGCAGGGGTCTGTGCTCCCCCTCAGCAGCCATGTCCCCACGGGCAGGGCACGGAGCCTTCTGGGCTGTGGGCTGTGGGCTGTGGGCTGTGGGCTCTGGGCTCTGGGCTCTGGGCTCTGGGCTATGGGCTGAGGGCTGTGGGCTATGGGCTGAGGGCTCTGGGCTCTGGGCCGAGGGCTCTGGGCCGTGGGCTCTGGGCTGTGGGCTCTGGGCTCTGGGCTCTGGGCTGTGGGCTGTGGGCTCTGGGCTCTGGGCTCTGGGCTGTGGGCTCTGGGCTGTGGGCTCTGGGCTCTGGGCTCTGGGCTCTGGGCTGTGGGCTCTGGGCTCTGGGCTGTGGGCTCTGGGCTCTGGGCTCTGGGCTCTGGGCTCTGGGCTCTGGGCTCTGGGCTATGGGCTGAGGGCTGAGGGCTGAGGGCTGTGGGCTCTGGGCTCTGGGCTGTGGGCTCTGGGCTGTGGGCTCTGGGCTCTGGGCTCTGGGCTCTGGGCTCTGGGCTCTGGGCTCTGGGCTGTGGGCTCTGGGCTCTGGGCTGTGGGATCTAGGCTATGGGCCGTGGGCTCTGGGCTCTAGGCTATGGGCTGTGGGCTCTGGGCCGTGGCCTGTGGCCTGTGGGCCGTGGGCTATGGGCTGGTGTGGGCAGCCGCTGATGCCGGGGCTTTGCCATGGCAGAACAGCCCCGGGAGGGGCCCGGCAGCCCTGGGCTCTGTGCCTGAGGCCTCGGGCATCTCTCGCCTCCTCTGCGGGCTCTTGGCGGCCCACGGCAGGGCCCCGGGCTGCCGGGAGGGGCTCCGGGCTCGCCCGGCGCTCCGCGGCCGTGTGTTCTGCATTAGAGCAGAGCCACTCCTCCCTCCCCGAGATCAAAGGGGCTCTGCTGGGACACCGGGAACCGGCTCTACCCACATGCCTGCAGCAGCTGTGGGGCCGGGCAGCAGCCCCAGCACGGCGGGTCCTCGGCCTGGGGCACAGGGAGAGCAGCCCTGCCACCCCAGAGCGTGTGCCAGCTGCTGCTGCTGCCCGTCCTGCGGCTCCTCAGGCTCCTCTGGGCCCTGCTGAATCCTCCACCTCTTCTTCTGCCCGTCCTGCGGCTCCTCTGGGCCCTGATGAATCCTCCACCTCTTCTTCTGCCCGTCCTGCGGCTCCTCTGGGCCCTGCTGAATCCTCCACCTCTCCCTGGAGGTGTGATGTGGTGATCTTTGGTGGGATTGTGGAGCTGTTCCCGTGGGATCCACAGTGCCCCGTGCCCCAGGGAAGGGAGCTGGGGCTTGTCCTGGCCTCCTCAGGGCTGCTGAAGCCCCGGAGCTCCTTTCCCAAGGCTGGGAAAAGCAGTGCTGGGAGTGCTGTGGGAGCCCAGGGTCACCCCCAGTCCTGGGGAGCAGAGGAGGTTCCTGCCCAGAGGTTCCAAAACCCACACCCCAAAGGCCAGCCTGGGCCATGGGCGTTGCTGGAGGGTAAATATCACCCTCCTCCTCCTTCTTCTTGGCCAGCAGCAGGAATTTCCCCATGGAAAGGCTGCTTAGGTCTTGGAATTGCCCAGGGAGGTTTGGATCCCCATCCCTGGAGGTGTCCCAGGAATTCCTGGACGTGGCACTCAGTGCTCTGGGGACAAGGTGGGGATTGGGCACAGCTGGACTGGCTGGGCTGGGAGGGATTTTCCAGCCTCAGGGATCCTGGGACTCCTCTGGGAATGGAACACTGGGGTGTGAGCAGAGCTCTGAGCATCACTGGAAGTGCTGAGCAGGGAGGAGGAGGAGGAGGAGGAGGGGGAGAGCTGAGGTCTGTACCGTGACGAGGCAGCTCTGCTGTGCCTGTGTCATCCCCTCACGTTTCCCTGCTCCGTGCGTGGGCCCAGCCTGTGGGGGCAAAACCCCCCCGGATGATTCCCAGGATGTGCCTTTGGGAAGGGTTGGCAGTGCCCTCGCAGGCAGCTCCTCTGCATCTCGTGCTGCTGCTGACGAGCCAGGAATGACAAAAAAAAGCATGACAAATCCCTGAGTTTGACAGGAAAAGTAGGGAAGGTTGCTGGGCCCCAGCTGCTGCTCACCTATGGAAATGTGAGAGCTGGAATTGAGAGCCAAGGGCACTGTGAGCCCTCAGTCTCTGCCTGAAGCACAGACAAATTCACCCAAAGAGCCACAAATGCCATCCATCCATCCATCCATCCATCCATCCATCCATCCATCCATCCATCCTCCTCACCCCCCTAAATTAATATTCATCACAGTCTTCCTGGAAAGGGTTGGAAAAGTGTATTTTGGAAAGTGACGGGTTTACATCAGCAGTGAGAGATGCTTTCCTTCAGCTGCGCTCCTCGCTGTGCTGTGCCCTGCTCATCAGACTCCTCATTGCTCATTTAATCTGTTTTAACCACTTCATTCAGGGAAAATTTGTAGGTACAGGAATCAAACCGTGCACACGTTCTATCATTCCGTGGTTAGCTTTAAGTTTATTGAGAGCAAAATCCACATTTCTTGATCCTGTTAGGGCTGCATTTATCACGCCAGGCCGTGGCCAGTGGGTGATCCATCTTGCTACAGATCTATTTTTAGTGCTCTGGCTGTGTCTGTCAGCTGTGCATAACATCCCTGCACTGAGCAGGGTTCCCTCATTTGGGAGGAGACAGAGGCTGGAGCAGCAGAGTGAGGCCAGGCCTCAGTGGTGCTGCCCAGGACCCACCACAGGGGCTTTGCCTCCTCCATTTTCTGCCATTTTATTTTCGTGAAAGCAACGTTTCCTCAGAGGCTTTGTGGCCAGAGAGGTTTCCTGCTGTCCTTGCTGCACTCCTCTGTGCTGGACCTCGGCAGCATCACCTCAGGAGCAGTGCCTGGGATGTTCTCGGGGCTGGCATCTGGCAATTCCCAGGCTCTTCACCCCCTGTGGAATATCTGTGTTTGCTCCCAGGGCAGCCCCTGCCCCACCCAGGGGAGGAGAGCAGGGTGTTCCTCAGGATTCTCCCTGGCCAGGGAGGAGAGCACCCAGAGCAGATCCATCCCACGGCTGATCCACCTCAGCTGGAAGATCCACCTCGGGATTGATAGCACAAGAGATGAAGTTTGTGTTCAGATCAGATGTTTATTAACTCTCATCTGTAGTACAGCCTCAGGAGCCGTGAGCTCTAACTGGCAGGTTAGAAAATGGAGGTAAAACAGATGCCTCTAACTCATCCCAAGGTTATTTAAGCCCTAATTTCCCAATAACGAGGTGACAACTTTATAATTTATACTTTTGACCCAATAATGACCACCCAAGGCCCACGATGTGGACCTTTTCCACCCAATTAGAAAAAAACACCCAAACCCAAGAGGAAGGTGAAGAAGAAGGACTTAGGCAATGCCCTAAATCTCCCACCTCCTGCCACATATATTGCTATATACTAAAGCCCTAAAATCTAAGTTTTCAGAGTTCCAACAGGAAGTGTCCCTGCCCGTGGCAGGGGTGGGATGGAAGGAGCTTTGAGGTCCCTTCCCAGCCACGCTGGGATGGCTCTGTGCCTGTGGGAGCCACCTCCAAGCCCCAGTAAGTGACCCCAGCCCAGGGCACTGTCACAGCCACGCTCTGGCCTCTCCACTGTGGCGTTTTTATCTTCTTTTCTTCTATCAGAGCCGGGATTAAACGCTCAGTTTTGTGTGTTCAGACTCAGATGTTTATTGGTTCTTATCTGTGCTGCAGTCTCACAAGCTGAGTTCTGGCTAACAATGTGAAAAATGGCAATGGCTCTTTCCAATGTAGTGTTTTCTTGAGGGCCAGTGCCTGCTAGAACAGAAAGCCTAAAATTCTCATTTTCCAGGGTTCCAACACTCCACCAGAGCTCACTCCCCGCAGCTTTCACTGCTCAGAGCCTCCCGTGGAGCCCCAGAAGGGAGGATTTGAGGCCTGATGCTGGGTTCAGCTGAGGAAGGGGTGATCACACCTTGTTATTCCGTGTCCTCCCTGCTGCAGCTCCTGGTGCCTGCGCCAGCGGGGCCCTCATCCCTCATGGATACTGTGGGATTTTCGCAGGATTTCTCCCATCCCAGCAGCTCCTGGCCCTGCCCTGCCAGTGGCATTTTGTGGAGCCTTGGTGTGCCCTGAGAGCCTCTGTCCCAGGCCATGAGCAGCCAGATCCTGTTCCCACAGGGATGACGCTGTCCCAGGCACAGGTCTGCCTGCCCTGGCACCAGCCCGGGCTGCAGCAACACCTGCCCTGGCACTGCTCATCCCCAGCACACAACTTCCCAAGCACGGTCTCCAGAGCCCTTGAGGACTGCATAAAACATTGGGAAAGTGTTCCAGGAAATGATGGAAGCCACGAGGAATTTAAATATTTTCCCGAGTTTTCTGTCCTCGCCCACATTCTGCCTTCACTGGCTCCCTCCTCTCCTCTTTTCCAGCCGGCTCAAGCCTTGAGCTGCCGTTTTCAAGGCTCCTGCAGCACCCTGGAGCTGCTTTCACACTTCCTCCCTGCCTGGCTTAAACAACAGATGAGCAAGCCTGTGAATCCAGCCGGTGTTTTCCCCCCCTGCAGCAGCTGAAGCCACATCATTAATTAATGATTAATCCTCGGGCGCAGTTAGCGGTTGTTTCCATCACCACCCCACACCACTCTCCCCCAGGGATGACTCCACACCTTCCTTTCCTCCACACACACGTCAGAGGAGCCCCGGGGGCTCACTTTGGAACCAGAATTGCTCTTCCTTTCCTTCCTCTCTCCCTCCCTTCCTCCCTCCCCCGGGTGCCACCGTGGGTCCCTCCAGGAGCATCCCAAATGTGCAGCAGCATCCTGGCCCTCCTGTGCTTGCCCCTGCTCACCCCTGAGCTGCCTCTGGAGAGCTGAACACCCCTGGAGGTGTCCATGGAATTCCTGGAGGTGGCACCCTGGGCTGGGGACAAGGTGGGGATCGGGCACAGCTTGGGCTGGATGGGCTGGGAGGGATTTTCCAGCCCCAGTGATTCTTCCCCTGCCCACCCCTTTTCTGGGTGGTTTCCTTGCAGCTTTGGGAGCGACGCAGGAGTTGCAAGCTCAGAGAGTTCAGACTGTGCAGTAATTGGGTGTTGCTGTGCACAGCCTCTTTTCTCTTGAAAGGAACAATAATGTGTAGTTTTGTCGTCTTTCTTTCCATGAGTCAGGTGGTTTTTTCCTCAAAGCAGCCTTTTCAAAGTGTCAGAAACATTTCCACTCCTCGGGAAGACAAGTGCTCTCCTACCACTGCTTTTTATGCACTTCTCCAGTTCTGTGTAGAAATGGGCAATTTCTAAATGTAGGAAATGGGGAGTTTGTACAAAAAACTTCCCCGAGCCAACTCACCTGGTTAATTCAGGTTTTGAATCCAGCACAGTTCCATTCTGTACTCACCATCTGAACCAGAAATATCCCGGGTGCTTCTGTGGGAACGTGGTGGTACAAAGGATCCGTGGGTCTGAATTCCCATTCCTGCCAGTGCTGCTCCCCAGGCTGCTGAAGAACACGTTGTCTCCAGCGCAGGGTGTTCTTGTGGTGCCTCAGCTGGGTTTGATTTGACCTTGCCTTGCTCATCTCTGCATTCTGCATTTCCATCCTGTGAACGTGCCCACCTCTGGAGGCCCACTCAGCTCTTCCCAGCCTTTGGGAGAAGGGGGATGTCCCCAGGCCATTTCAGAGCTGTAATTAATGCCTCTGCTTTGCTTTCCTGCCCTCGTGAGCACCTTCTCCTGGCTGCCTGTGGTGCAGAAATGTTTGGCTCTGGTGTTCCCCTGTCCCCCTCAGCACCCTTGGGATTCCCAGCTCCACTTCCCTTTGCTGCAGGCACCAAAAGCTCCTGGTTCCAATCCTCAGTCACAGCCCTGTCATTTTGTGCTGTTCCAGTCTCCTCTCCACTCTTCTGTTCTTCTTCCTGATGTGAAATGTCCTTTTTCCTGGTGTTGTTTTCCTTTCCTGTTCTTTTTCTTTTGGCTGATGTGAGCTTCCCAGTCATTCCACTTTCCCTTTTATTATTATCCTGGAAAACGCTATTATGCCACTGGAATTTCCCTGTTAGCTCAAAATCTATTAAAAATGGATATCAATAGGCCAAAAAAAACTCTTCCAGCAGCTCTCCAGGGGCTCTCAGGGCCAAGTTCCCCAGCCTGCTGCCTTTGGAAACGCGTGTCTGCAGAGGACAGTGTGCTGACACTGAGGTTCTGGGCACCAATGCTGCTCTCTGCACGAGGATGAGTTGTCCCAGCAGCTGTGACATCATCCCTGTCCCCGTCCTGAGGCCCAGGTGCTGATCCTGAGTGGGGGCTGCTGCACTTGGTAGGAGAAGACACTGGCAGAGTTCCCTGGGGAGCTCTTGTAGACCCAGCTCGAGCTGAAATCCTCCAAAAACTCTGAGCTTCACTTTGCACTCTGGAGTTTGTGCCTAAACAGGGGCTCCTTTTCCTGCTGTGCCACTTCATTCCATTACTTTGAGCACAGTAACCAACCACCCGTGGTCCACAATGGGGATTTTTCTACCCAATTACAAGATACCACCCAAACCCGTGAAGAAGAAGGTGAAAAAGACTTAGCCTACACCCTAAATCTTCCATCTTGCTTTATATATATATATTACCATATTCTAAACCCTTAAACTCTAAGTTTTGCACCCTGTGATATCACACACTTCTATTCAAACTCCACGCCCATAATCCCAGTGCTGTCACTCAATTTTGGAAGCCTTTTCCACAGCCTCAGGTCAAATGTAGTGTTTTCTTGAAGGTCAGTGCCTGTCAACACAAAAAGCCTAAAATTTTCAGCTTCCAGAGTTCCAACAGGCAGCCTTTGTCCATATCATTTTTCCTTTGGAGATCCTGGACTCACAGTTTTACTTTTGCCAAGATGGAGAAGAGAGTTTGTGTCTCCCCCCAGCCCCGATTTCTCCTTTTCCATTTGGAGTTGCTCTCTCTGCTGGATTGATCAGACCCGTTCTGCAGGGATTTGGGGTGAGGGTGGATTCATGGATGGGTTCCTGGGTGGGTCGACACCTCCAGAGTGTGCCCTGGTGACACACTGAGCCGTGGTGACACCCAGCCCCTGCCGTGGGCACCCAGCTCTGGGATCGTGAGTGCCCCCACGCCAGCTCAGCCTCCGGAGCGTGTGTGAGCCTCTGCTCTGCCTCTGTGAGAGTGATTCATCCTCACCTTTGTGTCATTAGAGCGCGGTTATTTCTGTGCACCTCATTAGAATGTGAAGCGGATGGATCCCTGAGGAATTCCTCCCGGATCCTCCCCGCCAGGCAGGTTTGTCTTTGGGCAGCACCCGCGTTCTCCTGGCTTTCAGGGGGATGTGGAGGCACAGATCACAACCCCGAGGTGTGCTGGCAAACCCTGCGGGGTGCAACCCCAAACCCTGCGGGGTGCAACCCCAAACCCTGCAGGGATCAAACCCAAACCCTGCAGGGAACAACCCCAAACCCTGCAGGGGTCAAACCCAAACCCTGCGGGGTGCAACCCCCAAACCCTGCAGAGATCAACCCCAAACCCTGCAGGGGTCAAACCCAAACCCTGCGGGGTGCAACCCCAAACCCTGCAGGGAGAAAACCCAAACCCTGCGGGGTGCAAACCCAAACCCTGCAGGGATCAAACCCAAACCCTGCAGGGGTCAAACCCAAACCCTGCAGGGAACAACCCCAAACCCTGCAGGGAGCAAACCCAAACCCTGCAGGGAGCAAACCCAAACCCTGCAGAGATCAACCCCAAACCCTGCAGGGAACAACCCCAAACCCTGCAGGGAACAATCCCAAACCCTGCAGGGAGAAAACCCAAACCCTGCGGGGTGCAAACCCAAACCCTGCGGGGTGCAACCCCAAACCCTGCAGGGTGCAACCCCAAACCCTGCGGGGTGCAACCCCAAACCCTGCAGAGATCAACCCCAAACCCTGCAGGGGTCAAACCCAAACTCTGCAGGGATCAAACCCAAACCCTGCGGGGTGCAACCCCAAACCCTGCAGAGATCAACCCCAAACCCTGCAGGGGTCAAACCCAAACTCTGCAGGGATCAAACCCAAACCCTGCAGGGATCAAACCCAAACCCTGCGGGGTGCAACCCCAAACCCTGCAGGGATCAAACCCAAACTCTGCAGGGATCAAACCCAAACCCTGCAGGGATCAAACCCAAACCCTGCGGGGTGCAACCCCAAACCCTGCAGGGATCAAACCCAAACCCTGCAGGGATCAAACCCAAACCCTGCGGGGTGCAAACCCAAACCCTGTGAGGGTCAAACCCAAACCCTGCGGGGATCAAACCCAAACCCTGCAGGGGTCAAACCCAAACCCTGCGGGGTGCAAACCCAAACCCTGCGAGGGTCAAACCCAAACCCTGCGGGGTGCAAACCCAAACCCTGCAGGTTCCTCCTCGGGGGCTCTTTCTCAGCAGGGGCTGAGGGCTCTGTGCTGGCTGGGAGATTTCACGCCTCTCCCTCACGGTCACAAGTGATCCTTTCAGACAGTCCATCGTGTCAGCAGCTCTCGGGCCTGCTGTCCCTGTGTGTGTCCCTGTGGGTGTCCCTGGCCATGGCTGTCCCAACCCCTTCATGCTTTGCCTTCACTGGGGGCTCCTGGACGTGTCTCTTTTTGTCTCCCCCGGCCCTTGGAAGCCCCGAGCTCTTTTTCCCTGCTGTGAAAAGGCAGCAGGGCTGATCCCGGATTACCGAGGTTCTCCTTTGTTGTGGATGTGTCGTTGTTCCCCCAGCTGGGGCTGCTGCATGCCCCAGCCTGCTCAGAGCTCCCTGTGCAGACCCGTTTGTGGGCCTGGGCTCTCATTGCCCAGGAGGAATTCCATCAGTGGCTTTTATGAAGCTGGAGCCGATCAGAGGCCGTTAGTTCTGGTTCTTATCCCCAGAGCTCTTTGGTGGGATGGTTCCCATCAGCACAGCCCCGAGTCCTGCCCCAGATCCACCAGGAGTTCTGCTCCTCAGCACAGATGGGGAAAAAGGAGATCCTGGAGATAATGCACCAAAGGGCTCATTATCCGACGGCAGGGGAGCCAGGGATGGTCCCCAGGACATTTTGTCACCCCAGTCCTGCCTGTCCCTGCTGCCATGGCCAGGTGCTGGGCAACTCCTGCTTCACCTCCACCACTGCCTTTCCCCTTTTTTATGGCAGTTTTCCGGAAAAATGCTGGAGCAAGAGCAGCCCCTTGGCCTGCATGGGCACACCTAGCTGAGCCCCTCTGCTGTCACAGGGGATGGAGGGACACAGGGAATGGCTTCCCAGTGCCCAGGGCAGGGCTGGATGGGATGTGGGGCAGGAATTGTTCCCTGGCAGGGTGGGCAGGGCTGGCACAGGGTGCCCAGAGCAGCTGTGGCTGCCCCTGGATCCCTGGCAGTGCCCAAGGCCAGGCTGGACACTGGGCTTGGAGCACCTGGGACAGTGGGAGGTGTCCCTGGGACAGTGGGAGGTGTCCCTGGGACAGTGGGAGGTGTCCCTGCCATGGCAGGGGTGGCACTGGCTGGGATTTAGGCTCCCTCCAACCCAAACCACTTCAGGATTCCATGAATTTGAGCTTTTGCTGTTTTCTGGGCATGGAGAGGGTCTCTGTGCCCTGTGTGAACAGCAGGGATGGGCACACTCTGCTCACTCTGCTGCCCTTCAGCTCAGATGAGGTTCCCAGGCTGGTTTTTTTTTAAGAACAGGGAAATCAGAGCTGTGGTACTTCCCATGAATGCAGGGAAATCCCAGGACAGAGAAATCAGCTGCTGGGCTTGGATGCTCCCACAGTCAGAGGTTCTGCTCCTGCAGCCCCTCCAGCAGCTCCCAGCCATGAGCCAGAGCCAAGCCAGAGGCCTGAAAACAAAACTGCAATAATTTTGGAAGATAACGCTCGGGTTTAGCCTTTGTAATCCACGCTGGTGGTGGCCCTGATGCCTTGGGAAGGCTGAGCTGGAACAGAGACTGCACAGAGCTAAGGGAATAAAGCAGAGATTTATTAAAAGGCCTTTAAGGATCCACCTTGGGCAGCACAAGAGCCTGGCCAGGGCTGCACCAAGGTGGACCCAAAATGGTCACAAAAAGGACAAATGGTCACGAGGTCTCACACTTTTATAAATTTTGGTCCATTTGCACATTGGGATTTAATTGCCCCATTCCATCTTTAGGTTGTGAGGTCCCATTCTTCTTGTTCCTCCCTCCAGCCCACCCTTGTTTGTGCTTTGGGGCTGAAAGTTGTCCTTGGTGTGCAGCAGGAGAAGGATTTGTTTTGTGTCCCTGCTGTGTGCAGAGCTGAGTGACACTGACTGTGAGCTCAGAGCTGCAGCCCTGGGCACCACAGAACCTGAAAAAACACCAAAGCTCAGAGTGAAGGCATCAATCCTTCACACAACAAACCCCCGCAGCCCCCCTGGGCTCCTTGGCTAGCTCCCTTCCTTGGGAGGCTTTGGGGGAAGATCTCAGGGACAAGACAAAAGATCCAAAAGAGGCTCTAACCCCCGAGGCTGGTCCAAGCCGCTTTATTCTCCAATGGTTCCAGGGGTGCAGGAGGGGGAAAGAGGAAGAACAGGCTCCTGCCCAGGGGGGATGGCTGGACCTCAGCCAACTGGGCCAAGGAAGGGTTCAGGGGTGCTGGGAGAAAACCATTCCGCAGAGGAGCAGGAGAAGCGCGGCAGGGCAGCGGAGCAGGCCGCCGAACAATGCGGCAGCCCGTGCTGAGCCGGGCCCCGGCAGCCGCCGGGAAATGGCGGATGAGAGCGAACCCGGCAGCCTCGGAACGGAGCCGCGGGGAGAGCGCGGCCTTGGCCGAGAGTGGGCTGGCTCCGTGGTTCCTGTGGCCCCGCTGTCGGTGGGGACAGAGGGAGGAATGAAAACAAACAGCGCCGGGCGGGCCAGGGAGCGTTCGGAGGGCCCGGGGGGAGCGGGAGGCCCGGCCATGGCGGGGCACGGCCCGGAGCCCTCTGAGGGCGGGCTGCGGGGACATCCGTGTGCCGGGAGCGGGCTGCGGTGACATCCCTGTGCCCGGAGCGGCTGTGCTGCTGCCCGACACCATCCCTGTGCCCGGAGCGCTGTGCTGTGCTGCTCCCCAGGACCCATCCCTGTGCCGAGAGCGGGCTGTGCTGTGCTGCTCCCCGACACCCATCCCTGTGCCGGGACCGGCTGTGCTGTGCTGCTCCCCGACACCCATCCCTGTGCCCGGAGCGGGCTGTGCTGTGCTGCTCCCCGACACCATCCCTGTGCCGGGACCGGCTGTGCTGTGCTGCTCCCCGACACTCATCCCTGTGCCCGGAGCGGGCTGCGGTGACATCCCTGTGCCGGGACCGGCTGTGCTGCTCCCCGACACCATCCCTGTGCCGGGACCGGCTGTGCTGTGCTGCTCCCCGACACCATCCCTGTGCCGGGACCGGCTGTGCTGTGCTGCTCCCCGACACCATCCCTGTGCCCGGAGCGGGCTGTGCTGTGCTGCTCCCCGACACCCATCCCTGTGCCGGGACCGGCTGTGCTGTGCTGCTCCCCGACACCATCCCTGTGCCGGGACCGGCTGTGCTGTGCTGCTCCCCGACACCATCCCTGTGCCCGGAGCGGGCTGTGCTGTGCTGCTCCCCGACACCCATCCCTGTGCCGGGACCGGCTGTGCTGTGCTGCTCCCCGACACTGCTGCACGGCGTGCCGGAGCCCAGGGCGGCTCCCCGGGCTGTCCCCCTGCTCCCGGCCATAACCCGGGCTGGGCTGGGCAGAGAACCGCCGGCCGGGAGGGGACACGATGTGGACTCCTGCGGGGAGCAGGGGCTGGGCACACTGCTGTCCCCAGGCAGCTGTCCCCAGGCAGCTCCTGACCCGTCTGGGGACTCGGGGCTGGGCACACTGCTGTCCCCAGGCAGCTCCTGCCCTCGCTGGGGACACTGGATGACCACACTGCTGTCCCCAGGCAGCTCCCGCCCCGTCTGGGGACACGGGATGGTCACACTGCTGTCCCCAGGCAGCTCCTACTTTACCTGGGGACACTGGGTGACCACGCTGCTGTCCTCAGGCAGCTCCCACCCTCCCTGGGGACACTGGGTGACCACACTGCTGTCCTCAGGCAGCTCCCACCCTCCCTGGGGACACTGGGTGACCACACTGCTGTCCTCAGGCAGCTCCCGCCCCGTCTGGGGACACGGGATGGTCACACTGCTGTCCCCAGGCAGCTCCCACCCTCCCTGGGGACACGGGATGGTCACACTGCTGTCCCCAGGCAGCTCCCGCCCCGTCTGGGGACACGGGATGGTCACACTGCTGTCCCCAGGCAGCTCCCACCCTCCCTGGGGACACGGGATGGTCACACTGCTGTCCCCAGGCAGCTCCCGCCCTCCCTGGGGACACTGGGTGACCACACTGCTGTCCCCAGGCAGCTCCCGCCCCGTCTGGGGACACGGGATGGTCACATTGCTGTCCCCAGGCAGCTCCCAGCCCCTCTGGGGACACGGTGGCAGCCCGGGGCCGCTGCAGGCACAGCCGCCCTGCAGGGCCGGGTTTATCCGGGTGGGGATTAAAGCTCAGAAGGCGGATTGCGGGAGGAGCTGAGCGGGGCCCCGGCGGTGGCCGAGCCCCTGGCACGGAGCTGTGCCGGCCTCTGCCCACCCGCTGCTCAGTTAAATGTTGTGCTTGTGCTTTTTTTTTTTCTTGCTTACTTTTAGCAATTTGCTTGCTTTTAGTTGTGCAAATTTGCCGGTTAGACAATCTCAAACAAATGTCTGGGTGGCATTAGCCAATGCATTAGGTTTAAATATCCTTTGTATTTCCTATACATTTATGGATATACATAGGGTATCCATAATATACATAGGATATACATGTGTGTTTTTGATATCCTGTGTATATCCATCAATATATATAGAAATGAAAAATATGTATCATATAGATACAATATATATTTAAATATCCTATGTATGTCCTGTATTTCCTTTCCTAACCCCAGAAAAGCCATTTCACACCTGTTTAGTTAGCGTGCCAGTAGATGCTTGGCCAGTTCCAGAAGAAAGTGGTAGAACCATTCAAGGTACACTCACAGGGCCAAGCACGTGGGATCTTTGGTCCCCAGTAGATCCGTGGTGGATTGATGGATTGGTGGATTGATGGATTGGTGGATCCCTCATGTTCCCAATGCCTGGAGGATGTGCTGACGCTCTGCCTGGGGACCCTGCCCTTGGCACAGGGGCTCCTCCTTTAATTTGGCACCAATGGTGGGGCACTGAGGGGCTTTGGGGGGCACAGCCCTGGCACACACAGCTGTGCCCAGCAGAGCCAGCCCTGCACTCACACCCTGATGGAGTGTTGCATCGTGCTGCTGTGTGTCCCTGAGAGTGACCTGCTCCTCGGGGCTGGAGCACTCTGCTGATAAAGGGCTGACCATAAAGGAGAGGAGACGGGAAATCCAAGGGCTGTTTCTTGTCTGCATCGTGGGGACAGCCTCCCGTGTGTTCCAGGGAGCAGAGCTGGAAGGGCTCCGAGAGCACAGGGTTTATAGGGCAGGTCTTGAGGTCAGGGTCCAATAAGAATAGGAAAAAGTGGTGCAAAGGGGTAAATATGAACTGAGGGGACTAACAGGGTTCCAGGGGTGGACCACTGCAGCAAATGTAACCCAGTGGGCTTCAAGGGAAAGCAGAACATTCTGGCATGGGTGCATATATGGTAACAGGGTGACACAAACCTAACAAACCAATAGAACAATGAAATATTAACATGTCTGCAAAGGCCCATGGGAGGAAAGTTTTCCTCACCGTGACCTAAAAGGTTATCTTTCCCCATTTGCCTCGGTCCCTCCAGGGTTGAGGCACAGCTACCTTGGGGACAAGCCCCTGGGCCTCCACAGAGGAGAACCAAAGGCTCCCTGTGCAGCTGGGTCCCCTCTCCTCCCCTGGCTGTGTCATCCCAGGCCTTTGTGTGTCTGGTTAATGATCTGCCCGTGGACAGATCATTCTCCCTGTGGGTTTTTGGTGAGACAGGCCGTGGGGTTGGATCGTGACTATCCCTGGCTGGCATTGCTGAGGGGCCAGGGTGGGCAGGGATCCAAACCACAGCACGGAATCCCAGGATCGCTGAGGCAGGGAAATCCCTCCCAGCCCATCCTGTCCAAGCTGTGCCCGACCCCCACATTGTCACAGCCCTGAGTGCCACATCCAGGAATTCATGGGACACCTCCAGGGATGGGCACTCCAACCCTCCCTGAGCACTTCCAAGGCCTGAGCAGCCTTTCCATGGGGCAATTCCTGCTGCTGGCCATGGTGCAGTGTGCTGGTGGTGTTTGCAGTGCCTCCCCCACGCCCCCCAGCCCCTCTCCCCATCACACAGCCCAGGGCTGTGTGTCCGGGTGGCTGTCGGGGTGTCACAGCAGCCGTGTGCTCTGGGTGTGGGGAGCACAGCGGGGTCAGGCAGGGCCGGGCTCCGGGCACCCGCTGCCGGCCCTGTGGGCTCTGTGAGGCTGGGCCCTGTGAGCACTGTGGGGCTGGGTGCTGTGGGGCTGGGCTCTGTGGGCTCTGTGGGCCCTGTGGGGCTGGGCCCTGTGGGCTCTGTGGGCACTATGGGCTCTATGGGCCCTGTGGGCACAGTGGGCACTGTGGGCCCTGTGGGGCTGGGCGCTGTGGGGCCTGTGAGGCTGGGCTCTGTGGGGCTGGGCCCTGTGGGCACTGTGGGCTTTATGGGCCCTGTGGGGCTGGGCGCTGTGGGGCCTGTGGGCTCTGTGGGGCTGGGCGCTGTGGGCTCTGTGGGCACTGTGGGCCCTATGAGGCTGGGCACTGTGGGTCCTGTGGGCACTGTGGGCACTGTGGGCCCTGTGGGGCTGGGCGCTGTGGGGCCTGTGAGGCTGGGCACTGTGGGTCCTGTGGGCACTGTGGGCACTGTGGGCTTTATGGGCCCTGTGGGGCTGGGCGCTGTGGGGCCTGTGGGCTCTGTGGGGCTGGGCGCTGTGGGCTCTGTGGGCACTGTGGGCACTGTGAGGCTGGGCCCTGTGGGCTCTGTGGGGCTGGGCGCTGTGGGCTCTGTGGGCTCTGTGGGCCCTATGAGGCTGGGCCCTGTGGGCTCTGTGGGGCTGGGCGCTGTGGGCTCTGTGGGCTCTGTGGGCCCTATGAGGCTGGGCACTGTGGGCCCTGTGGGGCTGGGCGCTGTGGGCTCTGTGGGCACTGTGGGGCCCTGTGGGGCTGGGCCCTGTGGCCTCTGTGGGGCTGGGCCCTGTGGGCGCTGTGGGGCTGGGTGCTGTGGGCTCTGTGAGCCCTGTGGGCACTGTGGGCTCTGTGGGGCTGGGCCCTGTGGGTCCTGTGGGCTCTGTGGGGCTGGGCCCTGTGGGCACTGTGGGCTCTGTGGGGCTGGGCCCTGTGGGTCCTGTGGGCACTGTGGGCACTGTGGGCTCTGTGGGCTCTGTGGGGCTGGGCCCTGTGGGCTCTGTGGGCTCTGTGGGCCCTGTGGGCTCTGTGGGGCTGGGCACTGTGGGCACTGTGGGCTCTGTGGGGCTGGGCACTGTGGGCACTGTGGGCTCTGTGGGGCTGGGCTCTGTGGGCTCTGTGGGGCTGGGCACTGTGGGGCTGGGCCCTGTGGGCTCTGTGGGGCGGGGCTCTATGGGCTCTGTGGGGCTGGGCCCTGTGGGCGCTGTGGGCACTGTGGGCCCTGTGGGCACTGTGGCCTCTGTGGGGCTGGGCGCTGTGGGCCCTGTGGGCACTGTGGGCCCTGTGGGCCCTGTGGGGCTGGGCGCTGTGGGCACTGTGGGCCCTGTGGGGCTGGGCCCTGTGGGCACTGTGGGCCCTGTGGGCACTGTGGCCTCTGTGGGGCTGGGCGCTGTGGGGCCTGTGGGCACTGTGGGCTTTATGGGCCCTGTGGGGCTGGGCCCTGTGGGCACTGTGGGGCTGGGCTCTGTGGGCTCTGTGGGGCTGGGCTCTGTGGGCCCTGTGGGCACTGTGGGCTCTGTGGGCCCTGTGGGCACTGTGGGCTCTGTGGGGCTGGGCCCTGTGGGCACTGTGGGGCCCTGTGGGGCTGGGCCCTGTGGCCTCTGTGGGGCTGGGCCCTGTAGGCGCTGTGGGCTCTGTGGGCCCTGTGGGTCCTGTGGGCACTGTGGGCACTGTGGGCTCTGTGGGCTCTGTGGGCCCTGTGGGGCTGGGCGCTGTGGGTCCTGTGGGCACTGTGGGTCCTGTGGGCACTGTGGGGCTGGGCCCTGTGGGCCCTGTGGGCCCTGTGGGCTCTGTGGGCTCTGTGGGGCTGGGCCCTGTGGGCCCTGTGGGCCCTGTGGGCTCTGTGGGCTCTGTGGGGCTGGGCCCTGTGGGCTCTGTGGGCACTGTGGGGCTGGGCCCTGTGGGCACTGTGGGCACTGTGGGCCCTGTGGGCTCTGTGGGCTCTGTGGGGCTGGGCCCTGCCGCCCTGCCTCCGTTGCCATGAAACTGGCCCTGCGTTTGGCTTTCGCCGGCGGTTTTATTAATGCCTCACAAAGGTTATTAGCCTTCCCCACTAATGAGCCTTTCATGTATTCCTTGGCGTGCCCGCTCCGGGAGGCGGCTGGAGCCGGGAGCCCACGGAGGCCGGGGAAATTCAATTTCGCTGCAACAATCGGGTTACCAGCCCCGGCTGGGGGTGGGGGGGCTGCTTTAGGGGCCTCCTTTTCTGGTTTAAATATTTCCCTCAAAGAGTGTTTGCAGGGAGGGGGTTGGATTATTTTTAGCGCACGCTTCGATCGAGCTGGAATTATTCAGGCAGCAGCAGCAGCAGCAGTTTCATGCGCAGCTCTGGAAGGGCTTCTCCTCCCTTCCTGGTTAACGTAAATAATTGTTAAATTACTGGTGGGGGAAAAAAAAGAAAAAGTCAAATGGCAACACGCAGCCCCAAATCGTGAAGAACTCCCTGGCAGGGAAGCGACAGCCCTGTGACCGCACTTGTGATGTGGGTGCGGGAGAGGCTGCAGGGCCAGGCTGGGCTCTGGGCTGGGCTCTGGGCTCTGGCTCTGGGCTCTGGGCTCTGGGTTCTGGGCTCTGGGCTCTGGGCTCTGGGCTCTGGGCTCTGGGCTCTGGGCTCTGGGCTCTGGGCTGGGCTCTGGGCTCTGGCTCTGGGCTCTGGGCTCTGGACTCTGGGCTCTGGCTCTGTGTTCTGAGCTCTGGGCTCTGGGCTCTGGGCTCTGGGCTGGGCTCTGGACTCTGGGATCTGGGCTCTGGGCTCTGGGTTCTGGGCTCTGGGCTGGGCTCTGGACTCTGGGATCTGGGCTCTGGGCTCTGGGCTCTGGGCTCTGGGCTGAGCTCTGGGCTCTGGGCTGAGCTCTGGGCTCTGGGCTCTGGGCTCTGGGTTCTGGGCTCTGGGCTCTGGGCTGGGCTCTGAGCTCTGGGCTCTGGGCTCTGGGCTGGGCTCTGGCTCTGTGTTCTGAGCTCTGGGCTCTGGACTGGGCTCTGGGCTCTGGGATCTGGGCTCTGGGCTCTATGTTCTGGGCTCTGGGCTCTGGGCTCTGGGCTCTGGCTCTGGCTCTGGGCTCTGGGCTCTGGGCTCTGGGCTCCGGGCTCCGGGTTCTGGGCTCTGGGCTCTCGGTTCTGGGCTCTGGGCTCTGGGCTCTGGGCTCTGGGCTCCACGCTCTGGGTTCTGGGTTCTGGGCTCTGGGCTCTGGCTCTGGGTTCTGGGCTCTGAGCTCTGGGCTCTGTGTTCTGGGCTCTGAGCCCCCCAGGCCCCACTGGCTCCGCTGCCCCACGCTGTCACCGTGCTCCCCGCAGCCCCTGAGCCCCCAGAGCTGTAAGGACAAGACCCAGCCCTGCTCCAACCGGCCCAGCAGCATTCCAGCTCCTGTCACAGCCCCAAGGCAGTCGATGGGAGCAGGGAGAAGCAGCCCAGGGGGAGCATCCCCTGAGTGCAGACACTCCAGAGCAAACTCCTGCTCCCTCCCGTGCAGCGTAGGCTGGATGAGCCTCATGCAAAGCAGCTTTAAATGTGGTTGGAAAAGGGTGGGTTTTTTTCCCCCCTCCCAAAATCAGTTGTCAAGGGTATTCTGTTAAAATAGAAAGACGTGTAAATTGAAATTCCTCCGTAGTTCATTATTTCTGTCCTGAATTAATTACTATTCAGTCTTCCTGCGAGGCACTTGGATTTGCTCTTGGCTTCAGGCAGGAGGAGATTGCTGGGCCTTGGAGATGGGCACGAGAGCTCAAACCTGAGGTGTTTTCCAGCCTGAACTACTGGGAGGTTCCATGAAAAATGGCAGGGATACTTGGAGGAGAAAGCTGTGGCTGCTCCATCCCTGGAATGGGATGAGCTTTAAGGTCCTTTCCCAGCCCTTGGTTTTGGGGTTCTGTGAATCCCAAGGAGGCTGCTGGGGAAACTCATCGTGGCTGAAGCTGTGGCTCACCCAGCAGTGCTGAAGGACCTGGGGCAGGGGGGACAGAGCAGGTTTAGGGATCTGCAGGCACAGCAAAGCCAGTGGCAGAGGAGGGAGGAGCTGCCCTGCAGAGCCAGCAGCCCCAAAGTGGTGCTGCAAACTCACTGCAGGGCTGAGGACAGCCTGGTTCTCAGAGCTGTCCATAAACATCTGCCAGGAGGGGATTATGGAGAGCAGACCCAGCTGGGGTGGCCGAGGAGTTTCCTTACAGCTGCATTCCCCCATGGCTCTGCTCCTCACCTGCTAAACAGCAGCTCTGCAGAAACAGCACCTGGAGCTGCAGAAAACACAACTTCTGGTATTTTAATGGCAAGAAATATGAGATTTCTGTAGCCTTCCAGTGTGTTGGTTCTGTGATAGTCTGGCCATAGAGCCAGCAAATCCTGGGGTGGTTTGGGTGGGAAGGGATCTTAAATCTCATCTCATTCCACCCCTGCCATGGCAGGGACACCTCCCACTGTCCCAGGGACACCTCCCACTGTCCCAGGTGCTCCAACCCCAGTGTCCAGCCTGGCCTTGGGCACTGCCAGGGATCCAGGGGCAGCCACAGCTGCTCTGGGCACCCTGTGCCAGCCCTGCCCACCCTGCTAGGGAAGGTTTTTCCCTCATGGAGAGCATTTGGGGCATGATGAGATGTTTACTTGTCTGAACTGCTTATCTGAAACCCGCTGGCTCTTGGGTTGTGGTGTATGCAAAATTCCCTTCACTTTAACCTGTTCCTAGGAAGAAGCTCCATATTAAAATGGAACAGAGCAGCTGTGGCTGCCCCTGGATCCCTGGCAGTGCCCAAGGCCAGGCTGGACACTGGGGTTGGAGCACCTGGGACAGTGGGAGGTGTCCCTGGGGCAGTGGGAGGTGTCCCTGCCATGGCAGGGGTGACACTGGGTGGGCTCTGAGGTCTTTTCCCACTCAAACCAGTCTGTGATGTTTCTGTGACCAATCTGTGGATTTCTGAGTTTCTCAGTGAGCACCTCGAGGTTCAGGGACTTCTGGGGGGGTCTTTGGTTCAATTTTCCACTTGAAGCAGATGAACTTGATGACTGGACTCAGCTAAAGGTCTCCTCCACCCTCAACAATTCCACAATTCCACGATTCCAAGAAGGACTGCAGCTGGCACTAGATCAAGTTAGTTCTGGCTTCACGTGGCTTTGGAAAGCTCTGAGGGCTGGGGGTCCTGTCCCTGTCTGGGACAGCTCTTCCAGTGTCCATGTCCCACAGACCCTGTTGGAGGCCCTGCAGGAGCTCTTGTGAGGAGCCTGGAGAGGAGGAGGTGGAAGGGAAATAAAAGGGAAATAAAAGGGAAATGTAGCTGTGCTTGTGTGTCTCCTCCTGGCCCAGCAGGAAGCAGAGCCAGTGCCCTTCCAGAGGTGCATGGTCACACATCAGCTGGGGGCTTCTGCCTGGATTTGGGACAGGAATTCCCACGGCAGTGGCTGAACTGGCTGCTCAGAGGGATGCTGGGGCCTCCTTGGGGGGGACCTGAGCAGCACCTTGGGGTGACCTTGCTCCAAAAAGGTGCCCCAAAACCCCTTCAAGGCTCTTTCCAACCCCGATTTTTGAAGGCTTTTTTCACCCTGTTCCCGTTTAAAACCTCCCTCTGTCACAGTGGTTGTAGAAAATTCGGCAGCAGCTCCCCAGAGGGTGGGGGAGCTCCAGCTCCACTGCTGGGGGCAGGAGGTGATGGTGAAACAGCGTCTTGGAGAGCTGCTGAAAGCTCTGATGGGCACTGCTTCCAACCCTTCCCCTGGAGCTGCTCCGTGCTCAGGGCACAGCCCGGCCTCTTTTCCCTGGAAATGACATTTTAGGTGAAACCTCACAGCTCTTGTGTACAAGACTCGGTGAGCCAGGGACAATAAATCGAAGTTGGCTCCCAAACATTTCAGGAGCCAGGTCAGAGGTTTCCTTCGTGGTTTTTCTAAATTGAAATCCATCTTCTGTGTCCTCCCCAGTGCAGCTTCCAGGAAGGACATGCAATGAGCCAGTAATTCCTGGATTTTCTGGGGCTGCAGCTCCAAACCAGAGCCAGAGGGGAGTTGACAAACCTGTTCAGCTCTACCTGGGCTCTGTTTACAAAAGGCATCCTGGAGTTTCCCACCCTGGGAGCTCCGTGGAGGAGCTGAACCAACAGCCCTGGCACAGGCTTGCTCCAACAGATCCACCCCAGGGACACCCCAGCTCCAGGGGTTCTTGGGCCTTGGAACAGCCTCAAGCTGCACCAGGACAGGCTCAGGTTGGATATTGGGAACAATTCCTTCCTGGAAAGGCTGCTCAAACCCAGGCAGGGGTGGAGTCCCCATCCCTGCAGGGATTTAAAGCCCTGTGGATGTGGCACTTGGGGACAGGGGTCGCTGGTGGCCTGGGCAGTGCTGGGGGATGATTGCACTCGGTGATCTTCGAGGGTTTTTCCAGCCCCAGTGATCTGTGAAATCCATAATTCTGTCGTTCCCTCCACCCCTCCCTGCAGCCGCTGCAGAAGGAGGTTTGGGTGTGATGTGTTTACCCTCTCTGCAGCACCTCCTCGCTCAGCCTGGGGAGCCCCCCGAGTGTCCCCAGAGGGTCCCGTGGGGCTGTGGCAGGTCAGTGCCCAGCCCTGCAGGGGCACAGCTCCGTGTCCTCCCACACCGGGCTGGCACAGCCCTGCTGCACCAGGTGCCTCTGCTCTCTCTGCACACCAGGGGCTTTCTAGGACTGGGCTGGTTTCGGTGCTCTCAGCTGGGGCTCAGGCTCCTTGTTTGTCACCATCACAGTTGAAAGGCTGTTTGTCACAGTGAGAGGCTGCCCTGGGGGGAAGGGACCTCAGAGCTCCTGTTCCACACCCTGCCCTGGGCAGGGACCCTTTCTGCCAGCCCAGCTTGCCCAGATTTCCATCCTTGCCCCTTCCCCGTGTCCTCAGGCCTTGTGGCAGCAGAGAGCCCTGGGCTGGGGGTGGCACAGAGGTGTCACTGGGAGGAAATGCCAGCTCAGAGGTTCCAGTTGCTGCTCTCTGCACTTGTGGCCAAGGCCAGGCTTCTCCCGGGTCACACTCAGGGTCCAGGGAAGGGACACTGGCATGGAGGGACTCCACATGCTGCATGAAGTACAGGAGAGGACGTCAATACAGAAAAGAGATCCCTTTCCCTTTCCCTTTCCCTTTCCCTTTCCCTTTCCCTTTCCCTTTCCCTTTCCCTTTCCCTTTCCCTTTCCCTTTCCCTTCCCTCTTTGCTTTTTCTTTATTTCTTTTCTATTTCCTTTTCCCTTCCGTCTTTGCTTTTTCTTTATTTCTCTTCTATTTCCTTTCTTTTCTTTTCTCTGGAAAGCTCCCCCCCCGAGGCTCCTTTTCTCCAGGCTCAGCCCCTTTCCCAGCTCCCTCAGCCTCTCCTGGGGCTCCATTCCCTTGCCCAGCTCCGTTCCCTGCCCTGGACACGCTCCAGCCCCTGCAGGTGTCTCTTGTCAGGAGGGGCCCAGAGCTGTCCCCAGCACTGGAGGTGTCCCAGCAGTGCCAGCACAGGGGACAGGCACTGCCCTGGCCCTGCTGCCACCCAGAGCTGGCACAGCCCAGGGCCCTCCAGTGCAGTTCAGCTCTGCTGGGCCCCTCGTGCCTCAGCTGCTGCAGTTCCGCTGCCATGGCTCAGTCGGGGTCGGGTTGTGCCGTGAGCAGGAAGGAGCCGTCACCCTCCAAGATCTTTTTCAGCCCAGGGAGGCTTTTGCAGGTCCCTTTTCCATCAGGCGTTGTGTCCACCCCCAAAGGCTGTGGCCACGTGTGGTGACTGTGGCCTTGGAGAGATCATCCAAGGCATCATCCTTAAGGAGATTGGATTATTTCCTCCTGGAGAGGTTTGTGACAGTCCCTGCAGGAGCCACACAGATGTGCAGCTGTAGCTCAGCCCATGGTGTTTGGGGCTGGGCTCTGCTCCCAGGGAACAGGCACAGGACAGGAGGAAATGGCCAGGGCAGGGTGAGGTTGGATATTGGGAACAGTTCCTCCCTGGAAAGGACAGTCCAGCCCTGGCACAGCTGCCCGGGACAGGGGTGGATTCCCCATCCCTGGAGGGATTTCCAGGCCCTGTGGATGTGGCACTTGGGGACAGGGGTCAGCGGTGGCCTGGGCAGTGCTGGGGATGATGGACTCAGTGGTCTCAGAGTGCTTTTCCAGCCTCAATGGCTCCATGGCTCCACAATTCCAACCTTTCTTTGGGAAGGTGCTGCCCTGGCACAGGGAGTTCAGTGCTGCTGTGCTTTGCTGAGGGTTGCTGTTGGCCAGAAGCTGCTGTGTCACCGCTCTGGGGGTCAGGATGAGGGGCTGCTGGGGCTGGGGGGTCCCAGCAGTGAGGGGCTGCTGGGGCTGGGGGCTCCCCGTGTTTCTAGGAAGGCAAAGTTCCAGCTCCACTGAACCCACAGCTCTCGGATCCCTCTGCGCCCTGTGAGCAGTGGGGGCTGCACCCCGGGAGCTGCACGAGGAGGGGGACACAGCCCTGTCCCCATGTCCCCATCCCCCTCAGGATGTGCCGTGGCCGTGACCTCACGGGCTGCTCTCACAATCACTGTGTTTTCCAGGAACCGCATCACGAGCTGCTCCGCTGGCCGTGGAATGCAAATCGGCCGCGCCAGCTGCTGCCGAGCGGTTAGAAACGATTAAAAATGAGAAACTCGAGTCTTCGGGCACTTTCTCGAAGAATTGGCAGTGCAGCCAGAGTGTCTCAAAGGGGAATGTTGGCCACAAAAGGATTTCCTCTGGCCTGGATATGATGGGAGTGGGCACTGCCAGCCTGGGCGTGTCTGGGGGTCACAGTGTCCCTTGAGCACACCTGGAGTGAGGGGACAGAGGGACAAGGGGCAGGGCTGGATGTGGGGCAGGAATTGTTCCCTGGCAGGGTGGGCAGGGCTGGCACAGGGTGCCCAGAGCAGCTGTGGCTGCCCCTGGATCCCTGGCAGTGCCCAAGGCCAGGCTGGACACTGGGGTTGGAGCACCTGGGACAGTGGGAGGTGTCCCTGGGACAGTGGGAGATGTCCCTGGGACAGTGGGAGGTGTCCCTGGGACAGTGGGAGGTGTCCCTGCCATGGCAGGGGTGACACTGGAGGGCATTTCGGGTCCTTTCCCACCCAAACCAGTCTGGGATTCAATGATCTGCAAAGCCCACAGTGGCCAAGGCGAGGACACGAGCTGGGCTGAGCTGGTCACATGCTGTGAAATTTGTCCCCTCTCAGCTGAGGCAGATGTGGTTTGGGGCACAGAGTCAGCACTGAGATCTGACTCCAGGAACTGAGCTCTCACCTCTTCACCTGGAACGTGCCCAGGCCTTGGCAGGGGCTGCCCGGGGAGGTTTGGAGTGCCCATCCCTGGAGGTGTCCAAGGAATTCCTGGGTGTGGCACTCAGTGCTCTGGGCTGGGGACAAAGTGGCCATTGGGCACAGCTGGGACCTAATGATCTTGGAGCTCTTTTCCACCCTCAGGGATTCTGGGATTCTAAAGAACAAAAGGTGTGTGACTTTTCCTTTCCCCACACCTGCCACCATCCGTAGTCTCCAGGGGTAACAGGAGCATGTGCTGAGAGTCCCAGGGCACGAGCTGAGACCTGGGGGATGAGCTTCAAACCAGAAAATATTCCAACCAGAAAACATTCAAACCAGAAAATATTCCAACCAGAAAATATCCCCAGCCCCTCCTCTGGCTCCCTCCTGGGGAAAGGACAGGTCCTGGCCCATCTCTGATGCAGGAGTTTGGGTCGGGTTCCTCACTCTTCCATCTCCCCTGAGTGGCTGCTGAGGCTCAGTCGGGGAGGAAGAGGAGGAAGAGGAGGACAGAGTCAGTTCCTCCAAGCCAGAGCCATGGGACAGGTGACAGATGTCATTGTCCCCGGCCATGTCCCATGGCCTGCACTGGGAGCACTCCAGGCTTTTGCCCCATATTTATGCAAACTCAGAGACTCTTGCCTTTTTCTGTGCCTTTTGGGGTGGGTTGATCTGGTGTTTGGGGGCAGGGACGCTGCTGGTGTGGCGCATTTGGGTTGACATTTCCTGGGAAAAGCTCTGCTCGCTTCCCACAGCCCTGTCCCCTCCATGGCTGTGGCACAGGGACACGTGGCCACAGTCTCTCAGTCCCCAGTTATTAATGCAGTTTCGACATGACAATTTTCCACATGGCTGGGTTTTGGTGTTAATGCAAACAGCAGCGAGGGATGAGCGGAGCTGCGGCCGCCCCCAGCAGCAGCCCTGTCCTTGGAGCTCCTGTGGCACTGCTGGTGTCACCGCTGCACAGGGCACTGGCACTGTCACTTGTCTGGGGTGCTGGTGGTGTCACCATTTCTGGGGTGCTGGCGGTGTCACCATTTCTGGGGTGTTGGCACTGTCACTTGTCTGGGGTGTTGGCAGTGTCACCGTGTCTGGGGTGTTGGCAGTGTCACCATTTCTGGGGTGTTGGCACTGTCACTTGTCTGGGGTGCTGGCAGTGTCACCATGTCTGTGGTGCTGGTGGTGTCACTATGTCTGGGGCACTGGCAGTGTCACCGTGTCTGGGGTGTTGGCAGTGTCACCATTTCTGGGGCACTGGCAGTGTCACTGTGTCTGGGGCACTGGCAGTATCACTGTGTCTGGGGCACTGGCAGTGTCACTGTGTCTGGGGCACTGGCAGTGTCACTGTGTCTGGGGTGTTGGCAGTGTCACTGTGTCTGTGGTGCTGGTGGTGTCACTGTGTCTGGGGTGTTGGCAGTGTCACCATTTCTGGGGCACTGGCAGTGTCACTGTGTCTGGGGCACTGGCAGTATCACTGTGTCTGGGGCACTGGCAGTGTCACTGTGTCTGGGGCACTGGCAGTGTCACTGTGTCTGGGGTGTTGGCAGTGTCACTGTGTCTGTGGTGCTGGTGGTGTCACTGTGTCTGGGGTGTTGGCAGTGTCACTGTGTCTGTGGTGCTAGTGATGTCACCATTTCTGGGGTGTTGGCAGTGTCACTTTGTCTGGGGCACTGGCAGTGTCACCATGTCTGGGGTGTTGGCAGTGTCACCATTTCTGGGGTGTTGGCACTGTCACTTGTCTGGGGTGTTGGCAGTGTCACTGTGTCTGGGGCACTGGCAGTGTCACCATGTCTGGGGTGTTGGCAGTGTCACCGTGTCTGGGGTGTTGGCAGTGTCACTGTGTCTGTGGTGCTAGTGATGTCACCATTTCTGGGGTGTTGGCAGTGTCACTGTGTCTGGGGTGTTGGCAGTGTCACCATGTCTGGGGTGCTGGTGGTGTCACTGTGTCTGGGGTGTTGGCAGTGTCACCATGTCTGGGGTGTTGGCAGTGTCACCGTGTCTGGGGTGCTGGTGGTGTCACCATTCCGTGGGCACTGGTGGTGACATCATGTCTGGGGTGCTGGTGGCGTCACCGCTGTGAGAGGTGCTGGCAGTGTCACCATTGCACAGGGTGCTGGCAGTGTCACCATGCCCAGGTCCCAGCAGTGTCACCGTGCCCAGGGTCCCGGCAGTGTCCCGGCAGTGTCCCCGCAGTGTCCCGGTGGTGTCCCCGCAGTGTCCCCGCGGTGTCCCGGTGGTGTCCCCGCGGTGTCCCCGCGGTGTCCCGGTGGTGTCCCCGCGGTGTCCCCGCAGTGTCCCCGCAGTGTCCCCGGCCCTGTTGCCCCGGTAACAGCCGCACGTCACCGGGAGCGGAGCACGGAGCGGCCGAGGAAAAGGCCCGAGCCAAAGGCACAGACCCCGGGAGCGGCTCCGGGACCCGGAGCTCCAGCCTCAGGCCCGGCTCCCGAGGGGCAGGTGGCTCAGAACACTGCTGAAATGTGACTGCGGGGACAGGGACAGGGACAGGGACAGGGACGGGGACAGGGACAGGCACAGGGACAGGGACAGGGACAGGGACAGGGACAGGGACAGGGACAGCACGGCGGGGACAGAGGGACAGGCTGGGAGAGCTGGGGGTGCTCACCTGGAGAGGAGAAGCTCCAGGGAGAGCTCAGAGCATCTTCCAGGGCCTAAAGGGGCTCCAGGAGAGCTGCAGAGGGACTGGGGACAAGGGCTGCAGGGACAGGACACAGGGAATGGCTTCCCAGTGCCCAGGGCAGGGCTGGATGGGAGCTGGGGCAGGAATTGTTCCCTGGCAGGGTGGGCAGGGCTGGCACAGGGTGCCCAGAGCAGCTGTGGCTGCCCCTGGATCCCTGGCAGTGCCCAAGGCCAGGCTGGACACTGGGGTTGGAGCACCTGGGACAGTGGGAGGTGTCCCTGGGACATGGGGAGGTGACCCTGGGACATGGGGAGGTGTCCCTGGGGCAGTGGCAGGTGACCCTCGGGCAGTGGCAGGTGTCCCTGGGACAGTGGGAGGTGACCCTGGGACAGTAGGAGGTGTCCCTGGGACATTGGGAGGTGACCCTGGGGCAGTAGGAGGTGTCCCTGGGGCAGTGGCAGGTGTCCCTGGGGCAGTAGGAGGTGTCCCTGGGACATGGGGAGGTGACCCTGGGGCAGTAGGAGGTGTCCCTGGGGCAGTGGCAGGTGTCCCTGGGGCAGTGGCAGGTCACCCTGGGTCAGTGTGAGCTGTCCCTGCCATGGCAGGGGTGGCACTGGCTGGGATTTTAGGTCCCTTCCAGCCCAACCCACTCTGGGATCCCGTGACCCCAAGGTGCTGGGGCTCTGGCTCTGAGCAGAGCAATCCTGTGGGATGCAGCTCCAGGGGATTAAAGGAAAAAACTGAGCTGTGGGGAGAGCTGAGAGCCCCTGGCAGGGCCTGAAGGGGCTCAGGAGAGCTGCAGAGGGACTGGGGACAAGCAGGGACAGGACACAGCCCCCAGGGCTGTCCCTCACCACTGAGGGGACACCAGACGCCGTGTTGGGGACAGCACTGTCACCTCTGGGGCACAGCTGCTCTTCAGGGGGTTGGGATGGCACAGCAAGAATGGGGCAGCTGGAACTGGAAGAAAATGCAAAATGAGATCTAAAAATGCACTCTTTCAGCAATAGGTCAAAATAAATGAATATATCTAAAATATACAAGTGTAAAAATAAAAACTATATTAAAATACATAAAATATCTATGTATGCAATACAAAAAATCTACATATGTAATATATTAATAAATATATGTACATATATATATAATGTATAAATTTACATACATAAATATATATATACACGTAGATTTACATATAAATATAGGTAATATATTACATCTAGAAATCTAGAAATCTATAATATATATCTAATATATATGAATATGTAAATATATATTAACATATTTAAATAAATATAAAATTATATATAAATGAATATATAAATATCTACTTATGTAAGATATGAATATATAAATGCATAAAACATACAAAGCACACGATTTTATAAAAACAGGTCAAAATGGATAAAAATAGATAAAAAAATAAATAAAATAGATTAAAATATATTTACTTAGATAAAAACAGATAAAAATGGATAAAATTTGATAAAAAATAATTTTAAAAAACCCCAGATAAAATTAGGGGGAAATAGATTAAAATCGATAAAAAATTAAAAATAACTTAATGAAGTTCTGCCCGCGTTGTGCCACCGCCTCTCACAGCACCCCAGGCCTGTGCTTCACATCCCTGCTGGGGCTGGGAGCGTTCTGGGGCAGAGCCTGTCCATTCCCCTGTCTGCGTGTCTGCGTGTCTGTGTGTCTGTGTGTCTGTGTGTGTGTGTGTCTGTCTGTCTGTGTGTCTGTGTCTGTCAGTCTGTCAGTCTGTCTGTGTGTCTGTCTGTATGTATGTCTGTCTGTGTGTGTGTCTGTCTGTGTGTGTGTCAGTCTGTCTGTGTGTCAGTCTCTCTGTGTGTCAGTCTGTGTCTGTCTGTCTTTGCAGGGGTTTTGTCCCCATTTCCAAGGGCTCTCAGTGTCTGTGTGTCTGTCTGTGTGTGTGTGTGTCTGTCTGTGTGTGTGTCAGTCTGTCTGTGTGTCAGTCAGTCTGTCTGTGTGTCTGTCTTTGCAGGGGTTTTGTCCCCATTTCCAAGAGCTCTCTGTGTCTGTCTGTCTGTCTGTCTGTCTGTCTGGTTTTTCAGGACTGTTTGTCCCCATCCCCAGGGTCTCTCTGTGTCTGTGTGTGTGTGTCTGTGTGTGTCTGTCTGTCTGTCTGTGTGTCAGTCTGTGTCTGTCTGTGTGTCTGTCTGTCTCTCTGTCTCTCTGTGTGTCCATCTCCCCGGAGTCTCTCTGTGTCTCTCTGTCTGTGTGTGTGTGTCTGTGTGTGTGTCTGTGTGTCTCTGTGTCTGTCTGTCTCTCTGTCTGTATGTCTGTGTGTCTGTCCATCTCTCCAGGGTCTCTCTGTGTCTCTGTGTGTCTCTGTCTCTGTCTGTCTCTCTGTCTGTGTGTCTATGTGTCTGTCTGTGTGTGTGTCTGTGTGTCTGCCTGTCTGTGTGTGTGTCTGTGTGTCTGCCTGTCTGTGTGTGTGTCTGGCTCTGCAGGGCTGTTGTCCCTGTCCCCAGGGTCTCTCTGTCTCTGTCTGTCTGTCTGTCTGTCTCTCTGTGTGCCCGTCTCCCCAGGGTCTCTCAGTGCCTGTCTCTCTGTGTGTCTGTCTGTCTGTCCCTGTGTCTGCCCGTGTCCCCAGGGTCTCTCTGTCTGTCTGTCTGTCTGTCTGCCCGTGTCCCCACGCTCTGTGTCCCCGCAGGCGCTGGCCGCAGGCTCAGCCCAGCCCTCGCCCACCCACGGCCGTGTCCCCGCTGTCCCCGCCCGCTCGGCCTCGGCCGGCTCCACGCCCACGCACGGAGCCCAGGACACGCTGCCAGGACTCGGGGGGGACCTGCAGGACGCCTTCACACCAGGTGACACCCTGGGGCCGTGGGGACAGGGTCTGGGGCAGGAATTGTTCCCTGGCAGGGTGGGCAGGGCTGGCACAGGGTGCCCAGAGCAGCTGTGGCTGCCCCTGGATCCCTGGCAGTGCCCAAGGCCAGGCTGGACACTGGGGTTGGAGCACCTGGGACAGTGGGAGGTGACCCTGGGACAGTGGCAGGTGTCCCTGAAGATTTTGGAGCTGGATGATCTTTGAGGTCCCTTCCCACCCAAACCATTCCCTGATCCCATGGACATCACACACGTAACTCACCATGTCCAGGCAATCATCACAAATCCCTTTCCTGTGCCCCAGACCAAATTTGGGGGCACATTTTGAATCTTTTGAACGAAATGGAATTAATTTCTGTGAAGATGATCTTCCCTGAAGTGAAGCTACACCCACAAGTAATTTAAGAATAAAACCTTACAAACCTGTCATGTTTACAATCCTGGTGGTTGAAGTGCCACAGAAAACACGAGGGGTTTCAACGCTCCTTTCTCCTTGTTGGCCCATCTTGGTCCAGAGCTTTTCATCTTTAGTGCTCCAGGAGAATCCTGGGATGTGGGAATTGGGAGCCAAACAGCAGCAGGGCCTGGTCTTCCCAGTCTCTGGCAGACATGGAGGTTCTCTCTGGATATCACCTCTTTCCAAGCTGGACATCCACCTGTCCTTGATGTTCTTCTCTCTGCCAGTGAGAGAAAGGACAGGAAATCCTCCTGTCCCTAAGGGTGAGGACTCACCTCTGTGTGGGCAGAGCCAAGGGACGGACAGCAATCCACAAAGGTTGGACTTGATCTTTTCCAACTTTTATGTTTCTGTGGTGATCCTGTGGAGCTCGTGATGCTCCCTGGGAAATCCCACAGGGAATTGCGTGCCGTGGCCAGTCCTGGGCAGTGACCAAGAGCCCTCACCTGATGCAGAGGTGGTTCGTTTCTTCCAAAGCTGACAGGTCACCTCAGGTGCAGTCACAGGGCTGGAGGTGGTTTCTCATTCCAGGGAGGAAGGATTGGGGAATAGAAGCATCAAATCCCTTTGGCAGGTGGACAGGTTCCTTCTCCAAACAAACCAGACATGGGAAGAAACCTCCCAGAAGCGACACTGCACCTCCAAACCAAACAGGTTTAGGTAACCGTTTGTATTGATCAGTGCTCCGTGGATGTATCCTCCTGGAATGGTCCTTGCCTGTGCCTAAAGGAGCTGCTGCTGGAGCTGAGGGAAGAGGCCGTGAAGTGGCAGCAGAGGAGCAGGAGTGGGCACCTCACTGGTGCCAGCGAGCACTTTGGGCTGGTGTTTGCAGCAGGACCAGGAGCCCTCAGCAGCCTTGGCCCAGGAACGCTGTGGGATGGCCCCTCTGAGCCCTGCAGCTCCTCTGGGAGCAGGGGATGTCTCCTCAGTCCTGCAGCCTGGAGAGCCAGGGGCATTGCCAGGGGGGCAGGATGCCCAGCTGCAGGGGGGAGCACTCCTCTGTTGCTGTGGGTGGTCTGGTGGCCTGCTCCTCATCTCCACAGCACGTGTGGTGCAGCCCAGAGCTGATTCCCTTGGCAGCTGCCTCTCCCTCCCCTTTCTGTGCCCTGCAGCAGCACCCTGAGCCCAGCCAGGCCCTGGGAGGATCCACAGGATCCATTTCATGGCTCCCTTCCCTTTGTGAGGAGCACCGAGAGGGAACAGTCTTCCTGCTGCTTGGAGCATGGGGTGATGGCAGGACATGAAGATACTGGATCTTTCCTCATTTTCCAGGCATTTTCCAGCCTTCCCTGGGCGTCCCCATTGGTTCTGTGTCCATCTGCCTTTTCCTGGGCAGATGCAGGAGGCAAACCCCTTGTGTGCAGGCACTGCAGCGTCTTCCTCGTGCTCGAGCTGATGGAACCACCCAAGGGCTCATTGCTGCCTGTCCCTGACGACTGCCCCTTCGTCAGGACCTGCTGAGATCCCCCAAAGTGAAAATCCATTGTTTCCCCAGGGTTTTAACACCTGGCAGCATCTCAGATACGTGTTGCAAGGAGCCAGGAGTTGCAGAAGTCTGTTTGGTGCTGGTCCTGGCAGCGCCGTGTCGGTGGGGACCAAAACAAACCCACAGGCAGCCCTCAGGACACTGACCCCACTGCAGCAAAAACATCTCAATTGTTCATGCTAACTCTTGCATCTCCACTTAGAAATGGGATGGTCCCACCTGTCGCTGTGGTGAGCCCAGGGAGGGCAGGAACACCAGGGGCTTGTTTTTCCTCCCTGGGCATGAATCCTCCACGAGCTGCCCCATGATGGGGGAAAGTCTGGAGCAGGAAAGCTTGAGGAACTGAATGCCAGAGATCTTGAGATCAGAAAAGTTTCCTCCTTGGATGATCTCTTGATCTTCCCCTGAGCAGGGGATTACCACGATTGTCACTTGGATGATGACCAGGTGTGACAGGTGTAGGATGGAACACCCTGATGGTTTCTGGGTGAAATATTCAGATGCAGAGGCCACCATCTTACTGGAAAATCAATTCTGCTGTCGACCATCCTGGAGGAGAAGAGCACAGAGCCTCAGGAATCCTCGGATCCAGCACTGCCGACAGAAAGGGGGAATGTTCCTCCTGTGATAACCACGGTGGAGCTGATTCAACGACCAGAAAAACTCTTGCAGGAAAACAAACGTGGTGGCCAGAGCCTGTAATCATTTTCCTGGAATGATCCTTCCGGAAAGGCAATCTGCACAATTAGTGCTACTTCATATTAATCACACAAAATCAGGCAAAGCCGAGGCCAGTGGAGAACACAGGAAACAGAATAAAATGTCGATTTTTTTTTTTTCCCCCACTTAATAAAATAATTGAGCGTCCCAGCCAGGAGATGTCTGGGTGGGCTTGGTAACATTACCCAGCTGTTTCACAGTGGGGACACTACCCCAGGTTGCTCCAAGCCCTGTCCAACCTGGCCTTGAACCCTCCCAGGTATGGGGCACATCCATGATCC
Organism: Sylvia borin; assembly: GCA_014839755.1. Classification (NCBI taxonomy): domain Eukaryota; kingdom Metazoa; phylum Chordata; class Aves; order Passeriformes; family Sylviidae; genus Sylvia; species Sylvia borin. The sequence goes on along the minus strand of CM025959.1, from coordinate 113,283,330 downwards.
AAGAGGATCGTGGCCTTCAGGAGGCCACAGGCGTCATCCTTCACCCTGCTGGATGATCCCTGTGTCACTTGTGCTCTCCTGGCTGTCCTGGCCCAGCTGTGGCTGTGCTGGGGCCACTGGTGGTCGCTGGTGGTCACTGGTGGTCACTAGTGGTCACTAGTGGTCACTGGTGGTCGCTGGTGGTCACTGGTGTCGCTGGTGGTCACTGGTGGTCACTGGTGGTCGCTGGTGGTCACTGGTGTCGCTGGTGGTCACTGGTGGTCGCCGGTGGTCACTGGTGGTCACTGGTGGTCACTGGTGTTGCTGGTGGTCACTGGTGGTCACTGGTGTCACTGGTGGTCGCTGGTGTCACTGGTGGTCACTGGTGGTCACTGGTCAGTGGTGGTCACTGCTGGTCACTGCTGGTCACTCGTGGTCACTGGTGGTCACTGGTGGTCACTGGTGTCACTGGTGGTCACTGGTGGTCACTGGTGCTCACTGGTGGTCGCTGGTGTCACTGGTGCTCACTGGTGGTCACTGGTGGTCGCTGGTGGTCGCTGGTGGTCGCTGGTGTCGCTGGTGGTCACTGGTGTCGCTGGTGGTCACTAGTGGTCACTGGTGGTCACTGGTGGTCGCTGGTGGTCACTGGTGGTCAGTAGGGGTCGCCGGTGGTCACTGGTGGTCACTGGTGGTCGCTGGTGGTCAGTAGTGGTCGCTGGTGGTCACTGGTGGTCGCTGGTGGTCAGTAGTGGTCGCTGGTGGTCACTGGTGGTCACTGGTGGTCACTGGTGGTGCTGTCCAGCGGTGGCACCAGGGAGTGTCCTGGCAGGTGTCACGGGGGCCAGCACAGAGCCCCGGGTGTGGGGCACCCTGAGGGAGAGGATTCCTCCCTGCAGCCATGCAGGAAGGTGAGGGTTCCCACAGCCTTCATCCCACTCCAGCCTCAGCCCCACGGAGAGTGGCTGTGCCCACGGGGGGAGCGGGCAGGGGGCTGTCACCGTGTCACTGTGTCACCGTGTCCCTGTGTCCCCGTGTCCCTGTGTCCCCGTGTCCCTGTGTCACAGTGATCAGGGCACAGGGTGGAGCCGGGCTGTTCCAGGGGGAAGGAATCCCCATCTCTCCCCCTTTGGGAGTGCCCAGGTGCCACCCCAGGTGGGGACAGCGGGGCTGAGCACGGGGACACGGCCGCAGCCGTCCCTGATTCCTGTGTCTGTCCCACCCAGGTACCAGGAGGAACCTCCGCAACGACCTGCTGGTGGCAGCTGATTCCATCACCAACACCGTGTCCTCGCTGGTGAAGGAGCTTCACTCAGGTAGGAGCTCAGGCCATGGCAGAAGGAGAACTGGAAGCCACAGGCTGAAGATTTGTCCTTAGATTTGTTGGGTTTTTTGTTAAAACTAAAGCGGATTGTGGGGTTGTATGTCCACGTTCTCAGTGAAAAATCATTTTTCTGGTCAGTGTCACTGGCCTGGGCAGTGCTGGGGGATGATCTTAATGACACAGCCATGAGCCAGAGCGGGTTTTTGGAGTGAGTGTCCCCAAATCCCTGCTTAGTCCTGCAATACCTGGGCAGCAGGTGAGACCCTCTGCCCTCACTCTCCATCAGATGATGCAACCACGTACCAATAACTGTGCAGGAGGCCAGCTCCATCCCCCGTCATTAAACAACGATGTGGAGAACAGATAATGACTCCCTCTGTGCCTGTTCCCTGTGCCAGGGCAGCTGATCGCCCCGCTGGGGCTGGAGCAGCTCCTGCATCACCCAGGGAAGTGTCCCGCGGCCCTTGAGCCTTGTCAGCAGCAGGCTGGGACCATGCAGTGCTCCAGCAGCCTGCTTGCTTTCAGAGGGGATTTCTGCACAGGGAGGGCTGTCAGGCGCTGAAAGGGGCTCTCCAGGGTGCAGTCCCCATCCCTGGAGGTGTCCAAGGAAAGACTGAACTCAGTGCTCTGGGCTGGGGACAAAGAGGGGACCAGGTTGGACTGGATGGCCTTTTGCGAGGTGAAGGATCCTGTGATTCTGTTCCTGGGCTGCCTTTGCTGCTGAGGAACAAGGGCAGTGTCCTGTGTCTGTTCCTGGTGCCTGTTCCCTGCTGGACCCCGCAGTTGTGGCACAAAATCCCCCATGAATGTCTCTCCCTCGGTGACAGGGACACGAGATGATGCCCGGTGTGACCAGGGTGGGTGTTCCAGTGCCCAGCAGTAAATCCCCCTCCCAGCCCCGTGTCCTGGCAGCAGAGGCAGCTGGAGTTAACAAAGGTGTCTGCGGGTGACACAGCACTGTGGCAGGGCTGCCAGCTCTCCATAAATCACCTTGGCTCTGCCCCCGAGGCTCAAACACGGAGAACAAACCTCTGCCCAGAGGCCGCACCCGTTCAGTTTTGCTTTCCAGGGCAGAGCAAGCCTTGTGGAATCATGGAATCGTGGGATAAACCTGAGTCAGATCCACAGGGATCACAGAGTCCAGCTCCTGCCCCTGCCCAGCACACCCCAGCAATCCCAGCCTGTGCCTCAGGGCACTGCCCAAACCTTTCCCTGATCTCCGTCCCCAAAGGCCCTGACAGAGCTGCAGCCACCCCCAGGGGCCCTCCCTGGCCACCAGCCACGTCAGGGGGCTGCAGAGCCCCGTGGGTCACCAGGGGCTGAGAAGGAAAGGAAAACGGAGCTGGTGACAGGCTCCTGCTGGAGGAGACACAGAGCCCAAGGAGAGCTCCCCTGGAAGTGTCTGGAGTGGTGTCGTGTGTGTAAATTAGGAAAAGCATGAGTTATCCTCAGCTGATGGCAGCCGGCAGGGTGTCACACGTCTGTCCCAAGGGGAGCTGCGGGAACAGACACACAGACACCTCCTGCAGCCACGGGAGCAGGGTGGGGAGGGCCTGGGCTCCAGCAGGTGGGTGGTCCTGGAGCAGAATCCAGCTTCTGACCCACCTGGAGAGGGGAGGGAAGGGAAGGGAAGGGAAGGGAAGGGAAGGGAAGGGAAGGGAAGGGAAGGGAAGGGAAGGGAAGGGAAGGGAAGGGAAAGGAAGGGAAGGGAAGGGGTTCCTGCCCTGTCCTGCCAGGGTTTCCCAGCCGGCTCTGATGGGCCCATTCACCTGTCAGGGAGGGTTGGGTGGATCTCAGGGAAGGATTCTTCCCCCAGAGGGTGGAGGGCACTGCCCAGGCTCCCCAGGGAATGGGCACGGCCCTGAGGCTGCCAGAGCTCCAGGGGTGTTTGGACACTGCTCCAGGGATACCCAGGGTGGGATTATTTGGGATCTGGGCAGGGTGGGATTGTTGGGGGTCTGTGCAGGGCCAGGCGTGGGTCTGGGTGATCCCTGTGGGTCCCTTCCAGCTCAGGGTATTCCATGATTCTGTGGTGGAGTCATGGAGTCACAGAATTGTAGAGTCATGGAATCACTGAGGTTGGAAAAGATCTCCAAGACCACCGAGTCCAACCATTCTCCCAGTACTGCCAAGGCCACCACTGCCCCGTGTCCCCAGGTGCCACATCCACACATTCCTCGTGCTCCCAGTGCTGCTGGGGAAACACTGGCCCCATTTTTACTCTGAGCTCCAAAGGCTGTGCTTCAGGAGGGTCTGCAGGGAACCGAGGCAAGGCTGGCTGTTCTGACCCACTGCTGAGCTCCAGGTCACAGTTCTGGTTATTCCAAAGGGTCTGGGTTTGTCCCTGATCCCTCAGCTCTCCCTTCAAGGGCCCACTGGAGCTGTGTGACCCCCGTGTGTCACCGTGCTGCTCCCAAAGCCACAGAGGAGGTGTCTGCGAGGTCCCCTCTGGTCAGATCCACTCCAGGCTCCTCTGGTTCTCCAGCTGTGCCTTTCACTGGGGGCTTTCTCCATCTCTGCTCTCACACCTGGTGCAGGAGGCAGGGCAGCAGTGACACCACCCTCAGGATAAGCATCAGCTGTTTGCACAGGTCTCAGTGAAGTGTTGGAAGGAGATAAAGCCACCACCTGCAGAAGAATGTGACCTTCTGCTCCCACTCTGCTGCGTAAATACCCTGCCATAAACCCACCTGGCTTATCCTGGCTTACACAGAGCAAACCACAGCTCTCACCACAGAACAGGGGAACCTCAGGAAGAGTTTCTTCACGGGAAGGGCTGTGATGGAATCCCCACCCCTGGAGGGCTTTAGAAGCTCTGTGGATGTGGCACTTGGGGACAGGGGTCACTGGTGGCCTTGGAAGTACTGGGGCAACAACTGGACTGGATGGTCTCTGAGGGATTTTCCAACCCAGACAATTCCATGATTGCCTCTCTCCTCTCCCCCACCTGTCTCATGTCTGCTTTTTCTCCTTTTGGTTTTTTTGGGGTTTTTTTTCTGAAGCAGAGGAAGAAGACGAAGAAGAAACAGAGAAGCTGCAGAATGGGAAGGACCGAGGTGAGGGGACAAACTTATCTCAGAGCTGTGCAGCATTTTCTGACTCACTCCTCTGTGGGATCACTGTGGGCTCCCTTTGGAGCCCCACCAGGGCCTCTGGGTGCAGGTGGATGATTCTGGGTCAGGTGGATGGCTCTGGGTGCAGGTGAAGGGCTCTGGATCAGGTGGATGGCTCTGGGTCAGGTGGATGGCTCTGGATCAGGTGGATGATTCTGGATCAGGTGAATGGCTCTGGATCAGGTGGATGACTCTGGGTCAGGTGGATGGCTCTGGATCAGGTGGATGATTCTGGATCAGGTGAAGGGCTCTGGATCAGGTGGATGGCTCTGGGTCAGGTGGATGGCTCTGGATCAGGTGGATGATTCTGGATCAGGTGAAGGGCTCTGGATCAGGTGGATGGCTCTGGATCAGGTGGATGGCTCTGGATCAGGTGGATGGTTCTGGGTGCAGGTGGATGGTTCTGGGTGCAGGTGGATGGCTCTGGGTGCAGGTGAATGGCTCTGGGTCAGGTGGCTCTAGGCACAGGTGGATGGCTCTGGATCAGGTGAATGGCTCTGGGTCAGGTGGATGGCTCTGGATCAGGTGGATGGCTCTGGGTCAGGTGGATGGCTCTGGGTCAGGTGGCTCTGGATCAGGTGGATGGCTCTGGATCAGGTGGATGGCTCTGGATCAGGTGGATGGCTCTGGGTGCAGGTGAAGGGCTCTGGATCAGGTGGATGGCTCTGGATCAGGTGGATGGCTCTGGGTCAGGTGGATGATTCTGGATCAGGTGGATGGCTCTGGGTGCAGGTGGATGGCTCTGGGTCAGGTGACTCTAGGCACAGGTGGATGACTCTGGGTCAGGTGGATGGCTCTGGGTCAGGTGGATGGCTCTGGGTGCAGGTGAAGGGCTCTGGATCAGGTGAAGGGCTCTGGATCAGGTGGATGGCTCTGGGTGCAGGTGGATGGCTCTGGATCAGGTGGATGGCTCTGGGTGCAGGTGGATGGCTCTGGGTGCAGGTGAAGGGCTCTGGATCAGGTGAAGGGCTCTGGATCAGGTGGATGGCTCTGGGTCAGGTGGATGATTCTGGATCAGGTGGATGGCTGTGGGTCAGGTGGATGGCTCTGGATCAGGTGGATGGCTCTGGGTGCAGGTGGATGGCTCTGGATCAGGTGGATGGCTCTGGGTGCAGGTGGATGGCTCTGGGTCAGGTGGATGGCTCTGGGTCAGGTGGATGGCTCTGGGTGCAGGTGGATGGCTCTGGGTCAGGTGGATGGCTCTGGGTCAGGTGGATGGCTCTAGGCACAGGTAGATGGCTCTGGGTCAGGTGAAGGGCTCTGGATCAGGTGACTCTAGGCACAGGTGGATGGCTCTAGGCACAGGTGGATGACTCTGGGTCAGGTGGCTCCAGCTGCAGGTGGCTCTGGTGGCACCGTCCCCTCGCTGATGCTGTGGCAGTGCCCTGGCACATGTCCCCTGCCAGCCCCAGTCAGTGTCCCCAACATCTGCCATGGGCCGATGTGACAGTCCTGTCCCGTGCTCAGCCTCCAGGGATGTCTTCCTTCTAGCACGGTCACACAGAAAGGTGTGAGAGGAGGAGGAGGAGGAGGAGGAGCTGCTCCAGGGCTGTGAGAAATCAGCTCAGAGGGGTGGATCAGACAGAACCAGAGCGGGGCAGTCACAGGGAACCTGAGTGGTGGGACTGTCACCTGCTCAGCCCCTCCCATGGGGACCTTGGCTGGACAGGTCTCCCTGTGACAATGGGGATCCCATGGGGACCTTGGCTGGACGAGTGTCCCTGTGACAATGGGGATCCCACGGTGACCTTGGCTGGACGAGTGTCCCTGTGACAATGGGGATCCCACGGTGACCTTGGCTGGACGAGTGTCCCTGTGACAATGGGGATCCCATGGTGACCTTGGCTGGACAGGTGTCCCTGTGACAATGGGGATCCCATGGTGACCTTGGCTGGACAGGTGTCCCTGTGACAATGGGGATCCCATGGTGACCTTGGCTGGACAGGTGTCCCTGTGACAATGGAGATCCCATGGTGACCTTGGCTGGACAAATGTCCCTGTGACAATGGGGATCCCACAGTGACCTTGGCTGGACAGGTGTCCCTGTGACAATGGGGATCCCACAGTGACCTTGGCTGGACAAATGTCCCTGTGACAATGGGGATCCCACAGTGACCTTGGCTGGATGAGTGTCCCTGTGACAATGGGGATCCCACAGTGACCTTGGCTGGGCAGGTGTCCCTGTGACAATGGGGATCCCATGGTGACCTTGGCTGGACAAATGTCCCTGTGACAATGGGGATCCCACCCAGGCAGGGCTGTCAGTGTCACAAGAGGTCCCTTTCAGCCCTGTGTCCTTGCTCTCCTCCTGGCCTTTCCCTGTGTGCTGACGAGTCGGTGGCACACTCCACTGGAGTTATCCCAGGGCTGGAAGGGATCCTCTGGCCTCAGGAGTTTCAGGCACGGAGCAGGGCAGCGTGAGGGAGGGAATGTGCCAGTATCTGCTGCTCACCTCCCATTCCAGGAGGCACCAGGAAGCTCCTCCCAGACCCTGCCAGGGACAGGACCTCCCTCAGGGCTCCCTTGGCTTCTGCTTTGGATGTTTCAAACCCAAACACCAGGAGCAGCCTTGGCCGGGTGTGAATCGGCCCCGGGTTTGTGTCGCTGGAGCCAACCCCGATTCCAGCATCAACAAACCGGGACTTCTGAGCCTGCTTTTGTTACACACACATTTCCTGCTGGCTCAGCTGCTGCGGCGTTTCTCCCAGAAGAGCTCATTTTGCCCGAGTTCTCCCCTCCGCCGCCTCCTGCAGAGCAGGCAGGTGTTTGGAGCCCTGTTCCTGTGCCCACCTGGCCTCTGCCCAGTGCCTGCCCTCGGTGGAAGGAGCGCGGGAAGTTCGACTTTGGCCACAACAGGAGTTTCCAGAGTTTGGCTCCAAGTCACAGGACCCTTTTTGCCCCAGAACATTCCTCATCACTGGAATATTTGAGATGCTTACCAGATGACCCACGTGGCTTTTTCCAAGCACGCATTGTGTCTGGCCTGGGAATCGGGAGAAGGGGGCCTGGGTCTGCTCTGTGGGAGCAGAGATGGAGCACAAACTCTCCCCGTTACTCATCGCAGCAGCACGAAGCCAGGCAGGGACAGCCCAGACGTGTCCAAGAGCAGAGCTGGGTCCAAGAGGCTCCGTGTGGAATGTAAATATTATCCCTGCCAGGGAAAAAAGCGGTTTCTTACAGTCCCAGAGTGGCTGAGGTAAAGGTCTGGCAGGGAGATGGAGGAATGATCAATATGGAAGTGCAGCCCTGCAGGGTGGGCTGGGGAGCTGCTCTGGGGCCGTCAGGGATGGGTGACACCAAAGCCCAGGTTGCCTGCAGGGAGCTCCAGGTGGCCCTGGGTTCACCTCTGGGAGCAGCCCCAGCCCAGCAGTGTCCTGTCTGGGATGAAGAGGAAAAAGCAGCTCAGGTGTTCCCCAGCTCCTGCACCCACACAGGAAAGGGAGAGGCTGGTCCTCACAGGGACCCCGCTGCCACGGATTCAGAGAACCAGCCTGGAGTGGTTTGGGTGGGAAGGGACCTGAAATCCCACCCAGTGTCCCCCCTGCCACGGCAGGGACACCTGCCACTGTCCCAGGGACACCTCCCACTGTCCCAGGTGCTCCAACCCCAGTGTCCAGCCTGGCCTTGGGCACTGCCAGGGATGGGGCACTTCTCTGGGCACCCTGTGCCAGGGCCTCAGCTCCCTCCCAGGGAACAATTCCTTCCCAATATCCATCCAAAATCCACCCTCTTTTGATGTAAAGCCACTCCTAGGGACACCACTGTCCTTGGGCTTCCTCACGAGTTTCTTCATGTAGCTATTTCCAATTTCCCTGCTATTTCTTTATCTTATTCTCTTTATTTTTCTTATCTAATTATAAATCTTATCTTTAATCAACCCCAGCACTGCCCTCCCTGCCGGAGAGGCTGACCCTGATGGAGCAGAGGTGGCTTTGGGGGATGAAATCCTCCAGGAGGATTCCTGGTCAGCTGCATCCCACGTGGTTGGGATCACAAAGCAGCATCTCCAGAGGTGTCCCCGAGGTCTCCAGGCCACAGAGGGCACAGCTGGCAGCTGGCAAAGCCTCCTCCATGCAGGGCTGTCCGTGTTGGAGGACACACCACGGCAGCTCAGCCTTGCTGCCGTGTATCCTCACCTGCCCCTCTGCCAGGTGCCATTCCAGGTGGGAGCAGCTCTGCCAGGCCCATCCTGCACTCCCTGTTGGCAGGGTCCTGCTGCTTGTCCTCCAGGCACCACGTGCCCCTTGGTGGCCAGGACATGAACCAAGGATGGGATCCCCTGAGACTCACCACATCCTTGTCCCTTCCTGTACTGACCATTTGGATTTTATAACCCTGAAACCACTGGAAGAGGGACTGAAGACCTGGCTTCTGCTCAAACTGGTGGAAATGCAGAGTTCTCGGATCCATTTCCTGGACAAAAATATCCAATTAGAAGTGGGATTCCAGCCCTGGCACAGGGTGTCCAGAGCAGCTGTGGCTGCCCCTGGATCCCTGGCAGTGCCCAAGGCCAGGCTGGACACTGGGGTTGGAGCACCTGGGACAGTGGGAGGTGTCCCTGGGACAGTGGGAGGTGTCCCTGCCATGGCAGGGGTGGCACTGGGTGGTCCTTTCCCACCCAAACCGCTCTGGGATTCCATGGAATGCACCTGCCCATCCTGGCCAGCACTGAGGTCCTGCATGGCCCTGTCCCCAGAGGACCATCCCTGGCAGCTTTGGGGTGACACCGAGCTGGGTGACACCCTGGGACCTCACCAGGCTGGAGAAACGCCCTGGGAGCAGCTCCTGCAGCTCAGCAAGGGAAGGGCCAAGCCCTGGGAACACGCCCAAGTGCCAGCACAGGGACAGCCCAGGGCTGGGGACACCCAGGGGACCCCACAGCAGTGTCCCTGTGGGGGTCAGAGGTTCCTGGCACAGCATTCCTGGCGAGGAGGGGACTGTCCTGCCCCCACTGGGCCCAGCTGAGCCCCCCAGGACACGAGGGACAGGGAAGGACCATGGCAGGGATGAAGGTGACACTTGGGGAGGCTGAGATCAGAGCAGTGCACGTGAACAACTCCCGGGAGAGACGCGGGGAAACTGAGGCAGGATCTTCTCTGTGGTGCCTGGGGAGAAGACAAGGGACACGTGCTGGAAAAAAGGAAATTCTCTTTGGACACAAAAAGTACTTCTTTACCCCAAGGCTGGTCAAGCACAGGTTGGCCCAAGAGGCTGTGGGTTGTCCACCCTTGGAGACCCCCAGGGCTCCTGGGAGAAGGTTCTGAGCAGCCCATGGAGCTGCTGAGAGCAGTGTCTGCCCTGAGAGCTGGGTCTGGGCCACCCCACCCCATCCCACGCTGGGATTTCTGGCCCTTGGGGATCAGGAGCACTTTCCTGCCTGCCTGGACCCACAGAGGACTTGCTGTGCCTGTGCAGCTGTGCAGGCCTGGGGGGGTTCCTGGGGCAGGGAGGGATGGGGGCACACCCCTCATTTTGTGGGAAATGAAACACTGCCCTTGCTGACCTGCTCTTCCCTGTTTGCAGGTTAGGAGGGGGCCACAGGCTGGACAGCAGCTCAGGTAAGGATGGACAGATGTCCCACCTCCAGCAGCTCCTGGGGCTCCTGTCACCTCCTGTCACCTCCTGCTCTTGTCCTCTTTCTGGCACCAAGAAGGTCCCCAGCTGCTCATCCCTCTGCTATGTTCTGGGGGATCTACTCCATAGATCTGGGTGGGAAGGGACCTGAAATCCCACCCAGTGCCACCCCTGCCATGGCAGGGACACCTGCCACTGTCCCAGGGACACCTGCCACTGTCCCAGGGACACCTCCCACTGTCCCAGGTGCTCCAAGCCCAGTGTCCAGCCTGGCCTTGGGCACTGCCAGGGATCCAGGGGCAGCCACAGCTGCTCTGGGCACCCTGTGCCAGCCCTGCCCACCCTGCCAGGGAACAATTCCTGCCCCCACATCCCATCCAGCCCTGCCCTGGGCACTGGGAAGCCATCCCCTGTGTCCTGTTCTTGTCCCCAGTCCCTCTGCAGCTCTCCTGGAGCCCCTTTGGGCCCTGGAGGGGCTCTGAGCTCTCCCCAGAGTGGGAAAACACCATCACCTTCAGCTCTCCCAGCCTTATCTCCCGTTTTATTGTCGTTTCTGTAACGAGAGGCCTCAGCCAGGAAACAGGAGCCTGTGGTGATGGACACTGTCCAGACAAACCCAAAATACCACGTCTGCCCCTCAGAAAGCCGGAGCTTTCAGTTAATAACAGGGCACAACAGATGGACAGACAAACAGGTGGAGCTGAGAGCAGGAGGGGCAGGGCTGGAGCCTGGAGTGTCTCCAGGCAGATCCTTATCTCCCCACCTGAAAAGCTGCGAGGAGAGGCCGGTGGTCAGGTTTCCTCACTCTCTGGAAGTTTGCCATGGTGGCCATCACTCCCCGTTCCCAGCGGGAAGGAGAGTTCTCCTGGCAGGAAAAGCTGCAGCCAGGCTGGGCAGCAGGGGACGGGGACAGGAGGGGACCTTCCTCTGGGACCTCTCACTGCAGCCTGGGGGATTGCAGGCACCAGGCAGGAGAAAGTCCCTCAGCTCTAACTGAGCCCCAGCCCGAGGTGGTGGCTCCAGACCCCAGTTCTGTGGGATAAACCAGCTCCCACCAAGGGTCCTCTGCAGGCCCCTGGCAAAGGAGAGAGGGATCTGCCCTTCCCACCCCCCAGCCGCTCCAGCAGCGCAAGGAGAGAACCCCAGAGGGGCTTAGGAGCCTCTCTGACACTTTTTACATTAGAAATTCAAGTCCTGCCTCATCTGGGAAACAATCTGGTAACTGAAGAAGGAGTGAAATTGCAGCGTTGCAGAGGGGCCAGCACGGGCAGTGCCACGGGCTGGGGCTTCTCCTCACATCCCCGAAAGCCTGGTGCCTTTGGGGAGGGGCTGGCTGTGGCCCTGCCACCCCTCAGTGCTGCACTGCACGGGAGGGGACCCCAATTCCCCCCCTGGGGCCACCAGCACCAGCTGATGAGCACTGAATTGGAGACCACTGAGAAAATGAACCAGTCAGGCTTCTTGATCCTACAGAAAAGAGTGGGAAAAGACAAAAGGAAAGCAAAAATAATCCTTCACACTGTGGTGGCTCTCCCACCAAGGAGAATTCCCTCATGGGAAGTGTGGTCAGGTGCTGTAAGGGAGGTGTGGAGTCCCTGGAGGTGTCCCAGGAATTCCTGGAGGTGGCACTCAGTGCCCTGGGCTGGGGACAGGGTGGGTATTGGACCTGGTGACCTCGGAGGTGTTTCCCAACCCCAGTGATGCTGTGATTCCTCCAGTTGCCCCCAAACCCACGTGTGTGCCAGGAGCAGGGGGTGCTTCTGAGCCAGGCGTGGGGGGAGCTGGGCAGCATCCCCAGGGCCCTTCAGATCCTGTCTGGGGACAAAATGCCCAGCCCTGACCTGACCTTGGCTTGCAGAGTCCCCGGGGTGCCCACACGGCCTGGGGACCTGCCCTGGGGCCCTAGGGGAGGAGTTGTGGGGTGACCAGGACACTCCCGTGGGGGTCACACTCGGGGGTCACAGAGCCACGGAGCCACTGAGGCTGGAAAAGCCCTTGGAGCCCTTGGAGCCACTGCCCAGGCCACCACTGAGCCCTGTCCCCAAGTGCCACATCCACGGGGCTTTAAACCCCTCCAGGGATGGGGATCCAAACCTCCCTGGGCACTGCCAAGGCCTGAGCACCCTTTCCATGGGGAAATTGCTGCTGCTGTCCACCCTGAGCCTGCCCTGGCCCAGCCTGAGGCCATCTCCCCTTGTCCTGTCCCTGTGCCCTGGGAGCAGAGCCCGACCCCCCCTGGCTGTCCCCTCCTGTCAGGGAGTTGTGCAGAGCCACAAGGTCCCCCTGAGGCTCCTTTTCTCCAGGCTCAGCCCCTTCCCCAGCTCCCAGCGCTGCTGCCTCTGGGGCTGGGCGGGATCTCTGCGGGATTTCTGTAGGATTTCTGTGGGATCTCCCCGGGATCCCTGCGGGTCCTGACGGGGTTTCTGGTGCCGCAGGCTCGGAGGTTGCTCTCGCGATCGAGGGACGTCTCCCCCCGTCGGGAAGAGGCAGTTCCAGCCCATCCATCACCATCGTGCAACTGTGACCGATGTCCACCACATGGCGCAGCCCCCAGCGCCCCGCCGGAGCCCCGGGGGACTCTCATTGCATGTTCCCTCCGTGTGTTTGCTCACGGTGCCCAGCCCGTGCCCCGCCCGGCTCAGCCAGCCACGGGAGGCTTCCAAAACGACACGAACACCGCCCTGACGGGACCCTGCTGGTGGCTGTCGCCGCTCTGTGTGCTGCTCCATCCCAGTGTCCTCCCGACCAGTGCGGCTGGCACAGCCCAGGCTGCTCACTGCTCCCTGTGCATGGAACAAAGGGCTCGGGCCCTCCCGGGGCCGCTCCTGCACGGCACGGAGAGGATTCGGCGTTTAAAAAGCCACCTGGAGCCGGGGGTGAGCTCGTGTCCATCCCAGGGTGGGCTGCGGGCGATGGCGGCCACCAGCCTCTGGTGTTCCCTGGCCTGGAAAATTCCCATGCCAAGCAGGGAACCGAGGGAGGAGCGCGGCCAGGCTGAAAAGAGCATCAGCATCAGGAGCTGGGCTCAGTTTTGGTGGAAAATAGAGAACCAAGGGAGCAGGGGGTGGCGGCTCCCCCCGACCCGCGCTGGGCTCCATCCCCCTCCCAAAACACGGCCACCACTCGCAGCCAGGGGTGCTGCCGGCGCTTCTTTCCCGCGGTGCTTGGGAATGTTATTTTTAGTGGAAGGAGCCGAGGGCCCTGCTGCATCTATAAATATTTACGGAGGGCGATGGATGAAGGGAGCAGAAGCCCTGCGGGCACCCCCGGGTCTGCCCCCGCCCCGGAACGCGCTCACGGGCCCGGCCGCGGGGCAGGGACAATAAACACCCTGGTGGCCACAGGCTCGGTGTCATGGAAATGTTGGGAGGCAGCTGCTGAGGAGGGCAGGGGAGCCATGAGAACCTGGAGCGAGCAGCAGCTTCGGCTGGCAAAGGGGGACAGGGACGGGGACACGGAGAGGGATGGGGACAGGGATGGGGACACGGAGAGGGATGGGGACACGGAGAGGGATGGGGACAGGGAGAGGGATGGGGACAGGGAGAGGGACGGGGACACGGAGAGGGATGGGGACAGGGACGGGGACACGGAGAGGGATGGGGACAGGGATGGGGACACGGAGAGGGATGGGGACACGGAGAGGGATGGGGACACGGAGAGGGATGGGGACAGGGATGGGAGGTGGAGATGAGGACGGGAATGGAATAAGGACAGGGATGGGGAGAGAGATGCAGACAGGAATGGGGATGAGGATGGGCAGCAGGACAGAGACAGGGACATCTTCATGGGGGTTTTCAGCTGAATTTGCTGCATTCAGGCGTGCAGCATCCTTGGCTGCAGCGTTGATCCAAGCAGGGAAATGGGAAATGGGGATGTGTTTCCTGGGGCCTGGCCGGGATGGGGGCAGCCGCAGGAGCTGGGGCTGTCACAGCCGCACAGGGCTCGGGGTCTCTGCCCCCGGCAGGGCTGAGAGGGGCCGGGGGCTCTCCTGGCACCTCCTGTAGGCGCTGCCAGGCCAGGGGGGTGGCACCGCAGAGCTGCGCTCCCGGGATCTGTGTGGGAAACCTGGATTGATCCACGGCTTGGAGCTGATGGGGGAGAGGCTGCAGGGTTCCCCAGCACCCTGACACCGAGGGGAGCGGGCTTAGGGAAGGCTGCTGTGACACGTCACCCAAGGGTGTCACTTAGGGAGGTCATTAACCCCCTTTTTAATTGCCCTCTGGGCCGACCACAGGCTGGGGCACACGCCCAGCAATTGCCACTTACAGTTCCCTGGGGCAAAACCAGGCCGAAGGAAAACGCACCGAGAAACATCTTCCCCACGGGCAGAGCCGCGTCCCCGCGCTGGAGAGAGGGACATCCCCGGCCAGGAGAGGGACATCCCGAACGGCGCGGGGCAGGGAAGGGCACGGGAGCCGCTGGGCGACACGCACAAGGACAGGGCGATGCCCACGCTGCCCTGGGGGTCACACCAAGCTCCGGCGCCATTCCCTGCTCCTGCAGGCACGGGGGAGTGCGGAGCAGCCTGGCTTGTCCCCGAGGGCCGGATTGTCCCCGGCAGCAGCCAGGATTGTCCCCGGCAGCAGGATTGGCCCCGGCAGCGGCTGGCGGAGCCGCGCCGCAGCGATGCCGTAAGCGGGGAACGTTTCCAGCAGCAGCCTGTGAGCAGGGAGACATGTTCTGTCATCCGCCAAATATTTAATAAATCCATCTCCTCCCTGCGGGGTGTCTTGTCCCTTCGCCATGTGGAAAAGGCAGGGATTTTCATGAAATAAAAAAAAGGGGAAGAGGGTTTTCCTGGGAAGCGCTGCCGGGAGGCAGCTGCCGTGGCCCGAGCGCCCGGAGATCCCGCATTGGTCATGGCCGAGCGCACAGAGCCCCAGTGTTCGGCCTCGCCACAGCTGCCCCGCCGCCAGATGTGCCCCCCGCGCTCGCCCCGCACATCTGGCAGCGGAGACAGCCGCAGCAGAACCGCCGGGCGCTGCTCGAGGCTCCCGGGGCTCGGTGGCACCGCGGCTGCCCCGCGCACGGAGCCGCTGCCGGCGGGAGCCCCGGGCTGGGGATGGCTCAGAGCGGGGCCCGGCTGCGGGGGATGCCCGGGAGGTGCCCGGGGAGGTGCCCGGGGAGGTGCCCGGAGCGGTGCCCGGGAGGTGCCCGGGGAGGTGCCCGGAGCGGTGCCGCCCAGCCGGACCCTCCCAGCACCGCTCCCGCTCCCACCAGCCCGGCAGAAACCTTATCCCTGGGAATCCACCGGCCGCAGGTGCGTCCTCTCCACCCCCCAGCCCCAGCTTGGGACAGCGCTGCGCCTTTCCCGGCCTTCATTTGCCTTTTCGGATCAGCTTCATCCCGGTGGGAAGGATCCAGAGCCTTCCCCGGGTCGGGGGCTCTCGGTCCCCCACCCGCCCTGTCCCCTCCCACGGGGACGTGGCTGCTCTGCAGGCTCCGCCGGGCCCGATGTCCCTGTCCCTGTCCCTGTCCCGCTGCTCATCCCACCACAGGCCGTAACCCTTTCACACCTCATTAGAGCCCTAATTAATCCCGATTATTCCCAGCTGCCGGGGGAGGGGCAGCTCCTGCTCAGAGTGGGGGGCAGTCGGAGGGCTCAGCCCCACGGAGACCCCAGGAACCCCCCGGAGACCCTAAAGACCCCACGTGGCCCAGGGAGAGCCCAAGAAGCTCCCCAAGGAGACCTCAGGGACCCCGAACGCCTCCCGGAGACCGCAGGACCTGTGCGCACCGTCCCCAGCGGCCCAGGACTCGCCCTGCTGTGGGGAGAAGGCCGGCCCCGGCCAGCGCCGTGTCCTTGCAGCTCCAACACCCGCAGCCAGCCCCGGGGCACGGCTGGGGACACGGCTGGGGACACCCGGTGTCCCCCCGGGGGCTCCGCTCAGCGCCACATCCCGGGGCTGCTCCCTGGTCCCCCCCGGCCGCTGCTGCTCCTTCCAGCCCCGGATCAACCCCTTTATTGCTGACCCCCTGCCCTTCATCCCAGCCCTCCTCATCCTCCTCCTCCTGCTCCTGCTGCCCCACGCAGCGGGGCCCTCAGTGGCACACACGACGCCGGGTGGGTCGCCACGGGTGTGGCCGCAGGTGCCACCAGCAGGGTGACCCAAGCTGTGCCCTCCCCGGGGGTCCTGTACCCGCACACGCAGCTCCACGTGACACACAAGGGACAAGCCACCACCGCCACGTGCTGCCAGTGCCACCAGCCCTGCCACAGCCACGCGCCGGCCTGCCAGGGGTGGCACCAGCCGCGGTGGCACTCGGGGACGTGGCAGCAGGGCCACGAGCCCCTTCCAGCCGGCACGATGGTGGCGCGGGGCCCGGCGGCCACCTCTGCCTGCGCAGGAATTCCGCGGTGGTTGCATAACGAGGAGCCCTCGGAGCTGGAAACGAGGTCAGGCGGGAGCGGGGACAGCGGGGACAGCGGGGACCGGCCGCAGCTGCGCTCCCTCCCCGGGCTCAGGCAGTGTCACACGCCGGGAATGGCACCGGGACACGGCACCACGACCTTGCCCAGCAGCGGCAGCGTGTCCCTCAGGCCACCGCGCCGCCACATCTGCGTCTCTTGGGGTCCCTCTGGCTATGGGAGCGTTACACCTGTGTCCCCTGGGTCACTGGAGCCATGGTGGCACCGTGCCTGGGTCCCTTGGGGTCCCTCAG
Organism: Sylvia borin; assembly: GCA_014839755.1. NCBI lineage: Eukaryota > Metazoa > Chordata > Aves > Passeriformes > Sylviidae > Sylvia > Sylvia borin. The sequence continues at coordinate 113,266,680 of CM025959.1, read as the reverse complement.
GTCATGGTGACATCACACCTCTGTCCCCGTGAGGTCCCTCGGGCCGTGGTGCCACCACAGCTGCATCCCTCGGGGTCACCATCCCTTGGCCACCACCGCTGCCACCCTCATTGTCCCGTGTCACCCTTCAGCTCACCATCACCGCTGGCAGCGTGCCGTGTCCCCACACCCCGTGTCCCCAGGTGTCCCCAGGGCCTGGCAGAGGTGACCACGGAAGGTCACCCCCACCCTGGCACAGCAATGCCACCCTGGCACACCGTGACACTGCCCAGCATGTGACACCGGCTGTCCCCGCAGCTGCTCCCCGACCGGCCGGGCCGCCCGTGTCACCAGCACCGGCTTAATTTGGTGCCCGCCCTCCAGGCGAGATTAATTAATCCGATCCCCGCCCCGAGGGACCTGCCTGTGCACTGGCAGCTGTCACCGTGTCACCGGGTCGTGGTGCCGCTGCTCTCTCGGTGACGAGGCTGAGCTGGGGGTGCTCAGCTCGGGGGCACCCCAGGGACCCCCCGGGTGTCCGGAGCCGGTGCAGCAGCAGCTCCAGGGGACACATCCTGCCCTGGGACACGGTGACAGGGCTGGAAAAGCCCAACCCGGGAGGCTGATCCCCCAGGGCCACGGAGGTTCCTCAGGGGCACAGCCCCCGCCTTGGGGCTCCTCAGCCCTGCAGGGTTCCTCGGAGCATGGAGGGCATCCCATGGAGCAGGAGCACGGGGACACCAGGACACGGTGTGGAAGATGGAGGACCCATGGCCATCCTCCTCCTCCTCTGGCCAGCTGAGCATGGGGCTGTTCCCCAGCGTGGGATCTGGGGGTAAATCCTAATCCCAGCCCACCAGGACCCTGCCCATGGGATCTGGGGGTAAATCCCAATCCCAGCCCACCAGGACCCTCCCCATGGGATCTGGGGCTCAATCCCAATCCCAGCCCACCAGGACTCTCCCCATGGGATCTGGGGAGTAAATCCCAATCCCAGCCCACCAGGACTGTCCCCATGGGATCTGGGGGTAAATCCCAATCCCAGACCACCAGGACCCTCCCCATGGGATCTGGGGGTAAATCCCAATTCCCGCCCACCAGGACAGTCCCCATGGGATCTGGGGGTTTAATCTCAGCCCACCAGGACCCTGCCCATGGGATCTGGGGGGTAAATCCCAATCCCGGCTCACCAGGACCCCTGCCCATGGGATCTGGGGCTCAATCCCAATCCCAGCCCACCAGGACTCTCCCCATGGGATCTGGGGGTAAATCCCAATCCCAGCCCACCAGGACTCTCCCCATGGGATCTGGGGGTAAATCCCAATCCCAGCCCACCAGGACCCTCCCCATGGGATCTGGGGGTAAATCCCAATCCCAGCCCACCAGGACCCTGCCCATGGGATCTGGGGGTTTAATCTCAGCCCAGCAGGACCCTGCCTGTATGACTTGGGGGATCAATTCTCTGCTCTGGTCCAGGGGCACCTGCCCCTTTCCAGCTGGGATCGCCAGCACCCACAGGAGGCTCCTGCAGGACACCCAGGGAATGAGCAGGGCCTGTCCCACCAGGGACACGCCCTTAATTAGCATTGTTAATTAATGCGTTATTTTGCAGTGCCCTCCCTGTGCAGCAGGAGCCTTCCAGCACCGAGGGCAAGGGGAGCTGTGCCCAGGGGCCCCCTCCTGGGGCTGCAATCCCGGCACAGCCAGGCAGGAATGGGGCTGCCGAAGCACAGCCAGGCGCTGCTGGGCCCTCCCATGCCCGTGCCGGGGTCTGTGGCACCACCGTGGAGCCCCAGACGGTGCCCAGGCGGTGCTGGAAGCTCCAAGGGTCGCCCCAAAGTCACCCCATCCTCAGCACCTGCCAGTGCCGGCCATGCCCTGGATCAAGCCCGGGTTTTTGTGGACTGAAAGCAACACCTGTGGCAGGTGTTGGGAGGGCAGCGTGAGCTGCCCACGGCCCCCTGGCTCCTCTGGAGCGTCCAGTGCTCCGCAGGCCCAGCCCTGAGCTCTGCCTCCGTGCCCTTGCCAGCAGCTGCTGGGTGGTCCTGGCAGTGCCCGGCTCTCCAGCCCCACCAGAGCACACCACACCTGTCAGGGAATCCCAAACCCCCTCCCCAGAGACCCCCCGGTGCCCAAGGCCTCGGATGCGCTGCTGTGGATCTCTGCCTGCTGAAATTCCCGGGGGTCTGTGCCAACCACCAGCCCTGAGCTCCCTGAGGAGCCGCCAGGCCAGCGCCTCACGGGGATGGCATCAGGGACACTGTGGTGTCCCCTCAGCACTGGCGTCCCCTGCCCAGGGAGGGTCCAGGGGCTCCTGGCACGGGGTGACCAGAACCCCCAGAGATGTGCTGTCAGTGTTGTGTGCCACCAGGGGCCAGGGGGACACTGCCCAGGGGCCAGGGGGACACCGCTGGCACCAGTGTGGGAAGGGATGGGGAAAATGGGACGGCTTGGCTTGGATTGGCATGGCACTGCACAGCTCTTGACCACACCTGGCCTGGCCCAGCACAGCTTGGCAAGGCTTGGCACATCTTGGCATTGGACAGCCCTGAACTGCACTTGGCGTGCCTTGGTCTGGTAGGTCTGGCTTGGCACGGTACAGCTCAGCTTGGCTTGGCACTGCACAGCCCTTGACTCTGCCTGGCCTGGCCTGGCTTGGCATGGAATGGCTTTGCTTGGTCTTAGCACGGCAGAGCTTGGAAGGGCTTGGCACAGCACGGCTTGGCACGGCACCGCCTTGGGCCACACTTGGCTTGGCCTGGCCCAGCTTGGCCCAGCGCAGAATGCCTTGGCACAGCTTGGCACAGCACGACTTGGTTTGGCACGGCAGGGTTCGGGATGGCACGCCATGTGTTGGCACCGGGCTGCGTCCCTGCCCCGGGGCAGGAGCTCAGCTCTGGGCTGGGCTGGGCCATGCCGTGCCAACGGTGCCGTGCCAAGCTGAGCCGTGCCGTGCCAAGCTGAGCCGTGCCGTGCCATGTCGTGCAATTCCATGCCATGCCGTGCCGTGCCCGCCGTGCCGTGCCGTGCCATGCCCGCCGTGCCGTGCCGTGCCCGCGGTGCCCACGGTGCCGTGCCGCGCCGTGCCGTGCCGTGCCGTGCCGTGCCGTGCCGTGCCCGCCGTGCCGTGCCGTGCCGTGCCGTGCCGTGCCGTGCCCGCGGTGCCGTGCCGTGCCGTGCCGTGCCGTGCCGTGCCCACGGTGCCGTGCCGTGCCGTGCCGTGCCGTGCCCACGGTGCCGTGCCGTGCCGTGCCGTGCCGTGCCGTGCCCGCCGTGCCGGTGAGCGCGGCGGCGGGCTCTAGGACCGCGCGGCAGGCTCGGTGCTGCAGTGGAGGCGGCGGCGCTGCGGGAGGAGGCCTGGCCGGGCAGCGCAGCGGCGGCGGCGGCTCGGCGGGGCTCGGCACGGCTCGGCACGGCTCGGCGGGGCTCTGCGCCGGGCCCGCACCGGCCCAGGTAACCGGGACAGCGGGACACCGGCCCCGGCGGGACACCGGCCCCGGCAGCCCCGGCCCGCCGCGGGCGCGCTCCGCTCCGCTCCGCTCGGGCACACTCGCGTCCGCTCGGCGCCGTTCGGTTCAGTTCGGTTGATGCGTTCGGCGGGGTTCGGCTCCGTTCGGTTCGGTTCAGCTCCGTCCGGGTCGGTTCGGGAGGTGCCTTCGGAAGGGCTCGGGCCCATCCGGAGGGGGTTCGGGTTCCTCCGCGGGGATTCGGGTCCCTGCGGCTGAGGTTCGGGTCCCTACGGGCCGGGTTCGGGTCCCTCCGGCGCACTTCGGCTGCCTCCGGCGGGGTTCGGCGGGGCTCGGCCCGGGCCGCCGCGGCCCCGGTGTGTCGGCCCGTCCCGGGCCCGCGGCAGGAAAACACGGCAGGGCCGGGCCCGCCGGGCCCCCCCCGGCCCGCGCCGCCCCCGCCCGGCCCGACCCGGCCCCGCTCGGCCCGGCCGTGCGGGCGGCGGTGGCTGTGCGGCCCGGCCGGCCCGGCCCCCGCGGCGCCGCCGTGTCCTTGAGCGCGGCGCGGGCGGCTGAAGGGCAGCGGGGCCCGGTGGCACCGCCGGGTGTCCCCCCGGTCCCCTCCCGGGCCGCGGTGTCACCGCCGTGTGCCCCCCCCGGGGGACGCGGGCCCGCGGCCGCCCCTGCCCTGCCCGCGGCGGGGGGAGCGGCCGGGCCGGCCCTGCCCCGACTTCGGGCATTTTGCACCAAAAATCCCCCTCGGGGGAGGCGAAGCGCCGCGGGGCCCCGGCGGGGACCGGGGGACTGCCCGTCCTGTGTGTCCCCAGGCGGGCCACGGCTGCTCCCCCTTCCCTCTGGCTTCTCCCCGCTCCCTGCCCACTTGGTGCTCGGTTGCCCCAGCCTGTGCATTTCCTCCTCGCTCCCCACTCACTGCCCACTTCCTCAGCACTTCCCCCTTCTCGCCCATTTCCCCCTCCTTCCTTCCTTCCTTCTTCCTTCCCTGTGCCTCTCACTTCCCCCTTCCTGCTCACTTCCCAGCACCCTCTCACTCCCCTGCCCCTCTGCCTGCTTATCTCGCCCTTCCTTCCAGCCTTCCCCATCATTTCCCTTTCCCTCTTGCTGCTCCCCCTTGGCACTCACTTCCCCCTTCCCGCCGGCTGCCCACTTCCCATCCACTTCCCCGTGCTGCCTCCCTTCCCCCTCACTTCCCCTTTCCCCTCCCTTCTCCTTCCCCCTCGCTCCCCTTTCCCTCCCCCTGCCATTTCCTCCCCCCGCTTTCCGGGGTGTTTCGCCTGCGCAAACCTGTGGGCAAATGAGATTTTCCTCCTCGCTCAGTTCCTCTTTCTGTGTTTCTGCCCTTTGTGTGACGTCGCCGGTGTCACGGCGGCACCGGCCGAGTCCCGCGCTCGCCGTCACACCGGGCACCCGCAGCCCGTGGTGGCGGCCACCGCCAGGAGAGCCCCGGGAGCCCCGGGAGCCCCGGGCCGGGTGCGGGACCGGCCCCGCTGCTGAGTCAGCTCCAAACTTCCCAGCGCAGCAGCTCCTGTGACACCGCTGCCCCGAGGGGCGGCCGCCGCAGGCCCCGCGTGTCCCGGTGTCCCCTGATGTCCCCCGGTGACCCTGAGTGGCCATGGCCCTGCAATCCAGCGGCTCTGCCCCCGGAGCCCCGCGCCGTGTCACACCGTGTCACACCGTGTCGCACCGTGTCGCACCGTGTCACACCGTGTCGCACGGTGCCGTGCCACGGCGGGGACCCGCGGGCGGTGGTTCTGGTGCAGGGTGTTTTATTTTGGCCCATCCCCGCCCCAGCCCTCCCACGGGCCGTGCCCCGGCAGGCGCCGTGCCCCGGGGGAAGCGCCCGGGCCTGGCAGGCGCTGCCGGCGCGTGCCGGGAACACGCGTGTGCCAGGTGCTGCCGCCACGGCGCCTCTGCCGGGGCCTGGCTCCAGGCTCTGGTAAAATGGCTCCAGGGTTTGGTCAATGGCTCCATAATCTGGTGGGGTGGCTCCAGAGTTTGGTGGGATGGCTCCATAATCTGGTGGAGTGGCTCCGTAATCTGATGGGATGGCTCCAGCGTTTGGTGGGGTGGCTCCAGAGTTTGGTGAGATGTCTCCAGGGTTCACTGGGATGTCTCCAGAGTTTGGTGGGATGTCTCCAGGGTTTGATGGGATGTCTCCAGGGTTCACTGGGATGGCTCCAGCGTTTGGTGGGATGTCTCCAGGGTTTGCTGGGATGGCTCCAGAGTTTGGTGGGATGTCTCCAGGGTTCACTCATGGCTCCAGGGTTCGCTGGGATGGCTCCAGGGTTTGCTGGGATGGCTCCAGCGTTTGGTGGGGTGGCTCCAGGGTTCACTCATGGCTCCAGGGTTCACTGGGATGGCTCCAGAGTGTGGTGGGATGTCTCCAGGGTTCACTCATGGCTCCAGGGTTCACTGGGATGGCTCCAGGGTTTGCTGGGATGGCTCCAGAGTTTGGTGGGATGTCTCCAGGGTTTGCTGGGATGGCTCCAGAGTGTGGTGGGATGGCTCCAGGGTTTGCTGGGATGGCTCCAGAGTTTGGTGGGATGTCTCCAGGGTTTGCTGGGATGGCTCCAGAGTGTGGTGGGATGGCTCCAGGGTTTGCTGGGATGGCTCCAGAGTGTGGTGGGATGGCTCCAGGGTGTGTTTGGGCTCCCGGCACAGGAGGAAGCTGCGGCAGGCTGTGCTCACCTGGCAGCCGGGCCTGGCTGCCGTGGCGCTTCCCCGCCGCGGGGCTCGGCGCGTGCCGGTGGTGTTGGGCCTGTTCCCGCGGTTAACCGCCCTTCCCAGCTCCCAGCCCAGCCCCGATCCTGCGCTCCAGCTCCGCTCCTGCCCCGGTGCAGCTCCCAGCCCTGCTCCCCAGCAGCCCCAGGGTCCCCGTGGGGCTTGGGGCACTGCTCACTGGGATCAGATCATCGCCCAGAGTTCTCCCGGAGCACGTGGAGCTCATGGGTGCTCATGGTGGGACATTCCCAGTGCTCCAGCAGCCTCTTCATTATCCTGCTGGGTCCATCCACACTGTCCCACCTGCAGAGCTGCACCACAGCCTGGCGCTGGGGCCTCACACACACATCACTGTCCCATCCCATCCCACCTCACTGACACACATGTCACTGTCCCATCTCACCCCAACCCATCCCAGTCCCATCCCAATCCCATCCCATCCCAATTTCATCCCATCTCATCCATCCCATGGATCCCATCCCATGGATCCCACCCCATGGATCCCATCCCCTGGGCAGTTTGGTGTTCCCCTGGCCTTGCCCGTGGTCCTGCTGTGACAGATCTGGCTGTGGGGTGCAGCAGGTCCCTGGCTTTGGCTGTGGTGGGGAGCAGGGCAGGGCCCTGTGTGGGTCCCCAGGGTGCCATGTGGTGCTGTGGTGCCCTGGAGTGGAGGAAATCACTCCCTAGGGTGCCATGGGGTGCTTTGGGGTGCCGTGCATCACTCTCAGGGGTGCTGTGGGGTGCCATGTGTTGCTCCTTGGGGTGCCATGGAGTGCAGTGGTGCCATGGGGTGCAGTGAACCACTCCCCGGGGTTCTGTGGGTGCAGTGACTCTATCCTTGGGGTGCTATGGGTACAGTGACTCCATCCTTGGGGTGCTGTGGGGTGCAGTGAATCACTCCCCGGGGTGCTGTGGGTGCAGTGACTCTATCCTTGGGGCGCTATGGGTGCAGTGACTCCATCCTTGGGGTGCTGTGGGGTGCAGTGAATCACTCCCCGGGGTGCTGTGGGTACAGTGACTCCATCCTTGGGGTGCTATGGGTGCAGTGACTCCATCCTTGGGGTGCTGTGGGGTGCAGTGAATCACTCCCCAGGGTGCTGTGGGTGCAGTGAATCACTCCCCGGGGTGCACCACGGGGCTGGCTCACAGCTGCTGACCACCCCAGGGTCCCCCCTCCATTTTTAGGTCTGTTTTTAGGATCCGCCCAGCTCTCAGCGGCACTTCATCCCCCCGAGTGCCCCAGATCCCGGTGGCGGTGGCTCCCAGAGCTGTGGCACGTGTGGCCAGGCGCTCCTCCCGCAGAGGCCAAATATTTCACCCCTAAATTACAACTCCGGAGATGAGGTCAAGGCCACGGTGGTTTCGGCACAACCATCTGTCGGAGGCGAAATTGCGTAGCCCGGGGACGCCCACCGTGTTCCTGGCCCCCCTGGCAGCAGCTCCCACGCTGAGCGGGGCTCGGCGCCCCCCCTCGCCGTGAGTCAGGGTGGGGGGCGCAGAAGGTGGGGGTGACTCACGGCCGCCGCTCCTGTCCCCTCTGAGTCAATCCCGGAGTTGTTCCCTGGGTGCTGGGAAGGAGGAGGAGGAGAAGGAGGAGGAGGAGGAGGAGGAGCGCGGTGGTGGCAGTGACTCAAAGTGACAACAACAATAATAATACGCTGCGGCACTTGTCACGGGAGAGGCGCTTGGACGGGGTCCCTCGTGCGTCCCCAGCGCCGCCGGCGCACGAGGGACCCCGGCCAAGGCGGGGGGTGTCACCGCCGCACGCGGGGTCACCTCGGGACGGGGGGGGGACTGCAGTGACGGTGTCCCCCGCTCGCCACCGCCGCCGGGGCTGCGGGGGACCCCGCTCGCCGTCACCTAAAATGGCCGGTTAGGTCCCTGCAGGCTCCCGGCTGCGGCACGGCACCGCCGAGGTCCCTAAATATATTTAAAAAAAAAAAAAAGGAAAAAAAAAAAAAAAAAAAAGGAAAAAGAAAAAAGGCGGGATTTCGGGTGGGTTTTCCATTTTCGTGCCGGTGGCTGCCTCGTGTCTCGCCCAGCCGGCGCAGGTAACCTACTTCGGAACGCCTCTGCCGCCGCGGCGAGCGTGACTCGCCGGTGCTGCCGTGCGGGAGCGGCACCGCGGGCTGCGCCGGGGGCCCCCGCCCGCCCGCTCAGCGCCGCCGGGGACACGCCGGGCACGGCGGCCGCTCCTGCCCCGCCGCAACGCCGGCCGCGGGGCCGCCACCGCCGCCGAGCCCGGGCCGGCCGGGGCATGCCGCCGAGGACGGGGCCGGCGGCCTGAGGCGAGGGCACGGTGCCGAGCCCCCCGTGCCGTCCCGTGCCGTCCGGTGCCGTCCCGCAGCGCCGCGGCCAGCCAGCGCAGCCCGGTAAGAGCGCGGGCGGCGGGGCCGAGGTGCCGCACGGTCCCTCCGGCGGGGCCCCGCGGGGTTGGGCAGCGGGAGGCGGCCGGGCCGCCGCGGCTCCCCGGCTTTGTTCGGCGGCCGGAGCCGCCGCGGGGTTTGTGCGCAGAACAACTATTTTTAGAGCATTTGGAGACCATGTTGGCTGGAAGCGAATCAAAGCCGAGAGCTGCCCCTTCGGCAGCGCCAAGCGGGCTCGGCCGCCGCCGCACCGGGCGGCCTGGGGGGGAATCGGTCGCCTCCTGGGGCTGCCGGAGGGACCCCGGTGCCGTGGGGGGCCGGGGGCTGCGGGCGGTGCCGGCGGCACGGCGGAGACCCCCGGCTGCGGGACCCCCGCGCCCCGCGGCGCCTCCGGGCGCGGGGGATCCCCCGAGGTGCCCGGTGTCGCCGCGGTGTCCCCGGGGCTTCCCGGCCGCACGTGTCCGTGCCCGCCCCGGGCTGTGCCGAGGCGCGGCGGGACCGGGCTCCCCGGGGGCATCGGGCACGGTGGGGGGCTCTGCCAGCGGCACCCGGGAGGAGACTCGCGGGGGGAACGTGGGGCCGAGCCGTGCCGTGCCGTGCCGGGCCGAGCCGTGCCGAGCCGTGGGGCTGTGGCACAGCCGCTGACAGGGGGCCAAGAGCGGTGTCCTGGGGGTGCGGGGGGTGCCGGGTGCCAGCCCCTCACCCACGGGCATCGCGGTGCCAGGGGCCAAGTGCCAGGCCGGGGCCGAGTGTCTCCCCGCGGGGAGCTGGCGTGGGCACCCCTGTGCCAGGAAAGGGATGGTGCCAGGGATGGGGCCGGGGCTTCCCCGGGGGCTCCCCGCGCTGCTGAGGGAAGGGGCCGGGGAGCCCCTCCCCAGCGCCCGCTGGCCGGCACGGGGCAGTGCCTGGGGGTACAGCCTGCACCCCACAGCCCCGTGTGGCATCCTGCACCCCCAGGTCCCGCACCCCAACCCTGCGGCCCCATCCCGCACCCACGTCCCCTCCCCTGCCCCATCCTCCCCCCGGGCCGGCCCAGCCCGCCGGAGGGGCCGTTCGGGGGGCACGGCGCAGGGAGGGCTGAGCTCCCCCACCTGTCCCCCAGCCCCCGGCCCGGCACCCCAAATCCCGGCGGATCCCCGTGCCTGTGTCGGGGGGCGGCTGCAGCCCCCCCAGCAGCAGCCCCCGCCGCACGGGCCGCGGGCCGGGGGGGTGTGTTGGGGTGGGAGAGGTGCTGAGAGCGGCGTCCTGCCCTCCCCGAGCCCCCCCGAGCCCCCCGCCCGCCGCTGGGAACGGCTGCGGCTGGAAAGCTCTAGAAACAAATTGCAGCTCCGGTGCCAAAGGCAACAGCAGCCCCGGCCATGGCGAATGCAGCGTTTGCCATAGCAACAGGTGCCGGCTGGCGCCTCCCCCGCGGCCCCCCCGGGCCCCCGCAACCGGCCCCCGGCCCCCCGCGGCCGGCACCCCGCACCCGGGACCCCGCACCCCGCACCCCACAGCGTGTCCCGCACAGCCAGCACCCCCCCGGACCATCCCCCAGGTCCCTGCAGCCAGCACCCACAGCCAGCACCCCCTCGGCCCCCCCCCGGTCCTGCACCCTGCACTTTGCGCCCCACAACCCTGCACCTCCCTGTCCCCCCGCTGCCGGCACCCTATAGCCTGCCCCCAGCACCCCACACATCCTACACCGTGCAGACCCCCGTACCCCACACCCTGCGCCCCAAACCCTGCCCTGTGCCCCCTGCACCTCTCACAGCCCGCACCAGCTGTCCTGCACCCCCCGCCCCACACCTTGTACCCTGCACCCCACAGCCCTGCTGCCCCCGCATCCTGCACCCCACTAAAGGCACCCCTCGGACCCCACACTGCACACCCCCCCTCCCTGCACCCCCAAACGTGCACTGGGCACCCCGTGCTGTGCAAAGGGCACCCCACAGTGAACCTCGTCTGCTGGGTGCACCACACCACAGTGTGCACCCATCCCCCTGTGCCGTGCGCCCCATGCCACGGGCCCCGGGCCCCACAGCACGGACACTGCGCCCCACAACTGCACCCCTTCGGGCTCCCCGTGCCCCACAGCGCTCCACACGCTGCACCCCACGCCGTGCACCCCTCTGCACACACCCTGCACCCCAAACCCACAGCCCGCAGCCCAGCGCGCACCCCGCGGGCCGGGGCTCGGCCACCGCCGGGCTCGGGCGGGGAAGGAGCCCAGCCCGGCCGAGTCAAGGCTGTGGCGTGTTAATAATTGCCGGGGCTGGGGCCGGGCCGGGGGGCGGCGGGGCGGGAGCACCCCCTCACCCCCGTCCCTCTCCGCTTCCCGCAGGGGCAGGAGGATCCAGGCAGGCGGCGGGGGACGGCTCCCGGACCCCTCCTCGGCGCAGCGGGGCCCGCTCAGGTGCTGAAGAGGCGGCGGCCGCCCGGCCCCGAGGCGCACGATGCCGTCCAGCGGGACCCTGGACGCCGGCAGCCCCGCGCCCAGCCGCGAGGCGCTCGACACGCACAAGGTACCGGGGCTGCGGGGGCCCTGCGCCCGTCCCAGCCCGTGCCGGGCCCCGCGGGGCGCCGGGCTTCGGCAGCAGAAGGGGCGGCGGGGCCCCTGCGCCACACCCCAGCCCCTTGCGGCGGAGGGGAGCGCGGGGCCGGGCGGGGGCGCCGGGAGAGGCCTGAGCCGCGGCCGGGATTAGCGCGGATTGAGCTATTCCTGGCGCTGGGGAGTGCGCAGAGACCTGCTGTCACCTCCCGGCTGCGGGCAGAGCCGGGCCGAGGCGGCTGGCAGGGCGGGGGGAACCCCGCGAGGGCGGTGTCCCCCAGGATGGGGCATGTCCCGGCCCCGGAGCGTGTGCTGGGTTCATGCTCTGTGCTGCGTGGTGGCCCTGTCACCCTCGTGCCAGCGCTGCGCCCCCTTCATGGGGGTCCCGCCTATCCCGGGGGTCCCTGCACCTCCTCCATGTGTGACACCAGGCTCAGGAGGGCCAAGTGGCCGGGCCAGGGTGGCCGCTCCGTGCCAGGGCTGGCAAAGCCATTGCTCTTCCTGTGGGGCAGTGTCCAGCAGCGCAGGGCAGGGCTGGTCCAGGCGTGGGTACCGGGGCTGCGGCCAGCTGGACACCGGCCACTGCGGCCACCGCCAGGTCGAGGTCATCCCAGTTCCTGCTGGCCGGCTGGGTCACACTGCTCTGGCACACGGGTGCTCCCCATCCTCCAGCCATTGCTCCCGGTGGCCGGGGAGCTGGGTGGTGTGTCCCCTGGGATGTGCCCGTGTGCCCACTGGGATATGCCCGTGTGTCCCCTGGGATGTGCCGTGTGTCCCCTGGGATGTGCCGTGTGTCCCCTGGGATGTGCCCGGCCCATTCTTGGCACAGTTGAGGTCACAGGTACCCTGAGGGGACCGGGTCGGTCTCTCCTTGCCCCACAGTTGCAGGAGCCAGGAGCGGGGTGGATGTGCAGCCCCCCAGCTTTGGGGTGGTTCTGGGGGCACATGGGGTGCAGGGCAGAGCCGGGGCAGTGTCTCTGCAGCCCCGGGCCCAGGGCAGAGCCGAGGCAGTGTCTCCGCAGCCCCGGGCACAGGGCAGAGTCTCTGCAGCCCCGGGCACAGGGCAGTGTCTCCGCAGCCCCGGGCACAGGGCAGAGTCTCCGCAGCCCCGGGCACAGGGCAGAGTCTCCGCAGCCCCGGGCACAGGGCAGAGCCAGGGCAGTGTCTCCGCAGCCCCGGGCACAGGGCAGAGCCGAGGCAGCCCCGGGCACAGGGCAGAGCCGGGCAGTGTCTCCGCAGCCCCGGGCACAGGGCAGAGTCTCCGCAGCCCCGGGCACAGGGCAGAGTCTCCGCAGCCCCGGGCACAGGGCAGAGCCGAGGCAGTGTCTCCGCAGCCCCGGGCACAGGGCAGAGTCTCTGCAGCCCCGGGCACAGGGCAGAGTCTCCGCAGCCCCGGGCACAGGACAGAGTCTCCGCAGCCCCGGGCACAGGGCAGAGTCTCCGCAGCCCCGGGCACAGGGCAGAGTCTCCGCAGCCCCGGGCACAGGGCAGAGTCTCCGCAGCCCCGGGCACAGGGCAGAGCCGGGCAGAGTCTCCGCAGCCCCGCACCCCCGGGCCGTGCCGGTGCCCGGCGCTGGCAGCTGCCGCCCAGCGCTGTCCCGGGCTGACCCCGCGGGACGCGGCGTCGCCTCCCCCGCGGCCACACGCCGAGGTCACCCGTGCCGAGGGCGGCCGCTGCCCGCGGGGCCGGCGGGGAGGAGCCGCCCCCGACACCTCCGGCGGGCCGGGTCGGGTCGGGCCGGGGCCGGTGGCCCGGGGCAGGTCTCCGTTGCCGGTGTCCCCGCGGGGCCGCGGGCCGGGCCGTGCTGCCGGTGCCGCGGAGCGGGGCTGGAGGCGCAGGCAGCACTGCGTCATGCCGCAGCTCAGCCCGCCGCGCTCGGCCGCCGTTCCCTCCGGCTTGTTGCTTGGCAGCGGCGCAGGAGCAGCACCGGGGACGTGCCACGGAGCCCCGCGGGCCGGGCGGCGGGCACGGGGGGACGGAGGGATGGATGGATGGATGGATGGATGGATGGATGGATGGATGGATGGATGGATGGATGACTCAGCTCCCGGCGGGATGCGGGCGGCGCGGGGGCTGCGGCACCGGCCCCTCCGGGCTGGGGGAGCAGAGCCCCCCTGGAGCCCTTTGCCCAGCCCTGCTGCTGCCCAGGCTGCGCCCCCACTCCTGCTCTGCTCTTTTGGGGTGCCGGCTGTGCTCCGGGGACGGTTCTCTGTCCTGATAGGTGCTGGAGGTGTCTCCGTGGTTCCACAGCAGGGATATCGCTGTCCCCTCACCATGGCAGCCCTCGGGCCAGCTCTGTCCCTCCATCTTTTCACCCTGGAGCCTCCTGGCCTCTCTGGCACCCGCTGGGTGCTCCCCAGCCGCGTCCTCTCCTAGCCATGGGAGGCGTGGCTACCACCTGGTGCACTTGGCACCCCCAAATCTTTCATGTACATCCAGTGTAAATGCTGCCAGGGCGAGTTGAACTGTGGTGAGGGACGGCAGCCAGGGCAGCCCTGGGCCAAAGGGACAGGTACTGGGGTTTCAGCGGGGCTGGGCTGGACCCCTGGGCTCCTTGGTGCTGCCCTGGCTTTGCAGCACAGCAAGGCACAGGGGCAGGGACCCCCAGAATCCCCATCAGGCACTTCTGCATCAGGATGGTGCTGGATCTGGGATCCTGACATCGTCCTTGGACCTGTCCCAAAACTCTCCAGCCGCGATGGCACTGGGGAGTGGGCCCCAGCTCTGGTAGAGCCCCCTGCATGCTGTGGGGTCCCCTGTCCTCATTCAGCCCTGGTGATGGCAGCAGGTGCCAGGGCTGGGGGGTCCCCACACGGGACTGGGGGGTCCCCACACGGGGCTGGGGGTCCCCACACGGGACTGGGGGGTCCCCACACGGGGCTGGGGGGTCCCCACACGGGGCTGGGGGGTCCCCACACGGGGCTGGGGGGTCCTTGCAGGGCTGGGGGGGTCTGTGCAGAGGGCTGGAGGCCGCCCAGCCCCACAGGCAGGCGAGCGGGGCTGGGACAAACACTGTTCTGGAGGGACACCGTGGGGGCTGGGGACAGAGCTGCACGTGGCTCCTGTGCATCCCACATGCGCCAAGAGCAGGCAGGGCAGACGGGCAGCAATGGGCACGGGGATGCAGATGAGTCTGGGCTGGGTGGCACAGAGGGAGCTGCTCTGGGGACCGCGGCTGCGGGCACCACGGCCAAGGGGCACCAGAGCCCTGGGGCACAGCGTGTCCCAACGCCATGCTGGACCCACAGGCACGTCCCAGCTGCATCCCGATGGTGCTGCTGCCCCAGCTCGGGGGGACACAGGGCAGGAATGTGGCTGGCTCTGGCGCCCGCCGGGGTGCGGGGCCGCGCAGCTGCAGCTGGATGCCGGCGCTGTCTGGCTGCCAGCCCCATCCCCTCCCTGGCCTCTCCCTCACCAGCCCCCCACCGGCCTCTCCTCCTTCCCCTGCTCCCCCTCCGTGGCCTCTTCCTGCTTGGCTGCTGCCGCCGAGATCTTCTGGGGCTCAGGTGAAAGCCACCCCGCGCCGTGCCGGGGCCTCGCACCCGCCTTTCCCCCCGGTACCCCCGGTGCCCGGCCGGGGCCCCCGGCACGGCGGCTGTCGGCGCTGCCGTGGCCTCGGCACGGGAGCAGGTTCATTTCCTGGAGCCCTGTTCCTGCCACACCGCCATGCTGGCACATGCGTGCTGCCAGCGCCAGGGCCACCGCACCGGGGACAGGGCACCGGGGACAGCTGCTCCGGGCCACGGCGGGCTCCCCGAGGCTGGCAGCTGCCTGCTCCAAGGGCAGCCGGCTCCTGCTGCTGGCCCTTGTCCCCAGGGAGCCTCATGGCTGCCTGCAGGCCCCTGCTGCGACGTGTCCACACGGCCCTGGCTGTGTTCCCTGGGGCAGGAGCCCCTACCCTGAGCCTGCAGGGCTTGGGGGGGTGGCAGCAGTGGCACAGGGCATGACGGTCACCCCTGAGGCTCCCAGGCCCACATCAGCCTGTGCCACAGCCCAGGTGTGGCAGGAGCCACCGTCACCCTCCTCAGTGTCCCGGTGCTGCCGTCCTGACGATGCCACAAGGCTCCTGGCCGGGCAGGTCCCCCTGCGGTGCCAGCGGGATCTGGGCAGGAGCAGAGCCGTGCCCAGCCCCAGCCCGTGACCGTCCTCTCTGTGTCCGGCCCGCAGGGGGAAGAGGAGCCCGAGGAGAACCCCAGCAAGGAGGAGAAGCAGGAGCCGGGGACGCCCATGAGGAAAGCCGGGCGGCCCGGGAGGAAGCGCAAACATGCCCAGGTGAGCCAGGGCCAGGCGGGGGGCGGTGGGTGTCCCCCCGGGGGCTGTCCTGCCCTGCGGTGGTGACACACCTCAGCTCCTGGCTGCCCCGTGTGCTGAGCCAGAGGAGAGCCCAGAGCAGCCAGAGGAGCTGTTCCCTCCCCAGGGCCCCCAGTGAGCCCTCCTGTGCCCGCTGGCACCATCCCGCTCCGTGTGGCTCCACTCGAGGAGCATTCACTCCCTGGGGCCTCTGAGGGCCTCCCTGGCTCCTGCCCACAGGTGATGCCCACCCAGCACTCCGGGCTGGCTCAGCTCTCACAGGGTCACGGGCGCCTGGGGAGTCACAGGGTGCTCAGGGGTGCTTTGGCACAGGGCACAGGGGGCTGAGGGCAATCGTGGCTCATCCCTTTCGAGCCACGGTGTGTCCCAGTGCCATTGGAGAGCCTCAGTGGCTCCCTCCTTGTGGGGTGGCCAGGTGGCACACGCTGAATTCAGTGTGAGTGGAGGAGCAGGTTCCTCTGGATGCTGAAGGCCCAGGGGGAAGGTGTCCTTACTCTCCCAGGCTCACACAGTGTCCCCAGTCCTCATTCCACAGGAGGGGACAGAGGGGTGACAAACAGGCCCACAGTGATGAGTGGGCCAGGGGAACGAGCAGAGCCTGGGGGACAAACAGAGCTGAGGCACCTTCACTCTTAGAAGGCTGCAAATCCTTTTTTGGACAAGTTTCTGGCAGCCGAAAGGGTTAATCCCGTGCTGGGACGTTCCCGGTCCGAGCTGCCCGTCCCGGTGATCCCTGATCCGTGCCCTGCGGGTGCCAGGGCCCCGGGAAGGCCGGGGCAGTGTCGGCTGGGCGTGCGGGGCTGTGCTCCCGGGCCGGGAGGAACGTGCCGGGGCGGGGGGAGCCGCCGCGCTGGAAGAACAATGCTGGCACGGGAGCAAGGGACAAGCTGCAGGAACAGCCGGGGCCTGGGAGCCGGGAGGGCTCCGGCCAGCAGAGCCGGCGGCCCCAGGAACCCCCCAGCACGAGGAAGGGATGGCAGCAGTGCCAGGACACCTGAAGGGATGGCAGCAGTGCCAGGACACCTGAAGGGATGGCAGCAGTGCCAGGACACCTGAAGGGATGGCAGCAGTGCCAGGACACCTGAAGGGATGGCAGCAGTGCCAGGGCACCAGGCACGTCCTGCCCCGCAGCTGGGAGTGGGTGCCTGTCCCTGTGTGCCCCAGCACAGCCGCACTGTGCCCGTGCTGGTGCCGGTGCCGGTGCCGGTGTCAGAGCTGGCCCTCTGGCCAGCAGCTCCCAGTGCCAAGAGGGCAGAGCTGGCGTGGCCAGCCCCAGGCACTGCCAGGAGCCCAGGGAAGCCCCTACGGATGTGAGCTACTAAAAATATCCCCCTGAGGAGAGCCCGGGGGCACCAGGGCAGGCTGAGAGGAGCTGGCACACGCCATGGGCACCAGGCTGGCTCTGGGGGTGCCACCCTGGGGTCCCCGTGCCCGGGGTGCTGGTGGGCAGGCCAGAGGGGCTGAGCAGCCACCCTGCCCCGTGCTGGTCAGCGCTGTGAGAGGACACAGGGTGGCAGAGGGGGGACTGGCAGGGGGCGGGTTGGGCACAGCCCTGTGGGGACGGGTGTCACGGTATCAGGGAGCTGTGCCAGGCCACGCCCAGCCGTGCCAGGCTGTCCTGTGGTGTGCCACGCTGAGCCATGCAGTGCCAGGCCATGCAGTGGCATGTCGTGGCTCCGAGGCCAGTGTCCCCAGTCCCAGCTGCGCCTGGCAGAGGGACACTCCTCAGCGGGGTGGCTCTGTGGGTGCTGCCGTGGGTGACGGGGGCACCTTCCCTGAGCTGGGGTGGCCACAAGAGTCCCCAAGCCTGACCCCCGTCATCCCTGTTCGGGGAGTGTCCCCAGTGTCCCCCTGTGTCCCCAGGGCAGCGGGGAGGGCACGGGGCCATCAGCCCCGCGGGCTCCCGGCACAGCAGCCGCCTTGGCGGGGCCCCAGCGGAGGGCAGGGAGCCGGAGAAAGGCAGCGCTTGTTCCCAGGGCCCGGCGGCCAGAGGAAGCGGTGGGTGGGTGCGCAGGAAGGCTCCGCCGCCGGCCCTTCTCGGGGACAGGGACGGCCCCGCAGCGCCGGGAAGGGGACAGGCCACCACGGGGTGGGTCCCGCACCGCGCTTCCCCCGGCCCGGGGCGAGTGGCAGCACCGGGACGTGCCGGTGGCACGGGGCCCGGGGAGCTGGGCTCCGCTCCCGGCGCAGGTAGGGGAGCTGGGGTGCCACGTTCGGCCGGGGCAGCTGTGGAGGGGCTGGCACGGGCTGTGGGGTGCACGGGGAACGCCAGGGCATGGCGCCCGTGGGGCTGGGTGGGCTGCGGGTCCCTGTCCCCGCAGGATGTCATGGCAGGGGACATGTGCCTGTCCTGTCCCAGCGCTGGCGTCCCAGCCCCTCCTGCCCTGCACGGCTCCTGGGCATTGTGCGGTGACAGTCAGGCCCGGTGCCACCACCAGAGCCTGGCAGCACCAAAGGAGCCTGTGCCACTGTGTCCCCAGCACCCCACACCAGCTGAGCCCCCCAGGACCCATCCCTGCCCTGCCGAGTTCCCACAGCCCCAGAGACACCCCAGAGACACCCCAGAGACACCCCGGAGCCACCCCAGAGCCACCCCAAAGACACCCCAAAGACACCCCAGAGACACCCCAGAGCCACCCCAGAGCCGCCCCAAAGACACCCCAGAGCCACCCCAGAGCAGCCCCAGAGCCACCCCAGAGACACCCCAGAGACAGAGACACCCCAGGGACACCCCAGGGACACCCCAGAGCCACCCCAGAGACACCCCAGAGCCACCCCAGAGACACCCCAGAGCCACCCCAAAGCCACCCCAGAGCCACCCCAGAGACACCCCAGAGCCGCCCCAGAGACACCCCAGAGCTGCCCCAGAGCCGCCCCAGAGCCACCCCAGAGTCACCCCACAGACACCCCACAGACACCCCAGAGACAGAGACACCCCAGAGACACCCCAGAGACACCCCAGAGACACCCCAGAGACACCCCAAAGACACCTCAGAGACACCCCAGAGCCCTGCAGCCGCCCCGAGTGTCCCACAGCCCCGCAGCCCCGCAGCCGTGGCTCCAGCAGCCCCCACGCTGCAGCACATCCCCGGCCTTCCCGCTTCCTCCCGGGGCCCCTGCGATTGTTCTCGGCACGGATGCGGCCCCGGGCGGAGGCGGGACCCCCGGGAGCCGCCCCGGGGAATGGCACCGGGGACCCTCAGGGCGAGCTGGGGGTGCTGCTGCGCCAGGGACACGGGGTGCATCCGTGGGGCTGGTGGGGACTTTGCTCCCTGGCATCCATCCTGCCCTGCTTCCAGCTCCCTGTGCTGCTGCCAGGCCACGCTGAGGTGTCCCTGCTGCCACCCCATCCCCTGGTGGGTGTCAGGTCCTCCCGGGGCTGCGGTATCCCCTGGCTGGGCACACCAAGGTCTGGCCTTCAGCCTCTGACAGCCCAGGGGTGCCCTCGTTCATGGGGTGCCACAGCAGTCCAGTGGCACCCGTGTCTGCTCGGGGCACCGTGCCCTCCCCGGGGTCCAGGCCTGGTGCAGCCAGGGTGGGCAGAGGCCACAGCGGTGCTGCTGGAGTCCCCTGAGCCCCAGCACCCCTCCCTGGTGTCCCCTCACCCCTCCCTTCCCGGCTCCAGGCATGTGGCAGTGCTGGGTAGGGGGAGCAGGAAGCAGCAGAGGTGGCAGTGGCCAGGGGGACATGCCATGCTGGGGACACCAGGGGGTCCTGTGCCCTGTGGCACAAATGGGGACCTCGGGGAGGACAGACTGCCTGTCACCTGCCATTCCCCTCAGTGGCAGCAGCCCCTCACCGGCCCCTGCTCTGAGCCCCCTGGCTCACACCAGCAGTGCCATGTCCCCTCCCTGGGCCCTGTCACCAAATGGGCCATCGTGGCACCGTCATTCACTGGGGAACAGGCAGGAGGGTCCCTGTGGCCAACTGCCCACCGTGCCACCCTGGCATCACGCCATGCCACCCTGTCACCACACCGTGCCACCCTGTCACCATGCCCTGTCACCACACCGTGCCACCCTCCTGTGCTGCGGGAGGACACCAGGGGCACCAGGAGGGAGTGGCAGCACCTCCATGTGTCTGTCTGGAGCGCTCAGTGCCAGTGCTGGGGTGGCACCAGGGTGTCACCCTGTGCCCGTGGCAGCAGTGCCAGTGCCCGAGCAGCTCCACGGGGCTGGAGTGGTGAGTTCCGAGGGAAGGGGTGTCCCAGCACCTCCCAGGAGGGCACCAAGAGGGGTGACAGCGGGGCTGTGCCCGCCCTGCCAGGGCTGTGCCAGCGCCAGCTCTGCAGGGCCACGGCAGCACTGTCACTGTCCCTGGCCACGGAAACACTGGGCTGTGCCAAGCTGTGCCAGGCTGTGCCATAGCCCTGCCCGGGCTGGCTGCATGGCAGGGTGCCACGATGCCATCCCTGCCCTGTGGCACTGTCTGCCTGGGGCTCCTGCCGGGGCTGGCACACGTGGGTGCTGGCACAGCCACCCCAGAGCTGGGGCTCAGCCCCTGCCGTGTCCCTGTGCCCGGCGCTGGGGACAGCGACACGTGTCCTGCACTGCTGGTACTGTCACACACATGTCACAGACACACTTTCACACACACGTGTCAGACACACCTGTCACACACACACCTGTCACACACACACACCTGTTGCATACACACGTGTCACACACACCTGTCACACACACACACTTGTCACACACAACCTGTCACACACACCCCTGTCACACACACACCTGTCACACACAACCTGTCACACACACATGTCAGACACACACCTGTCACACACACACCTGTCACACACACATGTCAGACACACACCTGTCACACACACCTGTCACACACAACCTGTCACACACAATCTGTCACACACATCTGTCACACACAGACTTGTCACACACATTTGTCACACACACACCTGTCACACACACACCTGTCACACACACCTGTCACACACACACACCTGTTGCACACACATGTCACACACACCTGTCACACACACACCTGTCACACACACCTGTCACACACACACCTGTCACACTCACACATGTCACACACACACACCTGTTGCATACACACGTGTCACACACACGTGTCACACACACACGTGTCATACACACCTGTCACACACATTTGTCACACACATTTGTCACACACACACCTGTCACACACACACTTGTCACACAGAGACCTGTCACACACACCTGTCACACAGAGACCTGTCACACACACTTGTCACACACACACCTGTCACACACACATCTGTCACACACACCTGTCACACAGAGACCTGTTGCATGCACACCTGTCACACACACCCCCCTGTCCCATGTGCCCACAACAAGGGCTCCCTTGCTGTCCCCTGCTGTCCTCTCACCCCAGGGTGGTGGCACAGGTGCACCAGGCAGGGTGGGCAGTGGCAGTGTCCCCTCTGCCCACAGGGCACTGGACACGCAGGGCACATCCCAGCATGTTCTGGTCTGGATGGCACCATGGCCCCGTGTCCTGTCCCCAGAGGGTTGTGGCACCTTGCTCTGAAGGTGTCATGTCCCTCTGTCCTGGTCCTGGGTCCTCAGCTTTCTGTGGCTCCATGTCCTGGTCCTTATGGTGTGTCACCTTTTGTTATATTCCTGAGGGTGTCACGGCATTTGTCATTGTCCCAAAGGTATCCTGCCACTCTGTCCATGTCCTGAGGGTGACACTGTGTCCTGGTCCATGAGGATGTCACACACCCCTGTGTGTTCCAGTCCTGAGTGTGCCATGGCAGAGTGTCCTTGTCCTCAGGGTGACACAGCAGCGTGTCCTGGCCAAGAGGGTGCTGTGACACTGTGTCCTGGTCCCAACAACAGGCAGCTGTCACCCCTGGCGTGCAGGAGGTGGGACTGGGACTTTTCAGGGTGTGCTGTCCCCCGCCACCAGCACCAACCGCGGCTCCTTCCCGTCCTCTCAGCAGGCAGAGAGCAGTGACACCCCCAAAGACACCGCGGCCGTCCCCAAGTGCCCCCCGCCCTGCCCCGAGGCCAGTCCCGCCGAGCCGCTGCCCAACGGGGACGTGGAGGGGGACGCCGAGGAGGCCGGAGGGAGCCCCAAGGGCGGCCGGCCCGAGGAGGACGAGACGGAGAGCCTGGCGGACGGAGAGACGGGCCGGGCGCTGGAGAACGGCCGCTGCACCCCCAAGGAGGGCCTGGACGCCCCGGCCGATGAGGGTGAGCTGGCCCCTTCCGACCCCCAGAAGAAACGCGGGAGGAGGAAACTCCTGGAGGCCACAGAGAAAAGTAAGAGCTCAGCGTTGGGGGCTCCCCACCCCGGGGCACAGCCCCCCAGGGATCCCCGCCGTCCTGCTCTGCGAGGGCTCCGGGCTGGGCAGGAGGAGGAGGAGGAGGAGGAGGAAGGGCTGAGCCCCTCCGTGCCATGTGGGATTTGGGGTGGGGGCAGCAGGTGGGAGTGGAGAGGCTGTGCCCTCCTGCTGGTCCCATATCCCATCGTGGCCTTTCCTGATGACAGGGACAGGGACCCCAGTGCTCGTGCTCGGTGTCCCGTGGTGCCAGCACAGCCCTGCCCAGCTGTGACAGCTCCCCGTGGCAGCCCTGCCCGTGCTGGGGCCACGGGAGGTGCTGGCCCTGTGCCACGGAGCAGGCAGGGCAGAGGGGCCAGCACCCTGCTGAGGGGTCACTCCCAGCACCCAGCCCAGCACCGGGGGTCCCGGGGGTCCCCAGGGCATTTCTGGGCCACGTCAGGAGGTGCCCAGGTAGTGCAGCCACCCCCTAGCACCAGGCCCAGCGCCGGGTCCCCAGGACACGAGGAGGGACAGGGACAAGCTGGGGAAAGCCCGCGGAGCACCCTGTGATGCTGCAGGGCTGGGGCGCCTCTGCTGGGCTCAGGCTGAGGGAGCTGCGGCTGATCAGCCCCGAGCAGAGCGGGCCCCGGGGATCCCCCTGGGCTGTGACACCTCTGGAGAGGGTCTGCAGGTGACCCCGGGGATCCCCCCGTGCTGTGACACCTCCGGGGAGGGGTCTGCAGGTGACCCCGGGGTGCCCGGTGATCCCCCCGGGCTGTGACACCTCCGGGGAGGGTCTGCAGGTGACCCCGGGGTGTCCGGGGATCCCCGCGGGCTGTGACACCTCCGGGGAGGGTCTGCAGGTGACCCCGGGGTGTCCGGGGATCCCCGCGGGCTGTGACACCTCCGGGGAGGGTCTGCAGGTCACCCCAGGGTGCCCGGGGACAGGATGAGAGGCCACAGCACAGGCTGGACCCTAGAGGGTCCCCCTGGACCTCAGGACTCCCCTCTCAGCATTCCCAGCTCTGGCACTTGGGCCTTCCTGAGTGGAATCATCACAGAGACTGACTGGCCATGCCGAGGCACTGGTGGTGCCAGCGAGGGTCTGGGATGGACAGCGGAGAGCTGGGATGGAGCTGGAAGAGGCTGGGATGGAGCTGGGGCAGGCAGGGGTGGCAGAAGCAGGCAGGGACGGAGCTGGCAGAGGCAGGGATGGAGCTGGCAGAGGCAGAGGTGGCAGAAGCAGGCAGGGATGGCAGAAGCAGGCAGGGATGGAGCTGGCAGAGGCAGGGATGGAGCTGGCAGTGGCAGGGATGGCAGAAGCAGGCAGGGATGGAGCTGGCAGAGGCAGGGGTGGCAGAAGCAGGCAGGGATGGAGCTGGCAGAGGGAGATTGGCAGAAGCAGGCAGGGATGGAGCTGGCAGAGGCAGGGATGGAGCTGGCAGAGGCAGGGATTGCAGAAGCAGGCAGGGATGGCAGAAGCAGGCAGGGATGGAGCTGGCAGAGGCAGGGGTGGCAGAAGCAGGCAGGGATGGAGCTGGCAGAGGCAGGGATTGCAGAAGCAGGCAGGGGTGGCAGAAGCAGGCAGGGATGGAGCTGGGGCAGGCAGGGATGGAGCTGGGGCAGGCAGGGATGGCAGAAGCAGGCAGGGATGGAGCTGGCAGAGGCAGGGATGGAGCTGGAAGAGGCAGGGATGGCATAAGCAGGCAGAGATGGCAGAAGCAGGCAGGGATGGAGCTGGCAGAGGCAGGGATGGAGCTGGCAGAGGCAGAGGTGGCAGAAGCAGGCAGGGATGGAGCTGACAGAGGCAGGGACGGAGCTGGCAGAGGCAGGGATGGAGCTGGCAGAGGCAGAGGCAGCTCGGCTGCCTGGCAGGATGGATGGATGAGCTGCACGCTGCAGATGCTGCCGCAGTCACGAGGCGCAGCCGCGGGAGCGCCGCAGCCGCGGCCGGGGGGAGCGGGGAGCGCCGGCGCACGCTGATGCGGGCCCGGGGCGGCCGGACACGCCGGGAGTGCCGTGGGAGCCGTGCCCGGGAGCCCCGGGAGGGCCCGGGGGAGCCGTGACGCTGCCGGCAGCTCGGCCCCTCCCGCAGGGAGCCATTCCCAGCGCTCCGGCCGTGGGGTCACCGGCACCTTCCAGCGCCGGGCTCGGCTCCTGCCCGACCCTCCCCTGTCCTTCCTCCCTCCCGGCCGGGGCTCGGCGGGCATCCCGTGCCTGGGACGAAATCCCCACTTCACTCAGTTCCCCCTCAGTATGACCAGTCCCAGCGACAGAGGGGACCAACATCTGAGAACAGGCCCCCTCTCCCGTGCCTCAGTTTCCCCACCTGAGATCCCTGTGGCTGCGGGCAGCACCGGGAGGATGGGATGGATGCCTGGGCATAGCTGGAGGACACACACACTCCTGTTCCCCAGTGTCCCAAGGTGTCCCCTACCATCCCAGTGTCCTGCAGTGTGCCACACCACCCTGCAATGTCCCCCCTTGTCCCAAATTCTCCCTTGTTCCCCCACGTCCCCTGCTGTCCCCAGCACTCAGAGCAGAGCTCTGGGCTGCTCTCCTCCTCAGGCCTCGCTGCTTTGGGGGGCTGCAGCTGCCATGGGGGGCTGGATCAGCCGCAGGGAGCCATCCCGGTGTCCCACAGGGTGTGTGCCAGGGCGGCCAGTGCCCAGCGGCCAGGGCGAAGCGCCGAGGGGTGCCCGCAGTGGGTGGGAGCCCCCTGCACACCCACCCTGCAGTACCCCCGCTCCCCCGGCGGTTCTCACCCCCCCAAACACCCGGGGTTATTTTTAGCCTCTTTCCTGGCAGCGCCTCGGCACGACCTGCGGCGCGGATGTGCCGAGAGCACAGGAAGCAGCGGGGCTGTGCCGCTTCCCCTGCCCGGGGGGGTCACTGCCCCAGACCCCCAAACCCGCCGGGCCACCAGCGCCTGCGGCACACAGGCAGCACCCGCCCGGAGCACCCCAGGGCCCGGCACAGGGGGACCCCCGGACGGGCTGGGTGGGCTCCATCTCCCCCCCGAGTCCTGGGTGGGCTCCATCTCCCCCCCGAGTCCTGGGTGGGCTCCATCTCCCCCCCAGAGTCCTGGGTGGGCCCATTGCCCTGCGGGGTCCTGGCCCCGCGGCCCCACGCCGACACCTCCTGACGGCCGCTCTCTGTTCCGTGTGCAGGCAAGGACGAGAAGGAGGAAAACAACTTCGACACCCTGAAAATGGAGGCAAGTACGGCCTGGACCCTGCAAGGCTGTGCCCAGGAGATGGGCACGGCCCCACAGCCCACCAGCCAATGCAGTGCTGCTCCTGCCCACAGGCACCATCTCCCCCTGCTCCTTCAGCGTCCATGGCCATGGGGGAGCAGCTCCACATTCCCACAGGATGGGAGTCCTGCTGGGCTCCCACGCCACAACACAGCAGGACACTGGGCAGCACTTGTTGCTGTGCTGGGGACCAGTTGGCACCAGGATGTGCCGAGCCAGTGACCCCTCTCCAGCCCTGCATGGGACGGTGCCTGCCCAGGCTGACCCCTGACCTCCCCTGGGTTCCCTCAGTTCTCTGGGCACAGGGTGTTGGATCTGCTTTGGGGCAGATCCATGCCCAGGTGATGCCCAGCGAGGTGCAGCTGTGTGTGCTGTGATGCCATCGCATCCAGGTCATTGAATCCCAGACTGGTTTGGGCTGGATGGGACCTTAAAGTTCATCGAGTGTGCAGGGACACCTTCCACTAGACCAAGCTGCCCCAAGGCCTGTGCAGTCTGCCCTGGAAGGGTCCCAGGGATGGGGCAGCCACAGCGTCTTTGGGCACCCCGTGCTAGTGTCACCACCCCTCAGGGAACAATTCCTCCCCAGTATCTGGACACCGGGTCCTGGCACACACACACACGGGCCAAGCCAGTTCCTGTGCACACCTGTGCCCAGCCAGGCAGTGCCCCTTGCCCATGTCCCCACGTGTGCCCTCCTGCAGCCCCCCGGGAGGCTCTGCTGTGTCCCCTCTGCTGTCCCCCAGCCCAGCGTGACCCCGCTGTCTCTCTGTGTGTGCAGGGCTCTCGCGGGCGGCTCCGCGGCGGGCTGGGCTGGGAGTCCAGCCTGCGGCAGCGGCCCATGCAGCGGCACACCTTCCAGGCCGGGGACCCCTACTACATCAGCAAGAGGAAGCGGGACGAGTGGCTGGCACGCTGGAAGCGGGAGGTGAGGGCTGGGGCCGGCGGGGGGTGGGCACGGGGCGGGGGCGTTGGTGGCACAGAGCCCGGGCCGGGGCACACGGGGGGCTCGGGTGGGCACACGGGGGGTGTGTGGCACACGTGTGGCCGTGCCCTGGGGCTGGTGCCAAGGGTGCTCCCTGCTGCTGGTGGTGTCACTGCCCCGCTGGCATCCCACGGCCACGGCTCCACTACTCGATCCCGTGTCCCCCGGGGCCGGTGTGCGGGAAGCCATGGGCAACGGGGCTGTCCTTGTCCCGCGGGATGTGCCGCCCATTCCTCCTCATTTCCCTTGTCCCGGTGCTTTCCCTTGTCCCGTGGGATGTGCCGCCCGTTCCTCCTCATTTCCCTTGTCCTGGTGCTTTCCCTTGTCCCGCGGGATGTGCCGCCCGTTCCTCCTCGTTTCCCTTGTCCCGGTGCTTTCCGTTGTCCCGTGGGATGTGCCGCCCGTTCCTCCTCGTTTCCCTTGTCCCGGTGCTTTCCCTTGTCCCGTGGGATGTGCCGCTCGTTCCTCCTCTTTCCCTTGTCCCGGTGCTTTCCGTTGTCCCGTGGGATGTGTCACCCGTCCCCGCTGCTTTCCCGGGGAACCAGCGTGTGACACAGCCGGGCTCCTGGCAGGAGGCTCGGGGTGGCCACAGTGCCGGCGGCTGCTGGTGGCCAGCAGGGACAGGGGCTCCGAGGGTGCCCCGGGGTGCCCCATCACACCCCCTCACCCCATTCTCGGCATTGTCCCCCACTGCCAGCGGGTCTCCCTGGCGATGTGTCCCCTTGTGCCGTGGGGCAGAGGGCATGGCTGCCACAGGGTCCCCATGGGACACAGGCCACAGCTGGTACATTCACAGCGTCCCACAGGGCGTGGGGCATGACCCCCTCCCTCCTCCTGGAAGGGGTCCCCAGGTACAGCCCCCACATCCTGCCCCATCTCGCCGGATCTTTGGCACTGGCAAGTTTCTCTCGATGGAGCTCCCCAAACCATGCGGGGCTTCCAAACCTGTCATTGCTCACTTCTGGGCCATGATTTTGGGGAGCAGAGCTGGCTGGTGGCCCAGTGACCATTCACAGCTGTCCCCATCCCTGGCTGGTGCTGGGGCCGTCCCCCTCTCTGCCACCCACTGCCCGTGTCTCACTTTGGGGACACTCCACACTGTCTGTCCCGGCTGGGGTCACCAGCCCCGCTGTGGTGGGCACAGGGACAACCCAGCCCCCTCCAGCCTGCCCTCCTCTTCCTCATCCCCTCAGCCTCTGAGGGGTGCACCTGGCACAGTGACAGGGACACCTGGAGCCAGCATGGTGACAGGGACACCCAGGGCAGGTGCTGGCCCTCTCATGTCCACACTGGGAGCCCTTAGGCTGAGCCCCCCTACCCTGTGCCGGCTGTGGAGGTGGGGATGGGACGGGCATGGGGTTGGGATGAAGATAAAGGAGATGGGGACGGCAAAGGACGAAGGTGGGAGTGGGATGGGCATGAGGCAGGAACGGTGGCTGAGGATGGAGTGGAATGGAGATGGGATGAGGAAGACGATAAAGATGGAGATGAGGATGGGATAAAGATGGAGATGAGGATGGGATAAAGATGGAGATGAGGATGGGATAAATACGGAGATGAGGATGGGATAAAGATGGAGATAAGGATGGAGGTGGGGCAAGGACAGGGGATGGGGGTGGGAATGCAGGTGGAATGAAGATGGGGGTGAGGGTGGGGGTGAGGCAAGGACGGGGATCTGGGATGGAGCTGAGGATGAGGGTGGGGGTGGACGGGACTGGCAGCGCTGCCGGTGGCCCCAGGGCAGGGATCGCTTAGGACAATTGTCCAGACGATGTCCCTTAACGACCGGCGATGGGACATTTCCTGCTCCCCCCCGGGCAGAGCGGGGCCGGTGGGACCAGCACTGAGTGAGGGGGGACACGAGGTCCTGCTGTGACCCTGCCCCAGGACACTCCGGGTGTCACCCACCCCGTGTCCTTTGGCCCAGGGCCACTCGTGTCCCCAAACATCCAGGTCCCCAAAGCCCGAGCTGGGCTGGAGGAAGCAGGGTGTCCTTGCTGTCACCCTACTGTCACCCGAGGGGCACCCAGAGGGTGGCATTGAGGCACCGCCGTGCTCAGGTTCCCTTGGGGTCCCTCCGGGTTCCGGCATGAGGTGGTGGCCCGGGGACCCCCGAGCAGACGGTGGCAAGGCAGGGGTCCCGCTGCCCTCCCGAGGTGACACCACCCACCCCTTTGTCCCCCTCTGCACACAGAGGGGTCCTGGAGCCACCGCGCCGTGGGACCCCCGGACACTGGGGACTCCCGGGGACCCCCGGGCTGGCGGGGGGGTGCAGGGACTCCCAGCGTGTCCCGTCTGTACTGGGCTGAACTGGGCAGTGCAGTGTCTGTACTGGGCTGAACTGGGGCAGTGGAGTGTCCGTACTGGGCTGAACCGGGCAGTGTGACTGCACACCAGTGTCCGTACTGGGCTGAACCGGGGCAGTGTGACCACACACCGGTGTCCGTACTGGGCTGAACCGGGCAGTGGAGTGTCCGTACTGGCTGAACCGGGCAGTGGGACCACACACCGGTGTCCGTACTGGGCTGAACCGGGCAGTGTGACCGCACACCGGTGTCCGTACCGGGCGGAACCGGGCAGTGTGACCGCACACCGGTGTCCGTACTGGGCGGAACCGGGCAGTGGAGTGTCCGTACCGGGCGGAACCGGGCAGTGTGACCGCACACCGGTGTCCGTACTGGGCGGAACCGGGCAGTGTGACCACACACCGGTGTCCGTACTGGGCTGAACCGGGGCAGCGGGGCCGGTGTCCCCCAGTCCCCAGCTGGTGGCACTGGGGACACTGGTGCGGGGGGCGGGGGCGGCTCCAGCCGTGCGGGGCGAGGCCCCCGGGGCGCCGCCGCCCCCGCCCCGTCCCGGCGCTCCGCACAAAGGCCGGGGGGCCGCGGCCCCAGGACAAAAGGCGGCGGGAGCGGCCCCGCGGCGTGAGGCGCAGCCTAGGCCGGACCGGAGCACGGCCGCGGGCCCGTGAGTACCGGGAGGGACGGGCCGGGACCGGGGCACCGGCGGGACAGCGGGGCTGGGGCGAGAGGCAGCGGGACTGGGGCCGAGACCGGGAGGACACCGGGCAAACGGGACAGGGACCGGGCCGGGCCGCTCGGGGCCGTTCGGCTCCGTTTGGTTCCGTGCCGGGAGTCCGCTCGGCTTCGTTCGGTTCTGCACGGAACCGTTCGGTTTTACTCGGCTCCGTTCGGTTCTTTTCGGTCCTTTCGGTTCTGCCCCGGTCCCTTCGGTTTCGCTCCGTTCCCTTCGGGTCCGGCCCGGGCGCCGTTCGGGTCTCTTCGGCTCTTCTCGGTTTCTCCGATTCTGCTCGGGTCCTTTGGGTTCCCCTTCGGTTCCGGTCCGGCCCGTGCCCCCCGCGCCCCCCCCCCCCCCCCCCCCCCCCCGCGGCAGCCAACCAGCCGGGCCGGGAGGCACCACGTGACCCGGAGCCCAGACAAAGGGCCGCCGGGCTGACCCGCACCGGCCCGGCCGGCTCCGCGCGTTCCGGCTCCGTGCGTTCCGCCCCGGCCCGGGCCCGGCCAGTCCCCGCGGGTACGGGACCGGGACCAGGACCGGGATCACCGCGGGCCGGAGCGCCCGGGCCGCGCGGGGAGATCCGGCCGGGGACGGGGAGGCCCGAGGGGGGGAGCCGAAGAGGGTGACATCGACTGGGGTGAGCTCCGAGGGTCTCGGGATAAGTACAGAGGGCACCGGGATGCGCTCCGGGGGTCACGGGATGGACACAGAGAGTACGGGATGCGCTCCGGGGGTCACGGGATGAGAGCGGGGCGTCCTAGGCTGGGTCCCCGGGCTCCCGGGATAAGCTCTGGGCTCTGGGGGCCCGTGGGGAACGGGGGTCTGGAAGGGGAAACTGAGGCAGGGGATCTCGGCCCCCGGCCCCGCGGTGGGTGCTGGCCCCCTCAAGCCTTTGGGGGCGATGCCCTGCCACCCGCCGCGTCCCCGGTGCCATGCCCTGCCCTGTCCCGCAGGCGGAGAAGAAGGCCAAGGTGATCGCCGTGATGAACGTGGTGGAGGAGCCGGCGCGGGCCGAGGCGCAGAAGGAGGAGGAGGCCAGCCCGCCGCCCGCCCCGCAGCAGCCCACCGACCCCGCCTCGCCCAGCGTGGCCACCACGCCCGAGCCCGCCGTGGCCGACGCCGGCGACAAGAACACCTCCAAATCGGCCGACGACGAGCCCGAGTACGAGGTGAGGGCAGGGCCGGGCGGAGCGGGGCCGCCGCGGGGCCGGGCCCTGCTGTGAGCCCCGCCGAGCCCCGCCATCCTCCCCGCAGGACGGGCGCGGCTTCGGCATCGGCGAGCTGGTGTGGGGCAAGCTGCGCGGCTTCTCGTGGTGGCCCGGCCGTATCGTGTCCTGGTGGATGACCGGCCGCAGCCGCGCCGCCGAGGGCACCCGCTGGGTCATGTGGTTCGGCGACGGCAAGTTCTCGGTGGTAAGTGGCGGCCCGGGGGCCGGGCGGTGCCGGGAGCCCTGCTCCGGGTGTCCCCACGGCCGCCTCCTGTCCCCAGGTGTGCGTGGAGAAGCTGCTGCCCCTGAGCTCCTTTGCCAGCGCCTTCCACCAGGCCACCTACAACAAGCAGCCCATGTACCGCAAGGCCATCTACGAGGTGCTGCAGGTGAGCGGGGACACGTCCCGAGGCTGTGGCTCTGTCTGTGGGAGCGGCAGCTGCTTCTCCACCCTGCCAGGACCCGGCCCTGCCTCCCCTCCTGCCCCACCTGGGGGTCTCTTAAAGGGCATGGGGGTCTGGGGGTCCCCCTAAGGACATTTGTGGGACACTCTGTAAGGAGGTCCCAGGCAGGGGTGTGAGGGGTTCTGGGGGTCTCTGCAGCTCGGGCCCTTCAGGGCATCTCTCAGCACTGCTGGGAGGGTCTCTCGGGGGGGATCCTGGCTTTGGAGGGTCTCTCGGGGGGGATCCTGGCTTTGGGGGATTCTCAGCAGTGCTGGGGCTTGACCATGTTGGTCCCCCCGAGGCTGCGCCCTGCCTGGTTGGGCGGTGTGGGAGCAGCCGGGGGGCCGAGGCTGGGACACCCCTGTGGGGTGGGTGACACCCCTGTGGGGTGGGTGACACCCCTGTGGGGTGGGTGACACCCCTGTGGGGTGGGTGACACCTGCACCCCTGCAGGTGGCCAGCAGCCGGGCCGGGAAGATCTTCCCCGCGTGCCCCGAGAACGACGAGACGGACACGTCCAAGGTGGTGGAGATCCAGAACAAGCAGATGATCGAGTGGGCCCTGGGTGGCTTCCAGCCCTCCGGCCCCAAGGGGCTGGAGCCCCCCGAAGGTGAGCGGGGCCCTGCCCCGGGGGGGTTCTGGGGACACTCGCTGTCAGCTCTGGTGTCACCAGGGTGGGATGGGCCTGTGGGCTGGGAGGTCCCGAGGGGTTGGGACCCTCTTGGGGGGACTCTGGTGGTGGGTTTTGATGGGGGGACTCCACTGATGTCCCCCGGTCCCGCAGAGGAGCGGAACCCCTACAAAGAAGTTTACACGGAGATGTGGGTGGAGCCCGAAGCAGCCGCCTACGCACCGCCCCCACCCGCCAAAAAACCCCGCAAAAGCACAACCCAGGAGAAGCCCAAGGTCAAGGAGATCATCGACGAGCGCACCCGAGGTACCCACGGGGGCTGGGGGTGCCCCCATGCCCACCACTCCTCTCTCAAGGGGTGCTTTGGCCAGGCTCACCGTGGGGGTGGGGGAACAAGAGCAGCTCCAGGCCTCTCCCCCGGGGTCCTTCCCTCGCAGGGATCCCCCCCTTCACCCCACACCCACGAGGGGACTTGGCTGGGGCCAGGCCCCCCTGACCCCCCTCTTCCCCCAGAGCGGCTGGTGTACGAGGTGCGGCAGAAGTGCAGGAACATCGAAGGTGAGTGTGGGGCTGGGGCACGTCCTGCACACACAATATGGGCTGGGCTGGGCGTCTGTCCTTCCCTGCCTGGGCAGCTCAGGGCAGGGGGGCACACAGGGCTGTGGGGGCAGCTCAAGGAAAGAAGGGCAGGCTTGTCCCACCCCTCAGCCTGGCTGGCAGCAGGGACAGCGGCTGTGATGTGGCAGTGGCCCACCCTGGATGGTGGCAGGGATTCCCAGGACACTGCTGGGGGCTGTTGGGGTCTGGTGTGGGGCTGGAGGGCAGTGGGAATCCTGCCTGCTGCTCCAGGGTTGGTCCCCAGCTCTGGTGTGACCCCAACATGGGGTGAGCGTGTCCTGGGGACTGCAGGACAGGGGTTGGGGTGTCCCCACACTGGGTGGGGTGCCAGGGTGATGTGTCCCCTTCTCCCCCAGACATCTGCATCTCCTGCGGGAGCCTCAACGTCACCCTGGAGCACCCTCTGTTCATCGGGGGCATGTGCCAAAACTGCAAGGTACGGTGTGGTGCCGGGCCAGGGGGGTCTCACAGGGTGCTCCAGCCTGTCCTGGGGTCCCCAGTGTCCCCGGGCCCGCAGTGACACCCTGGCTGTCCCCAGAACTGCTTTCTGGAGTGCGCCTACCAGTACGACGACGATGGGTACCAGTCCTACTGCACCATCTGCTGCGGCGGCCGCGAGGTCCTCATGTGTGGCAACAACAACTGCTGCAGGTGTGGGGCTGGGGGGCTGCACGTGTGGGGCTGGGGGTGCCACGGGGCTGGGGGGAACCAGGCAGCTTTCGCTGGGGCCCCTCTCCTGCCTGCCATGAGGCTGGGCAAGTTTGATGTTGCCACATTTGTGCCACGTGTTTTTGGTGATGCCAGTCCTGGTGTGGGACTGGAGAGTTTTGGTGATGTCTCAGCCTTGGTAAGGGATTGGGAAGGTTTGGTGATGCCAGTGTTGGCGCAGGAGTTCAGCAATGCTGGTCCTGTTTTGGGGCTGGGATGTTTTGGCAGTGCCGTGGTCTGTGGCACAGGAGCAGGCGGGTGTGGTGATGCCAGAGCTGGCATGGGATTGGGAGGTCCTGGTGGTGCCACTGTCCCTGTGTTGGGCTTTGATGTCCCGGTCCTGGCAGGGGTCTGGGTAGGCTCTGGTGATGCTGCAGTCCGGCCGTGGTCAGTGATGCCAGTCCTGTGTGAGGCTGGGAAGTTCTGGTGATGCCAAGTCCTGGCGTGGGAATTGGGTGATGTCATTAAGGAGACTTCCCAGTCTGAGCATTCCTGAGCCTCCCAGGCTGTCACACCCCCAGTGTGACCCCCCAGAGCCCCACGGCCAGTCAGAGCCCAGGTTTCCAATGGCACAGAAATACAAACAGCCCGAGCTGGTGCCTCCGAGGGGGGATCCCAGTAAAAGAACCACTCAGTTTTATCCTCTCGGTGTGCCCCCTACAAGTCTCACTGTTCCTGCAGGCTCCTCAGCTCATCCTTCCACCTGGCTGGCAGGCAGCTCCCTTTATCTCCTTTGTTACCTTATCCCGACCCCTGCTGTGTCTGTGTGTCTGTTCACCCGGCTGGGTCACCCTTCCTCGTCCTCTTTGTTATTCTAAAGCTCAGCAGTTCACCTCAGCTCAACCTCTGCAGCTCAGTCTGCACTTCAGACCCACTACCTGGAGCAGATCTATTCACCTCAACACCAGTGTGGGATATTTCGTGATGTCTCAGTCCTCGTGTGGAGCTAGAGGGGTTTTGGCAGTGCATGGAAATCAGGTGCTGCCAGTCTTGGTGTGAGCCTTGGGAATGTTTTGGTGATCCCACAGCCTCAGCATGGGAAGCTGTGGTGGTGCTTCAGTCCTGGTGTAGGAATTCAGTGATGCTTCAGTCCTGGTTTGGGGCTGGGAGGATTTGTGATGTCCCAGTACAAGACTGGAAAGATTTTCATGGAGCCACGTTCCTGCCACAGGCTGTTCATGATGCCAGTCTTGGTTTGGGACTGGGATGTTTTAATGATGCCACAGCCCTTGTGTGTAGGGTTGGGAGGTTTTGGTAATTTTCTGGTCCAGGTGTGGGGTTGTGGGAGTTTTGGCAATGCCCTGATCCTGCCTGGATGGAGCTGGGAAGTCTTGGTGATGCCACAGTCCTGTCATGGGGGTTGGGTGATGCCAGTTGTGGTTTGAGACTGGGAGGTTTTGGTGGTGCCTTGGCCCTGGTTTGTGGGGTTGGGGGAAGTTTTGGTAATGCCCCAGACTGGAGATGGCGTGGTCCTGCCGTGGAGTTTTGGGTGACGCCAGCCCAGGGCTTTGGAGGTTTTGGCAGTGTAAAGATGCTGTAGGGCTGGGGGAGGTCCTGGCAATGCTCCAGTGCTGCCGTGGAGCTCAGTAATTCTGGTGGTGTCCCAGGTCTGGTGTGGGACCGAGGTTTTCGTGTTGAGGCTTTTGGTGGTGCCACAGTCCTGTGTGGGGTTGAGGGTGATGCCAGTTCTGGTTTGAGGTGATGGCACAGGCCTGTAGGGCTGGGGCAATGCCCGGGAAATGCCGGTGGTCTCAGCCCACGGCTGTGTGTGGGCAGAGCTGTGGGACCCCCGTGGGTGACGCTGCAGTTGGAGCTGGGTAGCTCCTGGTGGTGTCACCGCCCTGGCACGAGCCCCACTGCTGACCCTGGCTCCCACCTGTGCCAGGTGCTTCTGCGTGGAGTGTGTGGACCTGCTGGTGGGCCCGGGGGCGGCGCAGGCGGCCATCAAGGAGGACCCCTGGAACTGCTACATGTGCGGCCACAAGGGCGTCTACGGGCTGCTGCGGCGGCGGGAGGACTGGCCCTCGCGCCTGCAGATGTTCTTCGCCAACAACCACGACCAGGAGTTTGTGAGTGCCCCTTCCCTGCTGCCCCCATCCCCTTCCCTGCTGCCCCCATCCCCTTCCCTGCTGCCCCCCATCCCCTCCCTGCTGCCCCCATCCCTTCCCTGCTGCCCCCATCCCTTCCCTGCTGCCCCCATCCCTTCCCTGCTGCCCCCATCCCTTCCCTGCTGCCCCCATCCCCCTCCCTGCCGCCCCCAGCCCCTTCCCTGCTGCCCCCTTCCCTGCTGCCCCCAGCTCCTCCCTGCTGCCCCCAGCTCCTCCCTGCTGCCCCCAGCCCCTCCCCTGCTGCCCCCAGCCCCTCCCCTGCTGCCCCCAGCCCCTCCCCTGCTGCCCCCCAGCCCCTCCCCTGCCGCCCCCAGCCCCTCCCCTGCCGCCCCCAGCCCCTCCCCTGCCGCCCCCAGCCCCTTCCCTGCCGCCCCCAGCCCCTCCCCTGCCGCCCCCAGCCCCTCCCCTGCCGCCCCCCAGCCCCTTCCCTGCTGCCCCCAGCCCCTCCCTGCTGCCCCCAGCCCCTTCCCTGCCGCCCCCAGCCCCTTCCCTGCTGCCCCCCAGCCCCTTCCCTGCTGCCCCCAGCCCCTTCCCTGCTGCCCCCCAGCCCCTTCCCTGCTGCCCCCATCCCCTCCCTGCTGCCCCCAGCCCCTCCCTGCTGCCCCCAGCCCCTCCCTGCTGCCCCCAGCTCCTCCCTGCTGCCCCCCCAGCCCCTTCCCTGCTGCCCCCATCCCTTCCCTGCTGCCCCCATCCCTTCCCTGCCGCCCCCAGCCCCTTCCCTGCTGCCCCAATCCTTCCCTGCTGCCCCCCAGCCCCTTCCCTGCCGCCCCCAGCCCCTTCCCTGCCGCCCCCAGCCCCTTCCCTGCTGACCCCATCCCCGTGGTTTCCAGGACCCACCGAAGGTGTACCCGCCGGTGCCAGCGGAGAAGAGGAAGCCCATCCGGGTGCTCTCGCTCTTTGATGGCATCGCCACAGGTGGGTGGGGGTCCCTGGCCCCATGGCCCTTGCAGGGCTCCCCGCAGGGCGTGTGTGGGGTTGGATTGCTGGGCTGAGAGCAGCCCGTCAGTGCTGCTGTCACAGTGTGTGTGACACCAAGTCAGACATTGTACTCGTGCCTTATTGCTTTGTTGTGTGCCCTAAGTAACGCGGTCCTGCCGTGAGTCAACCAAAAACCAATG
This sequence comes from Sylvia borin, assembly GCA_014839755.1. Classification (NCBI taxonomy): domain Eukaryota; kingdom Metazoa; phylum Chordata; class Aves; order Passeriformes; family Sylviidae; genus Sylvia; species Sylvia borin. The sequence goes on along the minus strand of CM025959.1, from coordinate 113,230,944 downwards.
TTTGGGTGACCGTGGCCAATGCATCAGGCTTGGGATACCATTTGTTTAACCAACTCAAGTCCAGAGAAGCCTTTCTCAACCTGCTTGGTCAGACTGCCAGTAGACGATTGGCTGATACCAAAAAATATCTCTTCAGATCTTTCACGATTCATTGCAAATCCCACTGAGGCATGAGGTATCTGGACCAAGTTTCCGCCTGAAGCATCCGATGAACCTCAAGAATTGGAAATCCTTGGCTCAGTGAAAATTAAGTTCTGCATGAAATTTGAGATTCCTGGGTCAAAGCGAATTAAAAACAAAATTAGAGATGTCACTCCAAATCACGCTTTGTACAAAACTGCGACATCTTGGTGCAGTTCCACCACAGTCTCCTGCGTAACACCCAGCCACTTCCCTTTGCTGTCACTGAGCTTTGGAAGCCTTTCCCATGGCCTCAGGCCAAAGGCAGTGCCCTCCTGAGGGTCACTACCTGTCAGAACAGAAAACCTGGTGTTTTCAGCACCCAGGGTTCCAGCAGGTGTGGGCAGATCTGTGGGCAGCCCCTGTTGTTGTCTCCACCCCAGGGGTCCCACACTAGAGGGGTGCAGGAAGGGGGACAGCCCTGGGGGGTGGCACAGGTGGGGACAGGGCTCATGGCCACTCCCCACGGCTCCCTGCAGGCCTGCTGGTGCTGAAGGACCTGGGCATCCAGGTGGACAGGTACATCGCCTCCGAGGTGTGCGAGGACTCCATCACCGTGGGCATGGTGAGGCACCAGGGCAAGATCATGTACGTCGGGGACGTCCGCAACGTCACCCAGAAACACGTACGTCCCTCCCCTGCTGCCCCTCGGCCTCCCGAGCCCCTCCCTGCCAGCCCCTCGGCCCCCCCGGGGCTGCCAGAGCTCCAGGAGCCTTTGGACAACACTCCCAGGCCCAGGGTGGGAGTGTCAGGGTGTCCTGTGCGTGGCCAGGAGTAGGACTCAATGTCCTGCTGGTGGGTCCCATCTCACTCCAGGAGCTTGGCCACTGTCAGGGCCCCTGTGCCCCAGGCTGTGGCAGCACCTGGCTCACCTGAGGTCCCCTTTCCCTCTTGCAGATACAGGAGTGGGGCCCCTTTGATCTGGTGATTGGGGGCAGCCCCTGCAACGACCTGTCCATCGTCAATCCGGCCAGGAAGGGTCTCTACGGTAGGAGAGGGCTGGGGCTCCACAGGGGTGGGGGGCTGCCCCCCAGGGCTGGCAGAGACCCCCAGCCCTTAGCCCAGCCCCTCCTCTCTCCCCCCAGAGGGCACTGGGCGCCTCTTCTTCGAGTTCTACCGCCTGCTCCACGAAGCCCGGCCCAAGGAGGGCGACGACCGGCCCTTCTTCTGGCTCTTTGAGAACGTGGTGGCCATGGGGGTGAGCGACAAGAGGGACATCTCGCGCTTCCTGGAGGTCAGTGCCCGCCTGGGGTCACCCCGCTGCAGCCCCGGGGACCCCCAGCTCCTGCCCCCACAGCAAGGGGGGCTGCCCAGCCCCACTGACCTTCCCCACTCTGCCTCCCTCAGTCCAATCCCGTCATGATTGATGCCAAAGAAGTGTCTGCAGCGCACCGGGCACGGTACTTCTGGGGGAACCTGCCCGGCATGAACAGGTAGGTGAGAGCAGCCCAAGGCTGGGCCCCTGGCCTGGCTCTGGGAGGGTGGGCTGCGCTCCTGGCTCCTCCTGCAGCCCAGATCTGGGGCTCTGGGGATCCCCTGACCCTGGGTCAGTGCTGGGCAAGAGCAGGAGGCTCACAAAGAGGTGATGGCACACCCAGAAAGCTATGGTGGTTCTCCCATGGGGGTGGCTGGTCCTGTCCCAGCTCTTTTGTGCTGGAGGGGTGGCACTGAGCTGTCCTTCGTGTCCCTCTTGGATGTTGGCCATGGGGGCCCACAGCCAGTGGCCACAGATGGGCTCCTACAGAAATTGGCTGCTTCTTGCCCATCACCTGCCACAGACCCCCAAAACAGCCGTGGCCACCTTGTGACCCCCTCAAACCGCAGCTGGAGACCTGCCCTGTGCCCATGGTGGGGACAGTATGGGGACACGGTGCTGCCACCGTCACCCACCATCTCTCCTCCCGCAGGCCACTCGCATCCACCGTCAACGATAAGCTGGAGCTGCAGGAGTGCCTGGAGCATGGCAGGATAGCAAAGGTCAGCCAGGGCTGGGTGCTGAGGGGGTGTGTGAAGGGACAGGACCGGGGTTCCAGTGCTGTCAGCAGCAGTCCCAGGCTCCCTGGGGCGCAGGGTGGGCGTTTCAGGAGGGATGGATCAGTGGGGGCTCCCAGGATATGGGAGTGTGCTGGGGGCTCCATTCCAGCCCAGCCTGACCAGCCCGTGCCTCTTGCAGTTCAGCAAAGTGCGAACCATCACCACCCGCTCCAACTCCATCAAGCAGGGCAAGGACCAGCACTTCCCCGTGTTCATGAACGAGAAGGAGGACATCCTGTGGTGCACGGAGATGGAGAGGTACCGCGGGGCGCCGCCCGGGGGCCGCCGCGCTGGGTCCCGCCCTCGGCACGCCCCTGAGCCCTCCCCATCCCGTGTCCCTCTGCAGGGTCTTCGGCTTCCCCGTGCACTACACGGACGTGTCCAACATGAGCCGCCTGGCCCGGCAGAGACTGCTCGGCAGGTCCTGGAGCGTGCCGGTGATCCGCCACCTCTTCGCGCCCCTGAAGGAATACTTTGCCTGCGTTTAGAGATGGGCAGGAACTGGTCACACACACGGAGCGAGTCGGAAACAAACCCATCCACGCCAAGAGAAGTGAACACACGGAATGAGAGAAGAGTCAGCACCCAGAAGAGAGACGGGATTTCTCAGCCCGACGGGAACCCAGCACACGTCTCCCCGAGCGAAAGGGGTCGGTGTCCTCTCCGGAATTTCCCAGGATCAGCTTTAGCTATTTAAAAAAAACAAACAAAAACCACAGGAAGCAAACAAACAATGAAGCCGGCAAACGCAAACAAACAGCGACGAAACAGAAAAGGAAAAAAAAAAAAGAAAAAGAAAAGAAACCAAAACCTTTTTTTTTTTTTTTTTTTTTTTATTTTTGGGTAAACTTTTTTTTTTTTTTTTTTTTCATTTTTCCGCTCTTTTCTGGCTGGGTTTTCCTGTCGGTTTTGGTTTCCACTTCTCGGAGCAGCGGGCGAGACGAGACTCCGTCGCCAGCGCCGCTCTCGGAGAGGGGGGAAACGGCAGCAGGAAAGCCCAGTCGGGAGAGAGGCGGAGGCAAAGGAGACCCGCTCTGCTCCGAGACCCGCTCCGAGACCACTCCGCTCCGTCCGCGCCAGCGCCCGGCCCCGGCCCCGGCCGCGCTCGGCGGCTCCAGCGCCCGGCGGCTGAGCCTCGCTCTGTTCCACCAGCACCGCTCTCCGGTGACATGGAGCCGACCCGGCAGGGAGGCCGGGAACACACACACCACACACACACCTTTTCTACAGTATTTTGGGTGCCTACCACATGGAAACCTTGAAGAGAGCAGATCCTAGAAGCCGCTGTTACCTCTTGTTTACAGTTTATATATATATGATAGATATGAGATATAGATATATATATATATAAAAGGTACTGTTACTACTGTACAACCTGACTTCATAATGGTGCTTTACACAGCGGGGTGAGTCGAGACATCAGCTTCCACGTTGCCTTACGGGCCGGGCCTTTCCGAGCGAGCGGCAGGGCCGGGGCGGCCGGGCGGAAGCGTCTCCATCCCGAGTCATGCAATAACCTTTTTCTGTCCCGAACGGAAGCGCCTCGGCGGTGTCCCCCCTGCCCCGCCGGTGTCACCCCACAGCGTACTGGTGCTCTTCTGCGTACGTGGCGTCCGGCGGGGCCGGTGCCGGGCGTCCCCCGGTGCCCCGGCAGCAGCAGCGGGGAGGCTCCTGCCCCCCGGCCGTGCCCCTGCCCTCCGGGGCGGCGTGGGGCACGGCGCTGCGGCCAGGCCCTGGCCGAGGGCGGTGGCGGAGACGCCGGCGGGGCAGGGGGGACAGAGCGGTGCCGGAGCGCGGCCGGGGCGTTTCTGGCATGGCACGGGGATGGCTGCGGGTCCCTGGTGCTACATCCGCGGGACCGGGCTGGCGGCAGGAGGGCGATGCCCCGGTGAGCCGGGACGGGACCCCGGCGGTGTCACCGCGGCCGCCGGGCCATCGCTCCCCTGCCCCACGCGTGGTTTTGGAGCGAGCGTGTCCCCTCGGTGCCCTCCGTGGGGCGGCCCCGTGCCCCGCTGGGGGTGACGGGCGCCCGCGGGGACACCATGGCGGTGTCGGTGGTAGCGGTGACGGTGGCAGCCCCGGCCGCAGGGGCCGTGGGGAGCAGCCGCGGTGTGACGGAGCGCGGGCAGGTGCTGGCAGTGCGGTGCGGTGGATGGTGCTACTGGTCCGGCGGCCGCGGTGCCGCGGGCTCCGGCCCGGTGCAGCCCCGGTGCCCGCGGGGCGGCCGGCCCCGGTGTGGCAGGGACTGGTGCTAGGGCGCGGGGAGGCTCCCGGGGGGCCCGGGCCCATCGCTGTCTCTTCTCTAACTGTGAAAGGTGCGGGTTCCGGGGCCGCGCTCGCTGCGGGGTGCTGGCTAATGGCAGCGAGCCGCGGCCCGTGTGCTCCCAGGTGCTGGGGCCGACGGCGGCGGGGCCCCCACCTCCCCTTCCCTCCTGGTGCTACTGGGGGCTTGGGGGCCCCTCTGGGTGCGGGGGGCACGGGCAGCTGGGCAGGCACGGGCGGCCGCGGTGGGGGCACCGCGGGGCCTGGCTTTGCCGGGGAGCGAAGGTGACGAGGCGGGAGGGCGCCGGCCCCGGGCTCTGGGCTCCTGCTCGCTCCCGGGGCTGGATGGCACAGGATGGCACAGGACCGCTGCACTGGGCACTGGTCCTGCCTGGGGTCCGTGTGGCCCCACGACCCCGTCTGTGGGGCTGGCGTGGCCCCGGGCATCCTGTGTGGGCCACTGGGGGTCCTGCATGGCTCCATGCCGCCGGCTGTGGGTCCTGCATGGATCCACGGCGCTGGCCGTGGATCCTGCACAGCCCCACAGACCTTGGTGCAAGTGCTGCATGGCCCTGCAGTGCTGTTTGCAAGCCCTGCAATGCTGATTGCAGGCCCCGTGTGGCCTCGCCGTGGCAAATGCGGGTCCTGCGTGGCCCCACAGCATCATTGGTGGGTCCTGCGTGGCCCTGTGGCACTGGGTGCTGATCCTGCATGGCCTTGAGGTGCTGGGTGCTGGTCCTGCACGGCCCTGCGACGTTGTTGACAGGTCCTGCATGGCTCTGTGGCACTGGGTGCACGGTCCTGCAGCTCTGGGTGCTGGTCCTGCACAACCCTGCGGCACTGGGTGCTGACCCTGCACGGTCCTGCAGCTCTGGGTGCTGACCCTGCGTGGCCCTGCAGCTCCGGGTGCCGGTGCTGCCCCGTCCTGTGGCACCGTCGGCGGGTTCTGCACGGCCACGTGCTGGGTGTGGGGGTCCCGGCGGACCCCCGGGGCCGCCCCGGCTCAGCCCAGCCCTGCAGCTCTTCCTGGGACCCCTCCTGGCCCTGCTGCACCTTTGGGGGCTGGGTCCCAGCGGGTGCTGTGGCGCGGGGCCGGAGCCGGTGGGAAGCAGGTTCCTGCTGGGAACAGGTGCCGGCAGCGGTGGGGACCGTGGGGATGCCTGGGGCAAAGAAGAGTTCAGTTTTTAATGTACCCGACTCACGTCTTTTTTTAACAAACAACCAGACAAATTCTGTTGCACAGCCCTAGATGAAAACTCAAAAACAACACAGAAAGGCCTAAATTCCTTAAGATCCGCCGAGGGAGTGGGGACAAACACGGTGCTAAAACATTTTATTAAAAATATATATTGTTAAATTAAGTCTGCTGTCTGGACAATGACTGTTTTGTTTCTCGTAGTGGAGTTTCAAAGAGCACTATTATTTTACTCTTATATATTATTATTAAAAAAAAAAAACAAAAAAGAAAAAGGCATTTTAACTTTGTACTTGAAAACTAAATGAGAGATTTCATGTGTTTTAGCCTAGACATTGAAGTAGCTGACGCTTAACTATTTGTGGGAATCATGTACTCATCATCCCGAGGAATACGCGCGTAGAGCTGGTACCCTCCTTCCTCCCTTTGATTTGGCTCCGCCGCCACATTCCCGGCGCCGCCGCGGCCGCCCCGGCTGCTCTCCCTCCCCTCTTCCCGCCCCCAGCCCAAAACCCACCCCCAGGTTTATTTTCTACTTCTCTCTCTCTCTCTCTCTCTCTCTCTCTCGGTTCGTTGCCCCTGTTTTTTTTTTTTTTTTTGTTGGTTTGTTTTTTTAGGGTCGCTTCTCTATTTATTGCCGCTGAACTGTGCATTTCACGGCCGGAGGTGCCGCGGGCGCCCGGCGCTGTTGTATCTGTGTGAGTATTGCTCGTGACATAGCTGTTCTGAACTAATAAAGGTCAATGCGTGCAGCAGATGTAGAAAGTCTGTCCGTCCCGCTTCCATCCCATCCTCCTTTTTCTTTTTTTCTTTGGTGCCCAGAAGAGTATAATACAGACGAGCTCCTTTCTAATGTACTTGTGCTGGAGAACACTTGAATAAATGTCCTGTTTTGTGCAAAAAAAAAAAAGAGAAAAAAAGAGGAAAAAAAAAAAAGAGAGGAAAAAAAAAACACCCTCTGTGTGGTTGTGTGGTCTGTCCTGGTGGGTGGGAGAGCCAGGTGCTGCTGGGGCCCTGGTGGCTTTGGGGGCTGGGGGCACAGTGGGGTCCCGGGGCAGGTGCTGAAATCCAGATGTGTGGTGGGGTCCCAGGGCGAGGGGTGATCCCAGCACCAGTGGTGGTGGAGTTCAGGTGCTTGTGGAGTCCTGGAGAGCACTGGGCTCCCTGGGGGTGGTGGGGTCCAGGTGACAGTGGGGTCCCAGCCCTGAGGTGTTTGGGTTCCCAATGAGCAGTGGGGTGCCAGGGGCTCCCGGGTGTGGGGGCTGTGGGTAGAGCCCAGCTCCCTTGGGCACTGGGGGGCTGCAGAGCCCCCAGCAGAGTGGGAGCCCCCCATTTCTGCCTGGTGAGGAAACTGCCCAGTGCAGCTCCTGCCTCAGTTTCCCCTCCGGCTGAGCAGTGCCAGGTGACATTCCTGGGCCCTCCCCCAGTGCCAGCCCCCAAGGTGACAGGGCTGGAGCATGGTCCAGGGCACGCTGGGTTGGTGGGTGGACATGGGGTGGGCAAGCAGTGGCTGTGACAGGTGTGACAGCTTGGGGACATGTGCCCTGCTGGGGGTGGTGGTCCAGGCTGCTGAGGGCCATGGAAACCTCACGAGGGACAAAAAGGCCGAGTGCTGGTGCTGCACCTGGGCTGGGACAACCCCCAGCACCAATCCAGGCTGGGGCATGAATGGATCCCAGAGCAGCCCTGGGAGAGGAACACGGTGGGTGAGAGGCTGGACACAGCCCAGCTCAGGGCCCCCAGTCCTGGGTGATCCCCCACCCCAGCAGGGGCAGCAGGGATGGGGGCACTGTGCCTCTGTGCCCTGCTCTGCTGACACCCCAGCTGCAGAGCTGCCCCAGCCCGGGGGCCTGTTCTGACCCAGAGACCACAAGTGTGTCCCCACCACTGTCAGGGCCATGGGAGGGAGGAATTAATGACAGGAAGGTGCTAATTCCAGGCCTGGAAGAGGCAAGATCTGGTCAGCACATCCTGCTTTAACCTTTCCAGACAAAACTTCCTCACTGTGACTGTGTGGAGAGAAGCAAATGCTCATACACGAGTCGGTCAAACATCACCCCAGGTTATGGACAGGAGGCAGCTGTGACCACCAGTGGCCACCCAAGCCTCCCAAATTTTCCTTGTGGGTACCTGGAACTGGGACTGGATAAACTGGAACTGCTGCCCAGGTGTGAGGAAGATAAATTCAATGATTTAAACGTAGGGCGAGCAAACAAAGGAGGATGTGCTGCTGGGAGTGGACACCAAGACTGAAGAACTCACCAGCCACAAGGACATTCAGCAGAAGCCCCAAGATAAGGAAGAAACTGATAAAACCAGCTGGGGCATGGAGCTGAATCAGCTCCAGCAGGGGAAGGGGGAACCCCAGCAGGGGCAGATCACCACCACTGACTCAGAGCCCAGAGCCCCAAACAGCCACCGGTCCCAAAGGAGTAACACTGAGCATGGGGCTAATCAGCATTAGAGGCAAAGGACACGTTTAACCAACGGAAGGTAGACTACTAATTAATAAGGGAACCATATAACTTGTAGTCGATGACACTAATCCCTTTGTTTGCTAAAATGTATAGAAGTGAAAAGATTTGGTAGCTGGGACAGGGCTTTGAGGGTTCCCACCCGGCCCCTTTCTGTGCAGAGCCATGAACCAGGCCCCACCCCACCAGAGGAGGCCGGGGTGAAGAAGCAGCAAGGGGACACTGCTGGATGCACAGGTGGGACTCTCTGTCCCTGTCTCTCTCTCTCTTCCTCTCCACTTTTCCATTTCTTTCTATCTACCTCACATTTATTATTAAGTAAAATTGGTATTGTTGACTTTGGCATAGGGTCTCATTTGCAACTTAATTCAGGCAGAGGCATCTCTCATTAATTGGATCTTAACAGGGCCAAGCAGCACCAGGACCTGGAGCTGCTGGAGAGAGTCCAGAGGAGGCACGGAGCTGCTCCAGGGCTGGAGCCCCTCTGGAGCCAGGCTGGGAGAGCTGGGGGTGCTCATCTGGAGAGGAGAAGCTCCAGGGAGAGCTCAGAGCCCCTCCAGGGCCTAAAGGGGCTCCAGGAGAGCTGCAGAGGGACTGGGGACAAGGGCTGCAGGGACAGGACACAGGGAATGGCTTCCCAGTGCCCAGGGCAGGGCTGGGTGGGATGTGGGGCAGGAATTGTTCCCTGGCAGGGTGGGCAGGGCTGGCACAGGGTGCCCAGAGCAGCTGTGGCTGCCCCTGGATCCCTGGCAGTGCCCAAGGCCAGGCTGGACACTGGGGTTGGAGCACCTGGGACAGTGGGAGGTGTCCCTGGGACAGTGGGAGGTGTCCCTGCCATGGCAGAGGGGACACTGGGTGGGCTCTGAGGTCCCTTCCCACTCAGATCTGTGGCTGTCATGACCAAAGGTGTGCAGACCTGTCCTCGTGCCCAAGGACAGAGCCCAGCTGGAGAAGGGACCAACAGGGACACGACAGGGACAGATGCCACACGCTGCCCTGGGGCAGGAAGGGCCCTGGCAGTGACATGGGCTGGGACAGCTCTGTGGGAAGGACCTGGGGGTCCTGGCAGAGACAGAATGAACGTGTGCCCCCAGTGCCTCCAACACAGCAAAGCCCAAAAGTGCTCAGGACCTGGCAGGGTCGGGCAGTGCCTGAGGATGGGGTGGCACAACAGAGATGGGATGGGGTAACGGGATGGGATAACGGGATGGGAAGTGGACATTAGAATGGGGATGAAGCAGAAGGTCCCCCCAGCCCCGTGTCCCCACTGCAGCACCAGCTGCAGCACCACAGGCCAAGGCCACATCCGTCACTCCAGGTGTCCAGTGCCACCAGCCCGCCAGGCTGCTCCCCGGGGAGGGAATGGGGACAGCACCACCCTGTCCTGTCACCACACGTCAGGAGCCTGAGGCCACCGGGATGGGCGGTGCCAGGAGCTCCTCGGGCCGCCAGGGCAGTCCAGGGGATACTGGGCTGGCAGCTGATGGGATGTACTGGGCTGTGCCGGCTGCTGCTGGACTTCACTGGGCATTCCCGCATGTACCGGGCTGTCCTGGCCGCTCCTCGTCACCGGGCTGCGCTGCGAGGGGCTCCCGGGGATGTCGCGGGTGGCCCCGGGGGGCGGTGGGATGCGCTGGGGGTGTCGGGGGACCCATGGGGGCCGCTGGGCGCCACGGGGGAGGGAGCTGGGGGCTGCGGGGCGGGGAGGGGACAGCGGGGGACAGGGGCCGGGGGGTCCCGGGGGTGTCCCGAGGGTGTCCCGGGGGTGTCCCGGGGATGTCCCGAGGTTGTCCCGGGGGTGTCCCGAGGGTGTCCCGGGGGGTCCCGGGGGTGTCCCGGGGGTGTCCCGAGGGTGTCCCGGGGGGTCCCGGGGGGTCCCGGGGGTGTCCCGGGGGTGTCCCGAGGGTGTCCCGAGGTTGTCCCGGGGGTGTCCCGGGGGTGTCCCGGGGGTCCAGGGGTCACCGGGGTCTCCGCGCGCGCTCCGTCACCACGGCAACAGCGCGGGCAGGTGGCGGGGGGCGGGGCCCCGTGCCCTGGCCCCGCCCCCTCCGCCTGTCAGTCAGGTCACGCGCAGCCCACCCTGCTGGGGGCTCGGCCCCGCCCCCGGCCGCCAGGACGGGTCGCCATTGGTCCAGACGCGGCGAGGCCCCGCCCCCGCGGCGCAGGTTCGGGTGAGAGGCGATCGCGGCCGGAGCGGCACCGGGAGCGGCACCGGAGCGGGAGGTACTGGCGGCGCCGGGCGGGGCCGAGGGGGCTGGGCTGGGCCGGGCCGGGCTGGGCTGGGTCGGACTGGGCCGGGCTGGACCGGGCTGGGCTGGACCGGACCGAGCTTGGCTCTCCTTTCTCGCATCGGCGGACCTGGCCCGTTATCGCGACGGGTTGGACAATCGCGACAGGTGCGTGTGTTCGATAGGCGCGATTGAATGGAGAGGCGAGGATGGAGGCGAGTGCCTCGCCATCCCCGCCCGGGGCGCTTCGCGGGGTATCGCCGGGCAGAAAAGCTGGATGTGGCCGCCGCCCACCTATGGCGACACACCTGTCGCGACAGGGCGATGGTGTCGCGACAGGGCGAGGGTGTCGCCTCGGTGGGGTGTAATGCCGGGACGGCTGATCCTCCTCGAACGGGCCCGGCTCCCTCGTCGGCGCCCTGTCGCGATGGAAGCGGAGCATCAGGTGCACGGGGCACGGCGGAGCGGGGACCCCGGGGCGGCGGGGGCGCGGGGGGCGAGGGGCGGCGGGGGTCCCACCGGGCCCGGCTCATTGTTCCGCCGGGTCTCCCGGGCGGCCCCGCCCCGGCTCGGAGCATCCTTTGTGCTGGGCGGCCCCGGGCTTTGTCTGCGGAGCCGCCCCGGGCCGGCGAGACCGGGACCCTCCCCGCGCCTCCGGAGCCCGCACGGGGACCCCCCGCGCTCCCCGCATGGCGCTCCGGGGACCCACGGCAGCGGCACCGCCCCCGCGCCTCGCCCGGGCCCGGCGCAGCCCAGCGCCCCACAGCGGGGCTCGGCCCGGCTCTCCGGTGGGGACCCCCGGCCGGGCCCACCCGGCCGGCAGCACCCCAGCTGCGGTGACCGCGGCTCCGGCCTCCCGCCGCAATGACCTGGGGCTCAGCGCCGGGAGGTGACGGGGACCTGGGGCTTGGAATGGGACCCTCCGCGTCCCCGCAGCCTGCGCCGGGACCCTCCGCAGCGCCCCGCGCCCTCTCGGGCGTGGCCGCGCAGTGCCCGTTTCCGTGCCCGTTTCCGTGCCCGTTTCCGTGCCCGGGCTGGGCCGGGCCGGGCCAAGGTGCCCGCGGGGACAAGGAGCGCCCGCAGCATCCCGGGCTTGGCGGCAGCAGCTCTGACGGAGCATCCTTCGCCCGCCGATCGCGGCCCCGCGGGTCTCCTGGTCCTTGCCGGGGCGGTGGCTCGGTGGCACCGAATCTCCGTCTGGCCGGGGGGGCGGTCGGTGGGAGCCCGGCAGCGGGACCCCGACACCGGCCGGGCCATGCCCGTAACGGAGCCGGGACAGGGGCAGCGCTGGGGGGCCGTGGCCGTGTCACCCCCCCGCCGGGGCAGCTCTGGGGCCGAGAGCGATGCCCACCCAGCCGCCGCCTCTGGCCAGCGACGAGCGGTGGTCGCGGGTCGGTGTCACCGGAGCGGCCGTCACGGAGCCCAGCCGGACAAAGGGGGGTCCCCGCCGGCGGGGTGGCGCAGGGTGGGGGCGGTCAGGGTGGGTGCCGGGGTCTCGGCGGCGCAGACAAAAGCGGGGGGCGGTGAGGGGCCCCCGGCCCCGCCGCGCCGCACAATGCGGCAGCCCCGGCACAAAGGCCGGGCCCCGCGGCCGCCCCCACCCCAACAGGTGCCCCCGGCAGCCCCCGCCGGGCCCGGGGTCCCTTTGTCCTGCCGGGGTCACAGCTGTCCCCGCCGCCGCGGCAGCTGGGGGGGCTGCGGGCCCCCCGAATGGTCGCGCCGCTTTGTGTGCCGGGGAGCGGCGCCGCCGCCTGCCGAGGTGGCCGAGCCGGGGGGCTGCGGCGCGGGCTGGGCGGGGGTCCCCGGGGTGTCTGCCCGTGGCCCCCCCGGCGCTGACGCGGCGTTTCTGCCCTGCTCGGGAGCCTGTTGTCTGGCAGGAGCCTCTGGCCACCGCCGGCCGATGCTGGCTGTGCCACCACGCTGCAGCGGCTGGCTGGAACGCGGGCAAGGGCCCCGGTGCCACCAGGGCTGCTGCCACTGTGGCCCGGGCTGGGGGACAGAGGGGCAGAGCCCCTGGGGATGCTCAGTCTGGGCTGAGTGGGACACTGGTGTGACCACAGGGAGTGAGCTGGGGTCACTGGCGTGAGCTGGGGGTACAATGGGAGCATGGTGTGATCTGGGTACAGGGGGGTGAAATGGGGCCACCGGTGTGCCAGACTGTGGCATCCAGTGCTGGGCACGGGCCTGGTGGCATGGGGACATCAGGGCCTGGTGGCATGGGGACATCAGGGCCGTGCCACGGGCAGTGCAGGGGCTGGCAGTTCCCTGGGGCCGGGGTGGGAAAGGTGCCTGGAAGAGCGGCACGAGGGCAGCGTGGTGGCAGCAGCGTGGGTGGCTCCACGGTGGCCGGGGCCACAGGCAGCACAGGAGCTGCCAGCTCTTCTCCGTGCACGGTGGCCAGCCCACGTTCGTGCCCCCAGCAATGCCCTGTCCCCCCTGCCATGCTTACACCCATCCTGTCCACCCACAGCAGCCCCCTGTGCCCCGCTCCCCGTGCCGGGGCTCTCACGGTGCCGGGTGCTGCAGCACCGCTGGCAGTCGCGTGCTCCGTGCTCCAGATCCGTCAGCACAGCCCGCTTTCATCTCGGGAGAGACGTGCTGCCTCCCCGAGCCCCCCTCTGCTCTGTGCCACCTCCCCCTGCACCCCCTCCTGCACCTCCTGCCTGGCCCAGCCCTGCTCTGGGGTGCCACAGGGCCAGTGTGCACTGTGGTGGCACTGTGGGCACCAGCTCGTCCCCTCTGGGCTCACCCCACCGATAAACATCTCTGCCCTGTGTCTCGTCCCTGGTGCCAGTCAGGGCGGGCCCTGACCTGTGCAGGGACTCAGAGAGTCCTTGGCAGGGGCTGACCCCCTTGTTCCTGTCGTCCCCCTCATCCCTGGCAGTGTCACTCTGGGTCCAGACGTCCCCCAGCCCGTCCCTCATGTGGGGCAGCAGCTTCCCCTGAGGCAGAGCTGGGGGCAGTGAGGGGCAGGAGTGGGCTGTGGGCACCACACCCCTGGGTGCCAGTGCCTGGAGTGCCACAGTGGCCTGGCGTGCTGCACGAGGTCACTGCCACCCCGCCTCAGTCCCCTGGGCCTTCCTCAGCAGTGGCACAGCTGCACATGCCAGTGACAATCCCGAGGGGGGGCCTCCTGCAGGACCCCGGCAGCTGCTCCTGCTGCTCCGTGCCGAGGTGAGGGCACCAGGACAAGGCACCAGCTGGCACTGGGATCACCCAGAGCAGCCCCAGTGCAGCCCAGGGGCAGGAAAGGCTTCTGTCCCCACCCCCCAGAGCAGTAGTGGTCCCTGGGAACAGCCACTTGTCCCCACCCTTGCAGCTGCAGTGGCCTGGGAATGCCCAGCTGCCACAAAGCTCGGCCCAGCCTCACGGCTCCTGCCAGCTCGGGTGCTTGAGGAGCCATTTGCTGCCCAGCAGGTGTTGGGATGGGCTCTGGGAATCCCTGGCACAGCTCAGGACAGTCCCCACTGTCGTGGTCTCAGCACCCACCTGAGGTCACAGCGGGGCTGTGGCAGCACCAGCCACTCCTTGCCACAAGGTCCCTGCGCCCAGCAGCAGCAGCCTTTGCCCGTGGCTCGGTTCTGGCCCCAGTGTGCCTGTCCAAGGCTCTGGGCACCCCGGGGCTGGTGGGCAGCAGGAGCTGTTCCCACAGCCCTGCTTGGTGCCAGCACCGTGTCAGTGACCCCAGACTGTCCCACACTGCCCCTGTGGGTGCCTGGGGCTTCATGTGGTCAGGGCTCCCTGGTGGTCCCTGCAGTGGGGTCTCTCTGCAGTCAGGACTCTGGTTTGGGGGTTCTGGCGGGGTCCCAGCCCACCTCGTGCCCCCGGGGTGGGCACAGCCGGCACGTGCTGTCCCTGCTCTGGTGGGTCGATGGTGTTTGACCTTCACCAAGTGACTCATTGATCATGTCTGGGGATGCCCCTCGCTGCCGGGGGCTCGGGCAGGGCTGAGGCAGTGCGGGGGTCTCTGGCAGAGCTGGCACCTCACGGGGCTGGGGGCAGAGACCCCAGGGAGTGATGCCAGCCCTGGTGCTGTCCATGCCGGTCCCAGTCACTGACAGGGACAAAGTGGGCAGCCTGCCCCGGGCGTGGGTGCTGTCACTTTGTGGGGACGCCCAGCAGTGTCCCCATGGCACATGTGGCAGTGGAGGGTGGCAGAGGTGGGCTCTGGCAGCCCTGCTCCAGGTGCTGGTGGGTGACCCCAGCCTGGAGTCACTGGAGCGGGGTTCCTGGCAGGGAGGCAGCCCCCAGCTCTGGGCCAGGGCCCCTCCTCTCCGCGGATTTCCCGGGATAATCCATGGACACGGCCCCTGGAGGATGCGCAGCCGCGGGGCCGAGCCCTGCCCACACCGGGGCACCTCCGGCGGGGGTGGGCAGCGCGGGGACCCCCAGCCCCGGGGGGCTCACCGTGCTCACCCCGGCGCCGCCTCTGCCCTGCAGCACCATGATGGCCAACGCGGCCACCATGAGGATCCTCATCAAGGGGGGGAAGGTGGTGAACGACGACTGCACCCTCGAGGCCGACGTCTACATCGAGAACGGCATCATCCAGCAAGTGGGGCGCGAGCTGATGATCCCGGGCGGTGCCAAGGTCATCGATGCCACCGGCAAGCTCGTCATCCCGGGCGGCATCGACACCAGCACCCACTTCCACCAGACCTTCATGAACGCCACCTGTGTCGATGACTTCTACCACGGCACCAAGGTATCCTGGCCCCGTGAGGGCTCTGCTCCCCGCTCTGGGGGCTCCCTGGGGGCACGGATTGGTGCAGGCGCCTCTCAGTTCTCTGCCCCGTGGGCATCCCAGCAGCATCAGCTCCGCAGGAGCATTGTGCCGTGGCACCGCCTGTCCCCGTGTCCCCATCCATCACGTCTCCTCGCTGTGACAACCCTCCTCCCACGCCGGGCCCGTGGCACCCTGTGCCAGCTCGGGGACCCTCTGCCCTCCCCGTGCCGGTGGCACTGTGTACGGAGTGTTGCTGCCTGCAAGTGTCAAGGGGCCAGCACAGGATTGTCCCTGCGGTTGTCCCGTTGTCCCCAGCGCCCACACAGAGCAGCCATTGTGCCAGGCCAGCGCTGGCCGTGCCTGTCCCCAGAGCGCCCGGTGTCCCCGGGCAGGGGGCTCAGCAGTGTGCTGCAGGGAAGGGGCCGGGGCAGCGCCCACGGGCGCCACATGCCAGGCCTGCTCCCTGTCACTGTCACCCGCCTCGTGGCACCACGCCGGCACCTCCCGAGAGGGCCGATGGGCAAAGGAGCTTTGGGGATTATCGGGGCCGGGTGAGCCGGGGACACCGGCAGTGCCACCGCGCCTGCACTGCCGCCCACGCTGCCGCGGCGGGGGGGTCCCCGCGGGCCCATCCCTCACGGGGCTCTGTGCCAGGGGGGCTCCCTCAGCACCCCAAAGCCAGTGGCTGGGGCTGGGAGGGGGCGGTGGGTGCCCCGGTGGTGGCAGGATGGGGCTCTCCAGGTGTGTCACACACCCAGATGTGCTGCTGCAGATGTGCAGCCATCGGTAGGGCCGGGGGGATGCGAGGGTCCCCGCCTGCACCCAGGACCCCCATATGTGTGTGGGCAATGCCCAAAGGTGGCCGCCCCGTCCGGGAGCTCACCTGGCTCACGCAGGGCAGGAGCGGTGCCAGCAGCGGGGGGATGAGCCCTGAGCCCCCCACACCGCGGTCCCTGTGCCCCGCAGGCAGCGCTGGTGGGCGGCACGACGATGATCATCGGCCACGTCCTGCCCGACAAGGAGACGTCGCTGCTGGACGCCTACGAGAAGTGCCGCAGCCTGGCCGACCCCAAGGTGTGCTGCGACTACGCCCTGCACATGGGCATCACCTGGTGGGCGCCCAAGGTGAGTCTGCCGCGGCTCCGGGAGCAGCTGCCGGGGCTAATTCCCCGCCCCGCTGATCCCATTAGCCGCTTGGGGGGTGGGCTGAGCCCCCAGGATGCCTTTTGAGCTGCCCTGAGCCGGGCTCAGCGGGGCAGGGGCTCAGGGGTGCCCCGGGGTCCCTGTGGAGCTCAGCCCCTCACTGGGGCAGGGAAGGCGCTGCTGCTGCACCATGGAGGGGAGCAGCGTGCCCAGGGCTGGTGGTCCCAGCCTCGGGGGACCCCAACCCGCAGCAGGGCCCCCGTGGGGGTGGCAGGCAGGACTGGTGAGCAGACCCCATCCCACGGCACACTCAGCCCCTGCAATCCCCTCAAAGCTGCTGGAGCGGGATCAGACCTGGCTCCCGGCTGTGCTGCAGGGACACCCCAGCCCTGACCCCTCTTCCAGCAGAGCAGGGGCAGAAGGATGGAGTGGGCACCCCCTGGGGGAAGGAAAATCTCCTCTGCTCCCCCCCAGCATCTGTCACTCCCCACATCACCCACAAATCCACCTCCCCTGTCCCCAGGGGGTGGCCGGGGCCCCTCGTGGGCTGAGGTCCCACTCTGAGCCCTGGTCCCGGTGCAGGTGAAGGCAGAGATGGAGACGCTGGTGCGGGAGAAGGGGGTGAACTCCTTCCAGATGTTCATGACCTACAAGGACCTGTACATGCTGCGGGACAGCGAGCTCTACCAGGTCCTGCGCGCCTGCCGCGACATCGGCGCCATCGCCCGCGTGCACGCCGAGAACGGCGAGCTGGTGGCCGAGGTGAGGGCAGGGCGTGGGGCTGCCGTGGGCACCCAGCTGGGGCAGCAGAACCTTCACCCTGACCCCCCCAATTCCCCAGGGAGCCAAGGAAGCTCTGGATCTGGGCATCACGGGGCCAGAGGGCATCGAGATCAGCCGGCCTGAAGAGGTAGGTGATGGCAGCTGTCATCATGTCACAGCAGCAGTGGCACGGAATGTGGCTGGGATGGCCCAGGACATCCACACAGCTGCCAGCACCCATCCTTGTGTCACCTCCATGCCCGTTGGTGCCACTGCTGTGTGTCACGTGTGTCACCACCGGCTCTCTCTGCAGCTGGAAGCCGAGGCCACGCACCGTGTCATCACCATCGCCAACCGGGTGAGTGGCCCTGAGCATCACCTGGCTGGGGCTGGGTGTCCCGGTCCCATGGCGGTCCCTGTGCCTCAGAAGGGGTGCAGGAACCCCCCCAGGGAGCTGGGCTGCCATGGGGACAGCACCACTGACCCCCTCTCCGCAGACCCACTGCCCTGTGTACCTGGTGAACGTCTCCAGCATGTCCGCAGGGGATGTCATCGCTGCTGCCAAGATGCAAGGTAGGGGACAGGGGTGGGGACCTCCCTCCCCAGCACACCTGTGGGCAAGGGGCACCTGTGTGGATACAGACAGACCCATTGGCACAGGACACGTGTGGGCACAGGGGAGGTTTTGGGCTTGGAGGGATGTGGACATGGACTGTGGAGCTGTGGACATGCAGAGACATGGGCAGGAACAGACACAGCAGCACAGGAACACGTGTGTGCCTGTGGGGCCGTGCCCTAGCACAGCTGAGCACACCTGGGACACACACAGGTCACACATGGGCCCGGGAACACGTGTGTGCCTGTGGGGCCGTGCCCTAGCACAGCTGAGCACACCTGGGACATACACAGGTCACACACGTGCCCAGGAACTCGTGTGTGCCTGTGGGGCCGTGCCCTAGCACAGGTGAGCACACCTGGACCCCCAGTTCTGCTCACACACACGTGAGCACACACAAGACACAGACAGGTCACACATACAGGTCACATATGGGTGACACATGGCACACACAGCACACACAGGTAACACACAGGTCATACACATGGGACACACACAGGTCACACACACATGGGACACAGAGGACACACAGAGGACAAACAGGTCATACACAGCACACATATGAGAACACACAGATCACACACACAGGTCACACACACCTAGCACACAGAGGACACATAGAGGACACACAGGTCACACACAGCACACACATGGGACACACACAGGACAGAGGGCTCACACCCCGATGGGAACATGGGCATGCTGACACACTCAGTGCACACACGTGTGCCCCTCGCACGCACACCCACCTGTTGCACACGTGTGTGCCTCCACCTGGCAGGGAAGGTGGTGTATGCAGAGACGACCACGGCGCACGCCACGCTCACCGGGCTGCACTACTACCACCAGGACTGGTTCCACGCCGCCGCCTACGTCACCGTGCCGCCGCTGCGCCTCGACACCAACACCTCTGCCTACCTCATGAGCCTGCTCGCCAAGTGAGGCCTGCCCCGGGCACCTCTCCCTGCCCAGAGCACCTCTCCCTGCCCCGGGCACCTCTGCCTGCCCCGGGCACCTCTGCCTGCCCCGGGCACCTCTCCCTGCCCAGAGCACCTCTGCCTGCCCCAGGCACCTCTCCCTGCCCAGAGCACCTCTGCCTGCCCCGGGCACATCTGCCTGCCCCGGGCACCTCTGCCTGCCCAGAGCACCTCTGCCTGCCCCGGGCACATCTGCCTGCCCAGAGCACCTCTGCCTGCCCCAGGCACCTCTCCCTGCCCAGAGCACCTCTGCCTGCCCCGGGCACATCTGCCTGCCCAGAGCACCTCTGCCTGCCCCGGGCACCTCTGCCTGCCCAGAGCACCTCTGCCTGCCCCGGGCACCTCTGCCTGCCCCGGGCACCTCTGCCTGCCCCAGGCACCTCTGCCTGCCCCGGGCACCTCTGCCTGCCCCAGGCACCTCTGCCTGCCCCGGGCACCTCTCCCTGCCCAGAGCACCTCTGCCTGCCCCGGGCACCTCTGCCTGCCCTGGGCACCTCTCCCTGCCCCAGGCACCTCCCCCTGCCAGCTGCCCTCACCGGTGCCATCTGGGCATCCTGCTGTCCCACCCTGCTGTCCCTGTGCTGTGTCATTGCCCCAAGCACTCTGCTCCCCTGGTGCTGTGGCCTCGAGGCACCTCCTCCTTTGGGCACCTCATGTGGTGGGCACTGGGCTGTCTGTGCCTCACTGCCTGGACACTCGGGATACACTCTGTGGGCGCTGCACTTCCCAAGTACTCACTGAGCACCTGGGCTGAGGGTGCTCCACTCACCCACTCCCTGCATGGGTGCTCCTTTCCCTGGGCACTCTGTTCTCCAGACACCCCATGGTGTGGGTGCCCCATTCCCTGGCCACTGAGCTCCCCAGGTGCCCCATTTCCTGGGTGCGTCAGTCCCTGGACATTTTGCTCCCTGGGTGCCAAGAACTCCAGCCATCCCATGGTGTGGGTTCCCCATTCCCTGGGCACTGAGCTCTCCAGACACCCCATGGTGTGGGTGCCCCATTCCCTGGCCACTGAGCTCTCCGGTGCCCCATTTCCTGGGTGCCTCAGTCCCTGGACGTTTTGCTCCCTGGGTGCCAAGAACTCCAGCCATCCCATGGTGTGGGTGCCCCATTCCCTGGGGACTGAGCTCTCCGAGCACCCCATGGTGTGGGTGCCCCATTCCCTGAGTTCTGGCCTCCCTGGGCACCCCAAGCAGCCCCGGCAGTGCCATCCCCCACCCTGCTGTGTCCCCCACAGTGACACACTGAACATCGTGGCCTCGGACCACCGGCCCTTCAGCACCAAGCAGAAGGCCATGGGCAAGGAGGACTTCACCAAGATCCCCCACGGTGTCAGCGGGGTGCAGGACCGCATGAACATCATCTGGGAGCGTGGTGTGGTATGGCACTGCTGGCCTCGGCACGGGGCTGGGGGCTCACAGGAGCCTCCTTTGGGTGGGACATCCCATGGGGTGTTCACCCCCTGGCATGAGGGTGGTGAGCAAGGAGCTCCCCAGAGCACCCCCTGGGTCCTGGCGGGGATCCTGACCGTGCACACGCCTGGGATTTGGGGGGGCTCGGGGGTGGCAGGCAGCGACAGAGCCCAGCACATCTTACCCCCGCTCCGGCGGCAGGTGGGCGGTAAGATGGACGAGAACCGCTTTGTGGCCGTGACCAGCTCCAACGCCGCCAAGCTCCACAACCTGTACCCCCGCAAGGGCCGGATCATCCCCGGCGCCGACGCTGACGTCGTGGTCTGGGACCCCGAGGCCACCAAGTAGGTGACAGCCCGTGGTGGGAGAGGCTGGGGACGGGCTCCCTGTGCCCCCCAGCAGCCACTGACCGCCCCGTGGCCCTGTGCCCAGGACCATCTCCGCCAGCACCCAGGTGCAGGGCGGGGACATCAACCTGTACGAGAACATGCGGTGCCACGGGGTGCCGCTGGTCACCATCAGCCGCGGGCGCGTGGTCTACGAGAACGGCGTCTTCATGTGCGCCGAGGGCACGGGCAAGTTCTGCCCGCTGCGCTCCTTCCCCGACATCGCCTACAAGAAGCTGGTGCAGCGGGAGAAGGTACGGGGCCGTGCCACCGTATGGGACAGGGCGGCACCGTGCTGGCTGCTGGAGGGGACAAAGGGGCCGTGGCTGTGCCAGGGGAGGGGCTGTGCCAGGCCAGTGCCACGCCACGCTGCAGGATGTGACAGGAGCACAGAGCAGGGGACAGGGGACCCCTGAGGGTCAGTGTGTGACACAAGACCCTCCTCTGGGTCCTCGCCAGCACGCTGGCAGTGCAAGAGGACAGTTGTCCCTACACGTGTGTGGCCTATGGCCATTTCCAGGCGTGTGCTGAGCATCGAGGCTCCTCATGTCCCCCATGTCCCCCCTGCGGGCTTTGCCCTTTGCTGCCTCTCCCAGAGCTGCCCCACAGCTCACAGCGGCCCCCGGTGCTCCGGGACAGGGACACGTGTGGCCGGGGCTGCCCAGCGGTGACACCGGGAGCTCTGGCGGTCCCTGTCACTGGGGACCCCCTGTGCCCCCGTGCTGTAGGGGACAGGCTGGGGGACAGCGTGGCGCTGATGCTGCAAGGGGAGGGGGCTACCAGGGCCTCTGGCACTGTCACAGACGGCAGCACTGGGGCGCTTGTCGGGAGCTCTGTGTGGCTGGGGGTGGGCACAGGGCATCGCATGGGTTTGGCTTGGCTTGGATTTGCTTTGCTTGGCTTTGCTTGGCTTTGCTTGGCTCGGCTCGGCTTGGCTTCACCTGCGGGACGGGGCGAGGGGCTGCTCTGCCAGGGCCCCCCACCTGCCCCAGCCCTTGCTCCTGCCCTGGCATTGCTTCCCAGCGGGAGCCCCCAGAGCCCGCCCAGCATCTCTCCGAGCGCCCCCTCGTCAGCCGCAGCCCCTCCCCAGTGGCAGCCCCCTCCCCAGCCCCAGCATGGCCCTGCCCCTTCCCTGCCCCCGCCCGGCCGATCCGCACCCCGCTGTAGGGCCCCGGCATCCCGCACCCCGCCCCGCGGCTGCTGATGCTCTCTCCGCTCTCTCTCTCGCTCCCGGCAGAGTTTGAAGCTGCGGGGTGTGGATCGCACCCCGTACCTGGGGGACGTGGCCGTGGTTGTGCATGCCGGGAAAAAAGAGACGGGGACGCCCCTGGCCGATACGCCCACCCGGCCGGCCACACGACACGGGGGCATGAGGGACCTCCACGAGTCCAGCTTCAGCCTGTCCGGTAAGAGCGGGGCCGCAGTGGCGCTCCGGCCCCCGGGGCTCGCCGGCAGCCCCGCTTCTGGTGGCCGCTGGCACCAGCCGGGCACTTGGCCCCCGCCAGGGTGTCCCCACTACCGCCGCCACCTCCCAAGGTGCCACCGCAGGGTGTCCTGGCGTCCCTCCCCTAGGGCTGTCCTGTCACCCCCGTCTCCAGGCTGTCCCCATCACCCCCGCAGGGCGCTCCCGGTGCCGTCCCGAGGCGCCCCGGTCATCCCCAATCCCGCCCCCCGAGGCGCAGCCCCCCTCCTCCCGGGGCAGGGGGCCGTGGCAGAGCGGGGAGCTGCCCCAGTGCTCGGATCTGCAGCCCCCAGCCCTCGCCCCGTCCTCCGGGCACCGTCCGTCGTGTGGCTGCGCTGGCTGGGCTCTGGGGGGCTGCGCCGGTGACGGGGGGCTCTGGGGGGCTGTGTGGGGAAGGATGGAGTGCTCCACTGGGGCAGCCCCTCCGCTCTCCGGGCCGGGGCTCTCGGTGATGCTCCGTGCCGGGCAGAACCTGCTCGGTGCTCTGCTGGCACCGGCGCCGCTCTCTTCTGTCCCCGGGAGGCGGGCGTGGGGCAGGGGGGTCCCGAACTGTGTCACTGCTGGCACAAGGCCGCGGCTGCAAGGGGCGCTGGTCAGGGCTGGTCAGTGGTCAGTGCTGGTCAGTGGTCAGCGCTGGTCAGGGCTGGTCAGCGCTGGTCAGTGGTCAGCGCTGGTCAGTGGTCAGCGCTGGTCAGGGCTGGTCAGCGCTGGTCAGTGGTCAGCGCTGATCAGTGGTCAGGGCTGGTCAGTGCTGGTCAGTGGTCAGTGCTGGTCAGTGGTCAGCGCTGGTCAGTGGTCAGGGCTGGTCAGTGCTGGTCACTGGTCAGCGCTGGTCAGTGGTCAGTGGTCAGCGCTGGTCAGTGGTCACTGGTCAGTGGTCAGCGCTGGTCAGTGGTCAGTAGTCAGCACTGGTCAGTGGTCACGGCTGGTCAGCACTGGTCAGTGGTCAGCGCTGGTCAGCGGTCAGCACTGGTCAGGGCTGGTCAGCAGTGGTCAGTGGTCAGCACTGGTCAGTGGTCACTGGTCAGTGGTCAGTGGTCAGCGCTGGTCAGTGGTCAGCACTGGTCAGTGCTCCCCATGTGCAGCACAGCCGCGGTGGGAGAGGGGGGACACGGAGCTCCCACAGCCCCCGCAGTGCTGGGGGGTCACAGAGGCCCCCTGTCCCAGCGGTGCCAGCAGTGCTGGGGTGACAGGGGGTCACGGGGCTGTGCCCCCCCTGACGCCTGCCGACCGTCCGTGTGTCCGGCAGGTTCTCAGATCGATGACCACGTTCCAAAACGAGCCTCGGCCCGGATTCTCGCTCCCCCCGGGGGCCGGTCGAGCGGCATCTGGTAGAGCCGGGGACCTGTCCCCCAAGTGAGGAGCAGGCGCCGCCCCCAGCGCCCCCGGACCCCGGCTCCGGCGGGCTCCCCTCGCCGCGGGGGCCCCGCCCGGTCCCCGTGCTGCCGGCGGGGCCGTGCCGGCGGTGGGGCCGTGCGCGGGGGCCGGGGGCCGCGGAGGGCCGGGGGCAGTGGGTGCCCCCCCGGCCCTTTTCTGTTTGCACGTTGGATTTGGATCAGTGAATTTTTGACTTGTTTGTGCATCACGTGGAAATACTCTGAAGTGGTTTGTGTCACTAGCGTAGGGGAGACGCAGGGACCCCCCCCTCCCCCCCCATTCCTGCCCCATCCCTGAACCCCAGCCCCAACCCACACCTCCATCCTGATCCCCATCCCTGCCCACCTCCATCTCCCCATTCCTGACCCACATCCCTGCTGCTGTCCTGCCCTCCCTGAACCCACTCAGCATCCCTGGCCCCCATCCCCAGGGCTGTTCTCCCCATCTCCATCAGCACTCCCCCATTTCCATCCCTGCACCTGGACCCCCATTCCCATCGCCGGTCTCCATCCCTGACCCCTGTCACTGACCCCCATCTGCACCCCCATTTCTGCCCCACTCTCTCCCTGTACCCCCATCCCAATCCCTGCACCTCCCCATCCCCACACACCCCCCTCCTCCCCACCTTGAGCTCCCCCAGCCCCGCAGTGAGTGGTGTCACACCTGTGTCACGCCCGTGTCACACAGTGTGTCACACCTGCAGGGGCCCGGCCGGGTGTTCGCACACACGTGTCCGCAGGTGAACCCCTGGGCAGGTGTCGGCACACCTGCACACGTGTGTCCCCGTGTCCCACCTCTCTGACCCCTGTGCCAGGCCCTGCCAGGTCACTCCTCACCTGCCGGGTCCCCAGCACTGCCCCCATGGGGGTCCGTGTGTGTGCGGCCCCCTCGAGGAGTCCCTCTCCCCCCTGGTGCTGTTGGGGGGTGTCCTAACCCCTCACCCCTTCCTCGCCCCCCGTGTCCCTTGTGCCCTCCCCCCTGTAGGTCCCTGTAGGTGTTTGGGGGCCGGTGGGCACCTGGCTGGGGGGTCCCGTGTCCCCCCGGGTGGTCCCGCACGGCCAATTTAGGAACATGCCGTCCGTTGTTTGCTCATTAAAGACCGTTCACAGCGCCTGGCCTGCGCCTCTTTGGGCTCTGGGGGTCCCGGGGGCTCTGGGGTGGGCGTTCGGGGTAGGGGTCAGGGTTGGGGACCCCACGGTCACAGCACGTGGGGCCAGCGCGTCCCAGGAGGGAGCTGGGAGCAGAAAGAGCCCTGACATGGGGACACAGAGAGCACATGGGGGGACACAGGGACAGGAGGAGAGACACAGGGACACAGAGGAGATACATGGGGACATAGGCAGACATACATGGGGACACAGGGGAACACACACGGGGACGTGGGACATGCGTGAACATTTGGGGACACTTGTGGGTTCATGGGAACACGAGTGAGGACATGGTAGGACAAGGGAGGTCACAGACCTGGCCCTGTCACCACGTGGACACTTCTGCTCAGGTGGGTGCAGGGGGATGCGGGGCCATGGGGGGTCGTGGGGGTCCTGAACAGGCTCTGAGGGTGTCACAAAGGCTCTGGGTGTTCCTGGGGTACAGGGGGGTCCCCACATGTCCCGGGATGATTTGGGGGTCGGGGGCTCTGACAGAGAGCTCACAGTGGCACCCAAGGGTCCCGAGGGAATCTCGGGAGGGTCCCTGGGAACATCCCAGGGGGGCTCTGCAGTGATCCCAGGAGTGCTTGGGGACCCTGAGGAGGTCCCGAGGGAAGACTTGAAAATCCCGGAGGGGTCCCGGAGAGTTCCAGAGGGATCCCGGGGGAGACTTGGGGGTTCTGGGTGGGGGTCCCGGGAAGAGTCTTGAAGAGTGACAGAACAGTCCCGAGGACGGTCGCTGAGTGCTCTGGGAGATAGTGCCAGGGGTGTTTAAGGGGTGTCCCCGAGGGGCCTGGGGATGTTAAGGGGGTGTCCCCGAGGGGTCTGGGAGTGTTTATGAGGGTTCCCAGAGGGGTCTGGGGGTGTTTAGGAGGGTTCCCAGAGGAGTCTGGGAGTGTTTAGGAGGGTTCCCAGAGGGGTCTGGGGGTGTTTAGG
Source organism: Sylvia borin (assembly GCA_014839755.1). Lineage (NCBI taxonomy): Eukaryota > Metazoa > Chordata > Aves > Passeriformes > Sylviidae > Sylvia > Sylvia borin. The sequence continues at coordinate 113,205,626 of CM025959.1, read as the reverse complement.
GGGTGTCCCCGAGGGGTCTGGGGGTGTTTAGGAGGGTTTCCAGAGGGGTCTGGGGGTGTTTAGGAGGGTTCCCAGAGGGGTCTGGGGGTGCTTAGGAGGGTTCCCAGAGGGGTCTGGGGGCTTTTAGGGGGTGTCCCCGAGGGGTCTGAGAGTGTTTAGGGGGTGTCCCAGAGGGGTCTGGGAGTGTTTAGGGGGTGTCCCAGAGGGGTCTGGGGGCGTTTAGGGGGTGTCCCCGAGGGGTCTGGGAGTGTTTAGGGGGTGTCCCAGAGGGGTCTGGGGGTGTTTAGGGGGTGTCCCCGAGGGGTCTGGGGGTGTTTAGGGGGTGTCCCCGAGGGGTCTGGGAGTGTTTAGGAGGGTTCCCAGAGGGGTCTGGGGGTGCTTAGGAGGGTTCCCAGAGGGGTCTGGGGGTGTTTAAGAATGTTCCCAGAGGGGTCTGGGAGTGTTTAGGAATGTTCCCAGAGGGGTCTGGGGGTGTTTAGGGGGTGTCCCAGAGGGGTCTGGGGGCTTTTAGGGGGTGTCCCCGAGGGGTCTGGGAGTGTTTAGGAGGGTTCCCAGAGGGGTCTGGGGGTGTTTAGGGGGTGTCCCCGAGGGGTCTGGGGGTGTTTAGGGGGTGTCCCCGAGGGGCCTGGGGGAGTGCAGAAGCCGCTGTCCGCCACCAGAGGGCGCCAGTCGGGCCCGTTGCCATGGCGACAGAGGGGCTCGGCCATGTCTGTTGTCATGGCGGGAGGGGGCGTGGCCAGGAGCGTTGCCGTGGCAGCAAAGAGGGGCGTGCCCAGGTCCGATGCCGCGGATGAAGGGGCGTGGCCAATCCATTTCAGTCCCTCGGAGGGGCGTGGTCATGCCCGTTGCCATGGCAGCGGGGGCGGGGCGGAGCTGTTGGCACCGCCCGCGGGGGGGGGCGGCGCAGGCGCGTTCGGTGCGTGCGGTTCCGGCCCGGTCCCGGTCCCGGTCCCGGAGCAGCGGAGCGGGGGGAGCGGAGCGGCGGCGGCCGCGGCCGAGCGGTGAGTGCGGCGGGACCACCTGGGGGGCAAGGAAGGGAGCGGGCAGCGCTGCCGACATCACCCGCATCCCCGCACCGGCCGCCGCCGCCCGGCAGGACCGGCCGGGGGGGCCGCGGGGCCTTCGGGGATGGAGTGGCGGGGCCGGGCCCGCAACGGGCTGGGGAAGTGAGGCCGAAGGGCGGGGGGCCTCCGGAGATGGAGCGTCCGGAGGTGAGAGGGGGCCCGGTTCGTCCGGTAACGTGAGGAATGGGGCGGTTGAAGCCGGGCCGCGAACGGGTCTGGGCTGAGCGGTGAGGCCGAGCGGTCCCGCGGGGCCGGTGGCGGCGGGGCCCGGCCTGACTCAGCGGCAGCCGCTCCCACGGGACCGCGGGCATGGCACGGTACGGTCCCGGCACGGAACGGCCCCAGCACGGCACCGGTACGGCGCGCCGGGAGCTTTAATCTCGGCTACGGCACGGCGCAGCACCGGCCAGCCATGGCCGCCGGTACCGGCCATCGTCGGGGCCCGGGCACCACTCCGGTCTCGGGGGATCCTGCGGGACCCGGGCCGCCGCCGCTCGGGCGCTGCCGGTGTCGCCGGTGCCGTCCCGCGGGTGCCGCTGTGGGTGATGCTCCCGGGATGCCGCCGTAGCGGTCCAGAGCGGCAGGTGGCTGTCACCGTGACACACCGAGCGTGACGCGCTCTCGGTCCTCGGACTCATGGCGGCACGGCGGCGGCAGTGTCACCGGTACAGTGACGGTGTCACTGAGCCTGCGTGCCGGGATGGGGCCGGGGCCCTTCCCTGCGCTCCCCCGCCGTTCCCCGGAGATCCAGTCCCGTCTCCTGCCGGGGATCTTCCCGAGCGGGTCCCCCCGCCGCGGTCGGGCACGCAGGGCCGGCCCCTGTGACGCCCCGCGGGGTGACCGGGGTCCTGGCGGTGTCGTGAGCGCTTACGGTGTCTCCCGTCACGGGCGTGGGGACACTCCGGGGACAGCCCTGCGCGTTGTCCCGGCCGGGGCTGCGAGCGTGTCCCTCACCCACGCCGGCTCTCGCGGCTCGGCTCATCCCGCGGCATTAATATTTCAGGAGCAGGGGGGAGGGCTCCGCTCTGCACATGCTCCCGCCGCTGTACCGACTTATTTAGGTTAGCGGGAGCCGAGCGGGGCGGGGGGATTTGTGCGGTCGGGCACTCGCTCTGCGCCCCGAGCATCGCCGCCGGGAGCCGCCAGCTCCCGGTGCGTGAAGGGCCGGTTTGCCTCGCCGCGGACCGGGACGGGCACTGCCGCCGGGAAGCAGGGAAGGGTGCTGGGGCCGGAGCCGGTACGGAGCTGGGGATGGAGCCGGTGCGAAGCTGGGCGCTGCCCGCCCCCGGCAAACCCACCTGCGCCCACCGCAGCACGGGCTGTGGCTCGGGGGTGCTCTGCTCGGGGCGGGGGGAAGCGGCTCTGGGGGGCACCCGGGGGGGGACGTGGGCGAGTGGCCCTCGCTGTTGGCACCCGGGCCACCGTGCCCGCTGCCAGATCCGCGGCAGCCCCGCGGCGGCTCCGCACGGCGCTCGGCCCCCGCCGGGCTGTCTGCCACCCCCCTCGCGTGTTTGTCACTTGAGAAGCCACCGGGACGGGCTCCCAAAATAGAACCCGCCAGTCGCAGCAGCCCAGTTCGCCACCGGCACCGCGGTGCTGCTGGGCCGGCACCGACGCGCTGCTCGGCTCCCGGTGCCCGCCGTCGGTGCCGCCCTCGGCCGCCGCGCTGGCACCTCACGGCCTCACTCTGCTCCCGTTTGTTTGGGCACAGCGGCCGGGGGGGCTGCGGCGTGGGACCGGGCCCGGACGACCTCTGCGTGCGCCCCGGCAGCGCCGCGGGACGGGCACGGACACACGCCCGGGGGCTTCGGTCGCCGTCGGGCCGTGATTAGCAGCTCCTGCCCGGACAATTAAAATGCAGCGGTAAGCGTCCCCCGCCTGGCCGGGCGCCCGGCAACAACCCCTCTCCTCACGGCCTGCCGGGAATCTGGGCCGAATTCTTATTTTCATTAGTGTGTTTTTGGCAAGAGCCGGCGGCAAACCGGCTGGGCCGGAGGCGCCCGGCCCTGGGCGCGTCCATCGCCCGGCGTCGGGGCGGCAGTGGGTCGGAGGGCGCCGCAGGCCCTGGCTGCCCTGTCATTACACCGGGGCGGGCTCGGCTCTGTGCCGGGGGCTTTGAAGGCGTTCGGGAGGGTGGGGACGGGCTGGGTGGCACCGCGCGCCCCGGGCGGCGTCCCCGCTCCGCGATCGGGACACGCCGGTGCCCGGCGGGGTCAGGGTTCTCCCGGCGGGTCAAGGCGTTCCCGGCGGGATCAGGGTTCTCTCCGCGTGTCAGGGCTCTCCGTGTGGATCAGGGTGCTCCCCGCGTGTCAGGGTTCGCCCCCGAGCTCTCACGTGTGCCGGCGTGTGCGGGAGTCGAGGTCTGGCTGGCGCGGTGACACCCCAGCTCATCCCGGCGGGGAATGTGGGGGTCCCTGCCCCGTGCCCCACCAGCGCCCCGCAGGCACGGTGCCGCAGAGCCCTGGGCGGCCCTGCCGGGTCCCGCGGGCATCCCCCCGCTCCACCGGGACACGGCGCGGCCCCGCGGCTCCCGGTGGGCTCCCGTTTCGGCTCCGCCGGCAGCTGCCCCGGTGATTCGGGGAAGGGCCGGCGATGGCAGGGGGCTGTCAGCTGCTCCCGGCCGGGGCGGGCAGGCAGCCCGAGCCCCGCGGCCCCGCCGCCGCCCCCGCCGCAGCCCCGTGCCCCAGCGCGGCGGTGCCCGGCAGCCGCGGCACCGCAGTGCGCGTGGCTCTGGCTCAGCGCCGCGCATGACTCAGCTCCGCTGCCGAGCCAGGGGAGGGGGGAGGATGGGGAGAGCCCTGGCGGGGACCCCTGTCCGCACCCCGGGGCCGCCAGGCCGCCGAACGGGCGCGGGACGGGCTTCGGCTCTCGCCGGTGCCGGGAGAGGGTCGGTGCGCACCTCGCCGTGCCGGGGGCGGCGGCGGCGCGGGGGCCTCGGTTCCAGCTGCTGCGGTGGTGGCTAAAAATACCGAACCCCCCCGCGGCTGCGTGCGGTAACACGGCGGGGTGGGACGGGGGTCCCGGCCGCGGCAAGGACCGGGTGGGCTCGGCTCGGCCGCCGGTGGCGTTCGAGCGGCCACAGCCGTGCGACATCGCCGGTGCTGAGTCACAGTGGTGCTGTACCCGAGAGTGGGGGGGCTGCGCCCACCGGGACCTTCTGCCCCCCCTAAAAGGGGCCCTGGGGGGTGACAGCAGCCCCGAGGGGCAGCGCCCCACAGCCCCAGCGCTGCACCCCCAGGGCGCAGATGTGCGCTGGCAGCGCCCCCCTCATTCCCCCGGGCTGTGGGACGGGAGGGAGGATCGGGGAGCTGCACCCCCCCCAGCCCCCGGCTGGCAGCTGGCCCGGGCCCGCAGCCCCCCTCGCCGAGGAGGGAAGCGGATTAACGCCGCCGCTGCCGCCGCTGCTGGGCGGGGGGGCCGCGGCCTCACCGGGACCCCCACTCCCGGGAAGGGGCAGCGGGGCCGCTCGTCGGTCTCTGCACTAAAGCATTTTGTGCAGAGCAGTGAGGTTGGCGGCCAGTGCCCCCCACTCCCTGGTGAGGACCCCTGTGCTCTGCCGTGCTGGGACTGCAGCCAGGGGGTCCTGGAGCCCCCAGCCATCTGGGCACAGGCCGCCTCCTGGCAGATGTTGCCCCTCTAAGCCCTGCTCTAATGGACCCCTATCCCGATCCCGGCCCCAGCAGATTAGGCAGCACCGGGGGCCGGAGAGGGGGGCCCTAAGCTGCTTATGGGCACCAGCCCCCAGGAGCCCCATGGGCTCACAAGGGCAGCAGCCCCACAGCTCAGGGGCAGTGCCCTCAGCCATGCCTGCATCCCCTCAGCAGTGCCTGCATCCCCTCAGCAGTGCCTGCATCCCCTCAGCCGTGCCTGCATCCCCTCAGCCGTGCCTGCATCCCCTCAGCCGTGCCTGCATCCCCTCAGCCGTGCCTGCATCTCCTCAGCAGTGCCTGCATCCCCTCAGCCGTGCCTGCATCCCCTCAGCAGTGCCTGCATCCCCTCAGCAATGCCTGCATCCCCTCAGCAGTGCCTGCATCCCCTCAGCAGTGCCTGCATCCCCTCAGCCGTGCCTGCATCCCCTCAGCAATGCCTGCATCCCCTCAGCAGTGCCTGCATCCCCTCAGCCGTGCCTGTATCCCCTCAGCAGTGCCTGCATCCCCTCAGCAGTGCCTGCATCCCCTCAGCCGTGCCTGCATCCCCTCAGCCGTGCCTGCATCCCCTCAGCAGTGCCTGCATCCCCTCAGCCGTGCCTGTATCCCCTCAGCCGTGCCTGCATCCCCTCAGCCGTGCCTGCATCCTCTCAGCAGTCCTTGCATCCCCTCAGCAGTGCCTACATCCTGGGTTCCTTCCCCATGAGCCACATCCTGCACTTTATCCTCATCTCGCTCCCAGCAATACCCCAAACCTGGCTCCCCTGGGTGCCCCTGATCAGGGCAGGGCTCCACCTGGCTGGGTGGGCCACACTGGGGCTTCTGGGGCCCTCAGGCCTCCCTGCCATACCTTGGGGGTGCAGCTGGGGTGGGGGGTCCCACGGGCTGCACCGTGGCAGCTTGGCCCTGCTGTCCCTTGCTGTTGGAGCACAGTTGGGATGGGCACCCTGGGTCCCTGTGCCCCCGGTGTTGGTCTGGGTGGGATGGATGCCTTGGATCCCAATGTCCCTGCAGGGTCGGGGTGCCCTGGGGTGCTGGTGTGAGCCCTGTCTCTTGGCAGCTGGGGCATGGCCGTCAATGTGTACTCGACGTCGGTGACCAGTGAGAACCTGAGCCGCCATGACATGCTGGCCTGGGTCAACGACTCCCTGCAGCTCAACTACACCAAGATCGAGCAGCTCTGCTCAGGTGGGCTTCTGGGGCGGTGTAGGGGACATGGGGGGTGTTGTCAGCGTGCCCCCAGCCCCCTTGACCGTGGCGTGGGCCGTAGGGGCTGCCTATTGCCAGTTCATGGACATGCTGTTCCCCGGCTGCGTGCACCTGCGGAAGGTGAAGTTCCAGGCCAAGCTGGAGCACGAGTACATCCACAACTTCAAGGTGCTGCAGGCTGCCTTCAAGAAGATGGGAGTGGACAAAGTAGGTGCATGGGGACAGCAGGGGCTGCCCTGTGGGAGGCTGCTCTGCTGGGGTCCCTGCTGTTCTGTGCCAGTGTCGTGCTGTGCTGGGGGCCACGCTGGGAGCCCTGCCCTGCCAGCCCCTCCGTGTGCCCACAGATCATCGCAGTGGAGCGGCTGGTGAAGGGCAAGTTCCAGGACAATTTTGAGTTCATCCAGTGGTTCAAGAAATTCTTTGACGCCAACTACGACGGGAAGGAGTACAACCCCCTGCTGGCGCGGCAGGGCCAGGACGTCGCGCCCCCCCCTAACCCAGGTGATCACATCTACAACAAACCCAAGAAACCCATTGGCACTGCAGGTAATGTCCGGGGCCCCCCAGCGAGCGCTGCCCCCCGCCCTCTGCACCCCGTGGCGCGCTGGCCAAGGCCAGGCGTCCCCCTGACCCCTGCCTGCCTGTGCCCCGCTCTGCTGCCTGCCTGCCTGCGACCGGGGGGACTGGGCGGGTCTGCAGGGACCCCGAGACAGCGGAGGAGCAGGGATCTTGGCTGCCTCCCTCCGCCTGCTCAGCCTGGCCTGGCGGTGGTTTGTCACCCCAGGCCCCTTGGCTGCCATCCCCCTGTGCCCTGCCACCACCGTGCAGCTCCCATGGGCGCTGGGGGCTCCCTGTGCTGGCCCAGCGGGGTCTGTCAATGTCTGGGACCTCCTCAGATCCCATGCCGAACCCCAAACAAGCCACAAGCACCCTCGGAGGGCTGGGGGCAAGATTTGCCCGGGGAAACTGAGTCGGGGGGAGGCTGAAGTTGGGAGAGCCTGGAGCCGCGGCTCTGCACACAGTATCTGCCTGCCCTTGCTGCCCACTGCTGCTCCCCACACGATGTAAGGGGGTCCCTGCTGGCCGTCCCCCCAGCCAGCATTAACCCATTGGTCCCCGTGTGCTGTCAAGTCCCCCAGAGGACCTCCCCCACGGGCCCCAAGAACACCCCGAACCCAGCCCGCCTCGGCAACGTGCCCAGCGGCATCCTACGGAAAAACTCGCCTGCCGCCCGCAACGGCGGCACCGAGGCTGACGCGCAGATCCTGGAGCTCAACCAGCAGGTAGGGGCTCCCTGCCGGGGGACTGGGGGGCACCGCAGGGATGGGGCCGACTGGGATCAGGTAGGGAGTCCCTGCCAGGGGGCTGTGGTGTGCTGTGGGATCAGGGGGACTGAAGGTTTTGGCCGTTTCCCACAGCTGATGGACCTGAAGCTGACAGTGGACGGGCTGGAGAAGGAGCGGGATTTCTACTTCAGCAAACTGCGAGACATTGAGCTCATCTGCCAGGAGCACGAGAACGAGAACAGCCCCATCATCACCGGCATCGTCAGCGTCCTCTATGCCACGGAGGTGAGTGGGGGCCCCTCGGCACGCCCCTGGAGCCCATGTCCCTGTATCCTGCTTTCTGGGCTTCCCTGGGAGGGGAGCGATCCCTTCCCCCGCATCGCTCTCGGCCTTGTTCCCCCCGCGGGGTGCCGGGAGCGGGCCGGGCTTTGCCAAGACCCTCATGCCATGCCGGGTGGAGGTTGGTGTGCCCACCTGTGCCCCCCCGTTTCCCCCCAGGAGGGCTTCGCCCCACCAGAGGACGACGAGCTGGAGGAGCAGCCGCCAGAGGACCAGGACGAGTACTAGCCCCGGCCCGCGCCCCGACCCCCGCGCCGCCCCCCACCATAGACATTCGAGGTCCGAGCCCGCGCCTCGCCCCGCACTGTCACTCGCCATCGTGCTCTCGGCAGCCTCAGGGGGAACCCTCCATCTCCATAACCGGCCGACATCCCTTGGGCGAGGAGCGCGGCTGCGCCGGGGGCCGGGGCTGGGCACGGGCTCCGGCCGCTCGCCGAGGCCTGCCCGCGCCGCCCCCTCCCCGTATTTATTTCTGTCGTCCCCCTGGCGTCCCGCCTGCCCACGGTGAGAGTGAGAAGGAAGGCCGAGCCCTCGGGGGCCGGCCCGGGGTGCCGTGTGCTGCCCACCTCGCTGGGACCCCCCGGGCCCCCCCCGGCACAGTGAGGGCCGCCTGGCAGCCTGTGGGAGCGGGAGGCCGCAGGACAGAGGGGAGAGGCGTTGGTTCAGCTTCCTGGGAAGGTGAAAAGGAAACCTCGGCCCGGTCGGGCCATGGCAGAGGGGGCACCTGCAGCCACGGGGGTCCTGGAGAGGAAGCCTGTCGTCACCAGGGCGTGGAATGGCAGTGGGCCCTCTCCTCTCGCCCGTGGCCCCCACAGAGCCGGGGCCGGGCTGGGTCACCGCAAGGGCTCGCAGCGCCCGCCAGCCCCGGCTGCCATGTCCCTGTCGCATTGCTTGTCTGGTCCATCACTCCGGTCGCAACGCTGCATCTGTGTTCGGTTTTATTTAAATAAACTCGTGTGGTAACACTGCGTCCTGCCTCTGCTGGCGGTCACTGCGACGTCTTGGACTTGCTCCCTGCCCTCGGGGTTCCTCTGTGCTGACACACCCTCGGCAGGAGGCCGGCAGCTGGAGTCGACCCGGGTGGAGGCTCTGGGACCGCAGCGAGTGATGAGGGCCGGGTTGAGAAAGCGGGTAACCAGATTTTCAGAGGTTAAATTGGGTTATAGAAGCCCAGAGGGGGCCAGACCCCTGCTCCAGCCGCGGCCAGGGCAGGATGCTGCAGGGCTCCGAATCCTGCGACATAGGAGTGTGCTGAAACAACTCAACACTAATGCAGATACTCATAGGTAAGTTAATTGTCCGATCTATTTTTGACCATAAGATCAGGGGAGAGCGCGAACGCAGTCCCCCACTATCACAAATTATGCAGTCGAGTTTCCCGCATTTGGGGAAATCGCAGGGGTCAGCACACCCGGAGTGCAAGGGATGAGCCTCGCCCTGGGAAAACCACCTGCCTGATCATGGTGTCTCCCCTGCCAGGTAAGTATGCCCGAACGCCCCCCGCGCCCCACAGCCCCGCCCGCCACACGCCTCCACAGCACACGGCCACCCCGAGCCCGGCCCCGCCCCGCCCCGGCCCCGCGCTCCGGCCCGGCCCGCACGGCCCGGCCCGCGCAGCGCCCGCGGACACGCCGGGACGGCGGCGGCATTTCGGGGGGCTGTGTCCCGGCATGCCGCGCGGGGACATCTCATTTGCATGGACACGCCCTCTGGCCGTCCCCTGCCTGCCGCCCCTACCCGCGGTCTCATTTGCATGGCCACGCCCCCTCTGCCCGAACCCCGCCTCCTGAGCCGCCCTCGCCGCAGCGCCCCCTGGCGGCGCCCGGAGCCTTCCAAAGGGACCCGCATCCCGAAGGGATCGAGCGGCGGCCGGGGAAGGAAACGCGAGGCTCTGCGACACGGGCATTGTCGCCAGCCCGCGCCAGGTACAGCAAAGGAACTCCGGAGAAGACAAGGAGCAGAGCGGATGGTTATTGCCCAAGTGATGCCGGCATCGACGGGAAGAAGGAGAAGAGAAGGAGAAGAGCCAAAAGAAATGACCGAATCTGTTGTCAGGGACAGCGTAGAGGCAGAAGGCGAGGTGTACTTCAGGGACAAGGTCGTGACTTGGGGTTAATGCCCCTCCAAAAGTGTCAGGGTGTGGATTGCAGGCACGACGGGCTGAGCACGGGCAGAAGTAAAGATCAGAAAAGGAAGAAACTGGGCTGGACTGAAGGAGACCAGAGGAACTGAAATCGGGAGTTCAGTGGGTGAGAAAAGACCAACTCCGATAAAATGAGAGGCCCAACCCGGACTGCAAATGTTCATAGGCTCTGTTTTAGCGTCTGGGTCACTGCCAATTCGAATTCACCACTCTAATCCCGGCAGAGAAGAAGCCTCAATCACTGGGATACACCGGTGCAAGATCTGGGGGAACTCAGTGCCCAGGCTGCTGATGTCCATCGGCTTGTCCCAAATCCCGACCCCACCTCGGTCCCAGAGACCAACACCTGCTTTGGGGTGCTGCATGTGACAGACGTCTTGTCTCGTGTCCCTGGGGGTGAGCAGCGTCCCCTTGTCTTTGCCTTCGAATGGGAAAATCCAGCTCCAAGGGGGAAATGATTTCTGGAGATTCGAATGAAACTTTGTGATGTGTTTTAGTTGTTCACCAGTAGCTGCAGCCAGACCCTGTGACTGAGCAATTCCCCTGTGCAGGCCACACACTCGGCTCATGGCTTTCCTTGGGGCAAAGAGCAGCCGGGAGGAAGGGGCTGTGGGCGGGAGGCACCGGGAGGGTCACGGGCAGGAGCGGGCAGGCCCAGGGGAAAAGGGAATTCCGGCAGCGGGAGATGGTGAGCGCTGCCCCATCAGAACAGAACTGTTCTAAATGGGCCAGGAGACCAGTTCCTGAGTGGTTTCAACTCGTATTAAAAAGACCAGCCTGGGGAGGGGGTCCAGCACACCCCCACACACCACTGCCGCTCCCAGGACGACCCGGAGGAGGAGGCAGTCAGTTCTGTTGCTCGGTGTCTCGATGTGGCAGACCTGGGTCTTCTCACCTCACAAGAGCCCCTAGGAAGAGTTGTAGCTTGCTGTAGGTCTGGGCTGGTCATGTGGTGTTATTTAACTCGTGGTGATGAGGCAAGGGGCCCCAGCAAATAGCCCGAAGTTTTCCCTGCTCTCTGGTGTAGTTCGGAGTTCTGTCTGGGCCCTGGCTCACTGGCTCTATGGGGTTTCAGGTGTCCGCTCCACTCCCCTGGGCACCGTGGTCCCTGGGAGTTCTCTGGTGTGCCTCAGGAGGTGTCGTGGCCCTCAGGGTGTGCGGGGAGCAGGAGAGGCAAATCCCGGCAGGAAGGGTACAGTTACACAGTGGATGCTGGTAGGGAATGAGGGATGAGGGATAGGGGTAAAGGTATACAAATGGACTTAGTCAACAATACTTAACAAGTAAACTTGGAACCATAAGGGATACAAACGAACAATTCTTTAACCTAGTAAACTTGGAACAGTAACTTACGCCAGTACGGAGTGGGGGGTGAGCAACTAGGAGCATTAACATTTGATACAAACATTTACAACAGTGAACAACAGCGATTACTAAAGTAGACACCTTAACTGGTGAAACATTTGAACAACCAACCACGTAACCTGACATAAAAACACATCATTAACCCTTTGAAACTTTATTTTCCACAGAACCCGGCCCGAAGGGAGGGAAGAGCCGCGGCACACGGGGCTCCCGGCGGGAGCGGCAGGCAGGGGAGGGCCAGAGGGCGTGTCCATGCAAATGAGATGTCCCCGCGCGGCATGCCGGGACACAGCCCCCCGAAATGCCGCCGCCGTCCCGGCGTGTCCGCGGGCGCTGCGCGGGCCGGGCCGTGCGGGCCGGGCCGGAGCGCGGGGCCGGGGCGGGGCGGGGCCGGGCTCGGGGTGGCCGTGTGCTGTGGAGGCGTGTGGCGGGCGGGGCTGTGGGGCGCGGGGGGTGTTCGGGCATACTTACCTGGCAGGGGAGACACCATGATCAGGCAGGTGGTTTTCCCAGGGCGAGGCTCATCCCTTGCACTCCGGGTGTGCTGACCCCTGCGATTTCCCCAAATGCGGGAAACTCGACTGCATAATTTGTGGTAGTGGGGGACTGCGTTCGCGCTCTCCCCTGATCTTATGGTCAAAAATAGAAATAAATTAACCGATAAATCATGGGAGGCTGGATAACTATGACCTTAACTACGCTGTAAACATGTTATTTTACGCCACTGTCGCCCCTTGTAGTTCAGATTCCCGTGAATCCGCCGGCAGCCGCAGGCCAGCGGCAGGGATCAGTCGCTCTGCTCTGGAGGCGTTCGGGCTCCGCCTTCCCGGGCTCGTCGCTGTTCTCTGGCGTTGCTTTGGAGCAGCCTCGGACTCGGGCGGGTGTTACTCAGACGGTGCCCAGGGAACGAGACCTGCATCTCCTCGCCTCTTTTCACCGGGTAAACGGGGACCCGTTTCACCGGGGCGTCTCCGTGCTCCTGCAGACACGGCGTGGGACACGCGGGGATCATCCCGTCTCCTGAGGCGGTCGCCCAGCGCCTCCCTTTAGAGACCCGCTGGCCCAGTCCTGCAGGCAGTGTGTGTCCCGGCCGCCGCCGGAGCCTGTTCGGAGCGGCTGCCGCGGAACCCGGCTATTCCTGAGCCTCTCTGCTCCCCCAGCCTTCCACCGGGTCCAGGGCCACTTGGGGATCATCTCTAATACACGGTCCCGCACGCCACTGCACCCACACCGCCTGCCCCGTCCCGGTGCCGGCAGCTCCGACCTCCCGCACCACCGCCGACAGACAACGCCGGCGGCAGGCGAGGTCCAGCAGCGGTTCCAATTTGCATGCAGGCAAAAGAATTATCCACGATCTTAGTCTCCATAGAGGTTATTATACTGGACCAAGTTTAACCATTACAGTCTAATGAATTCTGTTTTTAACCAATATATCAGGGGAGAGCGCGAACGCAGTCCCCCACTACCACAAATTATGCAGTCGAGTTTCCCGCATTTGGGGAAATCGCAGGGGTCAGCACACCCGGAGTGCAAGGGATGAGCCTCGCCCTGGGAAAACCACCTGCCTGATCATGGTGTCTCCCCTGCCAGGTAAGTATGCCCGAACGCCCCCCGCGCCCCACAGCCCCGCCCGCCACACGCCTCCACAGCACACGGCCACCCCGAGCCCGGCCCCGCCCCGCCCCGGCCCCGCGCTCCGGCCCGGCCCGCACGGCCCGGCCCGCGCAGCGCCCGCGGACACGCCGGGACGGCGGCGGCATTTCGGGGGGCTGTGTCCCGGCATGCCGCGCGGGGACATCTCATTTGCATGGGCACGCCCTCTGCCCCAGCGATTAGCCAGGCACCGCCCCTGTATGGTCGGGGCCGATCTGCAGGCGGCGGCTGAACGGCCGTGGACACGCCCCCTCGTCGTGACCACGCCCATTTGTTTTCGTCATCAGCGCAGCTCCTCGCAAGCCCCGCCTCTCCCCCTCCTAGGGGCCGCTGTGGGCGGGGTCTCCGTGGAGGCGGTGGCACGCTGATCCCGCCCCTCTGTGGGCGGGGCCTCGTTTGCGCTGTCACGTTTCCCGGCGAGGCGGGGCGGGGACGTGGCAGCCGGCGCGAGCGGCGCGTGTCCGAGGGCGCAGCCAATCAGCGGCGGCGCCGCGCGCACGCGCCCCGGCCCCCGCCCCGGCGCCCCCCCTGGCGCTCCGGGAGTCGATGGCGGCGGCGCGAGCGGCCGCTGGCCCGGGCATGGCCGCCGCCGGTCCCGGGCGGTGGGAGGTGGTGCGGAAGGGCCGGCGGGGACCCGCCAGCGGCACCGGCAGTCGCCGCGCCCTGGGAGAGGCCAACGGTGGTCGCGCTCTGCCGGTGCCCGGTGAGTGTCAGCGCCCGCCGGCCCCCGGCGTGGCGGACGGAGGTCCCGTGGGTCTGGGGGCGCTGTGGTCGGGGGCCTTGCGTGGGGTGTCCCCCGTGTGTCCCGGGGAGAGCAGGGTGTAGCTGGACGGTCTCAGGTGGGGCGGGTGGGGTTCTCCGGTGGTCCCGCCGCTCCCGGAGGCGCTGCCGAGGCTGGGCGGGCTCCTCAGGGCTTGGAGGCCGATCCCCGTGGGTGCCGAGCGGGGCCCCGGGCGTGCCGTGCACCATCCGTGGGCCCCTGCACACCGTGGGCAGCCTGCGGCCGTGGGGCCGGTTTGCTCTTTGTGCCCCAGATCCGTCCCCGTCCCCTCGTGTCGCCGCTGTCACTCTGTCCCTCTCCCCTTGGCAGCCCCCATCGCCACCTCCAGCACCATCTTCCAGCTGGGCTTCGAGCGGGCGCTGCGGAAGCAGAACAAGGAGCAGGTGCCCCCGGCCGCGGCCCCCGAGCCGCCGCAGCGGAAGCAGCACACGGGGAAGAGCGGGAAGAAGCCATCGGGGAACGAGGCCGGAGCCAAACCGGGCCGGTGCCGCTCGCTGGAGGAAGCCTTGAAAGCCGTGAGTGTGCCCGGCTGGGTCCCAGCCCGCGGGAGTGCACGGAGGACGAGCACCGGGCTGGTGCTCCCGGCTCCCACGGGTGACTGGAGCAGTGCCCTGTCCTGCTTCAGCCTCCTTGTGGCTGGTGTCCCCGTGGGCCACACGGGAGAAGCTGCCTCGTGCTGGAGGCAGGAGGTGGCTGGAATGGGATTTCTGGTTCCCTTTGTCACCACCGTGTCTGGGAGGAACCCCAGTGAAACCTCGTGATGGCTGGAGCCTCCTCCCTGTCTCAGTGGTGGGGCCCGGGGAGTCGCTCTTGCAGTTCCTGTGCCCTGGGTGGATCTGCAGAACCTGTCTGTGTCTGTCTTGCCTGTCCTGACCATGTCTGAGCATGGAGGGTTCCAGAGCTGGCCGAGGCGGGCTGTGTTGGGGTGATGTGTCCCTGGGCAGGCATTGCTCCTCTCCTACTCCTGGGTGTTACATCCCCCTCATGGCCTTGGGACCTCCACTCCCCATGAAAAGGGGGTTTCCCTCTGCATCCCTCTGCACTGGGTGGGGTTTCTCTCCATTGTTGCAGTAGTTCTCCACATCCAGCTTTTGCCCACAGTCACAGTTGGTGCAGGACTGTGAGATTCCCATGTTCCCTGAGGAGGCAGGGCAGCCAGAGCTGTCCCTGTGCTCAGCAGTGACAGACACTGTGTGGCCTTGTCAGGTCATTGATGGGGGTTTCAGGGCAGGTTTCATTTCCTGCTGTGGCACCAGCTGGTTTGTGTAGAATTCCTCCACAGGGCAGGGCTGAGGTGAGGTGCCCAAGGGCACCTGGCTCAGGGCGGGAGTGGGAATCCACTCTCAGGGAGCGTGTTCAGGCTCTCACAGAGTCTGAGCCTGGCAGCAAGCCCTGGTGGAGCAGCCCCTCAGATAATCTGGGTGTAAAAACAGGGAATGAGCATGTCTGGGTAGTGGTGGGAGCTGCTGCACGCCTGGTTTGGTGCTGCCGGGTTGTTCATCAGGTGGGTTTGGTTGCTCGTGGCTGTTTCCTCCCTGAGGACTCTGGGTGGGGGCTGTAGACCAGCCATGGCTGGCACCACCGTGGGCTTGTGCTTGCCAACCTGCAAGCATGAGCAGATCCTTGCTTGGTGGGCTGATGGGCTCACTGGCCAGGAGCTGGCTGCTCCAGGCGATGCTCTGGAGCTCTGGCAGCAGGGATTTTCCATCTGGGAAGGGCAATGAGCTCAGGATGGAGGTGGAAGCATTTCCCTCCGTGCCCCGTGGTCCTTTAGGAGTCAGAGTTAACTTTCTCCTTCTTGTGCTGTTTGCCTAGTTGTGTTCATCCTGAGTTGAGTTTGTCTGTCTGTCCCTTCCAGCTGGACCTGGCGGATCTGCAGAAGGAGCTGGACAAGAGCCGGAGTGTGTTCCCTGAGAACCCCTCGGTGTGGGTGAAGGACCTGGCTGGGTACCTCAACTACAAGCTGCAAGCGCCCAGGAGTGACCCTGTGCTGAGCCAACACCCGCACGGTCCGTGTCCTGCTGCCCTGGGAACGATGGGGGCAGGATCTGCATGGTTCTGGGCTGTCCCCACAACTGCCTTCTCCTGGCCACAAACACAGGGAAATTGCCCGTGCAGTTGGCAAATTGGAGGCTTCCCCAGTCACCCCTTCTCCAGAGGGATCTGTGACCTCTGCCTGCTGCTGTGGAGTTTGGGACTTCACTCTCAATGCCCTCAATGCTAGAGGGATGTTGGGTTAGGGTTAGGGATTTCCCTTTCCTGCCCGATCATTTGGTCCCCACTCACACTGAGAACGTGTCATTTGGGGTGGCAAAGGGGAGGGGAGCAAAGTATCTTCTCCAGATCCTTGTCCATCCCACAGCATCAGCATTCCTTGGGAAGCCATTCCTTAGGGCTGGATTAGCTGCCTTTGGTGCAGGGTCACTGGGGACGAGGCCAGTGCTGCCCAGCTGGTGTGAGGATGAGGGGCTCCCTGCGCCCACCTCCAGCTGCTGGAGCTCTCCAGAACAGAGAACTAAACTATTCTCTCTCTGGTTTCCCCCCAGACTATCCGTACTGCCTGGTGAGCAAGGAGCTGAGGAGCATCATCCGCTCCCTGCTGGCAAAGGCGTCGGGTGTCCTGGAGCTCTTCTTTGACCACTGCATCTACACCATGCTGCAGGAGCTGGACAAGGCCCCAGGTCAGCACCCCGGGGCTCCCTGTCCTCCCCCCTGGTGTCTGCTCCTCGTTTCCTCTCTGGAAGCTCTCTGTAATTCCTCCTCGGAGGCCGTGGCTGAGCAGAACCTGCCCCATCTCCGTTCCAGGGGAGTCCCTGCACGGGTACAGGATCTGCATCCAGGCCCTTCTCCTGGACAGGCCCCGGATTGCCACCACCAACCTGGGCAAGGTGAGCTGGGCTGAGCCGGGTTTGTGGGTGCTGTAAACCTGGTGGTGCTGCTCCTCCATCCTATTGCACAAAGCCCTTGTACCTCTCTGCCCTCCCCCGCAGAGGGACCAGTGTCCCCAGTGGGTTCTGCCTGCCCTACCCCGCAGCCTCTGGACCCCCAGAGCTGGGTTTCCCCTTGCACCCCTCATGCTGGTTTTGGGGTTCCCCCTATTCCCCCAGAATGGCTCCTGGCCTCTCCTGCAGCTGTAGGTCCCTCCCAGGGGCTGGGGGCCCGTGTGCTGCTGGTCCCCATGGCTCCAGGCTTGGTTGGGCTGGGCTGGGTTGCAGCTCTTCCCCACTGATGTGTCCCATCCTCCCACAGTACCTGGAGGTGCTGCGCTCCCAGCAGAACCGGCCGGCGAAGTGCTTGACTGTCCTCTGGGCGCTGGGGCAGGCCGGCTTCTCTGACCTCCACGAGGGCCTGAAAGGTGAGAGCCAGGAGCAGCAATATGGGATCCCCTCCTGGGACTGCCAGTGCTGCTGGTAGTACTGCTTAGGGGTGGGAAAAGGCTGGGAAAGATCCTTAAGATCCAAAGTGCAGCTCCCCCCAGGTGGGGCAGGGCAATGGCTGGATCCTGGGGGGAACCATCCTGCCTGGAAGGACACAGGGAGTGTGCTGCTCCACTCTTCTGCAGCACAGCTACCCTGAATCCCTTCCCAAGGGATCTGCCTGCTGTCCACTGGGTGGTTTGGGTGCTGGGTTGTCCCAGTGTAGGGGCAGCCCAGCTGGACCCCTCCTGCCTCTCCCTGCAGTGTGGCTTGGTGTCATGCTCCCGGTGCTCGGCATCAAGTCCCTGTCACCGTACGCCGTTTCCTACCTGGACCGGCTCCTGATGTGAGTGACACCCTGTGTCCTGCTGCCTACCGGGGGCCCAGGGCTGTGGGGCCAGCACTGCCCCCTGCCAGACCCACGCTAGCTCAGGGCTCTGTTCTGCAGGATGCACCCCAACCTCACCAAAGGCTTCGGCATGATCGGCCCCAAGGACTTCTTTCCCCTGCTGGACTTTGCTTTCATGCCCAACAACTCCCTGTCCCCCAGGTATCCTGATCCATCCAGGCACAGTGTGCCACAGGGCGGGCCCTGGGTGCCCCCTGGTGCCACGCTGGTGCCCGCTGGCCCTCGGCAGCCTGGCTCTCTCCCCCAGCCTGCAGGAGCAGCTGCGGCGCCTCTACCCCCGCCTGAAGGTCCTGGCCCTGGGCGCCCGGCCCGAGGCAGCCCTGCACACCTACTTCCCCTCCTTCCTCTCCCGAGCCACACCTGCCTGCCCCCCTGCCATGAAGAAGGAGGTGAGCTGGGCAGGGGGGCCTGGGCTGGGTTTGGTGGTCCCACAGAGTGGTGACAGGGCGGACGTGCTGTCACAAGGATGGTGATGGCAGGGCAGGGGTCACGCTGCCTGCTCCCAGGGGGTAGGAGTCATCAAATCATAGAATGGTTTGGGTGGGAAGGGCCTTGAAGACCATCCAGTTCCATTCTCCTCTGTGAGCAGGGTGCTGCAGCTCTGTTTGGTGCCTCAGGAGCTGGCTGTGGGATATGTGGGGGTGTGTGCCTGTGCTGGGGTACAGCCCGGGGCATGGGGTGCCTGGCATGCCAGGGAGAGGGTCACACATACCCACCCGCTGTCCCCCTCCCAGCTCCTGACCTCCATGAGCCAGTGCCTGAGCCTGGACCCACTGAGCTTCAGCGTCTGGAGGCAGCTCTACACCAAACACCTCGCTCAGTCCAGGTCAGTGCAGGCTGCAGCTCCAAGTGGGGCCAGCGCTCACCTACAGAACCTTTGGGACACCTGGATTCCTTCAGGGGTATCCTGACCGAGCCCCGTGTTCTCTTTCCCCCAGTTTGCTGTTGAACCATCTCCTGGAGTCCTGGGAGAGCAGCAGCAAGAAGGTAGGGGTGAGCTGTGGAGTGGGAGAGTGTCCCCGTGCTGCAGTGAGAGCTCCCTGAGCTGCCAACGTCCCCATGAGACCTGCAGTTGCCCTCCTGGTGCCGTGGCAGCTCAGGGGGGTCTGTGGGGACCTGGGGGTCCTGACACAGCTCCTGCTGTCCTCAAGGTGCATCAGTCACTGCAGGAAACGGTTCGCTCCTTCAAGGTGACAAATGAGGAGCTGGCGGCCAGGGGGACAGGAGGGGACCAGGATGTGGCCGCCTGTGACGCTGCCTGCAAGGTGAGGGACGGGCTGGGACGGGCAGGCACTGTCAGATTTCAGCTCTGTGCTGGGGCTGTGGTTGTCCCCTCCTGCTGCCAGCACGTGCTGGGCCAGGGCCCTGCAGTGACACACACGCAGGACACGCTGGGGACAGATGTGCTGGTCCCTGTCCAACCCCCAGCTGCTCAGCAGATGTCTCTGTCCTGCCTGGGAAGCCGGGGGTGGGTGCAGCTGGAGGGCAGCACGGCTGTGCTGGGGCCTCCCCGGTGCCAGGACCCTGCTGTGACAGTGACAGGGCCTTGTCCTCCCGCCCAGGAGCTGCTGCTCAAGATGAGGGGCCGGGGCTTCCCCTGGTCACGTCTGCTGCTCGTCCTGCTGGTCCTCGCTGCTGGCTTCTTCCTGCACGACGTGCAGACACACGGCTCCTTCCAGGGTACGGTGGGGAGTCAGAGTAATCCAGGCTGGAAAAACCCTCTGGGAGCTTCAGCCTCCCCCAGCACGGCCAAGGCCACCCCTCTCCCAGGTCCTCACAAGTGCCACATCCACCCGGCTTTGGAATCCATTCCCCAAGGGCTGGGAACTCCACCATTGCCCTGGGCAGCCTGCACAGCCCTTTCTGTGAAGAAACTGGTTTTTGTTTACAACCTAAACCTTCCCTGTCACAAGGCTGAGGCTTTTTCCCCTTGCTCAGGAGTGATCCTCCTCCCTGGGATCACTCCTGTGGCTGTTCCCTGAGCAAAGCCCCTCCGTGTCCCTGCCTGTGTCCTGTGGCTGCTGGGAGCAGTGGGGCCTGTCCATCTGTCCAGCTGGGGGGCCCTGGGGGATGCAGGTGCTACAGGCACAATGCCCTCTGCCTCTTCCTCTTCCTCTTCGGGAGGGTCTCCCTGCTCAGGGGCTTCTGTCTGTCCCCTCCTGGAGCATCTCCCAAGGGGTTCCACAGCACAGCTCAAGCCGTGTGTCCCCACAGAGTCCTTGGGGACAGATGGACACGTGTCCCCACAGCCAGGGGCCACTCAAGGAACACACTTGTCTCTTGCAGCCTCATCTTCTGCTCGGCTGCTCCGCTCCTCTGGCATCCTGCCCGCCTCCCAGCTGGCCTGGCAGAAGGTGTCCCTGGGCTGCCTGGAGGGGTACAGGTCTGTGACACCAGAATGAGTGGCTGGGGCAAGGAGGGTGAGGCTGTTGTGCAGCACAAGGGCTTGGGAGGGAGCCAGGAGCTGTTCCCCAGCTCTGCCTGTAAGAACTTTTAGCTGAGGAAACTCTGCCCTGTTCACCCTGTGCTCTGTGTGGATGCCACTGTGCCATGGCCCAGCACTGCCCTCATCTGAGGACTCCCTTGCAGGTGGCTGGAGCACAGCCTGGCCCACCACGGTTCTGTGGCTGTGTCCGTCCTGTGGCCACAGCTGAAGCTGCTCTGGGAAACGAGCGGTGAGATGGCCTGGGATGTGTCCCAGCAGTGTTACTCCCTCCTCTCCTGGCTCCATGGCAGCCTGCCCTGGCTCAGTGACTGGGTGAGTGGGGGCTCCCAGGGCTGGGGGAGACAAGGAATGCCAGCGAGGGGCTTGTAGGACTGGGAAATCTGTATCAGGGGGAGGCCTGAAGTAGTATGGTGACGTTTGCTGCTGCTCCGAGCAGGAGCCCCCAGTGCTGGGGTTCTGGGAAGGGAACAGCTCCATGGCAGGTCTCTGATGCCATCTGTCCTCCTGTGGCACGAACCCCTTCCAGCTGTTTGCAGTGACTGTGAAAGGGAGAGGGCTCAGAAAACTCCCTGGTGCTGCAGAAGCCAGCGTTTTGGTGGCAGCGGGATGACATCAGTGTCTCACAGAGTGTGGGTGCCCTGTCTGCTGAGTGCTGGAGAAGAGGGAATGTGGAGAGAGCCCAGGGGTGCTGGGGAAGGGAAGGGGCGAGATGGGACCATCCCGGGTAGCCAGCACCCCAGAGTCTGTGCCCAGGCCTGCAGGAGGGGCTGGTGTTCACCCACCCGTGGTGTTCAGGGGTGCTCAGAGCCGTCTCTGCTCCCACAGCTGCAGAACCGGCTCCCCGAGTGGCTGCTGCACTTCG
Organism: Sylvia borin; assembly: GCA_014839755.1. Lineage (NCBI taxonomy): Eukaryota > Metazoa > Chordata > Aves > Passeriformes > Sylviidae > Sylvia > Sylvia borin. The sequence goes on along the minus strand of CM025959.1, from coordinate 113,185,006 downwards.
CCGAGTGCGTGCGGGAGCTGCTGCTGTTCCTGCTGCGGAGCTGCCTGCTGCCGCTGCTGCAGGGCCTGGCTGCACTGCTGCAGAGGGGCTGGCAGCACTGCCTCGACTCCTGCAAGTGAGCTTCCCCCCGGGCTCTGCCCCCCTTGGTGCTGCAGTTGTGTCTCCCTGGGCCGGGGCTGTCCCTAACCCTGCTCTGCAGCCGCCGTGGCCCTGCCCAAGGGGCTCCTGTGTCCCCCGTGTCATCCATCCCTTCTGGCTCTCACTCCCCCCCTGTAATCCCTTGTCCTTGCTTTTGCAGTGGGGACGTGACGTGGGAGTGCGTGAGGGACCACTTGATGAGCTTCACCTATTCTTCCTGGATTTACCTGCAAAACGCAACCCTGGCCCTCAAAAACTGGGCCCTGGCCATGATTTCTGGACCCTGAGCTGCTCTCTGGAGGTCACCCCACCTCCCAGTGTTCTGGCTGCTGAGGAGTGTCCAGAGGGCAGCAGGATGTGGGACAGAGGCATCGAGGGCAGTGCCCACAGGGACTTTGGGTCACGTCGGGGCTTTAGGGGAGGTTTATTTTTTGGGGGGCTGGGGAGACACACATCCAGGTTTTTCCACACCCTGTGACTGCTTTTACTTTCCCTGTCCCGCTGTCCCTGGGTGAGTCGTCCCCATCCCCTTGTGTTTTGCCTGCTTACAGGATCAGGGGTGGACACCTGGAGCCCCTCACCTTCCCACCCCTTCCCACCAATGAATGAACTGAATTATTTTATTATTTTTTCCTTATAATTGCTCCATATGCTTTATATTTCTTCCTTATTGAAGATGGCTGTGCATGGTGGGGGGCAGGGGCTGTCCAGACCCCCCTGCACCCCCATTCCCCACCCATTCCCACCCACAACAAGAGGGGCAGTATCCGGGGAGGTTTAAAGGAATCCAAGGAGCTGGTGCCGTCCCGTGGCTCAGCCCTGGGGCTGGGGTGGTGGGGTGGGCTGGGGAGGTGTCAGGTTCAGCTCTGGTCTCTGCCAGTGTGGGTGTGCATGGGGGTTGTGAGTGCCTGTGTCCTTACAGGGGGGATGTGTATGTGTAGGGGCACCTGTGTGTACTCTGTGCACACCCCTGTCCACTCACACCCACTGCGTGGTAACACCCTGTGTCCAGTCACATCCTTGTCTCGGTTCACACCTCAGTGTCCATTCAGGCTCAGTGTCTGCTCACACCCCTGTGTCCATTCACACCCCTGTCCGGTCACACCCAGTATCCATTCACACCCCCGTGTCCATTCACACCCCTGTCCGGTCACACTCAATGTCCACTCTCCCCTGTCCTGTCACACCTCAGTGTCCGGTGACACCCAGTGTCCTGTCACACCTCAATGTCCGGTCACACCGTGTCCACTCTCCCGTGTCCTGTCACACCTCAGTGTCCGGTCACACCGCGTCCACTCTCCCGTGTCCTGTCACACCTCAGTGTCCTGTCACACCTCAGTGTCTGGTCACACCGTGTCCACTCTCCCGTGTCCTGTCACAGCCAGTGTCCGGTCACACCGTGTCCACTCTCCCCTGTCCGGTCACACCTCAGTGTCCTGTCACAGCTCAGTGTCCTGTCACAGCCAGTGTCCGGTCACACCGTGTCCACTCTCCCGTGTCCTGTCACACCTCAGTGTCTGATGACACCCACTGTCCACTCTCCCGTGTCCTGTCACACCTCAGTGTCCTGTCACACCTCAGTGTCCGGTCACACCGTGTCCACTCTCCCCTGTCCTGTCACAGCCAGTGTCCGGTCACACCGTGTCCACTCTCCCCTGTCCTGTCACACCTCAGTGTCCGGTCACACCGTGTCCTGTCCCACCTCAGTGTCCGGTCACACCTCTGGGGTCGCTGCTGGCGCGGAGCCCCGCGGGGGGCGTGGCCAGTGTTATAAACGGGCGTGGTCAGTGTCATGGGGGCGTGGCCTGCGCGCAGTTGAGAGGGGCGTGGTCGAGACGAGAGGCTGCCCTGGTGCCGCTGCTGCCGTTGCCGAGGCGCCAGCCAATGAGCGGGCGCGTTGCTGGGAGGTGGCAGCCAATGGCCGCGCGCGTTGCTGTTGCCGGGCGGCCCGTACCGGCCGTACCGGGGCGATGCCGGTCCCGGCCCTGCCGGGCCATGGAGATCCGCTGCGGGGGTCTCCTCTTCAGCTCCCGCTTCGACTCGGGGAACCTGGCACACGTAGAACAGGTGCGGCCGACCGAGCCGGGGGCCGGCCCCGCCGCCCGCGCCAACGCTCTCCCCGCCGCCGACTACGAGTTCAATGTGTGGACGCAGCCCGACTGCGCCCACACTGAGTATGAGAACAGCAACAGGTACCGCTGGGCGGGGGAACCGGGAAGGGGTGACTGGTACCGGGAGGGGCGGCCGGCGTCCGGATGGATTCCCCTAGGAAAGATTCTAGCGGGGGGCCGGGAGTGGCAGGTGCGGTGTGGCGCTGTCGGTGGGGCTGGGGGCTGAGGAAAGGGGCCGGGGAAGCCGGTGGGAGGGGGTTCGGGGAGTGTGTGCCCTCCCCGGCGGTTCTGACCGGCTCTGGCGGGACTGGCTGGTACCACGCAGGGGTGGGTGCCTCGGGGAGGCGGAGCGATGGGGCTGGGGGTCTGCGGAAAGGGGCTGGCGGAGGAGGTAGCGGGCTCAGAGGGGCCCAGGGACGGGGTCCTGGTTCCGCCCCCGCCGGGGCTCTGACAGCTCTCGGTGGGGCCGGGTGGGTGGGAGAGACACCGGAGCGCTCGGGGACGCCCGGGCAGGGGCTGAGGCGGCGGCGCTCCATCCCTCCCCAGGTCCTGGTTCTACTTCAGCGTGCGGGGGGGTGCCCCGGGGAAGCTGATCAAGCTGCACATCCTGAACATGAACAAGCAGAGCAGGCTGTACGCTCAGGGCATGACCCCCTTCGTGCGCACCCTGCCCATGCGCCCGCGCTGGGAGCGCATCCGGCAGCGGCCCAGCTTCCAGGTGAGAGCCGGGAGCGCTCCCGGTGCCCGGGGTGCGGCTCAGGCAGTCAGGGACCCTGTGCTCGGGGCTAGGGCAGCTCTGGGGGCACAGCCACCCTTTGCTTGCTGCACTGGGGAGATTCTGCTGGGTTGCTGGAGCAGTTGGTTTGTTCCTGCCGTCTCCAAGGGAGGGGCAGGAGCAGCAAGAGCTGCTCTGCCATGGGGATCGCCAAGGGCCAGTGGCCGTGGGCACCCTCAATGCCTGGTGAGGGCCAGAGGAGAGCAGCAGGGGCTGTGCTGGGGTTGCTGTGCCCCTGAGCCCGTGCCCAGCCCTCCCCATGTCCGTGGCAGGTGGTGGAGACACAGTTTGTGCTGTCCTTCGTGCATCGCTTCCTGGAGCACCGCGGGGCCACCACCTACTTTGCCTTCTGTTACCCCTTCTCCTACACCGAGTGCCAGGAAATGCTGGCACAGCTGGATGGCCGCTTCCAGGACTGCAGGCACATGTCCCCCAGCAGGTGTGCCCCTCACTTTCTCTTTCCTGGCTTTTGTCCCACCCTCCTGGCTCTCACGCCTTTCCTGGTCTGTGCCTGCTTGGGTTTTTCCCCCTGGGGAAGCCCTTTCTGTAGCAGGAGTGTCTCTGTGGCCTCCCCATAGCTGCCTGGCCCATGCTTCTCTGTGCTCCAGCTCTGCACAAGCAGAACTCGCCCTGAGCTACCCACGGGATTCCAGAGGATCCCTTATTGTTCTGGAACTCAGTGCCTCCTGCCAGAATGGGTTATTTCCCTGGTGGCATGAATCCCTCAGTGCTGTGTCCCTCCTGCTGGGAAGCTTTATCTCCCCGCTGGGGTGACCTGACCTGTGCTGGGTCTGTCTGTGCATGAGCTGATCCCCCGCTGCTCCCACAGCTGGGGGGTTGGCCAGTGCAAACCCCAGCCCTGGGCCCTTTCCTTACCCTGAAGGAATGGCTGTTCGTGTTCCCAGCAGGCTCTGAGGGTATCTAACAGCAAACAGCCCAAATGTAGGGATGCTCCTTGTGGGGCTGCTCAGCTCCCGGAGCACAGAGCTGTGAGCTCAGGCAGCATTCCTGACCCAGCTGGGAGCCCCCTTGCTCCTGGGGCTGGCTGAGATCCCTTCTCACCCCACAGCCCTCTTGACTCAGTTTACTACCACCGGGAGCTGCTGTGCCACTCTCTGGACAAGCTGCGTGTGGACCTGCTGACCATCACCTCGTGCCATGGCATGCAGGAGAAGAGGGAGCCCCGGCTGGACAAGCTTTTCCCAGACACCAGCACACCCCGGCCTCGCTGCTTCACTGGAAAGAGGGTGAGAGATCACTCCAGTTTTGGGGCTGGGCCAGGCACTGGGGGCCAGCAGCCGCTCTGTATTGGCACCTTACTGCAACCCCCATGTCTGTGAGCAGAAAGGCATCATGTCCCCCAGAGGTGGAGCATTTGGGCAGAGTTTGTGGAGCAAAGTCTGTGAGACCCTTCATTATTGCAGCATCCTGGTGCAGGCAGGACACCTCCCTCACCCCGTCTGTTTGTCCCCAGGTGTTTTTCCTCAGCAGCAGAGTCCACCCAGGAGAAACCCCCTCCAGCTTCGTCTTCAATGGCTTCCTGGACTTCATCCTGAGGGAGGAGGATCCCCGTGCCCAGATGCTGAGGAGGATGTTTGTCTTCAAGCTCATCCCCATGCTGAACCCCGATGGGGTGGTGCGGGGCCACTACCGGTGAGTGCTGGGCTCTCCTGGCTCTGTTTCCTGGGATCCTTTGGGCTGGAAAAGTCCTCTGAGACCACTGAATCCAACTGTTCCTCCAAGAAATAGAAGCAGAAACCATTTATTTGAATGTTGGTTGATAGATGTGAGCAAAAGGTGAGTGTCTTTCACTGATGGGTGTGGAAAGGAAAAGGCTGTGAGTTTGCTGAAGAAGGGATCTCAGAAAGCTGATTCTGTTATTTTTGTAAAATGTATAAAAGTCATAGAATCCTGGACTTACTTGGGTTGGAAAAGTGAGACCATTGAATCCAGCCATCCCCAGCACTGCCAAGGCCACCACTGACCCCTGTCCCCAAGTGCCACATCCACACAGCTTTTAAATCCCTTCAGTGGTGGGAACTCCACCTCTGCCCTGGGCAGCTAGTGCTAGGGCAGGACAGCCCTTTCTGTGAAGAAAGTGTTCCCTGAAAATATCCAACCTAAACCTTCCCTGGTTCAGCTTGAAGCAGTTCCCTCTTGGTCCTGTCCCTTGTTCTCTTGGAGCAGAACCCAAACCTCCTCCATGGTTCCATCTTCCTGTCAGGGAGTTGCAGAGAGTGATAAGATGCCCCCTGAGTGTCCTTTTCTCCAGGCTGAGCCTGTCCAGCTCCCTCAGCCTCTCCTGGTGCTCCAGCCCCTTCCCCAGCTCTGTTGCTGTCTCTGGGGAGGATGGTGCAGGGCTCTCCCCCTGGTGCATTGTCAGTGCTCTGGCTGCTGTACTCCAGGGCAGAGCCCCAAGCCCTCGGCGTGCCGAGGTGAGCTCAGCCCAGCTGGGGTGCCCTGGGGGTGCTCACATGCCTCCCTCTCCCTGCAGGACCGACTCTCGCGGGGTGAACCTGAACCGGCAGTACCTGCACCCCGACGCCGAGCTGCACCCCGCCGTCTACGGGGCCAAGGCCGTGCTGCTCTACCACCACGTCCACAGCCGCGTCCTGCCGGGCGCCCCGGACTGGAGGACGTTTGTCTCCCCGCTCAGCAGCATCTCGCTGAGCTTAAAATCTCCCAACTGCCCCGTCCCGGCCGTGGAGGGCCCGTTATCAGAGCTGGACAAAACCAACAACCTCCGCAACTCCCCCGGCACCTGGCGTGCCGGCACCTCCCAGCTGTCAGGCAGCACGGAGCCAGCCTCCTGGATCCTCCCATCCAGCCACAGCACCGAGCACTGTGAGGAGGGGCCCTGGGCGCCTCCCCCAGCCCCCGTCCCCGAAGCTGCCGAGCCCCCCGAGCCCATTGCACCCCGGGACAGTGGCCTGGCTTACTACGTGGACCTGCACGGCCACGCGTCCAAGCGCGGCTGCTTCATGTACGGCAACAGCTTCAGCGACGAGAACGACCAGGTGGGGGCACAGACAAAATCTGAGACCCTCGTGCTGCTCTGCCCCTACCCAGGGTCCCAGTGCTCCTGCTGCTGGGAGAGGGGCATGGAATCCCTGTCACGGGGATTTTCCTTCTCCTTTTCTCCTTTCTCTTTTCCTTTCTTCCTCCTCCTTTCTTCTTCTTCCTTCTCTCTCTCCTCCCGCAGTCTGGTGACCAGGGCAGCAGGAGGAGGTCTTAGATTCCCCCCAGGAGCTGGTGTGGGTCAGCAGGGTGTCCTCCCAGCTGGCTATCAGGAGAGCCCATCGGGAGTTGGGCAGGGGGTGGGCAGCATGCCCTGGGCACAGCTGGACCTGTGAGGCCCTGCAACTGTGGGCAGAGTGGGCTCTGGTGCAACCCCGTGCTTGGCACTGGTCCCACTGGAGCAGGACAAGCAGCCAAGGGCCCCCAGTCACCCCTGTTGCTCCCTGCACTCTGCAGGTGGAGAACATGCTGTTCCCCAAACTCATCTCCCTGAACTCCCCTCACTTTGACTTCACGGGCTGCAACTTCTCGGAGAAGAACATGTACGCCCGGGACAAGCGGGACGGGCAGTCCAAGGAGGGCAGCGGGCGCGTGGCCATCTACAAGGCCCTGGGCATCATCCACAGGTAGGGCAGCCCAGCCTGGCACAAGGGCTTGTGCTGGGTGGGGCAGGTTGGACAAAGGGGGAGCCAGTTCCAGGGGACAGACACGTCCCACGTGGCCCCAGGGCGGCTCAGCAGCTGCTGGGCCTGGTTGTGCCAGGTGCTGCTGTGTTCCCAAGACACAGGGTCAGCCAGGCTCCTTTCCTTCCTGTCCCTCTCCATTCCTCCTGCAGCTGCTCTGCCTTCTTCTCCCTGCTCTTGCACAGCTTTCTGAGGGGAGTTCTTCTCTTTTCTGGGTGTTCCTGTCCATATTGAGCTGTAATTAAGTAGAGGCACGGCATCCCCATGGCTCTGTGTGAGTCCAGCCTCAGCCCATCAGTGATCCCGTGAGTTGGGGATAGCTGTGATCCATCCTCTCCCACATGGGGTGGGATATTCCTGGCCTGTTCCTGTGCTGGGAACATACCACAGGGGGAGGCAGCCAGGCCCACAGAGGTTCTCTCAGGTTCCTCAGCACTTGCTGTGTGCTCAGCTGCTGCTTCGTGCCCAGCACCAGTCCAGGCCCACAGGAACACACACATGGGCTCTGGGATTGGGTCACTGGGGTACTCTGCTCAGTGACTGACCTGCAGCAGCCCAGGTTGTTGATCCAACAGCAACATCCCAAAAAGTGCTGGGAGTGCTCACAGTGCACATGTGGTCCCTCAGGCAGACTGGGACAGAGCTGCTCAGGTTTTCTGCTGTGCTGGCCCTGCAGCTGTCTCTGGGCAGTGGGACGGATGGGAGCCATCCCAGCAGACAGCTCCTGGCCCACACTTCATCCCTCCTCCTCCGGGAGGATGTGGTCCGAGGCACCCTGAGGGTCAGGGGAAGGCTGTAGCCACCCACTCCCTGGATTGTTGGTGTTGACATCAGATAATTCCCTTTCTCTACCCATCAGAGACCCACCCATTCCCCATCACCCTCCAGAGGTGACCAAGAGGTCTCCTCACAGGGACTTGGGCACTTTGGGCGTCACCCTCAGGGCCCAGACCTCCATCCCGAATTTGCATCGTGCTGATCTCTGGTACACCCATTCATCCCCACACAGGGCATGGGCCGTTCCTGCCATCGGAGGGCGCTGTCCTCAAAACCCTGCCACTTTCCTTGCACTTCTATGTCCTTTGGAGCAGGACCCCCTTCCTGCTGCAATGGGACCCCCTTCCCAGTGCTGAGTCTGGTGATTCCCGGGGGAGTAGTGTAGGCTACCCCCAGTCCTGCTGTGGGTTTGTGGGGTAACAGGGGCTCCCTCGTGCCCCACAGCTACACCCTGGAGTGCAACTACAACACGGGGCGCTCGGTGAACAGCATCCCGGGGGCGTGCCACGACAACGGCCGTGCCAGCCCGCCGCCGCCGCCCGCCTTCCCCTCCCGCTACACCGTGGAGCTCTTCGAGCAGGTACCGGGGAGCCTGCGTGGGGAGGGAGATACAGGGGCTGGGCTGCCACTGGCGGCTGGGGTTTCTTGCCTCCACTTGCTTTGCTGTGCTAAGCTCTAGGGAGCTGCCCCTTTCCCCAGTGCCCCCATTCCCTGGCATTCTCCCTTCTTGGAATCCTCCCTTCCTGGTGCCTCCATCTGCCTTCATGCCCTCCTTCTCCTGCTGGCTTCCTCTCCCTGTGAGCCCTTCACTACTGCTTCTCCCCGCAGTGCCCCCCACCGCATCCTTCCTTCCCTGTGTCCTCCTTTCATCCCCCGTGCTTCCTCTCTTCCTGTGCTCCCCTTCTCACCGTGCCCTCCCACTCTCAGCAGTGCCCCTTTCTCTTGTGCCCCACGCTCTGCTGTTGCTGCTGTCCCCTCGCGGCCCCTGACGTGTGCCCTGTCCCGGGCAGGTTGGCCGGGCGGTGGCGGTGGCGGCTCTGGACATGGCTGACTGCAACCCCTGGCCTCGGATCGTGCTCTCGGAGCACTCCTGCCTGGGCAACCTGCGCGCCTGGATGCTGAGGCATGTGCGGGGGCTGCGCGGCGCCGGCGGGGCCCCGCGGAGGAGAGGAGGTGCCAGGACCCCCCCCAGGAGCTCCACGTAAGGGCTGGCTGGGGCGAGCGTGGGAGCTGCAGGATAACGGCACTTAGAGGTGATAAATGTCCCCAAGTGAGTCACCTGCCAGGGTCACCTGCCCTGGCCCTAGCTCTTTCAAGCTCTGGGAGCTGCGGTTGTCAGTCCCTCTGCTCCGAGCCGTCAGCAGAGAAAGGGCAGAGAGTGAACTGGTGGGGGTTTGCCTGCCCCGGTAGTCTGGGAGGTCTCTCCTGAATCACCTCCAGCACGGGACTGGGTTGGGAGAGGCTGAGGGAGCTGGGAGGCTCAGCCTGAAGAAGAGGAAACTCGGGGAAACCTTCTTCCTCTCCATAGCTCCCTGACAGCAGGGTGGAGCCAGGAGGAGGTTGGGCTCTGCTCGCGGGGAACAAGGGATAGGACAAGGGGAAATGGCCTCGAGTTGTGCCAGGGGAAGTTCAGGTTGGATATTGGGAGCAATTTCTTCATGGAAAGGGCTGTCCAGCACAGGCTGCCCAGGGCAGGGATAGAGTCTCCGTTTCTGGCGGGATTTAAAAGCTGTGTGGATGTGGCACTTGGGCACAGGGGTCAGTGGTGGCCTGGGCAGTGCTGGGGAAGGGTTGGACACAATGGTCTCTAAGGCCTTTTCCAGCCTCAGCAATTCCATGGTTTGGGACCGGGGGTGAGGAGGTGGGAGCCCTGAGACAGCGATGTGCAGCACAGGGCACTGGGGCTGCAGCTCTCAGGGACAGTCCTGGTGACATCCTTGTCCCCAGCTGTTCCCCATCTCCTGAGAAGTCCAGGCCTCTGCTGGAGGCAGTGCCGCAGCCGCTCAGCACTCGGAGCTGCGCTCTGATGGAGGGTGGAGGGTGCAGAGGGGAGCCCCCTCCCCGTGCTGGGCTCACCCCCATCTCTCACCCCTCCAGTGGGCTGCCCACCTCGGCCTCTGACAACGCACTGACACGTGCCAGGAGCTTCAGCAACGGCACCAGCGGGAGCGGGGGCAGCCAGCAGGACTCCCCCCGGATCCGAGCCTCCCCCAGCTTCACCTTCGGCAGCCCCAGGCCCCCGGCTGCGGCCGTGGCCTCCCAGAGCCCCCCGAGCGGCGGCAGCACCCCGGCCCTGGGCACAGGTAAGCCGGGCTGGGGCCCCCTTGCACGCCTGCTGCGGGGCCTGTCCAGCTGCTGTGCGGGGCCACAGCCCTGAGGGGGCCAGCGCTGCCTTGTCCGGGGCTCGGACACAGGGACAGTGGGTTTGTGTGGGACACTGAGTGTGAGGGTCCTCAGCGGGGTCAGGGCTGACACTGCACAGCAGGACCTGCAGCTTTACAGCCCAGCTGAGCTCCTGCTCCACGGCCCTTCAGCCCTGGCTGGGCAGGAGCAGCTGCTGCTCCACTGGGATGTGGGGGACCCTGGACACTGGGGCTGCAGGAGATGTCCCCCTCCAGTGCTGGGGCCAAGGGGCTTCTGGAGAAGCCAGCACAGAAAACCTTTGCTCAACTTGCCACTGTTCCTAAACATTCCTGAGGCCAGCAGTGACACACCAAAAAGTGCCTTTCACTTCTTTAGGCACTGGCTGGGCGACAGTGGGTTGTGACGTGTGGCTGTGGTGAGCTGGCAAGGGGCACCGGGGGTTTCCAACATGCAGAGTCCCCTCTGGTGGGGGCTGATGTGCTGCAGTGGGGTGCCAAAGTCAGGCACTGCTATGCCCCCTGTGCCAGCACTGCCACTGTGGGGCAGGGGCTCGGGGCTGTGGGGGGCAGGCAGTGGCAGGGGAAGCCCCGCAGCCCCTGTGGGGCTCAGCCCTGGGGGCACTGTGCTCCAGAGCCTCCCAGGGCTGGGGGCAGGTGCCTGCCTGGGTGTACCCGAAGCTGTGCTTGTGTTGACCTGTGCATTCCTCTGGTGTCCGTCGCGTTGTCCTCGGGGTTTGCTGCCCAGCCCTCTGTCGTGACTGTGTCTTGTCTGCCATGAGAACGTGGTGGGGAGGAAATAAAAGGCTGATGTTCTCATGGGCACGTTGTTCCGTCTGTTCCTTTGGCTGGGCCCTCCTGGAGCGACCCCTGGCCCCACCCCTGGCTGAAGGGACTGGGGACAGTTGGGGACATGAGCAGGGACAGAGCGTGTGAGCCAGAGGGGCAGAGCCTGGTCCGTGGTGTCCCCAGGACTGACTGGGGTGTCCTGCCTCCCTGGCCCGTGGTCCCCACTGCCACAGCCTCCTCCAGCCCAGTGAGTGCCCCAAGGGACACTGCGCCCTCATGCTGCCTGGCACTGGCACCAGGACCCGGCTCTCCCTCCCCTGCCCTGGCATCAGCTTCACCTGCTTCCTGCCTGGCCTCTCCAGCCCTCCCTGGCAGCTCTCGCAGCACCTTCCCTCCACCCGTGTCAGCACCGGTGTCCACAGGGATCAGGGATGCCCTGAGCCCTGGCTGTGCTGGTGCCCTCCCTCTGGCTGTGCCAGCCCAGCCCCTGCCCTCCCCAGCAGCAGGGAAGGAGCTGAGAATGGCTGCGGGTGTGGTAGGGCGGGGGCTGGATGGCACAGGGGGAAGATCCTGTTGTCCTGGTCTCATCCCACCCTCCGCCTCCTTCCCCACGTCCCGCTCCAGCCTGGCCGTGCCCTGGGGAGCCCAGAGCTGTGCTCATGCTGCGGTGAGGGGGTGATAAAATCTTGCACGTGGCCAGAATGGAATAAGCTGCGTGAAGATTTGTCAATCTAATGCCTCTGAGGGTGTCCTGCACTTCTCAGAACGGCTTAGTAATAGCCTCAGGGCTCTTCAGGGTGTTTTGTAAAGCAATGAGTTTTAATGAAAGCAAAGTAACAAACAAGATATAAAGACAAAAATAAAAGGAGAAGCTGAGCACAGGTGTCAGAGAAGCCCCTGACACCTTGCTACAACACCCCAAAAGCCCAGAGCACCTCTGTGCTCATCCTTAAGCGCTGAATGACCCAGGAGGGTTCTATGGGCAAAGTGCCAATAGAAACAGCTGCAGGTTTTGGGAAACATCCCAAAGATCAGCCAGTTCCCCTGTGCTGGCACTGGGCCAGTTACAGTGGGGAGACTGTGGGAAATTCTAGTTTAACTTCCTTACATGTTCTAAGGTAAACCAAAATGTCTTCCCTTAAATAGAAGGGTGTGGGGGTACATTACTACATTTCACCCTAAATTATTAAAAAAAATAAATTTAAAAAGAAGAAAATTAGTTACTTTGAAAAAAATCTCACCTTTGTTAATGATTATGAATTGTGTTAATAACTTATTGTTGCCTAATAATTTGGTTCTATAGGTAAACTGTTGTTTTATGGATTAAATAATCTTGAGTTTGGTACCTTCTCTTCTTTTTTAGCTAATTATTTCAATTGGTAATATTTTAAGATGAAAATTTACTCTCTTTGCTTATGAATTTTATTTTACCTTTTGTTTGGGGAGATTTTTTCAAGTTAACTATATTCTCTTGTCTGCACAGGTTTTGGGCTAATGAAACTTGTAACCCTCTTCTTAACATACAGTTTAAGAACAAGCTAATAGCATTGATACGATAGTGATAACTTACTAAACTGTCTTAGTACAAAGAATACTCTTTAACTAATATAATCTTTAGAAAGCCTCAGTCCTGCTTTGAAAACGCTCTGATGTCTGTGCTCCTGGGTTGTGTCACAGATGTGCTGCTCTTTTTTGGAGACATGCTCTGTGGCCACGCTGTGTCTTCTTGCGTGTTCTCCAGCTGTGCTCTGCTGCCTTTTCTGTAGCTGTCACTTGACATCTTTTGCAGGAGCTCACTTAAGGGTTTGTGCCTGGGGAGACAAACACAAACCTCTCCCCCTGCCACAAAGAACAGGCTCTGAAATTGTCCCGTTTCTGGATTTTTATGAACAGGAGAGATTAAAAAACATATATATAGATTTGTTCATAACTATATATATAGCATGTATTCCTGTTTTTGTTTGTTTGTTTGTTTGTTTGTTTTGTTTTGTTTTGGTTTGGTTTTTTTGGTTGGTTTGGTTTGGTTTGGTTTTGGGGATTTTTTCCAGTTATTTCTATGCTTTTTCTCCAATAGATTTGTTTTTGAAAGAATTAGTTATATTCTGTGGGAAATTTGATGTTTGATATGCTGAAAAACCTGTGTAATTTTAAGAACTGTATGTTTAGGAATGAGAAATGCTTGCAAGAAATATTTTAATTATGTTTTTTGGGTTTTTTTCTCCTTCATGTGCTGAGGCAGAACTTACTTTTAAAAGCATGCAGTTAGACAAGTGAATTTGTTTGAATTGCTGAAAGGGTTGATATTGAGTGATGTGTATCTGCTTTTAATTTTGAGGGTTTAACTTTTATTCCTACTGTTAGGGTGGTTAGCTTTGGATAATTGGGATATGATTGCTTTTGCTGGATTTTGAGATACATGAGACACTTTTTACAAGTGCTGATGTAGTTTAGCTATAAAACTTAGGAATTTAGTGTTTGGTCTAATACGTGTGACATTGTATAGCTGCTGTTGAGAAAAATGAAAAAGATTAGTATTTTAAAGTAAATTTTATAATTGATTAGGATTTTTTCTTGAGTACAGAGAGGTCTTTGCTTTTTTTTTTTTATCAAACCTGTAACATATAAAGAATTTATTAATAGGAAATACGAACTTTAAAAAGCATGTAGACAGCTGCTCTTTTGATTTTGAGATATGGCTTTTGGACTTTCTTAAAATCTGATTTCTATTTTTTGGTGTCTGGATTTTGCTATATGGCTATGAGGTTTTAGGAATTTTTTTTAGCTATTTATAAAAACAAATTTGTTTTAGGGGTGTATTATTTCAAAAAGGTTTTAAATTTATTTTCAAATATGAATTTAATAATTAGAGATTTTTTGTCATATTTATAAGGGTCATTTGTAAAAACTTTTGAATTTTGAATTAACTATTCTAAATAAATATATGGGCAAGCAAAATATTTTTGCTAAATCTTTTCCTGTGAAGGAAAAATTATTTAGGAATTAGCTTTTATAATTAGCTTGTGATATAGATTTTTGGGTAAGTTATAATTGACAAAATTTAAAAAAATATTAAAGTCACTGGATGGTTTTCTCTGGACATTTCAATGAAATATTAATTTATCAAGTGGGACTTTTTCTTAAAGCTGTAAATAAAAAAAATAGGTTAGGTTCTAAGGTATTCTGAGTTTCTTCTTTGGTGAATTTCTTATGATGATTTTAACATCGTGTCCTTTTCTTGGATACTATAAATCTCATATCTTGTGCTGCTGAGATGACGGATAGTTGTTGCTGCTTTATAGAGTTCTATTTCTAAAAGTTTCTTGTCTTTTGCGAGTTACTTTTTTTCCTCCTTGTAGCTCATTTGATCTCTTGTAAACGAGGCTGCTTTTATCTCCCAACACCAATGCACCAGATGGATTTGGCTGTGTTTAAACTTCGTCCCCTCTCGCTGCCGCCGTGGGCTGTGTGTGTGGGGTGTCTCCAGGGCAGGAGCTGACTGTGTCCCGTGTGTGTGTGGGATGTCTCCAGGGCAGGAGCTGACTGTGTCCCGTGTGTCTGTGGGATGTCTCCAGGGCAGGAGCTGACTGTGTCCCGTGTGTCTGTGGGATGTCTCCAGGGCAGGAGCTGACTGTGTCCCATGGGCTGTGTCTCCAGGGCAGGAGCTGACTGTGTCCCGTGTGTGTGTGGGGTGTCTCCAGGGCAGGAGCTGACTGTGTCCCGTGTGTGTGTGGGGTGTCTCCAGGGCAGGAGCTGACTGTGTCCCCGTGTGTGTGTGGGCTGTGTCTCCAGGGCAGGAGCTGACTGTGTCCCGTGGGCTGTGGGGTGTCTCCAGGGCAGGAGCTGACTGTGTCCCGTGTGTCTGTGGGGTGTCTCCAGGGAAGGAGCTGACTGTGTCCCGTGTGTCTGTGGGGTGTCTCCAGGGCAGGAGCTGACTGTGTCCCGTGTGTGTGTGGGCTGTGTCTCCAGGGCAGGAGCTGACTGTGTCCCGTGTGTCTGTGGGCTGTGTCTCCAGGGCAGGAGCTGACTGTGTCCCGTGTGTCTGTGGGGTGTCTCCAGGGCAGGAGCTGACTGTGTCCCGTGTGTGTGTGGGGTGTCTCCAGGGCAGGAGCTGACTGTGTCCCGTGTGTGTGTGGGGTGTCTCCAGGGCAGGAGCTGACTGTGTCCCGTGGGCTGTGGGATGTCTCCAGGGCAGGAGCTGACTGTGTCCCGTGTGTGTGTGGGGTGTCTCCAGGGCAGGAGCTGACTGTGTCCCGTGTGTGTGTGGGCTGTGTCTCCAGGGCAGGAGCTGACTGTGTCCCGTGTGTCTGTGGGGTGTCTCCAGGGCAGGAGCTGACTGTGTCCCGTGTGTGTGTGGGCTGTGTCTCCAGGGCAGGAGCTGACTGTGTCCCGTGTGTCTGTGGGGTGTCTCCAGGGCAGGAGCTGACTGTGTCCCGTGGGCTGTGTCTGTGGGGTGTCTCCAGGGCAGGAGCTGACTGTGTCCCCGTGTGTGTGTGGGGTGTCTCCAGGGCAGGAGCTGACTGTGTCCCGTGTGTCTGTGGGGTGTCTCCAGGGCAGGAGCTGACTGTGTCCCATGTGTGTGTGGGGTGTCTCCAGGGCAGGAGCTGACTGTGTCCCGTGGGCTGTGGGATGTCTCCAGGGCAGGAGCTGACTGTGTCCCGTGTGTCTGTGGGCTGTGTCTCCAGGGCAGGAGCTGACTGTGTCCCATGTGTGTGTGGGGTGTCTCCAGGGCAGGAGCTGACTGTGTCCCGTGTGTCTGTGGGATGTCTCCAGGGCAGGAGCTGACTGTGTCCCGTGTGTCTGTGGGCTGTGTCTCCAGGGCAGGAGCTGACTGTGTCCCGTGTGTGTGTGTGTGTGGGGTGTCTCCAGGGCAGGAGCTGACTGTGTCCCGTGGGGTGTCTCCAGGGCAGGAGCTGACTGTGTCCCGTGTGTCTGTGGGATGTCTCCAGGGCAGGAGCTGACTGTGTCCCGTGTGTGGGGTGTCTCCAGGGCAGGAGCTGACTGTGTCCCGTGTGTCTGTGGGGTGTCTCCAGGGCAGGAGCTGACTGTGTCCCGTGTGTGTGTGGGGTGTCTCCAGGGCAGGAGCTGACTGTGTCCCGTGTGTGTGTGGGGTGTCTCCAGGGCAGGAGCTGACTGTGTCCCGTGTGTGTGGGGGCTGTGTCTCCAGGGCAGGAGCTGACTGTGTCCCGTGTGTGTGTGGGCTGTGTCTCCAGGGCAGGAGCTGACTGTGTCCCGTGTCTGTGGGCTGTCTCCAGGGCAGGAGCTGACTGTGTCCCGTGTGTCTGTGTGTGTGGGATGTCTCCAGGGCAGGAGCTGACTGTGTCCCGTGTGTGTGTGGGGTGTCTCCAGGGCAGGAGCTGACTGTGTCCCGTGTGTGTGTGGGGTGTCTCCAGGGCAGGAGCTGACTGTGTCCCGTGTGTGTGGGGGGTGTCTCCAGGGCAGGAGCTGACTGTGTCCCGTGTGTGTGTGGGCTGTGTCTCCAGAGCAGGAGCTGGCTGTGTCCCGTGTGTGTGTGGGGTGTCTCCAGAGCAGGAGCTGACTGTGTCCCGTGTGTCTGTGGGGTGTCTCCAGAGCAGGAGCTGGCTGTGTCCCGTGTGTGTGTGGGGTGTCTCCAGAGCAGGAGCTGACTGTGTCCCGTGTGTCTGTGGGCTGTGTCCCCAGGGCAGGAGCTGACTGTGTCCCGTGTGTGTGTGGGCTGTGTCTCCAGGGCAGGAGCTGACTGTGTCCCGTGTGTGTGTGTGGGCTGTGTCTCCAGGGCAGGAGCTGACTGTGTCCCGTGTGTGTGGTGTCTCCAGGGCAGGAGCTGACTGTGTCCCGTGTGTGTGTGGGGTGTCTCCAGGGCAGGAGCTGACTGTGTCCCGTGTGTGTGGGGGGTGTCTCCAGGGCAGGAGCTGACTGTGTCCCGTGTGTGTGTGGGCTGTGTCTCCAGAGCAGGAGCTGGCTGTGTCCCGTGTGTGTGTGGGGTGTCTCCAGAGCAGGAGCTGACTGTGTCCCGTGTGTCTGTGGGGTGTCTCCAGAGCAGGAGCTGGCTGTGTCCCGTGTGTGTGTGGGGTGTCTCCAGGGCAGGAGCTGACTGTGTCCCGTGTGTCTGTGGGGTGTCTCCAGAGCAGGAGCTGACTGTGTCCCGTGTGTGTGTGGGGTGTCTCCAGGGCAGGAGCTGACTGTGTCCCGTGGGCTGTGTCTCCAGGGCAGGAGCTGACTGTGTCCCGTGTGTGTGTGGGGTGTCTCCAGAGCAGGAGCTGACTGTGTCCCGTGTGTGTGTGGGCTGTGTCTCCAGGGCAGGAGCTGACTGTGTCCCGTGTGTGTGTGTGGGCTGTGTCTCCAGGGCAGGAGCTGACTGTGTCCCGTGTGTGTGGTGTCTCCAGGGCAGGAGCTGACTGTGTCCCGTGTGTGTGTGGGGTGTCTCCAGGGCAGGAGCTGACTGTGTCCCGTGTGTGTGTGGGGGGTGTCTCCAGGGCAGGAGCTGACTGTGTCCCCGTGTGTGTGTGGGCTGTGTCTCCAGGGCAGGAGCTGACTGTGTCCCGTGTGTGGGATGGCTCCAGGGCAGGAGTTGACTGTGTCCCGTGTGTCTGTGGGCTGTGTCTCCAGGGCAGGAGCTGTGTCCCGTGTGTCCCGGCTGCTGCCCTCCACTGTCACTCGTGTCGTTTTGCTGCAGGGCAGACCTAGCTCCGGGCTGGTGTCCGTGTGTCCTTGTCCCCCGGGGCTCCGGGGGGACAGCGCCCTCGGCCTTGTGTTGGTTTCCTCGGGCAGCCCCGGGGGCTCTCGCTGTCCGAGGCAGCAGCAGGGTGTAGGATCTGTGAAAGCTGCTCTACTCGGGCTTTGTTTCACTTCTGGCTGAATCAGTCCGGCCAGTCTTGATCTGATCTTCATGTCATCTCCTGTGCTCAGGGTGGTCACCCTGTTCTGTCCTGTGCTCAGAGTGTCACCCTGTGCTCTCCTGTGCTCAGGGTGCTAATTAGGGCGGTAATTAGGGCAGTAATTAGGGCGGTGTTTGTGCTAGGTCAGCCCACAGCAGGGACGTGTCCCACTCCTCCGGGAGGGGACTTTGTGGCTGTCAGGTGGCCGTGCTGCGGGCAGGGTTGAGTGCTTTATCCGCCCACCAAGGCGCTTTCCAGCCTTTCTCCCCGCACTAAGATGGCTCTGGAAGCCACGTGGCTGCTCACAGGGGAAGTATTTTTTAGGGCGCGTTTTTTTAAATTTCTGTGCGGCGTTTTTCGAACTGGCGTTTCGTTCTAGGATTATTGGTAGAAAGGGAAGAGTAGGAACAGAAGGAATAAGGGATGCAGGGGACAAAGCTCACTCACACGGCCAGCCGTGTTCCCTTCCAGCGCGGGGGAAAGTTGGGGCAGGGAAAAAGCAGGTTTTGAACCGTCCAGATCCATCTCGCTCTGCTTCTTAGGGTCAGCGTGAGGAATAGACGTTTTCAGGATCACAGGATTAAAGTCTGCTTTTTTCTTTTCCTCCTACTTGGCTGGAGCTCCCGTTTTTTAGGGTTTTGTTTGTTTGGATTTTTTAACGTTGAAATTTGAGTTACTCCGGGTTGGTTTTTTTTTGGTGGTTTTTGTTGTTGTTTTTTTGTTTGTTTGTTTGTTTTTGGGTTGTTTTTTTTTTGTGTGTGTGTGTGTGTGTGGTTTTTTTTGTTTTGTTTTGTTTTTTTGTTTTTTTTG
Organism: Sylvia borin; assembly: GCA_014839755.1. Classification (NCBI taxonomy): domain Eukaryota; kingdom Metazoa; phylum Chordata; class Aves; order Passeriformes; family Sylviidae; genus Sylvia; species Sylvia borin. The sequence goes on along the minus strand of CM025959.1, from coordinate 113,166,691 downwards.
GTTTTTTTTCCTACTTTCGGAGGTGTGTCACAACTGGTCCAGCGAGCTGTTTCACTTTCTGATGTTACTAAGTTTCAATTAAATCTCTTTTCCCCTCCAGATTCTTATCTTTCACCCCACTCTTTCTTCTGCTAAGGTAGTGTTCTTGGGCTTTTTATAGAATCATTTTAACGAGTCTTTTGAGCTGTTTCTTCTCAAATTAAAGTCTTAAATTGTTAAATTATAATTAAAATAAAAGTCTCGCTGACTACTACAAAACTGGGGACTTCTTTCACTCACCCGAGTGACTTTTGGAGGCTTTCCCTTGGTTGTCTCCTGGTTTCCTCAGATATGCTGATTTCTGCCTGCAGTTTGGGCTCTGCCAAACTCGGGGTCCTCTCTTGATTGAGAAAAATAATCCCTTAGACTTCCCTTTGTGTTCGAGGATCCAGCTCTGGCAAACACTCCCTCTTCGGCTCTCAGCCCCACAAATCCAGGGGGTTTTAACAACGTAAAAACCTGCTCGGGCCCGCATTAAAAAAACAAAAGCCAAGGGATAAATCTGGCCTATGTAGACTGAGGGCACCTCTACAAAAAACCTGAACGGGTCCACCTAATACAAGGGTCTCTGTTCCCGGTGCCATTTGATAAAATCTTGCACGTGGCCAGAATGGAATAAGCTGAATGAAGATTTATCAATCTAATGCCTCTGAGGGTGTCCTGCTCTTCTCAGAATAGTTTCGTAACAGCGAGGCAGCTCTTCAAAGGTGTTTTGTAAAACAATGTTTTAATAAAAGCAAAATAACAAGAAATAAAGACAGAAAGATAAGGAGAAGCTGAGCACAGGTATCAGAGAAGCCCCTGACACCTTGTTACAACACCCCAAAAAGCCCAGAGCACCTCTGTGCTCATCCTTAAGCGCTGAATGACCCAGGAGGGTTCTCTTGGCACTTTGCTGATAGAAACAGCTGCAGACTTTGGGAAACATCCCAAAGATCAGCCAGTTTCCCTGTGGTGGCACTGGGCCAGTTACAATGGGGAGACTGTGGGAAATTCTAATTTAACTTCCTTACATTAACTTCCTTACATGTTCTAAGGTAAACCCAAACTTCTTCCCTTACACAGAAGCACCTGCTCAGGTGTGGGGGTACATTACTACAAGGGGATCTCTGCCAGACCCCCCAGTGACACCCCCTGCTGCTGTTGGCCTTTGCTGGCTGAGGTTGGTCACCAGGTTGTGCTGTTTTAGTCCAGGTGAAGCCAGCAAGGGCTCCTGCTTGCAGGGTCCCATTTGCTGTGGGATCTGGCCCTGGTTTCACCCCAGTGAGCAGTGAGGCCCCCCACCTCACTTCTGCAGTGGGATGGGGAGAAATCTGGGCTGGGATAAAGACTTGAACTAGGTGAGCAGAAACTGGGAGCAAAACTGAGGCAACTCAGGTGTGTTCCTTCAGTGCTGTCCACTGCAGCCAGGCCTCTAAACACCTTCCATTTCCCCCCAGCTCCCCTGGCTGAGCAGATGTCCCATGCCCTGGGACATACCCCGGTTCAGAGGGCATGGCTGTGCCCCCAGCTCCTCACTCCTGCTAAGCCTGGCCTCGGGAAACCAAGGCAGGACCGTGCCTGGAGCTGGGGCCAGGCATGTGCAGAAGCACTCAGCACAGGCAGCACAAGCTGGGACTGAGCTCTGTGCCCCTCACGTCCTCCCAGGGCAAGCCCTCGGTGACAAAGCTGGCCGGGAGGGGCACTTTGTGTGTGGCCACTGTTACCTGTGATGGCTCCATGCCCAGGATGGGCAGCTGGTGACTCCCCAGGGCACCGAGGCCCTCGCCAACACGGGCTGAGCTCTGTCTCTTCTGTCACACAGGGACTCTGCCCGTGGGCACCCAGGCAGCACTGAGCACCCACCACGGACCACAGGAGACCCGGCGAGTCGTGGGAAGGCTCCAGGCATCTCTGCAGGTACCAGAGGCACCAGCAGGGAGGAGACCTGGGGCTGCAGCAGGGCCTTGTGCCCAGGAAAAGGGCTGCCCCAAAGACTGGGAGCTCCTCAGGGGCTGGGAGCCTCCCCAGCCGTGGGGCTCTGCCAGATATTTCTGTCCCACATACCTTTCCCCAAGACATGGGGAAACCCCAGGGACAAAGACCTGGCACTGATCCTCTTCCCTCCTCTCCCACAGGTGCTCCCAATGAAGCTGAATGCCCGGAGAGCCCCCGAAAGGCCTGGGTAGGTGCTGCTGCAGCTGTGGTGTGGGGTTATCTCAGAGCCCTCGCTGAGAGTGGGGCAGTGAGAGCCCAGAGCAAAAGCTCCTGCCAGGCAGGAAGAGCTGGGTGACCAGACAGCCCCAGGCAGGGGCTGTGGGGCACGAGAGGAGCATTGTACCCCACCGACACCAGTCTCTGTCCCACAGGGCTCTGCCCAGAGGCCCCCGTGCCCCCCGTGAGAGCGCTGAGCACCGAGGGACCCTTCCCGTGCTGGAGCAGAGGCCTGGAGCCCCATCCACAGCGCCGCTGTACCGGGGAGCTGTGGGGCAGGCGGCGGCGCCCCGGCCCTGCTCTGCCCCGTGCCGGCAGCACCTGGCCAAGGGCTCCGTGGTGCCCCTGTCCCTGCCCGCGCCGCTGGCCCCCAGCACAGCCCCGCAGCACCGATCCCCCCTTGCCCAGCTCCTGCCAACACCTCCTCTCCTCCTGCGCTGAGCCCCGCCCGGCCCGGCGCTGCCGAGGGGCTCCCGTGCTCCCGGCCCGACCCCGCCCCTCCCCGCGGGCCCGGAGGAGGGCCCCGCACCGACGGGGCGTTTATGACGCCACACGGTTTTGTCGTGTATCATCGTGTTTCTGTTAAAGCTGGTTTGGAAGAAGCTCGGCCTCGCGGCTCTCGGGGCCCCGCCGAGGCACGGAGGGGCGGCGGGAGCGGCGCCGGTGCGCGGGCATGGCGGTGCGGGGCTTCACCGGGGCTCCTCCCTCACTCCTGCTTCTTGGGGTTGTTGACGGCCACGTAGTGGTAGAGCACGACGAGGAGGAAGAGCGAGACGCCCAGCATGTTGGCGAAGATGGCGAGCTGCACGTCCGTGATCATCCTGCGGGGCACGGGCACAGGGACACGGCTGGCATCCGCCCCAAGCGGGTCCCTTCCGCCCCAGCGGAGCGCCCCGGCTCCCGCTCCCGCCTGGGCCTCCCGGTGCCCCGGCTCCCGCTCCCGCCTGGGCCTCCCGGTGCCCCGGCTCCCGCTCCCGCCTGGGCCTCCCGGTGCCCCGGCTCCGGCTCCCTCCTGGGCCTCCCGGTGCCCCGGCTCCCGCTCCCGCCTGGGCCTCCCGGTGCCCCGGCTCCGGCTCCCTCCTGGGCCTCCCGGTGCCCCGGCTCCCGCTCCCGCCTGGGCCTCCCGGTGCCCCGGCTCCCGCTCCCACCTGAGCTCCCCGTGCCCCGGTTCCCGCTCCTGCCTGGGCCTCCCGGTGCCCCGGTTCCCGCTCCTGCCTGGGCCTCCCGGTGCCCCGGCTCCCGCTCTCACCTGAGCTCCCCGTGCCCCGGCTCCTGCTTGGGCCTCCCCGTGCCCCGGTTCCCGCTCCTGCCTGGGCCTCCCGGTGCCCCGGCTCCCGCTCCTGCCTGGGCCTCCCGGTGCCCCGGCTCCCGCTCCCGCCTGGGCCTCCCGGTGCCCCACGTTCCCGCTCCCGCCTGAGCTCCCCGTGCCCCGGTTCCCGCTCCTGCCTGGGCCTCCCGGTGCCCCGCGCTCACGCTCCGGGCCCGCCGGTCCGACACGTCTCCCTGCGGCCGCCACTTCCGGGCGCGGGGCACGGCGGGAGGCGGCTGGCCCCGGCCAAGCGGCGGGCGCGGAGCGGCGGTGACGTCACGCCAACCCGCCCAGCTGTGACGTCATATGGTGGGCGTGGCTAGGTAGCGCCGCTCCGCCCCCTGGCGGCCGCCGGCGGCTCCTTCTCCATACAAGGCGCGGCGCGAGGGCGGGGCGGGGCCGAGCGGCCCCGGGGCGACCGCGGCTAATTAGCGCTAATGACACTAATGACAGCTCATTGCAGCCGATGACAGCAGGCGGTGCCGCAGAGTTTTAGCGGCACGGGCCGCATTGGGGCATACTGGGGGCTGCTGGGGTGTATTGGGGTGTATGGAGGCACGCCGGGCTACACTGAGCGGGAGTATACTGCAATGTACTGGGGTGGGCCGGGGTGTATTGGTGGTCTCCAGTCGAGGGGTTCCAGCAGTGAGTCTCCCCAGAGTCTGCCCTCACCCCGGTCCCCATCCCTGTGCCTCCCGGCAGCGCTGGGGCGGAGCGGGGCCCCCGGTGTCCCCCACGCTCGGCCGCAGAGCCCCAGCACGGTCTGGAGTCCCCCGGGACACGGCAAATCCACATCCCCCGCAGCCCTCGGTGACCTCCCACAGCCTCTGAGAGCGCAGAGGAGGTGACACCATCCCCCTCTGGGACCGGCCACGGCTGGGACCCGGCCAAGCCCAGCCCCGGGCCCCTCAGCTCCCCCGAGTCTTCCTCCCCCGCATCCCCCTTCCCGCATGTCCTTCCCCCGCCCCTTCCCCCTTCCAGCTGTCGGCAGCTGTTTGTGCTTATCCCCCACTCGCGGCTCCCCGGGGGCGGGGGGTTCCCGCGCCCTGACGTCACCGTGGGGCCGGGGCCAAGGCGTGATGTCACCGCGAGGCCGTGACGTCACCGCGAGGTCCAGGGAAGCCATGGCATCACCGTGGGCTCAGGGCCACGACGGCCCGGGGTGGCCGCGGTGTGACCGCTGACCGTCCCAGTGCCCCCGGTGTCCCCAGTGTCCCCAGCACGGTGTCAGGGTGCGGCTGGGGAGCCCCGGGCCCGGTGCTGGCACCGGGACGTGTCACCTGGCTCAGGGTCACGGGCACGCAGGGACGTGGCACTGCTGGATGTGGTGCTGCGACCTGTCCCTGCTGCGCCCAGCGCGGGGGCGAGGAGCGAGGGCAGCGGTGGCCGGGGAGACGAGAGGCACCGTGCGAAGCCGGGGCCGGTGCCGGTGGCGGAGCGGCGGCCGTGGGGCCCGATGGCCGCGGCGTGCGGGTGCCGCAGCGGTAGCCCCGGCCGCCTCGCTGGCCGCCCGCGCCCTGGCCCCCTGCCCGGCCTCTCTGGCTGCCCCGGCCCCGGGCCGGCCTAACGAGGAGCAGATGTGGCGGCGGCGGGGCCGGCGGGAGCCGCGGTGCCCGGCGCGGCTGGGGCGGGGGCCGCGGCGGGCAGGAAGCGGGGGGCCCCGGGGACCCCGGCGGCGGGCAGCGGCGGCGGGGCGGCTCTGGTGCCGAGGGGCTGGCCGAGGGGCGGCCGGGGGGAGGGCAGAGCCGAGCCGAGCCGTGCCGAGCCGCCCAGAGCCGCGGAGCCGCGACGGAACGCCACATGCGGTCCTGAGCCGTGCCGGACCGGGCTGAGCGAGCCGAGCGGAGCCGCCCCGGCCCAGCATGGCACCCTGGCTCTGGCCGTGCCTCCTGGCCGCGCAGGCCCTGGCCGCCAACTTTCCCCCCCGGTACAGCCTCTACACCGGCGGGGCCGCCCCGCTCGCCCCCGGCCCGGCCGCGGCCCACAGCGGTGCCCGGGCCGCCAGCCGGCACAGGTAGGAGCCCCGAGCACTGGGACCCACCGGGGACACCCGGGGGCCGGCGGGGACACGGGCTGCAGCCCCCACGCCGATGCCACGGGGGAAGCCGGCGGCGGGCAGGCACCGGCACGTGCCACGTCCAGCCCGGGGGGCGGCGGGAGCGGCGGCGGGTCCCCACGGCGGGGGCGTCACCCCCGGGCCCGGGACGGGCGGGCAGTGGGCGCACGTGGGGGCTCGGGGCCGCCGGTGCAGCGGGGCCGAGGATCCCGGGCCGGTCCTTCCTCGGCATCCGCGCGTGGGTCAGCGCTGCCGGGCACGGGGAGAGGGGCCCGGACCTGCCCATCCCCATCCCCATCCCCGTCCTGTCTCCTTCCGTGGGCAGCGTGGGGCCGGGGGACAGCCCGTGTCTGGGGGTCGAGGCGTTGCGGGGGCGCAGGGCGGAGGGCGGCCCCACTCCGGATTGGGGTCACAACACGTTCACCGCGGACACATCAGCGCTGCAGCAGCGCGGCCCCGGGGCTGGGGCTGCCCCGGCCCCACGGTGGCCCCGGAGGGTGGCAGGAGCTGGCCGCAGCCCGGGGTCCCTGGGGAGGGGCACCTCCGGCGCCGCCGTGGGGCACGGACACGGTGGAGCCTTTACCTGCGGCTTTGGGGGCTCAGCGGGGGCTCTCCGCGGGTCGGGGTGTGCAGAGCTCCATCCCCGCGGCTCGGGGGGCACGGGGGCTGTCCCCACGTCCCGCCCTTTCAGGGGAGCTCTGGTCCCATCCCACGCCTGGGATGGAGACAGCCCCGGTGCGGGGTGCCGGGGCCCCAGGGCAGCCCGAGGGTCCCGGGGCCTCGCGGGTGCAGGGCTGGGATGAGGGGGGAGACGAGGGGGGCCGTCGGTCTGCGCAGGAATTCCCGGCGGCCCCCGGGGAGGAGCTGGAATCCAGCCGGGGCCTGAGGGGAACCAGCCGGGCTGACGGGAACCGGCCGCCGCACCGGGGCCCCGCGGCGGGGACCCAGGGCAGGGGGCCGCTCCCCGGGGGGCTGCTCAGTGGGAATGGGGGGCCCCGGCGGGGCCCGGGCTTCGGCTCCGGACCATATAAGGCTGCGACGGGGTCCCTGCAACGGGGCCAGGCTGGAGTCCCACGCGGGGGGGCTGGGGTCCCCAAGGCCGCTGGCGCTGGGCTGGGCACCCGGCGGCTGGCTGTCCCCGCGGCTCAGAGCGGGCAGGGAACACGGGGGCAGTGATGGGGCATGGTGCCCGTGCCCGGCCCAGGCAGCGCAGGATGCACAGCGCGGCGCGATGGGGGGTGGGCACCCTGCTCCTGGCGGGGCCCCGTCCCTGCGGGGCTCCCCGGGGTAGCAGCATGCCTGGGGGCTGCAGGGGTTTCTGCAGGGTCGCCAGGCACGGCTGAGAGGCTGCGGTGGGACAAGAGCCGCCCCATTAACCCTCCGCATTGGGCCGTGACGGTGCTACCGGCGGGGCTGGTTGGGCGAGCACAGGAGCGCGCTGGGGGATCCGGGGTGTGGCCAGAGGGGCCGGGGGATCTGGGGTGTGCCGGGGGATCTGGGGTGTGCCGGGGAAGGCCTGGGGCAGGGGCTGCTGCTGTGTCTCTGCCGGGGCGATGCCTGGTGCCTGCTCTACGCCAGGACAATGCCTGGTGTGTGCCGGGCTGCTGTGCACGGTGTGCGCCGAGACAATGCCCGCTGTGCGCTGGGGTGACGCTGGTCCGTGCTGGGGCAGTGCCACTGGCTGCTGTGAGCTGGGTCCATGCTGGGGCAGTGCCACTGGCTGCTGTGTGCCAGGATGAGCCCCGTGTACGCCAGGACACGCACGGTGTGTGTCCCGGGTGATGCCCGGCGTGTGCCGTGCTGGGTGCACACCAGGCCAGTGCCTGGCGTGTGGCGGGGTGATGCCCTGCGATGGCAGCGCCTCCCGGCTGTGTGCCTGACCCCTTCCCTCCGGCAGGAATTGGTGTGCCTACGTGGTGACCCGCAGCGTGAGCTGTGTGGTGGAGGACGGCGTGGAGAGCTTCATCAAGCCGGACTACCAGCCCTGCGCCTGGGGCCAGCTCCAGTGCCCCCGTGTCCTGGCGTGAGTGGGGCCGGGCCGGGCCTGCGGGGCTCTGGGGGGGTTCGGGGCGTTCGGGGGGGGCAGCACAGAGCCAGGGCCAACCGCGGCCGCGCCGCCGCCACTGCTGTTTACCCACCCTGGGGTCATGTTTACTTTTGCGCAAGAGTCAGAGATCTCAAGTGGTGCCGAAGGGTGACCGGCCACTGTCCCCCCCCATCACGTGCAGCCAAAGCCCTGGGGCACCCCGCAGCTCTCTGGGGTGACGCTGGTGACGGGGTGACACTGGTGTTGGGGTGATACTGGTGACGGGGTGACAGGGCTGGGCAGGGGCAGCCCCCCAGCCGCCGGCCGCTGAGCAAGACACGGGCGCTGCCGGGTCCATCTGCAGCCCGTGCTGCTTTTGGTTCTCTGGGGCGGCCCCACGCCCCTCCTGGCGTCCCCCAAGCCCCGTCCGCTCCCCTGCAGCTACCGCAGCTTCCTACGGCCCCGCTACAAGGTGTCCCAGAGAACCGTGTCGGAGCTGGCCTGGCGCTGCTGCCAGGGCTATTCGGGTCCAGACTGCAGCGAGGGACCTTCTCCGGCGTCCCCCCAGCCCACGGGCCGCCCCCCGGCCCGGCCCGGCCGCCCCACGCTCTCCGGCTTCGGCAACCCCCTCAGCGGCCTGGGGGGTGAAGGTATTGCTGGGGCGGGGGACGCGCCGGTGGGGGATCGCGCTGCGGGACCGTCGCCCTGACCCTGGCGCTGCGTGGCAGGCGGCGCGGACACGGAGAAGGTGCGGCGGCTGGAGGAGCAGGTGCGGCGGCTGAGCGAGCAGCTGGAGGAGCTGCGGGCCGGGCAGGAGCCGCCGCGGGCGGCTGTGGAGGGGCAGCCCGGGGCCGAGCAGCCGGCCGACGCCGCCGCCCCCGCCGAGGTGCGGGAGGCGCTGAGCCACCTGCAGCGGCGCCTGGAGGAGCTGGAGACCCGCCTGCGCCGCACCGAGGGCGGCCGGGACGGCCCGGGGGGCCCGGGGACCGCGGCGCTGTACGAGCTGGAGCAGCGGCTGCAGGAGCTGTGCGCTGCCTGCACCACCGGCACCGAGGGGCTGCGGCGGCAGGCGGCGGAGGACCGGGAGCGGATGCGGGCGCTGGAGAAGCTGGTGGGCTCGGTGGACCAGCGCAACAGGGATGCGGTGGAGTCGGTGCAGCGGCACATCAGCAGCCTGAGCAGCCGCCTGGCCCCCGCCCCCGCCGCTCCGCCGCCCCCGGACCTGCTCCGTCGCCTGGCCGAGCTAGAGCGGCGGCTGGAGGGGCTGCCGGTGCCGGCGGCGGGGCCGGGCCAGGGACCGGTGCTGGCGCGGCGGCTGGCCGAGCTGGAGGGGCGGCTGAACGCTTCTCGCGCCGGCCCGTGGCTCTCCGAGGCCGAGGGGCGGCCGGGTGGGCTGCCGGGGCGCCTGGCCAACCTCAGCCGGGCGGTGGAGGGGCTGGCGGCCAGCGGGGCGCAGCGCGGCGCCCGCCTGGACCAGCTGGAGGAGCTGCTGGCCCGCTGCGGCCACCCGTGCCCGGGCCAGGACGGGCTGCTCGGCCCGCACCTCCGGCAGCCGGAGGACACCGAAGGGGTCTGGGAGGACGGGCTGACCGGGACCCTCGGGGGGCTGCCGGGGGAGCGGGGAGAGGCGCTGGCCGAGGAGCTGGAGCGGCTCCGCAACAGGACAGGGCGGCTGGAGGCGGCTCTGGGGGACCTGAGCGGTGACCCCTGCTCCCGGCCCTGCGCCTCGCCGCCCCCCCCGGGAGCAGGAGCAGCTCCCGCCCGGCGCCGCGGGGCCGGAGGAGGCGGACGCGCCGCTGGAAGGCTTCGGCGTCTTCGGGGGCACGTCCCCCTCGGAGCTGCGGGAGCTGCGCGGGGAGCTGGCGGCGGCGCTGGCGGCCCTGAGCGGCCTCAACGCCACGGTGGAGGGGCTGCAGGAGGCGCTGGAGGAGCAGGACGCCCGGCAGCGGCAGCTGAGCGCCCTCACCGACCGCGTGGTGGCCGAGCTGGACCAGGCAGCGGCGGCGTCGGCGGCGCGACAGGCCGAGAGCGAGGAGCGGCTGGAGGCGCTGGCCCGGGAGCTGGCGCGGCCCGGGGGCTGCCCTGCGGGGCTGGAGCCACGCGTGGCCAAGCTGGAGGGGGTCTGCGAGCAGCTGGAGGCCGTGGCCGGGGGCCTGCGCGGCGTCCGCGAGGGGCTGGGCCGGCACGTCGCGGGGCTGTGGGGAGCCGTGCGGGACCTGAACGCCACGGCCCGAGCCCAGGCCGCGCTGCTGGACAAGGCGCTGGAGCTGCCGCCGCGGCTCGGAGCCCTGAACGGCAGCCTGGGGCAGCTGCGCGGGGAGCTGCAGCGCCTGGCCCGCCTGGAGAGACACGGTGCGGGGACACGGGGGACAGCCGGGGACGTGGGGCTGCGGGAACGGGGGTGGGGTGTGGGGACACGGGGACGTGGGGACACGGGGAGTGCTGCAGTGGGGTGTGGGGAGGCAGGGGCTTGGCTGGGTGATGCTGTGGTGTGGGGGCACAAGACCGCGGGGGGATCCCGGCTGTGGGGCTGCAGCGTGTGGGGACAAGGGGACATCACGCGTGGGGGTACCAGCCGTGGGGCCAAGGTGGCTCTAACACCTTCCTCCCTCCAGGCCCCCCTGGGCCCCCTGGCCCCGCTGGCCCCATGGGCGAGACAGGCCCTCCTGGCCCTGCTGGGCCCCCTGGCAAGGACGGAGAAGAGGGTCCCGTGGGCCCCCCCGGTAAGGCTCAGCCCCCCCACACGCCCCGAGCTCGCAGGTGTGGCCGGAGCCTGTCCCCGGGGCTCCTGGCCCGAGCTGGCCCTGCAGCAGCCCCTCCTCATCTTTCCCGCAGGGCTGCCTGGAGAGAGAGGTAGGACTGGGGCTGGGGGTTTGGGGAGGACCGGGGGGGCTGGGGGCTGTGTGGGGCGCTGGGAGCGGCTGTGGGCTCGCAGTGGGAGCAGGGAGCACTCTGGGCTGGCACGGGGAGGCACAGGGTGGCCGGGGACATGGTGGAGCTGTGGCCAGGGAGGGGACAGACACTGCAGGGGTGGGTATGGAGGGTTCATGGCGTGTGGCTGCTGGGCTGCGGTGGGTACGGGGTGGCAGGGGGTAAAGGGGCCGAGGGAAGGGGCGCAGGGGTGCCACATACTGACACCGTGCCCAGGCGAGGTCGGGGAGCCGGGCTCGGTGCCCCGCGTGGCTTTCTCGGCTGCCCTGAGCACCCAGCGCACGGAGCCGGGCACCGTCCCCTTCGACCAGGTGCTGCTCAACGACGGCGGCGCCTACGACCCCGAGACAGGTGAGACCCCAGGGCGCCACGGGGGTGCTCTGGGGGCGGCAGGGCGGGTTTGGGCTGGTGGATGTTGCAGTAGGAGCTGCGGGGAAGGCGTGGGCTGCGGAGTCTCAGGGAGAGCACGATGCGGCCAGGGGTTCTGAGGTTGTGCCCGTCTCGGGATGACCCACTGCCCTTGGGGTGCCGCAGGAGACCCGGCTCTGGGGTCCTGGGTCTCCCTGATGCTCCCGTCTGTCGTAGGCACGTTCACGGTGCCGGTGCCCGGGCGGTACCTGGTGAGCGCGGTGCTGACGGGGCACCGCGGCGAGGCGCTGGAGGCCGTCCTGTCCCGCTCCGGCCACGGCATCGCCCGCCTGGACTCGGCCGGCTTCCAGCCCGAGGGGCTGGAGAAGGGGCCCGTGGCCGCGCAGGGGCCCAGCCCCGGTGCCCTCGGCGTCTTCAGCCTCCTGCTGCCGCTGGCGGCCGGCGAGACCCTGTGTGTGGACCTGGTGTCGGGCCGCCTGGCCCACGCTCCCGACGAGCCCCTGACGGTGTTCAGCGCCGCGCTGCTCTACGACGCCGAGGAGCCCTAGGGCTGCGGGGGCACAGCCAGGCCGGGGGCTCCCCACGCCCCGCCGGGACCCCCACCCCTCACCCCCTTATTTATCAGCACCCCCCAGCCCTCGCTGCCCCACCATGGCACACTCCTGCCCCACGCCGCCCACCCTGGCCCCCCACTGCCCCCCACCATAAAGATGCGGCACCGGGTTTTGTACCCACGGCTCCAGTTCCATCCCTCGCCGGGGGGACGTCGTGGGGAGGGGGGTGGTGGCTGTCACCGTGGCGTTGTCACCCCTGCAGCGTCACCCCTGTGCGCAGCAGGGCGGGGGTTCGGGCGTTTCCAGCTCTTGTGGTGGTGTCACTGGGAGGGGCTCAGGTTCACCGGGAAGTTCTGGCACCTTCCAGGTGCTGTAGTCGTGTCCTGCTGTGCTGGGGCACCCTCCAGTGCCCCCCGTGCCCTCCAGGCTGTGCTGGAGCTGCTGGGAGTGACAGACGGGACCACATCGCTGCTGAATCCACCTCTGGGGATGCTTCCCCCCTGCCATGGGGTCGGCCGCGGGTAACCCCATCCTTCCCCTGCAGGGCTGTTTCCTGGGCTGCCAGGGCCTCTCCGTGCCCTGGAGGGGCGGGACGGTGGTGGGAGGTCCCGGGGGTGTCCGTGAACAGCCGCAGGTGGGCTCTGGGGCACTGGCGCCTCCTCGGAGGTTTAAGTGGTTTTGGTCGTAGCTCCTGTGCAGATACTTTGGGGCAGAAGGCTCAGGATTTGGGGCCGGGCAGAGGCGGGGTCCAGCCCCAGTCTGTGCCCCAGCTGTGGTGGAAGCTCATTAATGGGGAGGTTGGGGCTGAGCCTTTTGTCCTCGGGTGCTCTCAGCATCTTCCGTGCCGTGGTCAGGTGGGCACCAGTGGCACTGTCTGTGTGTCTGTGTGTCTGTCTCTGTGTGTGTGTGTCTGTGTGTGTGTGTCTGTCTGTGTGTGTGTGTCTGTGTGTGTGTCTGTGTGTGTGTCTGTGTGTCTGTCTGTCTGTGTGTGTCTGTGTGTGTGTGTGTGTGTCTGTGTGTCTGTCTGTGTGTCTGTCTGTGTGTGTGTCTGTGTGTGTGTCTGTGTGTGTCTGTGTGTCTGTGTCTGTGTGTGTGTCTGTCTGTGTGTCTGTGTGTGTCTGTGTGTCTGTGTCTGTGTGTCTGTCTGTGTGTGTGTCTGTCTGTGTGTCTGTGTGTCTGTCTGTGTGTGTCTGTGTGTATGTGTGTCTGTGTGTGTGTGTCTGTGTGTCTGTGTGTGTGTGTGTGTGTCTGTGTGTCTGTGTGTGTGTCTGTGTATGTGTCTGTGTGTCTGTCTGTGTGTGTCTGTCTGTCTGTGTGTGTGTATGTGTGTCTGTGTGTGTCTGTCTGTGTGTCTGTGTGTCTGTGTCTGTGTGTCTGTGTGTGTGTCTGTGTGTCTGTGTCTGTGTGTGTGTCTGTGTGTATGTGTGTGTGTGTGTGTCTGTCTGTCTGTGTGTGTCTGTCTGTGTGTGTGTCTGTGTGTGTCTGTGTGTGTGTCTGTGTGTCTGTCTGTCTGTGTCTCTGTGTGTGTGTGTCTGTGTGTCTGTCTGTCTGTCTGTCTGTGTGTCTGTCTGTGTGTGTCTGGGTTCTTTGGCACTCCACCGTGGGGTTGGTGTGGGAGAGGGTCAGTGTTGTGGCTGTGCAGCTCCACTGCTGGTGATGTGTAAAAACCACGTGAGAAAATGTCATCAACCCCCAGGATGGTGTCAGTGTAAAGACACCTTAAATCCCACCCAGTGTCACCCCTGCCATGGCAGGGACACCTCCCACTGTCCCAGGGTCACCTCCCACTGTCCCAGGTGCTCCAACCCCGGTGTCCAGCCTGGCCTTGGGCACTGCCAGGGATCCAGGGGCAGCCACAGCTGCTCTGGGCACCCTGTGCCAGCCCTGCCCACCCTGCCAGGGAACAATTCCTGCCCCACATCCCATCCAGCCCTGCCCTGGGCACTGGGAAGCCATTCACTGTGTCCTGTCCCTGCAGCCCTTGACCCCAGCCCCTCTGCAGCTCTCCTGGAGCCCCTTCAGGCCCTGGAAGATGCTCCGAGCTCTCCCTGGAGCCTTCTCTAGTCTGGACATTCCACGCTCTCTCAGCCTGACTCCAGAGCAGAGGAGCTTCAGCCCCTGGAGCATTTCCATGGCCTCCTCTGGATCCGCTTTTATCAGTTTAACTTTAGGATCAGTGGGATCCCTGCTCACAGCCAGCCATTCTGCCATTGCACAGTCGGGCTCTCATCCTGTCCTGCTCTGGGGCACCAAATCCCAACCTGAGGAGAATCTTGGGGAAATGATTTCTCTGGGATGGCGTTCCCATTGCCAGCAGAAGGTGGAGATCCAGAGCCGTGACAGGGATTCTTGGAGAGGTGGGAATTGAAAGACAGGAAAGGCTCAGTGTATTTCTATATTGTCCCTCCACTGCGTCCACCTGGAAGATTCTCTGTCCCATCCTGGGATCATCCCTGGGCTCCTCACTGCCCATGGGGTGCAGAGAGAAGGGGAGATTTCTGCTGCTGACTTCTGAGGTTTACCAGCCTCAGAAGGATCACCGTCCTCCTAACCATCAGAAGAAAGACTTCTATAATGAAAATGGGTGAGAGTCTTCCCACAATTGCCAGAATCATGGATTCATTAAAACTGGGAAAGGCCCCTGACACCATGGAGTGTTCCTGACCATTCCCCAGCACTGCCAAGGCCACCAGTGACCCCTGTCCCCAAGTGCCACATCCACAGGGCTTTTAAATCCGTCCAAGGATTTACTCCACCTCTGCCCTGGGCAGCTGTGCCAGGGCTGGACAAACCTTTCTATGAAGGAATTCTTCACGATATCCACCCTGAGCCTGCCCTGGCCCAGCCTGAGGCCATCTCCCCTTGTCCTGTCCCTGTGCCCTGGGAGCAGAGCCCGACCCCCCCTGGCTGTCCCCTCCTGTCAGGGAGTTGTGCAGAGCCACAAGGTCCCCCCCTGAGGCTCCTTTTCTCCAGGCTCAGCCCCTTTCCCAGCTCCCTCAGCCTCTCCTGGGGCTCTGGACTCTGTTCCCTCCCAGTGCCATGGGACTGCTCTGACCTGCCTGTTCTAAGCTGGACTATTTTCATGGTTGCTGGAGGGTTAATCCCCCTCCGGGGCCTGGGCAGAGCAGTGCTGTGGGCTGCTGTGGGCTCCTTTTGGCAGAGCAGGATGGGGCTGAGGCAGCTGAGGAAGATTATCCATTATCCTTTATCCATTAACTTCATTATCCATGAATGCATTCCAGAAAGCGAAATGGACAATGAACCCGCTGAGGAGGGGAGGATCAGCTGCCCTGGATCTGCAGACAACCTGGGAAGTGAGAGGGGTCCTAATGATCCCTGCTGATCAGTCAGGGATGGGATGGGATGGGAGGGAGCCCAAGTGTGCAGCGATGTCCCGCCTCGGCATCATTAACGCCGGCCATTGTCATTCCCGGGGGAGAATTGGAAGGGATCAAGTGAAACTAAAACGCCAGCTGGAATGTCAGACATGTTACTGCCAGACATGCCTGGGGAGCAGCCACCCCCAGCGCAGGGATCAGCATCCCTGACCTCGGGAACCAAGTCCCCTTTGACCTGAACTCGGGTCTGGGGACTGTAGGGAGCCGTGGGATCAGTGCTGGCGCTGGGCATTTCCAGAGCTGTGATTCCAAGACGTCTGGACCCTCACTCCCGTGGGGCAGAGGCACCGTGATGGCAGCTGCAGAGAAAACACCCCAAACCCTGACACCAGCACGGTTCCACGGGAGGGAACAGCCCTTTTCCTCCTCTAAACTGGAATAAACAAACCACTGGTGCCTGGGCAGCTGCACAGGGACTCCTGTCGTGGGCAGGAAGGATTCCTGTCATTAAAGGACCCTTTGGCCCTGGCCTCTCATGTCCATGGCATTTATTGGCACAGACCCATCACAGCATCTCGTGCCTCAAGAGGGACTCGGATGAAGAAACCCCTGGGGATTTCATGGAAGGGCAGAATGATTGGAAAGGACCTTAAAGGTCGTCTGGTTCCATCCCCTGCCGTGGGCAGGAACACCTTCCACTGGAAGAGGTTGCACCTGGAGTGACCCATCCTGTGTGTCCATCTGTCCATCTGTCTGTGTGTCCATGTCAAAGGAACTTCCCTGTCGGAGCGTTCTGGAGCCGCTCTGGCAGCCACACCTGCACCACCTGAGCTGCAGCTGCAGCCCCCAGTCCCCTCAGCCAGAGGAGCTCCCCTCACCAGCCCAGTCCCGCGTTTCCCATCACAAATCTCACATGTCCCAGTCTTTAAAATCATTTAATCCTGGTGCGATAACTAATAACAACAGCCTGAGCTGGAGCCTCTGAGAGGGGACCCAGAACAAAGGAGCCCCTGGGCTCCTTCCCCCTCCCAGCCTGGGCACAGGAGTGTCTGTGTCTCCGCAGCGTTGTTACAAGCACCGAACAGAACAGGATGAGGGCGGCAGGATTGTGATAGGGCAGAAATGATTGTCGAGTCATTGAAAGTCATTTAATATCAACGGCTTGATCACCGCTGCCTTGCCAACACGCCGGGTCGGGCAGTCTCTGTCCAGCAGGCTGCTCCCAGCTGGATACAATTCCTGCCATAGCCCAGCTGCTTCCTGAAGAGCCTTCCTGCCCCCGAGGACATACACACGCCCCTGTCCCTGTAAAATGACACCTCTGTGTCACTCCGCTGCCTGTGGGACCCAGGGAAAGGCTCTGCCCAGCTGCACCGCTGCTTCCCTCTCCTTAGGAAAAGCTTGTTCCCAGCCCAGGGGCATCCCCAGGGGCTCAGCCCGGCACGGGTGGGAGCGGGAGCTTCAGACAGAATTCCTTACAGAAGCCCCGTTGTTGAGTCCCGGGGTGCAGGGAGGACCCCAGGCTCTCCAAAGTCCTTCTCAGAGAGGAGCCTTGGCAGGGCTGGATCAGCCTTGGCCTCGGATCCTCCACGCCTTGAGTAACTTGGTCCCGCAGGATTAAAGACTGCAGAGCGGCTATTATTGTGTAAAACGGATTATTTATTATGACAAATGATTAGACGAAAGATCTTATTTAGGATTATTTACTACACAGTATGAAAGCCAAAGCTTAGTAGTGTATTGTGTAGTACAGTGCACTACCTCAAAGGAATTATATTAAAGCAATTCCACTAAAACAAGCAAAAAGAAACAATTATTAAGCAGAGTTTGATGTAACTCACCACGCCCTGTGGGCAGATTTCTTTCTCTTCAATGCCTCAGGATTGTCCTTGGAGGTTGTCTGCTTCTCAAGGGAGAAAACTTCATACACACACTCGAGGAAGGGATATGTTGGGAGAACCAACCATCTGAGACTGGGCTGGACTTTTCCAGTGATATGACTGCCAGTCACATGCCTCCGGGTCAGCTTAGCAGCTCATTGACCAGAGCAGAGCATCCTGCTGGAAAGGGAAGCAGCCTCAAGGCTTCCCTCTGACTCCAAGCTCAGTCTGAATATGGAGAACTCCTGGCAAGCTGCGCAGCCCTTTGTGATTTTTTTTTTTTTTGGGGGGGGGGGGGGGCATTATAAATGACTAAATATTCCTTGGCAGAATTGGCTTTCCCCCAGTTGTCCACAGTCCATCACCATTTTGAGTTGCCTCTAACTCTTCCCCTCATCTCCCTTCTCCTGCTGAGCTGTCCCTGTTATCCACGGATTCAGGGACTGTCACATCTGGCTTTTACGCTGGCCCACGGTCACAGTCCCCACTGCACATTGTCCCCGTGGGTGTGACAGTCCTGCTCTTCCCAGAACATCCCTGTTCCGTGTCACCCCCACAAAAAAGCAGCCCGAGAATCTGGACCGATGTTGAGTCATTTTCCTCTTCCCAGCTGGTCTGCACATGTCAAAGCCCCCAGCTGTGCTCCCTGTGTCCCTCCTGGTGCCCGGGTCCCCACGGCAGCCCCGGAGCCCTGTCCGTGCTCCGTCAGTCTGGGGGTCACCTGCAGAGTGTCCCCCTCGCTCACAGTGCTGCTGCTCTGCTCCACCCTCACACAGAGGCATCAGCCTTGCTGCATTCCTTCCTTTCCAGCCCTTTCCAGTCCCTGTTGTTGGCGCTGGAGCTCGGGCTGCTGCTGCCCCTGGAGCCACCTGTGACCTCCAGCCCTGGCTCCTCATTCCTGTGGCACCAGTGCTTCTGTCCCTCAGCCCTGGCTCCTCATTCCTGTGGCACCTCTGCACCAGTGCTTCTGTCCCTCAGCCCTTGGCTCCTCAGCCAGAGGCTCAGTCAGCTCTTCCAGCCCGGGAATCCACAGCCAAAAAAAACCCCTCACCTCCTACGTGGTTTTTGTGACGGGACATGGGAGCTCAGTTGTGTTCTCTCTGGGTCTGTCGTTCACTGCCCCTTCCCCAGAATGAAGCCGAAATATTCCCCTTTCCTTTCGGCCCAGCTGAGGCTTGGGTGGAGGTGCAGCTGTTGCCCGTTCACAGGGCAGAACATCCAGGCTAAGGAAACTCATTTGCTAAGGAAAAACAGGAGCCAACTCCTCAGAGCCGACTGGCACAGGAATTTTGTACCTTGGGGCATTTTGTACCGGTCTATGAAGAGCCAAAATTCTCTGCAGATTCAAGGGGTCGTACATTCAACCACCAAAAAACTACAGCAGAACTTCAAGAGCATTTTTTAAGCATCACAGGACTTCCTTCCCTCCTCCATGAAGGGGCCAGACAAATCACAGGCACCAGAACCCCTTTCCTGCTCGGGGAGGGCTCCGTGGATCATCCTCCTGGAAGGAAATGAAACAGTTTCCCCCGAGTTAATATAAATAACATTAATTCTAAAATTCAAACAGTTTCCTGCTGCTGCCTGTGCAGCAAACCAGGCACAGGTGCTGCCTTCAGTTACAGAGAGAACGCAGCAATTCCTCAAGAACCAGCACGAGTTCTCCTCATTCTGAGAAAAGTCTTAAATATTATGTGCACATTTGCTGTCCTCTCACCTAATCGAAATTCGCATGTAGGAAAATGCCCTTTTAGAAACAGTTTTTAGAAGCACACACAGAATACCCAGCATTACTGGTTACCACTGCACAGGAACCTTACCCAGACACAAAAATCAATCAGTATTTCAGCTGGCATCTGCCCTCTGGAGAACCTGCTCCTGGCGTAAGATTTCAACTTTCCACCTCAGCAGCCCGTTCAGACAGGTCCAAACAGCACAGGCTGGAGATGAGCCGCCTCCGGATGCAGACCCTGAATTCCTCTATTCGAGGAGGTCCCATGTGCACGTAACAGCAGCCGAGAGTGGGCACCTGCTCCTGTGTGTGTTTGTGCTCCAGACCGACTGCCCCTTCGGCGGCTGCAAAAGGAACTCTCAAAGTGCCTCCAGGCAATTACCAGACATCAAACACTGTCTGTAGCACGTGGTCGAGCCCAGGATTTTACACAATTTCTCTCTTAATCTTCTAAAATGTTTCAGCAACTCTGCCATCCACCTTTTCTCTCTCTGCCAGCTCAGTGAAGCCTCAAACCATCCCCAATGTTCCAAATTGCACAACTTTGGCCAAGAGTGTCCCCTGGCTGTGTTGGATGAACTAAAAATAGTAAAAAAACCTTTAACTCCAGCCCCCGGTGAACCTTAGGAGGGAGTCCAGGTGCCTCCACGCCTGGCGAGACTCCAAACCCTCCTGTGCGCCTTCACAGGTGCTCTCAGTCCCCTGCACACCTCGGATGAGACCCCAAACGCCCAAATTTCCCCTCAGGCTGCTCAGGCCACTCATCCACACTCAAACCAGGGCAGGAATTTCCCGGGCTGTACAGAAATGCTGCCCTCCAGACGGAGAGGTTTGCAGCAGTTTGGTCACAGACCCTGGTCACTGACACAGAATCTGCTCCAGGAGCTCTAACACTCACTTTTGGCTCCTCCTTGCTCCGAGGATCCAGGTGAGCTCAGCCGGTGCTGGCAGGTGGGTGTCTGGGGCAGGGAGGGTCTGAAGGGGATGACCCGGGGTCGCACCTGGGTCACCGAAACTTTCCTGCAGCCACCCCTGCCCCACCTGAGCTGGGACCAAAGCCCCCTGCAGCCGCCCACCCTTCCCCAGCCAGAGCAGTGCCCTCGCCGGCTTGGCTCCAGGTTTCCCATCGCAGCCTCAGACCTCTCAGCCCTTAAAACAATTCAATCGTGGTTCGTTAATTAAATAACGAATTAACAGCCCGAGCTGGTGGTCCCAAGGAGGGACCCCAAAGAAAAGCCCCTCTGGGCTCTGTCCCCTCGCAGTCCGGGCACAGGAAAGCCGGGTGTCCCCGAGTGTCTCCGAGGGGCCCCGGGCACTTTCCCGGTGTGAAGGGTCGGCAGCCCCGGCCCCTCCCGGGGGCTCCGCCCGGAGCTGCCCCCGAGCTGCCGGCACTGAGCTGAGCAGCCGTGTCCTGGGTCCTTGTCCGTGTGTCCTTGTCCGTGTGTCATGAGGGAGTGGTATGTGTCTGTACCTGTGTCCATGTCCGTGTGTCCATGTGCACTTGTGTCCATGTGTCCCTGTGTGTCCATGTCATGTCCGTGTGTCCATGTGTCTGTGTGTGTCCATGTCCGTGTGTCCTTGTGTCCATGTATCCCTGTGTGTCCATGTCATGTCCGCGTGTCCATGTGTCTGTGTGTTCATGTCCGTGTGTCCATGTCTTGTACCTGTGTCCATGTCCATGTGCCCATGTGTCTGTGTGTGTCCATGTGCACCCGTGTGTCCCTGTCCGAGTGTCCCTGTCCGTGTGTCCGTGTGTCGCAGTGTGTCCACGTCTAGGTGTCCCTGTGTGTCCATGTCCGTGTGTTCTCCTGTCCCTGTTTGTCCCTGTCTGTGCGCCCCTGTCGGTGTGTCCAGGTGTCCCGGTGTGTCCGTGTGTCCATGTTCATGTGTCCGTCTGTCCCTGTGTGTCCCTGTCGGTGTGTCCAGGTGTCCCGGTGTGCCCATGTGTCCATGTCCATGTGTCCGTGTGTCCCTGTGTGTCGCTGTCCATGTGTCCATGTCCGTGTGCCCATGTGTCCCTGTGTGTCCATGTCCGTGTGTCCCTGTCGGTGTGTCCGTGTGTCCATGTGTCCCTGTGTGTCCCCGTCCCGCCGTGCGCGCGCCGTCCGGCAGGGGGGCGTGGCCAAGGCGGCCCGGCAGACCACGCCCCCCGAGGGCCCGGCTCGACGGCGGGCACTGATTGGCGGCGGCGCGAGGGGGCGGGGCCAAATCTTTGCCCGTGCCCGGTGTGGTTCTGTCCCTGTCGCCGTCGCTGTCACTGTCCCTCTCAAAGTCCCCGTCCCGCTCTTGGTCCTGTCCCGGTCCCGGTCCCGGTCCCGCACGGCAGCGGCCCGCGATGGCGGCAGAGGCGGGCGGCGCCGCGGGGCAGCGGCGGATCATGTGCGTGGGGCTGGCGTGCCTGGACATCATCAGCGTCGTGGAGGCTTTCCCAGCCGAGGATTCCGACACCAGGTACCGGCAGCGGCTCCTCCGGCGCCCCCCGAACCGACCCTGCGCCCGCCGCAACCTCTCGTCCCCCGCAGGTGCCTGTCACAGCGGTGGCAGCGGGGCGGGAACGCCTCCAACTCCTGCACGGTGCTGTCACTGCTGGGAGCCCCCTGCGCCTTCGTGGGCTCGCTGGCCCCCGGCCCGGCCGCTGAGTAAGTGGGCTGCGGGGACTCCCCCAGCGCCGGGGCACGGGGCAGACCCGCCCGACACTTCACTGACCCCTCCGTGTGGCTGCCGCCGGGGTCCCCCGTCGGCGCGGCGGCGTGGCCGCGGTTCCCCGGTGGCCCGCGGTTCCCGTGGCGCCCCTCACGCCGCTCTCTGTCCCCCAAAGCTTCATCGCGGCGGATTTCCAGCGCCGGGGTGTGGACACGGCGCACGTGGCCTGGCATCCCCGCGGAGACGTGCCCTGCGCCTGCTGCCTGGTCAACGCCGCCAGCGGCTCCCGCACCATCGTCCTGCACGACACGTAAGGGCCCAGCCCCGAGCCCCTGCCCGCGGGCGGCTCTGGGCTGTGCCGGCTCGGTTTAGAGCGTCCCTCCCGCTGCCTGCCAGGGGCTACCGAGGGCCGGGTGGGGCGACTCGTAATCCCGCAGACAGTGTCACCGCCGGTGGTCCCCGCAGCCCCGTCACCTCCGGTGCCGCTGCCGGGGCTGGCGGTGATGTCTCCGCACAGCCACGAGCTCTGGAGCGCGAGGCAGCGGGCACCCCCGGGACGCCCTGTGTGGGTTTGAATTCCTGCTCCCCGCGGGGAGAAGCTGGCGCCTTCGGCCGTGCCAAAGGGTCAGGGGCTGTTAGGCATGGCTGACCCCCAGGCCCCAACGTGGCCACCGCTGTCCTGCCCTTCCAATCCAGCTCAGGGGCCCGGGCGCCAACATTAATGATTCACTCGGGCAGTGCCTCCTCCGGGACCTCTGTCCCGGTGGCGTGGGGCCCTCCACGGGCCCTGGAACTGCCCTTCGACCCGGCCACGCGCCAGGCGGAGGGTCCCCCATCTCCCACCTGGCCTCCGTCCCACAGCAACCTGCCCGACGTGACAGCCCGCCACTTCGAGCGGGTCGACCTTTCCCAATACAAGTGGATCCACTTCGAGGTGAGCCCGAGCCTCGGGGGGCTCTAGGGTCTGGGGGATCCCCGTCACTGGGGAAGATCCCTCGGGCTGTAGGTGAGCCCGGGACC
The DNA here is from genome assembly GCA_014839755.1 of Sylvia borin. NCBI lineage: Eukaryota > Metazoa > Chordata > Aves > Passeriformes > Sylviidae > Sylvia > Sylvia borin. The sequence goes on along the minus strand of CM025959.1, from coordinate 113,144,601 downwards.
GGAGAGAATCCCTCGGTCTGGGGGACATCCTCGGTGTGGGAGCATCCCCGGTCCCAGTGGGCTCCCGGGACTGGCGACCTCCCGGTGATGCCGGCGCCGTGCTCGTGTCCGCAGGCCCGGAACGCGGCGGAGCAGAGCGCGATGCTGGAGCGGGTGGAGCGGCACAACCGGGCGGCGGCGCCGGGGCGGCGGGTGCAGATCTCGGTGGAGGTGGAGAAGCCGCGGGAGGAGCTGCTGCCGCTGATGGGGCGGGGACACGTGGTGCGGAGTGGGGCCGGGGCGATGGGGCGGGATCGCCTGTCCCGATCAGCTGTCCTCATCACCTGTCCTGATCGCCCGTGTGACCCCCTGTCCTGATCCCCTGTCCTGGCTGCGGCCAAAGGCGTGGCGGGGCCGAGGTCCGGACGGGAGTGGTCAGATCTGCGGCCCGACGGGAGCTGGGAGTTCGGGTGCGGGGGAGTCAGGCCTCGGGGGGTGCAGGGGTGGGGGGTTGGATCGAGGGGTGCAGGGGGGCTCTGGGGATGCCACCAGGGCACAGGTTTAATCCCACCTGGATGGGGGTACTGGGGGCCGCCCCCCGCCCCAGCCCTTTTCCCACAGGTGTTCATCAGCAAGGACCTGGCCCAGCACTTCGGGTACTCATCGGCCTCTGAGGCCGTGAAGGGGCTGCGGGGGCGCATCCAGCCAGGGTAGGGGATGCCTCAGAGGGGCTGCGGGGGATGTTGGTGTGCCCGAGAGGGGCTGCGGGCCGGGAGGGGGTGTTGGTGTGCCCGAGACCCACCTCACATCCCCCCAGGGCCACGCTGATCTGCGCTTGGGCTGAGGAGGGGGCCGATGCCATGGGCCCCGACGGGCAGCTGGTGCACTCGGACGCCTTCCCCCCAGAGACCCTCGTGGACACACTGGGGGCTGGGGACACCTTCAATGCCGCCGTCATCTTTGCGCTCGCAGAAGGTGGGCACAAACACGGCACGGCTACAGCACGGCCGTGGTTCATTTTGGCACGGCCATGGCACGGCCACAGCACAGCCACATCTCATCCTGGGCCCCACCCCCAGGGAGGACCCTGCAGGACGCCCTCACCTTCGGCTGCCGGATCGCGGGCAGGAAATGTGGGATCCAGGGCTTCGATGGCATTGTCTGAGCTTCTGCCTGGAGACCCCTGCACCCCACGGGCACACCACATCTCCACTGCACCCAGCAACCCCCCAATAAAGCCCCAGGTGCACCACTACTGCCTCCTGTGTCCCCTGGCCGCGCCCCCCTTGCCCTGGCTGGGGTCCCACTGCCCCTGGGATGCACTGACCACAGCCAAGGTCACCAGCAGTGTCTCTATTTCTCCATCCGATGCATTTCCAGAGGACACCACATGATCCCAGCCCTCCTTGGCCTCAGCAACCTGGCCACAGGGCATCCACCTTCCACACTGTGCCCTGAGGAGGGCAGGGAGCAGCCAGGGCATTGCATGCCACAGCCCCCACTGCCTACTCCTCACCATGGTCCCTCCAGGCTGGGGCTGCCTGCTCCTCGGGGGCTTCAGCCTCAGGGGCTTCCTCTTCCTCTGTGGCATCAGTACTGGGGACTTCGGCCTCCAGTACAGGGACAGCTTCTGCCTCCAGGGCCTCAGTATTGGGAGATTCCACCTTGGGGGCTCCATCCTCAGGGGCTCCAGTCGGGGGGTCTCCTGCCTCAGTGGCTGCCTGTCCTGGGTTTCTCAAGCCCAGGTCCTGCCTGGGCAACTCTGTGCCCCCCCCAGGCACAGCCCCAACCTCTGCCTGCTGCTCTAGGGGCGGTTGTCCTGGGGGTCCCTGGTCCTGGCCAGGCAAGAGAATCGCGGGGGGGTCCAGCAGCTCAGAGGGGTCCAGCAGCCCATCCCCATTCAGGTCCTGCTTTGCCAGGGCTTGGTCCACCAGAGCAGCCACCTACGGGCATGGGGAAGCAGATGAGGGCCCAGCCCAGCAGCTCAGTGGGGTATGAGGAGCCATCGCTGTGGGACCCACCATGTCAGGGTCTGGCTGCTCCCCAGCCTGTGCCAGCATCGTGCCAAGTAACTGCAGCAGCTCCAGCCCATCCAGGCGCCTGCTCTGGTCATGGTCATGGAGCACGAAGAGGTAGAGCAGGGCTGTGGGGCAGGGGGTGCTGTGGGGCAGGGGTCGCTGGCCCCACTAGCCCCTCAGCCCCCCAGCACTGCCCCGGTGTCCTTACCCTGCTCCCGTGTCATGGCCTCCACGTCCCGCTCCGGCGGCCCCAGGCTCCGCACCGCGCTCCGCAGCAGCCTGGAGGGAGCAGGGCTGGAGTGGGAAGCACTGGAGCTGCCTCCTGGCCCACTCTGCCCCAGGGCCAGCTGGGCATTGGCCATGCCCTCCAGCCATCGCTGCGGCCCCCAGCCCCAATGCACAGCCCCGGGCCACGGGGGTCCCGGGCCCTGGGGCTCCCCGGGAAAGGCACTCACAGCAGCGCAGGCGACTCCGAGCTCAGCGGGTCTGGATACGGAGCCACGAGTTTGGCCATGGCGGGGTCAGGCCTGGCCGAGAGACAGGGGGTTACCAGTGCCCCGGGAGGCTGCCCACTCCGGCCCGAGGCCCCCCACTCATGGCTCCTGCAGGTCCACGAGTGCCACCCCTCACTGTGCAGCCTCGGAGCCCTGCGCTTGCCCACAGCCACCTGCCCCTCCCATTGCCATCTTGTCGTGCACCTGTGCCCCTGTACCCATGGAAACACCACACCTGCCCCTTCCCTTAACTGTGTCCCCCCATTCCAGCGCCCCCCATACCTGTCCGTCCCCGCCCTGGGGGCGGCCCAGGCCGCTGGCCCCAGCAGCAGCAGCAGGATCAGCATCACCGGCGGGTTCCTCATCCCGCGACCTCAGGCTGCGGCGGGACGAGAGCACCGGGGTCGGGGGCGGCCCTGCCGGGGGCTCGGGGGCAGAGCCCGCAGGAACCCGGCACCGGGAGAGGGACGGGGGCTCCGGGAGCTGCCCCGGTCCCAGCACGGCGGGGACGCGCTCGCACGGGTGGGAGGGTGCGAGGGGCTGTGCGGGGAACGCAGAGCGCTTGGGACCGGCCGGCTCTGCCCACCCAGCGCAGCCCCGCCCGTACGCACTCACCCAGCACAGCCCCAGCCGGTGCCGCCGGTGCCCCCCGGTACCCAGTCACCCAGCCCCGCTCGCGTGTCGGTGCCGCCCGCCCCGCCCCGGGGCCACGTAGCCGACACGTCTCGGCCCTGCCACCGGGGCCAGGAGCCGCCCCGCCCTGCCCGGCCCGCGGGGAGCAGGAATTCAAACCCACACAGGGCGTCCCGGGGGTAACCGGGAGCCGGCCCCTCCAAACCGGGGGCAGGGATGGGCGCGGGGTCACAGCAGGGGCGGCTGAGACCCCCCTAAGCCCCCCACGGTCCCGGGAAGCGCCGGGCCAGCCCAGCGTCATCCCCCCGGGCCCCGCAGCAGCCCCGCCGAGGGCCCGGTACACACGGGTCCCACCGGCCCTGCGGGCTCCGGGCAGCCCCAGCGCCACAGACACCCCGGAGGGCAGACACCGCCTCGGAGCGTGAGGCCCTCAGCCTCAGGCCGGCTCCCCCAGCACACGTGGACAACTCTGCCTTCATGCTCCAGTTTAATGGCAGCAGCAGGGCGGGGGGCCAGCAGGACCCTCTTCTCCTGGGGCAGGAGACGCCCGTCCCGGGGCCAGCCCTGCACTGCTGCCTGCACGGTCCCACAGGGACGGCGCCCTGCGTGCTCCCTGGACCCGCATCTGCTCCCCGAGCACCAGCGGGGACAGCGGGGCCAGGGCTGGTCCCTCATGTCCTTCACAGTCTGTGTGGGGTAGGTGGAGGCGAAGGGGCCGCTCCTGGTGCCAGGGCACCCCTCCTGATGCCAGGGGGCTACAGGAAGCCTGGAAAGGCGAGCTGCAGCAGCAAGATTGTGGCCACGATGAGGCCGGCACAAAGCAGCAGCAGCAGCCAGACGGGGAGGGAGCCTGTGGGACAGAGAGAGGTGAGAGGAGGCTGCAGCCCTCCACGCCAGAGAAGGAGCAGAGGAGTCTCGGGCCCTCAGGCAGTCCCCAGACGTACGGCGGGCGGGCAGCAGGTGCACTTTGCAGCGGCTGTCCACGGCCACGCTGAGCAGGGCAGCCTCATGGCCCCCCAGCAGCTCCCGCCCGGGCCGGCTCTCGGGGACAAAGGCCACGTCTGTCACCACAATGCCGTGGGCCTCCTTCACGTAGTACAATCTCTGTGGGGACACAAGGGGTGAGGGGCTGCTCGGGGGCCAGCGGGGCTGCCCCGCTCCCCTGGCCCAGCTCACCTGCAGCGAGAAGGCAATGTGGATGGCCACGGAGCCCGTCACTGTGCCCAGCCCCAGGAAGGTGCCTGAATCACTGCGAGGGGAGAGTAGTGAGTGGGAGCTGCCATGGCTCCCACCCCGTATCCCCTGGCCCCGGGGTACCTGATGGAGAGGCAGGAGACCACCTCGGAGCCGCAGGGCCGCGTCAGCAGCGGCAGGAAGCTCTTGCCATCCCACTTGGTCAGGTAGCAGGGCGGGGGCCGGCGCTCCCGCTTGTGGGGCACCTGCACTGTGTAGAGCCTCAGAGCCCCAGCATTGTCCTCCACAGCCCCGAACCTGCCGCAGGGGAGAGGGGCACAGGGCCGTGGGACCCACGGCACGGGGCACTGGAATGTGGGGCACATGGGGTGCTGCCCTTCACCACCACCTCTTTCACAATCCACACCTGGCCCCAGCCCTCTTCCTGTACAGCTGTCAATGGAGCTCGGGAGACCCCTTCCCACAGACCCAGCAGGAAAAGGGAGAGGGCAGGCAGCAGGCACGGCCCATTCCCAGCCTCAGTGGGCCCTCCCCATCCCCTGCCCCACGACCCAGCCCCAGCCTTCATGACCATGACCCCCAGCCCCACAACCTAGCCCCGTGCCCCCGCCCTGTCCCCAGCCCCAACGCCCCTTCCCGTCCCTGCTCCCAGTGGCAGTGCCCCAAGCCCAGCCCTCTGATCTGCCCCCAGCCCCATCCCCAGCCCTCACCGGCAGGCCTGGTAGCGATAGGCCTTGTCAGGGATGCCGGGCAGGTTCTCGTGCCAGCGCAGCCCTGTCACCAGCTGGTCCTGCTGCCACACGCAGCACTGGAAGTCCCTCCCTGCCGTCACCACCTGCTGCACACAGCACAGGGGTCAGAGACACTCTGCTGCAGGGCCAGGGAACCGGGGAGCCACCTGGCACCTACCTTGTTGTCAGGGCCCAGTGCAATGTCTTCAATCTCCCCGTCGTGGGCTTTGAACTCCAACGTCTTCTTCATGCTGGGGAACTGCAGGGGCAGAGGTGGTGTGGGTGCTGGGCACGGGTCAGGGCCCTGCCACAGTCCCAGGCAGGTGTGGGGGGAGCAGCCTCAGGTCACCACAGGTGCTGCCCATCCCTGCCCAACGTGTGCTGCCATTGGCACAGCAATGACAGCTGTCACTCTTCCCTGTCACTCTCAGCTCCCCCAAGCCTGGCCTTCAACCCACTGTGCCCTTTCTCCCACACACTCCTCCTTGGCTACCCCATGTCCACCCAGCTCCCTGTGCCTGCCGTGGCTCCCCCATGCCCACCTGGGCTCTCCCGTGCCCCCCGGCCCCCCGTGCCCACCTCCCAGAGGCGCAGGAAGCCGTCGGCCCCTCCGGTGGCCAGCAGGGCGCCGTCGTTGCTGAAGCGCACGGCCTTCTGCAGGGCGTCGGGGCTGAAGTCGGTGCGCACACGCTGCAGGCTCTCCACCCTCACCTCACGGGCCCGGCTCGGGGGGCTCCCCTGGGCCGCCCCCCCGGGGCCCCGCCGCCGCCGCACGCCCTTGTCCTTGTCCCCGCCGCCTGCGGGCCGGGACACACTGCCATGGGGGGACCAGGCGGGGCCCTGATCCACAACACGCCCCACGGCACCCAGGTGTGCCACTGGGGGCTGCCAGGGGTTCCAGGACAGTGTCCAGTCCCCAGAGCTCCCCATGGCACCCAGGACAGGCACTGGGGGTCCCAGGACAGTGTCCAGTCCCCAGAGCTCCCCATGGCACCCAGGACAGGCACTGGGGGCTGCCAGGGGTCCCAGGACAGCGTCCAGTCCCCAGAGCTCCCCATGGCACCCAGGACAGGCACTGGGGGTTCCAGGACAGTGTCCAGTCCCCAAAGCTCCCCATGGCACCCAGGACAGGCACTGGGGTTTCCAGGACAGTGTCCAGTCCCCAAAGCTCCCCATGGCACCCAGGACAGGCACTGGGGGGTCCCAGGACAGTGTCCAGTCCCCAAAGCCCCACATGGCACCTCGGGCAGGCACAGGGAGATGGTTCAGGACAGACACGGGGCAGGCCCATAACAGGGATGGAGGGGTTCAAGGCAGTACCCATCCCAAGGCCATCCCACAGACCCCCAGCTCCCCACTCCCTGTCCTCCAGCACCCAGGGCAGGCACAGGGAAGATCCGAGGTGGACATGGGAGATCCACAGCTGTACCCCAGTGCCAAAGCACCCCACAGCGCCCCCACACTCAGCCCATAACATCTGGGGGTGGGGGAGGCACAGGGGAGCCCCAGGGCAGTGTCCCATCCCCAAAGCCCACCACAGTACCCAGGGCAACCACAGAGAAGGTTCAGGACAGGCAGGCAGGGGCTCAAAGCAGTGCCCCATCCCCAAGACACCCCACAGAGCCCCACATCCTGCCCCATGGCACCCAAGGTAGGCAAGGGAAGGGGAATTCAAGGCAGGCATGGAGAAGATCCAGGGTGGGCACGGAGTTATTCACAGAATGCCTTATCACCAAAACACCCTTCAGCCCTCCGCACGGCATCCAGGGCAGGCCGGAGGGGAATTCAGGGCCAGCCCCAAAGCACACCACAGCCCCGGGGGCAAGCGTCTCACAGCGACTCCCGGTGACCCCATGTCTCACCGTCCTTCCCGGCGGCGGCCGGACCCTCGGGCTCCTGCAGGCTGAAGCGCAGGATGTGGCAGCTGTTGTCCTGCCCGGCCGCAATGACGTCCCCGGCCAGCGCCATGGTCATGGTGGCGCGGGTTTCGGTGTCGTGGCAGTGCAGCAGCGACGCGCTGAGCTGCCCCCCGATCTGCTCCAGCTGCAGGAAGTGCTGCGGGGCGGCAGGGCGCAGTCACAGGCGCTGTTCCCGGGCCGGGCCTCCCCACACCTGCAGCCCGGACACCCCAAAGCCGCTCGGCCTCGCCGCGCTCAGCCCTCCCGCAGACACCCCGGGGCCCCTCCGAAGCCCCGGCCTCCCGCGCGCCCCCTCGGTCCCCGCAGCCCCGTCCCCGCACCACGCCATTGCGGATGCCGGTCTTGGCGGCGCCTCCGCCGCCCGCGGTGATGGCGAGCGGCCGCCGCGGGTGCAGGCGGACGGTGTAGAGCGGGAACGGCGCCCGGTACAGCTCGGCGGGACGCCGGGGCGCCATGACAGCGGCGTGACGTCAGCGCGCCGTGACCTCAAACGCCGTGGCGTCACGCCCCATCGCCCGCCGGGGGCGTGGCCAACCGCGCGCGAGGCCGTGGGCGGGGCGGGAGGCGTGGTCTCTATGTCACGTGGTCGCGCGGGCCGGGGGCGGCCCGGGAGGATCCCAACGGGAAGCGGGGTCCTCGGTCCCGGTGCCGCACCGCGGACACCGCAGTGCCCGGGGCCATAGTGCGGCCCCCAGGCCTGGGGACACAGTGGCCCTGTCCTCCATGGGGACCCCAGTCCCTGGAACACCTGTGGAACACCCCAGTGTTGGGGGAGATGGCAGCCTCGTGTAGCCTGCGGGCTCCTGGAGGACAGTGTGGACATCCCGCTCACTGTGGGGGGTGACGGTGGCCTTCTGGGGAGCAGTACGGACTGCTGGGGGAGCTGGGGGTCCTGGGGTACAGCAGGGAGTGAGTGGGCTCTTCTTGGGACCCTCCAACACCTGTGCTCCAGAACCATTTATTGAGGGAACACCAAACACAAAGACACGTAAGAGGGGTTGTGGGGGCACTCGGCACCCTGAGGGGTCAGGGCAGCCCCCAGCCCTGGGGCAGTGTGTAAGGCACGTGGCTGGGCCGGGGGTACCAGACAGTATCCCGGCCTGGAGAGGGGGGCACCAACACTCCAACATCCCCTGACCATGGTCCCAGAGACTCCTGAAGGGGCAGCCCTCCAGTCTCCTCCCAGAGACCCCACCGCCTGTTATTTGGCACTCCCTAGCTGTCTGTGGATCCTCCGCCAGGGCTTGAACCCCTCGACAGAGGAGTAGCCAGGACCCCCATGCTGGGGGCATCAGAACGAGGTTTCCTGCACAGCACAGATGGGGGCACCATCGCTGCGGATGTAGCCCTGCCCTTCCTCCTCCCCTGCCTGGTTGGGGACAGGAGGGGACAGGCCATTGGGCACCCTGTTGCTCTTCTCTGTGGTGTCTGCATGGCTGAGGACCTGTGGGGACAGAGCAGGGGGCAGGGAAGGCACAGGGGAGGCAGCAGGAGGTACCCCCCATGCCCCTCTCCCCCCGGGGTGCCGGCAGTCTGTCCTCACCTGGACGGGGTCGGCTCCCCCACAGCAGAACCACTGCCGGAGTTTGGGGGGCAGGCAGCAGAGCAGCCACGGCAGTATGGGGGAGATGGTGCGGGGGTCCAGTGCCGCTGCCGGCGTGGGGCCTGGGGGGTACAGGGCTGTGAGTGGGGCGGGGGGATCACGGTGGTCCCCCCAACACCCCACACTCACCGGTGAGCAGGCTGACCAGGACCCCCACCACGATGACAGTGGTGGAGTTGTGGGCACTGTACCACATGTAGGAGAGGCTGTAGAACCGCTGCAGCCCTGTGGGGCTGGGGGACACGGGCTCAGGAGGCGTGTGGAGCAGCACCTCACACCCTGCACACCCAGCCCCTGAGCCCCCCGTCCCACTCACCTTGGAGATACTGTTGTGGGGGGCTGCAGGGTGGTAGCCAGGACGGTGCTGAGGTTGCCCAGAGTGGGGAGTGCTGTGCTGTTGGCTGAGGGGACCCCCTGGCCCCCTCCTGTGTTACTCAGGAAGCTGCCGATGCCTATCCAGAACGCCATGGCCAGTCCAGCCAGCAGCCCCACGACGGCTCCCTGCGACAGGGGACAAAGAAGGGCACTGGCCCCCCTCGGGACTCAGGGTGCCCCACAGCTCCCCACACACCCAGGTGGGGCTGGGGACACTGACGGGGTCAGGGGACACTCACTGTGGGGTTGGCGCAGGGGAAGAACATGCCGAGGCAGAAGAGGCCCAGGAGTGGACCTCCCACCATGCCGAAGATGCTGATGGCTGCCTGCGGGGACATGGCCTTCAGCACCAGCCCCGTGCCCCTGGGGGTGCCAGAGCCCGGGGTTCCTCACCCCATTTGGGGTGCCAGAGCTAGGGGCCCCGCAGCCCCACGCCTACCTGCAGCACAGGTCCCAGCATGGAGGACACATACGCCATCCCCAGGCACAGCAGCCCATAACCAAGAGCTGGGGAGGGGAGGGGTGTGTCACGGTGGTGCTGGGGATCCCCCCGCCGTGCCAGCCCCACGGCTGCCCCCCTGGCCACCCCACATCTGCTCACCCAGCAGCTTGGAGAGCAGCGTGGCCCGCGAGTCCGACAGCCCGGGGAAGTGCGGCCGTACCAGGTCCTCCATGGTCACAGTGGCCAGTGAGTTGAAGGCAGAGGAGATGGTGCTGGGGAGGAGAGGGAGCGGGAGGGGGCTTGGCCAGGACACCCGAACCACCGTCCCAGGGCCGCCCACTCACCTGAGGGCACCACTGAAGAGGCAGGCGACAAAGAGCCCCGGCAGCCCCGGCAGGTCCTGCAGCACGTCCATCACGAAGAACAGCACCAGCTGTGGCAGGAGGTCAGTGCAGCAGGGGTTTGTGGCAGCAGGGGACAGGGGAGAGGGGTCTTAACCCACCTGGTCAGGGGAGGCAGGGGGCTGGCTGGGTGCCAGCGGGTGCTCCCGGTCATAGACGAACATGACGAGGCCGGTGAGGCAGCTGAGGCAGAGCACGATCTGCTGGCAGGGGAACACGGCGTAGCAGGAGCTGCGGGAGCCATGTGGGTGTCAGACGTGGGGAGAGGCGGGGGGCCCATCCCAGCTGGGGACCCCCAGCCCCAGCCCCACTCACAGCTTGGCCTCCCGCTCGCTGCGGGCGCTGAGGTAACGCTGCACCTGCGCCTGGTTCACCCCGTACAGCGACAGCATCATGAAGACCCCGCCCACAGCCAGCGACCAGAAGGTGTGACGTTCCAGGGGGTTGGGGTCCAGGCTGTGGGGAGCACCGGGGGGGGGTCATGGTGACAGGTCCTCACCGGCACCCCATACCCCACGGGGGAGAGGGTAAGAGGGATGGACCACCGCACGACACCAGGGTCCCTCTCCCCCACCCCAGGCTGCCCTAAGCGTCCCCACAGCACGACACAGGGGTCCCAGGAGCTCACTCACTCAATGCCGGCGATCTTGCCCTCCTGCTCAGCCACGCGCCAGACACGGGCCATGCCCCCCACCCGCCATGCGCCCACCACGATGACGGCAACCTGTCCCGCCAGCATCACCAGCGTCTGGAACACATCTGTCCAGATGACGGCCTTCAGCCCACCCTGGGGACACACGATGCCCGTCACCACAGGGTCACAGTGCTCACCCTGGCACGGCAGGGCACGGGGCACCTGCGGCAGCAGGGACTCACCAGCGTAGTGTAGAGCGTGCAGACCAGCCCCATGGTCAGCACCGCGCTCCAGAGGTCAAAGCCCGTCACTGCAAGGGGCAGGGGACGTCAATGGGGTGAGGGGCAGCAGCCCCCTGGCGTGGCTCCCCCCACCTCTCCTCAGCATACCTGCGTTGAGGGCCAGCGCAGGTGCGTAGAGCACCACTCCCATGTAGATGACCTGCGGGGAGGGGAGAGCAGTGCTGAGCCACGCCCGACCCCCCAAACTCTGCTCCCCAAATCTCATCCCCCCAGCTCCACTCACCATCTGGAAGATGAAGGTGACAGTGCCAAAGATTCGCACCGTCTTGTTGAAGCGCAGCTCCAGGTACTGCAAGGAGGGAGGTCAGGGATCCACTGGCTGCAGGGTCCTGTGCAGTGCCCACAGCCCCCCTGCAGCCCCCGTGCCCCCTCTGCTCACCTCATAGGTGCTGGTGATGCGCAGACGGTAGAAGACGGGGATGAAGATGTGCGCCGGGATGAGCAGCCCCAGGAAATAGGAGCAGCCAAGGAACCAGTACTCGGTGCCGAAGCGGAAGATCTCAGATGGCACTCCCAGGATGGCCACAGCCGACTGGAAGGAGGCCAGCAGGGACAGGGCGACGGGCAGGCAGCTCATGTCACGGTTGGCCAGCAGGAACTCCTGCACCGTGCGCTGCCGGTCGCCGCTCAGGGCGTAGTAGAGCCCGATGGCCGAGGACAGCACCAGCAGCAGCGCGAAGATGCTGTAGTCGATGGCCGTGAACTCCATGGTGAGCCTGTCCCTTCAGCGCTGCCCCGCTGCCGGTGCCACCACCGCTGCCCCGCTGCCCCGCCGGCCTCATGGGCACGCCTGCCCCCGGCAGCACGTCCTCACCAGCATCGGCCTGGCCTTGGCAGCTGCAGGAGGGACGTGTCAGTGCTGCAGGGACCTTCGCTCGCTCAGTCTAAGCCTCAAGGACCCAGAGCAGGGGCGGGCCGGACCGTCCTCCTCCTCCTCCTCCCTCTGGGCTGGGCCACCCCCGGGCAGCCCCACCTGCCCCGCTGAAGGAAACTGGAGTCTTCAAAGAGCACCAAGACAATGGTTGCAAAAACAGTCCCACCCAGGCCCCCTGGAGCACCGGCACCAGCAATCCTAGAAGAACTGGCCAAACCCAACACAGCCGCCTCCGGTGCAGGACAGCCCCGGTCCCACCTGCGCCAAACCCAACAAGACCCCCCCTGGAGCTGAGCAGCCTGGAGCCGGTCCCACCCGAGCCAAACCCAACCTGCCCCAAGCACCCCCCAGCATTGCGCAGCCCCACCAAACCCGGCAGCACCGGTCTCACCAGCACCAAAGTCAACCCGGCCCAACCACTCCAGCACCCCACAGCCCTGTCAAAACAGCCCCCAGTGCAAGAGCTTGGCCAAGCCCAGCAAAACTGCCTTGGCCCTGGTGCCAGCCCGATGCTCTGGGATGCCCAGTGCTGGCACAGTTGCTCCTGCACCAGAATCGGCCTCCTGGATCTGCAGGATACATGGAAGGGGCTGGGGAGGGCACGGAGCCCAGTCTACACTGGAGAGGAGGCACAGGAGGAGCCCCACACCCTTGTCCCAGGACGCAGAAGCTGGTCAGGGTGACCCCCACACCACACAGCCCTCACGGCCAGGGATGGACACAGGATGGAATGGACAGAGGGGAGCTGGCAGCCTCAGGGATTCTGGGCATCAGCCAGGTGGAGCAGACACCTGAGCACCCACTGGCTCTGGCATCCTGACCCTGCTCACAGGGATCTGCCCAGAGGCCCCTGTGCTCTGCCCTGCCCTGGCTGCAGCCACTGTGGTACAGGAGGGGACACTGGGCAGACTGCTGCCCCTGCTCCCCCCACGTCCAGAGGACTGGGATTGCAGGCAACCGGGAGCAGCAGGTGCCACAGGGCTGTGGGTACCCCCCTTCCTGGCCTGGGAGGGGGTGCAGGCAGCAGGGGACTCCAGCAGGGGAGTGTTAGGGGGCACAGGAAGGACAAGTCTGGACTGGGGCAGGCAGGCAGGGAGTGGCACAGTGCCCACCATGATCCCATCATGATCCCTGGAGGAATGCTTGCCTGGGGAACATTTGGTGGGATTAGGCTGAGCCCCTCCTGGCACCCCTGGCACAGCCTGCCTGGGCCTGCCTGCTATAGGGCTGGGGGTGGCTGAGCTGGCACGGGGTTCTGCAGCACACACACAGCGCCAGCAGTGTCTGGGTGGGGAATGAGGTGAGAGGGCAGTGTCTCTACCATCAGCCCCAGCCTGTCCCTGACCAGGACACATGCAGCAGCTCATGGCCAGGGTCCAAGGTCATTCCCCACGTTCCTCCATCCAGACTAAACACGGAAGGTTATACCGCGTCCCCAACGGGCACACGGCAGCCCCAGCCTCCTGCATGGCCCCAGTCCAAGGCTCCCCTGCCTCACATTCCCCTCGGTGTCCCTGAGGCTCTGCTGCCTCCAGCCCTAGGTGTCCCCACATCCCCATCACATGGTGATCCTTGCTGTCCTGGTCACACCACTGAGGCCCTGCTGCCCTCTCACCCAGATGGTCCCAGAATGTCCTCCACAAAACTCAGCAGCCCCAGCTCTCCCAGCCCTGGGGTGCCCCTTGTCCCCACGTGGTGAACCTGCTGCCCCTGTTCCTGCCGTCCTCAGCCTGCCTCCCCCGGTGCCCCTGCTCCTCGTGCTCCATCACATACATCCTCCCTTGTCACTCCGCGTACTCGGGGACCCCTTTGAGGCCCTGCTGCCCAGCGCCGTCCCCGGTGCCTTCATCCCGGGGCTCTCAGGGGCTCTGCTCCCCTTCCCCGGTGTCCCCAGCCAAGCCTCTGCTTCCTGTCCTCGGTGTCCCCAGTCCCGGGGCTCTGCTCCTTGCCCCCAGCGTTCCCAACCCGAGGCTCTGCTCCTCGGCCCCGATGTCCCCATCCCGGGGTTCTGCTCCCGGTCCCCGGTATATCCCCGGGGCCCCCATCCCGGGAGCGCTGTCCCCGCTGCCCGCAGTGCCCCCGGTCCCAGCGGCGGGGGGCGGCGGTGACCTTGCCCGGCGGCCCCGGTGCGACACTCACCGGCGGCGGCAGCACTCACCCCATGTGCCGCTGCAGCCGGGGCGCGCCGGGATGACGCCCGAGCAGGCGGAGCCGCTCCCGCTGCCGCTTCCGCACCTCTGCCGCTGGCGGCATCACGGCGGGCCCCGTGGGGCTGCTGTCCCGGTGTCCATCCCCGGCCCCATCCCCGGCCCCATCCCCGGCCCCATCCCCGGCCCCATCCCCGGCCCCATCCCCGGCCCGGCCCCGCCGCCCTCCGCCCGCTCGGGCGGTCACCGCGCCCCGGTGCCCGCGCTGCGGGGGTCCCGGTGGCCCCGTTCGGGTCCAGAGGGCGCCCGGCGCGGGGAGGCGGGGGGAGAACGGGCACGGAGCTGCCCCCGCCCGCTCGGTGCTCCCGGGGTGGCGCGGCGATGCTCGGGGCCGTGGGCGGGTTGACGCTGCTGCTGCTGCCGCTGCTGCTGCCGCGGGCCGCCCGCGGGGTCCCGGTGAGCAGCGGGGGAACCGGGCCGGGGTCACGGAAACCAGGGGAGGGCCGGACACGGGGGGCTCCGGTGGGCAGAGGATGTCACGGATCACAGGTGCCGAGGGCTCAGGGAGAGCCCGGATCGGGAGGTCCCGGGGGGAATCGAGGGTCGGTGAGGCCCCGATCGGGGTGTCCCGAGGTCGGGGGTGCCCGGCTTGGAGATGCTCGGGTGTCAGGGAAGTTGTGGCTTGTCCTAAGGCCGAGGAGGTTTTCCTTTTCGGGGGTCGGGGATACCCGGGGGTCGCGGGATGCAGGGAGGTGTCCGGGTGTCCCTGTGCCGGCGCTGCCCGTGTCCCCTCCACCTCTCCAGGTGTGCGGGCTCTGCCCGGGGCTGCCCCGGAACGGCTCCCTCGTGTCCCGGTTCTGTGAGTCCCGGCGTGACACTGAGCGCGACGGGCGCTGCTGCCGGGAGCGGGGCCCAACCCCAGGGCGGCTTTTGGGGTACGGGGCGCCCGGGGGGGGACGGGGATGCCGGGGGCATCGAGGGCCACGGGATGGGTGTGCTCAGGGGATGGATGGGTTTCTGGTTTCACAGCAGTGTCAGGGGAATGATGGGGCTGGGGAATGGATTTTTGGGTTCACAGCAGTGTCAGGGGAATGGCGGGGTTGGGGAATGGGGGTTTGGGTTCACAGCAGTGTCAGGGGAATGGCGGGGTTGGGGAATGGGGGTTTGGGTTCACAGCAGTGTCAGGGGAATGATGGGGCTGGGGAATGGATTTTGGGGTTCACAGCAATGTCAGGGGAATGGCGGGGTTGGGGAATGGGGGTTTGGGTTCACAGCAGTGTCAGGGGAATGGTGGGGTTGAGGAATGGATTTTTGGGTTCACAGCAGTGTCAGGGGAATGGCGGGGTTGAGGAATGGATTTTTGGGTTCACAGCAGTGTCAGGGGAATGGCGGGGTTGGGGAATGGGGTTTTGGGCTCACAGCAGTGTCAGGGGAATGGCGGGGTTGAGGAATGGATTTTTGGGTTCACAGCAGTGTCAGGGGAATGATGGGGCTGGGGAATGGATTTTTGGGTTCACAGCAGTGTCAGGGGAATGGCAGGGTTGGGGAATGGGGTTTTGGGTTCACAGCAGTGTCAGGGGAATGGCGGGGCTGGGTAATGGATTTTTGGGTTCACAGCAGTGTCAAGGGAACGGCGGGGGTTGGGGAATGGGATTTTGGGTTCACGGGGGAATGGCAGGGTTGGGGAATGCCTGGATGGAGCATCCTGGGTGGTGGTGTGGGGGGACCAGGTACAGGCAGGGGCCAGGGTGGGGTCTGGGGGTCACAGGGGCATCAGGGGGAAGTGTGGGTGACAGGCATGTTACTGTCTCCCCCAACCACTGCCCCTTCCCAGGCTGGACCTGAGCAACTGCTCCCTGCACAATGTCCCCCCAGAACTGGCTGAGGCCACCACTGCCATCGTCGTGTGAGTTCCCCCGGGCCCCTTCTGGCCCCTGCAAGGAGCTGGGAGAGGGGGTTGGGGCAGGTTTGGGGGGACATTCCCTGGGCCCAGGCCAGCACAGCCATCCCCTGTTGGTCCCGGGGACAGCGGCCTCTCTCTGCCGTCGTGGCTGTCGTTAACAGTCCATTTCTTCAGTTAACTGAATTAATTGAAACCACGCTCATTTTTAAACGGGGAGCCCTGGGACTTATCTGACCAGGCAGCCTCACCCCTGTGCCCAGTGGGAGCATGGGACAGATCCTTCTGGAATTCTGTCATGGAGAGTTTTGTCACAGGACAGCCCTCCAGCTGGGGCCTGTGCTGGTGAGAGATGAGCCACATGGTCACGTCTTGGCTTTTGCCACAGTCCCACACAGCGTCCTTGTCCCCAGGTTGCAGAGACAAGAGTCAGGGACTCCTCTGGACAGCCACATGCAGGGCACTCTCAGGGCTCAGTGTGCAAATGAGCCCAGTGAACTGTGGTGGCCCTCGGGGCGCCGTGACACCTCAGCTCATCAGTGTTTTTGTTAATGACCAAGCAGTCCCTCCGCAGAGACCTTTGAGCCCTGGCTGCAGGGCTGCAGTCCCAGGGCCTTGGGTGGGCAGGGGGGGCTGTGGGTGCGGGGGGGCCGCCTGAGGTTCAGTGAGGTGCCAGGGGCACCCCGGGTGCCTGCCAGGCTGGGGGTGCAGGATGGCACTGACGGGCCGTGTCCCCACAGGGACTTGACTGAGAACCCCCTGACGACTCTCCCCAGCGGTTCCTTCCTGGGCTTCGTCCATCTGCAGAGCCTGTGAGTGCTGGGGGCAGCCAGGGCTGGGGGGGTCACCGCGGTGCCGGTGCTGAGCTCTGTCCCCAGCGCCGTGCCGCTGGCGCTGGAGTGTCCAGGCGGGAAGGACAGCTGGCAGGACGTGACGGTGGACAGGAGCAGCCGGCTGTGCCAGGGGCAGAGGAACCCCTGCAACACCTCGGTGGAACTCGGTATGGCGGGAGACTGTCACCCTGCTGCATGGGGCTGGCGGTGGGGTCTGGCCTTGGCCCCTGACCCCCTGCTCTGCTCTGCCAGCCTGGCCATGTCCTGAAAACTCTGTGTGTGCCCCTGACGGCCCCGGCCTCACCCAGTGCCTCTGCGACGATCCCTTCCATGGCTACAGGTGCCTGCGGGAGGTGAGTGCCTGTGGGACTGAACCTCTCCCTGGCCGCACCCCTGGCCAGATCAGCGAGGGCTGCGGGGAGCAGTGATGCTCACCCCTGCTCCTGGGCAGGGCACCTTCCCGATGCTTCTCTTTGGAGGAATCCTGGGCACTGCCACTGTGTCCCTGTCCCTGCTGCTGTGGGGTACCCAGCGGAGGAAGGCCAAGACCTCCTGAGCAGAGCGGGGGGCTGTGCCCGGGCTGGAAGCTCTGTGGCCTGGCAGGCTCTCAGGATCAATAAAGCTGCAGGTCCTCACTGTGTGCGGTCTGGTTCCTTCCCGGGGGAAGGGTGGGTGCTCGGGGGGACCCACGGGAGGAGGGCTACGCGAATTCCTCTGGCCCCTGGCTGCTGCGTGACTGGGGCAAAGCAGGGATGGGGCACCCGTCCGCCGGGACCTCAACAGCCTTGAATGAAAGCATCCAACCAGGAACCCACTAGCACTTTGTACTAATTCTCTATAATGAGATCCCCCACCACTACGAGGACAGCCGTACAATATTATTCTGTCTTTAACCAGAAGATCAGGGGAGAGCGCGAACGCAGTCCCCCACTACCACAAATTATGCAGTCGAGTTTCCCGCATTTGGGGAAATCGCAGGGGTCAGCACACCCGGAGTGCAAGGGATGAGCCTCGCCCTGGGAAAACCACCTGCCTGATCATGGTGTCTCCCCTGCCAGGTAAGTATGCCCGAACACCCCCCGCGCCCCACAGCCCCGCCCGCCACACGCCTCCACAGCACACGGCCACCCCGAGCCCGGCCCCGCCCCGCCCCGGCCCCGCGCTCCGGCCCGGCCCGCACGGCCCGGCCCGCGCAGCGCCCGCGGACACGCCGGGACGGCGGCGGCATTTCGGGGGGCTGTGTCCCGGCATGCCGCGCGGGGACATCTCATTTGCATGGACACGCCCTCTGGCCGTCCCCTGCCTGCCGCTCCCGCCGGGAGCACCGTGCGCCGCGGCTCTTCCCTCCCTTCGGGCCGGGTTCTGTGGAAAATAAAGTTTCAAAGGGTTAATGACGTGTTTTTATGTCAGGTTACGTGGTTGGTTGTTCAAATGTTTCACGAGTTAAGGTGTCTACTTTAGTAATCGCTGTTGTTCGCTGTTGTAAATGTTTGTATCAAATGTTAATGCTCCTAGTTGCTCACCCCCCACTCCGTACTGGCATAAGTTACTGTTCCAAGTTTACTAGGTTAAAGAATTGTTCGTTTGTATCCGTTATGGTTCCACGTTTACTTGTTAAGTATTGTTGACTAAGTTCATTTGTATACCTTTACCCCTATCCCTCATCCCCCATTCCCTACCAGCATCCACTGTGTAACTGTACCCTTCCTGCCGGGATTTGCCTCTCCTGCTCCCCGCACACCCTGAGGGCCACGACACCTCCTGAGGCACACCAGAGAACTCCCAGGGACCACGGTGCCCAGGGGAGTGGAGTGGACACCTGAAACCCCATAGAGCCAGTGAGCCACGGCCCAGACAGAACTCCAAACTACACCAGAGAGCAGGGAAAACTTCGGGCTGTTTGCTGGGGCCCCTTGCCTCGTCACCACGAGTTAAATAACACCACATGACCAGCCCAGACCTACAGCAAGCTACAGCTCTTCCTGGGGGCTCTTGTGAGGTGAGAAGACCCAGGTCTGCCACATCGAGACACCGAGCAACAGAACTGACTGCCTCCTCCTCCGGGTCGTCCTGGGAGCGGCAGTGGTGTGTGGGGGTGTGCTGGACCCCCTCCCCAGGCTGGTCTTTTTAATACGAGTTGAAACCACTCAGGAACTGGTCTCCTGGCCCATTTAGAACAGTTCTGTTCTGATGGGGCAGCGCTCACCATCTCCCGCTGCCGGAATTCCCTTTTCCCCTGGGCCTGCCCGCTCCTGCCCGTGACCCTCCCGGTGCCTCCTGCCCACAGCCCCTTCCTCCCGGCTGCTCTTTGCCCCAAGGAAAGCCATGAGCCGAGTGTGTGGCCTGCACAGGGGAATTGCTCAGTCACAGGGTCTGGCTGCAGCTACTGGGGAACAACTAAAACACATCGCAAAGTTTCATTCGCATCTCCAGAAATCATTTCCCCCTTGGAGCTGGATTTTCCCATTCGAAGGCAAAGACAAGGGGACGCTGCTCACCCCCAGGGACACGAGACAAGACGTCTGTCACATCCAGCACCCCAAAGCAGGTGTTGGTCTCTGGGACCGAGGTGGGGTCGGGATTTGGGACAAGCCGATGAACATCAGCAGCCTGGGCACGGAGTTCCCCCAGCTCTTGCACCGGTGTATCCCAGTGATTGAGGCTTCTTCTCTGCCGGGATTAGAGTGGTGAATTCGAATTGGCAGTGACCCAGACTCTAAAACAGAGCCTATGAACATTTGCAGTCCGGGTTGGGCCTCTCATTTTATCGGAGTTGGTCTTTTCTCACCCACTGAACTCTCAATTTCAGTTCAGGTTTTAGCAGACTCACGTTTCTCTCTTGCTCTAGGATTCCCAAAGCCCAAACCAGGGGTACGAGTGCACCTAAAGCTCCAGCAGGCACGTCCTCTTCTTCACCCAGCTTTCCCCGGGTGAATGGGCAGAGCTGCACCTTCCATGCCTTTTCTAGAGGAATATGCAAACTGGAAAGAGTCCTTTGGAAAAGTTAATTGGGCATTTAGCTTGCACAGCAGACTCTGCCTGAGCAATGGCAAAGGGCACTCAGCACGTGGAGAAAGTGATGGGGTCGGTGGGGTCACTTCATGTTCGTGGTCAGGAATTGCATGTGTTGTCTGAGGGATTTCCTGCCCCTGAGGGCTTTCCTGCCCTGAGGGATTTCCTCCCATTGCAGCAACAACAATGATCGTTTACTCCAAAGTCCCTTACAGCCAGTAACTTTGGAACAAGATATTCCAGTATCCGCTAGAAAACCCACTGTTCCATTCCCTGGCTTAACTGGAACCCAAGGATTGGCTGGGGAAATAGGAGACGCCTCTGGTCCCCTTCAGTCCAGCCCAGTTTCTTCCTCTTCTGATCTTTCCTTCTGCCCGTGCTCAGCACGTCGTGCCCGCAATCCGCACCCTGACACTCTTGGAGGGGCATTAACCCCAAGTCACGACCTTGTCCCAGAAGTACACCTCGCCTTCTGCCTCTTCACTGTCCTTGACAACAGATTCGGTCATTTCTTTTTGGCTCTTCTCCTTCTCTTCTCCTTCTTCCCGTCGATGCCGGCATCACTTGGGCAATAACCATCCGCTCTGCTCCTTGTCTTCTCCGGAGTTCCTTTGCTGTACCTGGCGCGGGCTGGCGACAATGCCCGTGTCGCAGAGCCTCGCGTTTCCTTCCCCGGCCGCCGCTCGATCCCTTCGGGATGCGGGTCCCTTTGGAAGGGTCTGGGCGCGCCGCCAGGGGGCGCTGCGGCGAGGGCGGCTCAGGAGGCGGGGTTCGGGGGCGTGTCCATGCAAATGAGACCGCGGTAGGGGCGGCCGGCAGGGGACGGCCAGAGGGCGTGTCCATGCAAATGAGATGTCCCCGCGCGGCATGCCGGGACACAGCCCCCCGAAATGCCGCCGCCGTCCCGGCGTGTCCGCGGGCGCTGCGCGGGCCGGGCCGTGCGGGCCGGGCCGGAGCGCGGGGCCGGGGCGGGGCGGGGCCGGGCTCGGGGTGGCCGTGTGCTGTGGAGGCGTGTGGCGGGCGGGGCTGTGGGGCGCGGGGGGCGTTCGGGCATACTTACCTGGCAGGGGAGACACCATGATCAGGCAGGTGGTTTTCCCAGGGCGAGGCTCATCCCTTGCACTCCGGGTGTGCTGACCCCTGCGATTTCCCCAAATGCGGGAAACTCGACTGCATAATTTGTGGTAGTGGGGGACTGCGTTCGCGCTCTCCCCTGATCTTGCGGTTAAAAATAGATTTAGTGATGGGGGTAGTTTGTAGTCGTCTCGTATTGGGATGGTGCTCCCGGCCTCAAGGAGTTACCCTCCCGACGGGGCGGATGCCGGAGTAATCAAACCTACCGCCCGTGAGTGTGCGCGGCGCTGTCCTGCCCGTGCAGGAGCGGCAGAAAGGCGCATCCCCGCGGGAACAGTCGGGTTTCGCCTCTTTCAGCTTCCCGACTCCGAGCGAGCGCTGGAAGCGGCCCCGGGCCGCGCTCGGGCTGCGCCGGACGGCGACACCCGGGGCTTGTGCTGGCGGCAGGCTCCGCACACCGACCCCGACGGGGGATGGACGCGGGGAGAGATTTCGTCCAGCTCGGGTTTGGGCAACTTGGCACAGAGAGAACAAACAGAACTGAGCAGCACATTTGGGTACTTGTTGATCAGGTATTCTTTATTACGGCATGCCGGGCGAGTGATGGATAATTCCTGCCTTTCATGCGGACCTTGGGTGATGAGAGGAAAGATGTACACTAATGTCTACAAATAATTTGATGGATGAAGGGATGGGAGTCACATCTTTGAAATGGGTCTTACTGTCCCTACTGACCTCGGGCAGCAGGTTTGCTGCAGAGCCCAAGGCAGTTTGACTCCTTGAAACAGGCAAAGGTCTGCACAAGGCTCAACTTCCGAACTTTGGAGCAGGTTGATAGGTTCAAGGGGGGAATATGCGGTAGGTGTGTCGGGAAGGCTGTGCCTTCCTAGTACCTCAGCAATGGGGAAAGGAAGAGGGAGTTAGGATAAAAGGCTGAGCCCTCAAAACCCTGAGAGAGAAAACCCCGCGGGCGTGTGCCCCGGTGGACTCTCCGCCCTCATTCGGAAAAAGTTGAAGAATTCCTCTGTCTCCTTCTTGGACATAAACCTCTGGCGTTTGTGGATTTTCCTGACGGTCACAAAGTTACTCCCCTTGTCTAGCGTCACAGAATGTTTATTCATTTAATTTCTAAGACGTAATTTACATTTTCTTAAAACTGCATTTCATTACTTCGCCTACCCATTTTGAGTTACTTCATGGTCTCTGCTGTTACCTTGTATCAGAAACAGTTCATGACACGTTTTTCTAGCGGCCATTCCGAGGCTGTCTTGCCTTTGGTTTCCGGTCAACTTTTTCCTGGCAGCTCCTCTTTTCTCCTTAGCTCCACCCCACTTGTTCTTCAGGCCGGGTTTTTGTGTGTTTGCATCTAAAGGCGTCCTTTGTTGAGCTATCTCATTTGTTACAGTTAAGCATTACCGTTTTTTCTATTCAGCAAGCAAGGAGATGAATTTCCTTTAATATCAACTCTCATGGTTCACAAGGACGTGTCAAACCCCCGCCGCTGGAATTCCGGCAGCACTCGCGGGCTCGATGTGGTGTGACCCGGACAGTGATCACCGAGTGGGACAGGCATCTCCGTGCCTCTTACCCCGCACAGAGCCGCTCGGAACGGCTCTGGGCCGGGGTTTTGGAACGGCTCTGGGCCGGGGTTTTGGAACGGCTCTGGGCCGGGTGTTATGGAACGGCTCTGGGCCGGGGTTTTGGAACGGCTCGGGGCCAGGGGTTTTGGAACGGCTCTGGGCCGGGTGTTATGGAACGGCTCTGGGCCGGGTGTTATGGAACGGCTCCGGGCCGGGGTTTTGGAACGGCTCTGGGCCGGGGGTTTTGGAACGGCTCTGGGCCGGGGTTATGGAACGGCTCTGGGCCGGGGTTTTGGAACGGCTCTGGGCCGGGTGTTTCCCTGGGCCCGCAGATACGGGTGGGACAGGTCAGGATCACGCTGGCTGCAGAGACGGCGGTCCAGAGCCCTCCTCTGGGAGCCGCTCTCCAACTCCGGACACCGGCAGCGCCTCTCGGGGAGGGCACACCGGGGTGCCTCCGGACCCGCGGCTATCCCTGAGCTTCCTACCGGGGTTGGGACGAGGATACCCGCCCTGTCGATCCTCCGCTTACCGGCTTCAGCGCCGACTTGTGCGATATTCCTGACAAACAGCCAGGCTCCGTCTCCCACTCACGTAATTAAACAAACAACCAAGTAAAGAAGTAGGTATCATAGTCACTTGTTAACCACTGAAGGCTTAACTCTATCTTTGCACCACAAGATCAGGGGAGAGCGCGAACGCAGTCCCCCACTACCACAAATTATGCAGTCGAGTTTCCCGCATTTGGGGAAATCGCAGGGGTCAGCACACCCGGAGTGCAAGGGATGAGCCTCGCCCTGGGAAAACCACCTGCCTGATCATGGTGTCTCCCCTGCCAGGTAAGTATGCCCGAACGCCCCCCGCGCCCCACAGCCCCGCCCGCCACACGCCTCCACAGCACACGGCCACCCCGAGCCCGGCCCCGCCCCGCCCCGGCCCCGCGCTCCGGCCCGGCCCGCACGGCCCGGCCCGCGCAGCGCCCGCGGACACGCCGGGACGGCGGCGGCATTTCGGGGGGCTGTGTCCCGGCATGCCGCGCGGGGACATCTCATTTGCATGGACACGCCCCACTCGCCGCGTCAGAGCCATTGGCAGCCCCGGGCGCTTCTGCCGGCGGTGGCTGGAGCTGTGCGCTCACCTGCCCGCCCGTGCCGGGGCTGCGCGCTCCCTCTGCCCGCCGGAGCCGCGGGACGGTCACTCCGGGCGGCTCTAGCGCTGTCTGTCCTGCCCGGGGCTCGTGCCTCGTTTGCCCGGTCCTGCCGAGCGCTGACACCCCGGGTGTGTCCATCTCCTGCCCCTAAGCTGTGGGGCTGGCGACTCCGGCGGTGTGTTCGCACCGGCACCTCAGGGTCCCTCATCACTGCATCCCGGGTCCCCCATTTCGCCTTCCTGCCTGCTTGGGGGTGGGCTGTGCAATGACTGACAGTCTCCAGTCAAAGCCCTTCCACCTCCTCTCCTCTTCCTCCCCACCCCTTCATGCAGTTAGGATTGTTGCTCTGACCCCTGTCTGCCCCATCCAGGCCTCGTTTCCAGGCTCTCATGTTCCAGTTTACTTCCAGACTCGACCGGCTGAACCCTCACAGACACTAATACCAACACTGACAAACCCAACAGGACCTCGATGCCACCCCAGCAGCTTCCTTGCTCGTCCTGCATGCTCAGAACCCATCGCTACCCACCGAAAAGCTTTGCTCCAGGTCTTCCAAGCAGTACTAGAAGTTGGCGCTGGATTTTGTGAGAGGTCATTTCTGATCTCTGCCTCTGTTCTGCAGGTGGACAGCACACACCACGGCCTTGCACGGGGACCCCCTCAGCCCACGAGCAGCTGGCATATCCCTGAGAGCCCAGGCAGTAGTGATAAGACAGCAACTGGGGCGTTCTGTTGGCTTTGGGTGAGCAAGGCCCTGCGGGGTCACGGCAGGTGCTGGCTCCGGGGTGAAATGAGTACCGGGGTTTAACGGCCCCTTGCTTCCCCTCGGAGAGTGCGTGGGCATTTCCACGGCCCCGTGTGCTCATGGGCATCCCCTCCATGGCCACCTGCACGCAGTGCGCTGCTGCCAGCGCCCAGACCCGCACGGCTCTGGGGCTGCTGGGCTGCGAAGGGCTCTGTGCACGGACCCTGCAGGTGCCATCCTGTCAGCCTGTGCCGCAGCCCGGTACAAGCCGTGTCCGCCCAGCGGGGCTCTGTAGCCCCTGAAGCCCTGCCAGTCTCTAGGAAGGCTGTGACCCTTTTTCTCAGCAGGATCAGCCAGCAGCGGAGCTGTGTGTCCCTGAGATACACCCGATCATCCCGGCCCCCGCCCCTGTGCTGCCCCGCGGGACCTCTCCCGGTGTCGGTCCATGGTGGCCATGTTCTGCCGCTGCTGCGGCTCCAGCCCGGCCCCGTTGTGCTCCGACACCGAGTCCCGGGCAGCAGGACTGCGCCCGGACCGGGACCGGGACCAGCAGCCGGTTCCGGTCAGCGAGGGGGCGGGGCAGTTACAGCGCGGCAGAAACGGCGGTAACGGCGCGGTGCAGATGAGTGGGCGTGTCCATGCAAATGAGATGTCCCCGCGCGGCATGCCGGGACACAGCCCCCCGAAAGGCCGCCGCCGTCCCGGCGTGTCCGCGGGCGCTGCGCGGGCCGGGCCGTGCGGGCCGGGCCGGAGCGCGGGGCCGGGGCGGGGCGGGGCCGGGCTCGGGGTGGCCGTGTGCTGTGGAGGCGTGTGGCGGGCGGGGCTGTGGGGCGCGGGGGGCGTTTGGGCATACTTACCTGGCAGGGGAGACACCATGATCAGGCAGGTGGTTTTCCCAGGGCGAGGCTCATCCCTTGCACTCCGGGTGTGCTGACCCCTGCGATTTCCCCAAATGCGGGAAACTCGACTGCATAATTTGTGGTAGTGGGGGACTGCGTTCGCGCTCTCCCCTGATATTGAAGTGATAAAAACAGACCAACTATTCGGGCGGGGTTATGATTCTTGAAAGTACGGCTCACAACACTGACACTTTGTGGGTTCTGTACCACTTACTTCCTATTTAGCTCTGCTCTCGCTGTGCACTCTGTGGGCCAGCCCAAGGCCGCCCGGGTTCCGGTGCTCCCCCGTGCCAGCATCCCCGGCCGTGCCCCGGGGACCGGCGGTGGGGCCCTGGCTCGATGCTCTCCCCCATCCCGCTGCCGCCCCGCGAAGCCCCGGTGGCCGGTGTACCTGGTGCCGCTGCCCCGCCCCGGGGGCGGTCCCGCCGCGGCCCCGCCCCGGATCCTCCCGCCGCCGCCGCAGCCCGGCGGCGCGCGCCCCGCTCGGTGTCCGCCGCGGAGTCGCCGGAGCGCACGTGGCGACGCCATGGCCCGGCTGGTGCTGCAGGACGGCTCGGTGCTGCCCGGCCGCCCCTTCGGGGCCGTCGGGGCCGCCGCCGCGGGGGAAGTCGGTGAGTGCGTCCGGGGGGCCGGGCCGGGCCGGGATGCCGTGGGGCGGCCGAGACAGGCGAGGGCGCGGGAAGGAGAGAGAACGGGGAGCCCGGCCCGGTCCGGGGGCTCCCGCAGCTCGGGGCCCTTCCGTGGGGCCTGATGGGGCCGGGCTGTGCCCCCGGCGGGGCCGGGCTGCCCCCATCCATCGCCCCCATGCCGTCCCCTGCAGTGTTCCAGACCGGCATGGTGGGCTACCCCGAGGCCCTCACCGACCCCTCCTACAAGGCGCAGATCCTGGTGCTCACCTACCCGTTAGTCGGTAACTACGGAGTGCCCCGGGACGAGCCCGACGCCTTCGGCCTCAGCAGGGTGAGGCAGGCCCGAGGGGCCGCGTGTCCCGCCCTGGTGTCGCTGCGGCGGGTGGCGGAACGGACACCGCAGGGTGACAGGGCGGCATGGACGGCACGAGGTGCCAGGGCGGGACGGGGCAGGGTGCCCGGGCACCGTGAGTGGCACATGGTGGCGGGAGAGGTTTGCCTCCGATGCTGCAGGGCCCAGAGCCGCGGTGGGGCCAGCGGGCTCTGCCATGGCGAGGACAGGGGCTGGGCAGGGGGACACCCCAGTGCGCTGGGATTGGGGTGCCCTCGCAGCACACGGGGTGTGGGGCTGTGTGTTTCCTCACCAGGGCTCTCTGTTGCAAGGTTGGGAGTCTCAAACTCCTGTGACAAGACAGGGTTGGGCAGAGGGGCTGCTTGAGGCCCCAGCCCCCTCCCAGCCCCTTGGCCTCCACGCTGCCCATCCCGGGGCAGAGTCCAGCCCTGCTGTGGCCGAGCTGTGCCGGCCTCCCCACGCTGACCCGGGGGGTCTCGCTGTCAGCAGCTCTCTCCGGGCCGGTGGTGTGTGGGTCTGGGCTGTGTTCCTGGGAACCAGAGCCCTGATCCCATGGGACATGGCATGTCCGGGCCTCACTGTGGCAGTGAGAGTGATGCTCTCCCGTCAGCCTGCTCTGTGCTGCAGCTGTGCCAAGCTGAGGGGTCCCGTGGCATGGGCCATGTTGGCATGTGGGCAGTGGGCTGCAGTCCAGCAGCGCTGTGGGGGCCTGGACACCCCATCCTGGGGCTCCCTGATCCAGGGACTTTGCTGGACTAAGGCTCAGCCTCGCTGTGACAGGTGTGGGACAAGGGGGGGACAAGCGACAGTCCAGCACTGGGAGGGCTGGTCCTGTGCTGTAGGAATGGGATCTGTGTTCTGTGGGGTTTCTCCTGGGCTGCCCACCCTCTGCCTTGCCCTGCTCACCCTCTGCGTCCTCACAGTGGTTTGAGTCCAGCAAGATCCATGTGGCTGCGCTGGTGGTGGGAGAGTGCTCAGAGACCCCCAGCCACTGGAGCGCGTCCCAGTCCCTGGACCAGTGGCTGAAGGAGCAGAACATCCCTGGGCTACAAGGTGGGCCTGGGGAGACAGCAGAGTAGGGTGGGGGCTGTGGGTCTGCAGGTTCTGAAACCAGACCCGTCTCTGTTGAAATTTGCCCGCCTTGGGTTTGACGCTCTGTTGGCACTTGGGGGTGACGATGCTGCTGGGGCACAGGGTCCTGCCGGGCTGGGGTGGGATTGTGCCTCACAGCCCGCTTGCAGGGGTGGACACCCGGGCACTGACGAAGAAGATCCGCGAGAAGGGGACGCTGCTGGGGAAGCTGGTGCCGGATGGGACCCCCGAGGGGAGCGTCTCCTTTGAGGACCCCAACAAGAAGCACTTGGTGCAGGAGGTGTCGCTGAAGGTGTGGCGGGGACTCTGAGCGGGGCTGGGGGGCAGCAGAAGGGGCTGAGGAGCCCCTCACTGCGGGAGCCTGGCCCCAGCAGGAGCCCGGACGAGCCACTCTCCTCCCCTCAGGCACCACGAGTGTTCAACCCGGGCGGGTCACTGCGAGTCACGGCCCTCGACTGTGGCCTCAAGAACAACCAAATACGGTGCCTGTGCAAGCGGGGAGCCACTGTCACTGTGGTCCCCTGGGACCACCCACTGGACCCTGCAGGTGAGATGGCAGTGGCTGGGGACAATCTGGGCCCCCACCAAGGAGGGATGGTGCTGCATGATTGGTGCTGGGGACAGCAGGCACCTGTGTCCTGCTCAATGCCGAGAGGTGGGCAGTCTTGGTGTCATTGTTCCTGGGGGTTTTGGGGCTTGGGGCCCTCAGTGTGGCCCCACAGGAGCAGGGCCATGGGCTCGGGATGCCTTGCTGAGATTGGCATGGTGGACTCTGAACTGTGGTATTGGTGTGGCTCGGGGCGGGGGGCACCATGGGGGACTGGCAGCGCCTTGCTGCCACTTGAATGGGTGGTGTGGGGTCAGAGCACCTTGGTTGCAACTCTGCTGGGATGTCGGGGGAGCTGCAGGCTCAGGATGCTACTCTGCTGGTAGCCAGGAGTGCCTGCTGTGAGCCTGTGGGGATCTTGGGAGCCCTGCTGTGTATGCTGAGGGGCAGGGGGCCCCACTCTGACCCTGCTCTCTCTTGACACAGACTTTGATGGGCTGTTCATCAGCAATGGCCCTGGGGACCCACAGCTCTGCCAGGAGACGGTGTCCAGCCTACGCCGGGTGCTGGATACGCCCCATCCCAAGCCCATTTTTGGGATCTGCCTTGGACACCAGCTGCTCGCCCTGGCCCTCGGAGCCCACACCTACAAGATGAAGTGAGTGGGTCCGGAGTCACCGCAGAGGGGGGTCCTGGCTGCTGCCCTGCTGGGGCTGCCTGACACCCATCCCACGCCGCAGGTACGGGAACCGTGGGCACAACCAGCCGTGCCTGCACGAGGACACACGGCGCTGCTTCATCACGGCGCAGAACCACGGCTTCGCGGTGGAGGCGGGCAGCCTCCCGCCCGGCTGGCTGCCGCTCTTCACCAACGCCAACGACGCCTCCAACGAGGGCCTCGTCCACCAGCACAAGCCCTTCTTCAGGTGTGCTGGGGGCCTGGGGCTGGGGGGCTGTGGGATGGTCACAGGGATGTGCTCTACCTGACCTCCTCGCAGTGTCCAGTTTCACCCCGAGCACTGCGCTGGCCCCACGGACCTGGAGGGTCTCTTTGATGTCTTCGTGGAGGCGGCGCGGGACCTGCGGGATGGGCACGGCAGCGCCCGGACAGGTGGGTGTGGGTGTGAGGGACAGCCGGGACCACGGGCCAAGGGCTGCAGGACAGGGCTGTGCATGGGGGTGCCCTGTCCCCAGCGTGCCACATCCCCCCAGTGCGGGAGCGCCTGCAGGAGTGGCTGACCTACACCAAGACACCAGCGGGGGACTCGGATGCAGCCCGGCCCCGCAAGGTGCTGATCCTGGGCTCCGGTGGCCTTTCCATTGGGCAGGCAGGCGAGTTCGACTACTCGGGGTCACAGGTGAGTGCCCACCCCAGGACAGAGGGGGCAGTAGGGGCCATAGGGATGGCAGATGCCCAGGGCCACCAACTGTGACCCCTCTGCTCCCCATGAGGCCATCAAAGCACTGAAGGAGGAGAACATCCAGACGGTGCTGATCAACCCCAACATCGCCACAGTCCAGACCTCCAAGGGACTGGCTGACAAGGTGTACTTCCTGCCCATCACCCCTGAGTACGTCACCCAGGTGAGCATTCCGGGATGCTGGCTGGGAGGAGGCGATCTGGCAATGCAGGGATGCCAGCGTTGGGGGATGAGTGTGGGGCTGGGCCGGGATCTGGAAAACAGGACTCACCGTGGTTTCTGTCCCACCATGCCCCCCAGGTGATCCGGAACGAGCGGCCTGACGGGGTGTTGCTGACCTTTGGGGGGCAGACAGCCCTCAACTGTGGTGTGGAGCTGACCAAGGCGGGTGTCCTGGAGCGTTACCACGTGCGGGTGCTGGGCACCCCCGTTGCCTCCATTGAGATGACAGAGGATCGCAAGGTCTTCGTGGAGAAGATGGAGGAGATTGGGGAGCACGTGGCACCCAGTGAGGCCGCTGCCTCCCTGGAGCAGGTCTGGGGGAGTCTGGGGGGCTGTGGGGCAGGGCAAGGTCCTATCCTTCCTGTTCCCAGCATGACCCCTCTGCTCCCTGCAGGCACAGGCAGCTGCTGAGCGGTTGGGGTACCCGGTGCTGGTGCGCTCCGCCTACGCCCTCGGGGGGCTGGGCTCCGGCTTCGCCAACAGCCGGGAGGAGCTGGTGGCTCTGGTGAGCCAGGCCTTCACCCACACCTCCCAGGTGCTGGTGGACAAGTCCCTGAAAGGCTGGAAGGAGATTGAGTACGAGGTGGTGCGAGATGCCTACAACAACTGCATCACGGTACGAGATGGAGGGAGGCCTCTGGGCTGCTGCAGAGGGATGGATGTGGGGCAGGGGCTGGGGGCTTGCACTGCACCTTGTCCCCAGGGAGGGCTCCCCGGTGCCTCTGATGGTGCTGACACAGCTGCTGTGTGCCATTGGGAGCTGCACCCTGAGAACCAGAGCCCTGCACCCTTATGCGGGGGTGTGCCACCCAGTGGAACACCCTGCATATTCCAGTCCTGACTGGGCAGGGTGGGATGTGGTGGGTACTGGGAGGAACCCATCACGGACAACATGTGGAGCAGTGGAGGAACCCCAAGCCTGCAGTGACCACCCCCCCCCGCCAGGTGTGCAACATGGAGAACCTGGACCCGCTCGGGATCCACACGGGCGAGTCCATAGTGGTGGCACCCAGTCAGACCCTCAACGACACAGAGTACTTCATGCTGAGGCGCACAGCCATCAAGGTGGTGCAGCACCTGGGCATCGTGGGCGAGTGCAACATCCAGTTTGCCCTCAACCCCGAGTCTGAGCAGGTACTTGTAGCTCCCTGCGGGTTCTGGCTCCTGCTCCTGATCCCCGACCAGCCTCGCCCTGGGGGATCTGGGTCCTGCCCCATGCTGTCCCATGAGGCTGCAGCATCTCTGGGACTGGCTGCAGCATCTCTGGCCTGTCCCACGGCACCCACTGACCCTGCCTGCTGCCCACAGTACTACATCATCGAGATGAACGCCCGGCTCTCCCGCAGCTCGGCCCTGGCCAGCAAGGCCACTGGTTACCCACTGGCCTACGTGGCTGCCAAACTCGCCCTGGGCATCCCCCTGCCCCTCCTCAGGTGAGGTACCACCACAGTGTGGGACAGGGTGCTGCCCTGGTGGGACGGCCCCAGCTGCTGACCCCTGTCACCTCCTCAGGAACTCCGTCACCAACTCCACCACAGCCAGCTTTGAGCCCAGCCTGGACTACTGTGTGGTGAAGATCCCGCGCTGGGACCTCAGCAAGTTCCTGCGTGTCAGCACCAAGATTGGCAGCTCCATGAAGAGTGTGGGTGAGCACAGAGGGGGCAGCACTGCTGGGGCACATGATGGGCACGGGATCCGCCTGCTCACCCCACCTTCTGCAGGGGAGGTCATGGCCATCGGGAGGAACTTTGAGGAGGCGTTCCAGAAGGCTCTGAGGATGGTGGACGAGAACTGCGTGGGCTTTGATCACACAGTGAAGCCGGCCTCAGACATGGTGAGCACTGGGGTTTGGGTATCTGTGCCGGCTGTGCCGTTCTGGGAGGGGAGAGGTGGCCACCTGCCTCCCTCGGCCACGCTCAGCCCCAGGCCTGGCAGGAGCTGGAGACGCCGACAGACAAGCGGATCTTCGTGCTGGCGGCGGCGCTGCGGGCCGGGTACTCCATCGAGCGGCTCTATGAGCTGACCAAGATTGACCGCTGGTTCCTGCACAAGATGAAGAACATCACGGACCACGCGGTGCTGCTGGAGTCGTACCGTGGTCAGCAGGGCACCATGCCGCCCGCCGTGCTCAAGCGCGCCAAGCAGCTCGGCTTCTCCGACAAGCAGGTGGCCCTGGCAGTGCTCAGGTGAGGTGGGGAGGGGACGGCCCTGTTCTGCTCCCTGCCTCAGTCCTGGTGCTCACCCAGCTCTGTGCAGCACCGAGCTGGCCGTGCGGAAGATGCGGCGCGACCTGAAGATTCTGCCGGTGGTGAAGCAGATCGACACTGTGGCAGCAGAGTGGCCGGCCCAAACCAACTACCTGTACCTGACCTACAATGGTTCCGAGCACGACCTGGCC
This sequence comes from Sylvia borin, assembly GCA_014839755.1. NCBI lineage: Eukaryota > Metazoa > Chordata > Aves > Passeriformes > Sylviidae > Sylvia > Sylvia borin. Next base: position 113,113,001 of record CM025959.1, on the reverse strand, counting down.
TTCCGTGAGCCCCACGTCATGGTCATCGGCTCCGGCGTCTACCGCATCGGCAGCAGTGTCGAGTTTGACTGGTGTGCTGTTGGCTGCATCCAGGAGCTCCGCAAGGTCAGGCGGGCCCCAGCACCCTGTGCAGTGAGGGGTGGGTGTCCCTGGTCATGAGGATGAGCTTGGGTGGGGCCGGGGGCTCTGGGCTTACGTTATCCCACTCTCCAATAGCTGGGCTTCAAGACAATCATGGTGAACTACAACCCTGAGACAGTGAGCACGGATTATGACATGTGCGATCGCCTCTACTTCGATGAGATTTCCTTTGAGGTGAGGGGGCTGGGGCCCTGACAGCTGCTGGGGGCTGGGTGAGGGCTGCCGTGGCTCTGTCCCAGCCATCCTCCTGCCCCGCTCTGTGCTGCAGGTGGTGATGGACATCTACGAGCTGGAGAACCCCGAGGGTGTGATCCTGTCCATGGGCGGGCAGCTGCCCAACAACATCGCCATGGCCCTGCACCGGCAGCAGTGCCGCATCCTGGGCACCTCCCCGGAGGCCATCGACTCAGCCGAGAACCGCTTCAAGTTCTCCCGCCTGCTGGACTCCATCGGCATCAGCCAGCCCCTCTGGAAGGAGCTCTCCAACATGGAGGTGGGGCCCAGCGGACAGGAGAGGGCTGCTCGGGGCAGCTCTCCGTGTGTGTGCTGAGGTTCCATCTCTCCCACAGTCAGCCAAGCACTTCTGCTGCAAGGTGGGCTACCCCTGCGTTGTGCGCCCTTCCTACGTGCTGAGCGGTGCTGCCATGAACGTGGCCTACTCCGACAGCGACCTGGAGAAGTTCCTGAGCAATGCTGTGGCTGTGTCCAAGGAGCAGCCTGTTGTCATTTCCAAGTTCATCCAGGAGGCCAAGGTCCATCCAGGAGGCTGCTCCACCCCGGGATGCCCCCTGAAAGCCCCAGCCCCGACCCCAGGGACAGGCTGTGACCATGTTCCCGCTCACAGGAGATTGACGTGGACGCGGTGGCCTGTGACGGCGTGGTGGTGGCCATCGCCATCTCGGAGCACGTGGAGAACGCTGGGGTGCACTCAGGTGATGCCACACTGGTGACCCCCCCGCAGGACATCACCCCCAAGACGCTGGAGCGCATCAAGGCCATCGTCCACGCCATTGGGCAGGAGCTGCAGGTCACAGGGCCCTTCAACCTGCAGCTGATTGCCAAGGTACCTGGAGCTGGGGACTGCATGGTGCCAGGGCAGACCACCCCTCATCCCCAGCCCTGCCTCATTCTGTCCCCTCTCTCCTAGGATGATCAGCTGAAGGTGATAGAGTGCAATGTTCGTGTCTCCCGCTCCTTCCCCTTTGTCTCCAAGACCCTGGGTGTGGACTTGGTGGCTCTGGCCAGCCAGGTGATCATGGGTGAGGACGTGGAGCCCGTGGGGCTTATGACGGGCACAGGCATCGTTGGTGTCAAGGTGAGTGGGGGGCCACGGGGCCAGGCTGGGGTGCAGGGCCAGGCAGCCCCTGAGTGTCCCCTTGGCCCCAGGTGCCCCAGTTCTCCTTCTCACGCCTGGCGGGCGCTGATGTGGTGCTGGGTGTGGAGATGACCAGCACGGGCGAGGTTGCCTGCTTTGGGGAGAACCGCTGCGAGGCGTACCTGAAGGCCATGCTCAGCACTGGCTTCAAAATCCCCAAGAAGAACATTCTGCTGACCATCGGCAGCTACAAGGTACGTGGGTTAAAAAGTGCTGCGAGGCTGGGCTGGGGTTAACTCTCTGCCCTCTAACCGGCCCCTGGTTCATTTTAGAACAAGAGTGAGCTGCTGCCCACGGTGCGGACGCTGGAGACCCTCGGCTACAACCTGTACGCCAGCCTTGGCACTGCTGACTTCTACACCGAGCACGGCATCAAGGTCAGGGCTGGGGCCTGCAGGGCCAGGGCCACTCCCGAGGTGTTGCAGGGCCCTGACAGGGTCGCTGCCTGCAGGTGAAGGCTGTGGACTGGCACTTTGAGGAGGCAGACAGCAGCGAGGCTGGTGCCCGGGAGACCCAGCGCAGCATCCTGGACTACCTGGCCGAGAACCACTTTGAGATGGTCATTAACCTCTCCATGCGCAACTCGGGGGGCCGCCGGCTCTCCTCCTTCGTCACCAAGGGGTACCGCACCCGGCGCCTGGCCGTCGACTACTCTGTGCCCCTCATCATCGACATCAAGTGCACAAAGCTCTTCGTAGAGGTGGGCTGGGGCACTTGGGGACCATGGGTGCAAGGACAGGGAGCAGAGTTGGGTTGTAGAACTCCTACCCCGTTTTGAGTGGGGCAGGCAGTGTTTGTGGGTGTCACTGTGCAGGGCCTGTTTTTGGGGTGCAGCTCGGACAGGCATCATCACCCTGGCCCTGCTCCTGGCCTAGGGTCTGCCTCACGGCTGCTGTTTCTGTAGGCTCTGGGCCAGATTGGGGCAGCCCCCCCACTGAAGATGCACGTGGACTGCATGACATCCCAGAAACTCATCCGTCTGCCAGGTGGGTGCTCAGCGGCCCCGGGGGGGCAGCACGGAACCGGGACACCTCCCAGTGCTGGGAGCGGGGCTGGGCACATCTGCAGGCGCTGTGGGGAGAGGTGTTTCCACGCCGCGTTGGTGGGATGGCCCCTGTCCCTCACACCCCCTGTGGCCAGCAGCTGCCAGTGCTGACGCTGACACTCCCCAGGCCTGATCGATGTCCACGTCCACCTCCGTGAGCCGGGTGGCACCCACAAGGAGGACTTTGCATCAGGCACGGCAGCTGCCCTGGCCGGGGGTGTCACTATGGTGTGTGCCATGCCCAACACCAACCCCGCTGTCACTGATGCCGCCTCTTTTGCCTTGGCACAGAAGGTGAGGAGCTGCTGCCAGCCTGATGCTCACATCCCCTCCTGTGCCAGCCATGGTGGGCTCGTTGCTGGCGGCAGGACTGGTCCCGCCACAGCACCCACTGCCTGTTGTTGTGCAGCTGGCTGAGGCGGGGGCCCGCTGCGATTTTGCCCTCTTCCTGGGGGCTTCCTCGGACAATGCTGGCACTCTGGGGCCCCTGGCTGGGGCGGCCGCTGGCCTCAAGATGTACCTGAACGACACCTTCTCCAGCCTGCGGATGGACGACGTGTCGCTGTGGATGGAGGTGAGCAGGAGGGCAGGGGCTGGCACGGGGCAGGTCTGCTCCCAGCCCCGGTGCCCACCAGCCCCGTTCTCCCCAGCACCTGGAGCAGTGGCCGCGGCACCTGCCCATCGTGGCACACGCTGAGCGGCGGACGGTGGCTGCCGTGCTGATGGTGGCCCAGCTGTACCAGCGGCCTGTGCACATTTGCCACGTGGCCCGCAGGGAGGAGGTGAGCGGGGCGAACTCTGGGTTCCAGGGCTGAGCACAGGACCCTGTGGGTTCCCCACTAACCACGGCTGCCCCAGATCCTGCTCATCAAGGCGGCCAAGCAGAGGGGGATCCCGGTGACGTGCGAGGTGGCCCCGCACCACCTCTTCCTGAGCCGGGACGACCTGGGGCGCCTCGGGAAGGGCCGTGCGGCCGTGAGGCCAGAGCTGGGCACCCGCCAGGACGTGGAGGCGCTCTGGGAGAACATGGACATCATCGACTGCTTTGCCACTGACCACGGTAACTCTGCGGGGGTGGTGGCCACGGGGCGGGGAAAGTGCTGGGGACGGCCTCCAGTGACCAGCCCCGTCCGGCAGCACCCCACACGCTGGAGGAGAAGGAGGGGCAGGAGCCGCCCCCGGGGTACCCCGGCCTGGAGACGATGCTGCCGCTGTTGCTGACGGCCGTCTCCGAGGGGCGGCTCAGCGTGGAGGACATCGTCCAGCGCCTCTATGAGAACCCTCGCAAGATCTTTGGGCTGCCAGCACAGGAGGACACCTACGTGGAGGTTTGTCCTTACCCACCCGGCCCAGGTCCAGCCCCCAGCCTTCTGCCTCTGACCCGCTGTGCTGGCAGGTGGACCTGGAGCACGAATGGATCATCCCCAGCAGCACAGTCTTCTCCAAGGCCCGTTGGACCCCTTTTGAGGGCATGCAGGTGAAGGGGACAGTGCGAAGGGTAGTCCTGCGTGGGGAGGTTGCCTACATCGATGGGCAGGTAAGGTCCTAGGTCCTTTTATTCCTGTATTTAGGGTGTCCCCCATGACAGAGAGGGACCCCCACTGCTGACCCCATTTTCATAATCCCATCTCCACCACGGCTGCAGGTGCTGGTGCCCCCTGGCTATGGACAGGATGTGAAGAAGTGGCCCTCAGCAGCTGCACTGCTGCCACATGGGGCTCCCACCAAGGAGAGCGTGAAGGTATGGGGTGTACGGACCCGGCAGGTGGGGTCCCTCTCCGCCCTAGCTCCAGCTCTGTCTCTCGTTTCAGACCCCCGAGCTGTCCCGGCACGTGGCTGGAGACGTGCTGCGTGGACGAGCCCCCAGCCCGCGGCGGGCTGCCCCTGCGAGTGACACACGTTTCCACCTCCCGCCCCGCATCCACCACGCCTCCGACCCCGGGCTGCCAGGTAGGGGGGCGGCCGGTGGGCAGCGGGCACGCTGCCGGGGGGCCGGGTCTGGGGGGCGGCCCCGCTGATGCCAGCCCTTGTGTCCCGTTCAGCATTCCGGAGGCTGGGAGCCGCGCACCGCCCGGGCGCCCGAGGCACCGGTAACGTTGGGGGGGACTCACTAATGGCACTAACTGCAGCCCATGAGTGCAGCCCCTCCTCCAGGTGCCCTGCAGGCCCCGGGCTGCCTGCTCTGCCCACCGTGGGCCCCTTCCGGCACCCAGCACCGCGACTGGGTGCTGTAGGACAGGGCACGGCCGTGCCGCCCGCTCCCCTCCTGCCCCAGCCTGCACGGCACCTCGGGGCCCCCTCACCTGCCACTGTCATGTGGGGGGTGGCCAGTTGGGAATTGTGGGGCGTGCAGGGAGAGGGTCACAGCACAACGTGGGGCCTTGGACTGCCTCTCTCTGGTTGACCATCACCCTGGAGTCGGCCCCATCTTGATTTCACCTGGTGTTGCCAAGTGCCAGGAGGGCTGTGCCACACTGGCAGCACGCTGGGAGGAGAGAGGGGCCTGAGGTGCCGCCTCTCCCCACAACTCCTAACACCACTGCTCCTCTCTCCCACCCAGCTGAGGACACTCGTGAGAAGGGCAGCAGGAAGGCAGCAGAACCAGGTGAGTGCAGCAGTGGGAATCCGGGGTCCATGGCTGGTGGCTGGGCTCCTCAGGGCACCCCATGGGCTGACCAGCTGCTCTCATCGTCACAGATTCGGCGGTGGTCCAGGACAGTCACTTCAACCCACTGGGCCCTGTCCCTCGCCAGGCATCCCCTCAGCGCGCCCCCCACTTCCAGACCTCCCCGCTGCTGCACCCCCTTGTCGGGCAGCACGTCCTCTCTGTCCGGCAGTTCTCCAAGGAGCAGGTGCCTGGCCGGACGGGAGCAGGGGCTGTGGGGGCCGTGGTGCTTCCCGTGCCCCTGCTGAGCCCTGGTGCCTCCTACACCACCTGTCCCCACAGCTGTCCCACCTGTTCAACGTGGCACACACCCTGCGCATGCTGGTGCAGAAGGAGAGGAGCCTGGACATCCTCAAGGTGAGCCGTGCACAGAGTGCCCTCCTGTCCCCTGGGCACCCCGAGGGAGCCCTGTACCCTGTACCTAAGCTCCCCAAGGTGACAGCTCGGCCCTGCAGGGGAAGGTGATGGCGACCATGTTCTACGAGGTGAGCACGAGGACCAGCAGCTCCTTTGCAGCAGCCATGAGCCGGCTGGGAGGCTCCGTCCTGTCCTTCTCGGAGGCCACCTCCTCGGTGCAGAAGGGCGAGTCGCTGGCGGACTCTGTGCAGACCATGTGCTGCTACGCCGACGTGCTGGTGCTGCGGCACCCTCAGCCTGGCGCTGTCGAGGTGAGAGGGGCTGAGGGGAGCTGCTCCTTTTCCGGAGGCGCTGGGGACTCTGCCCCAGTGGCAGGGATGGTGACCTGCGCTGTGGGGCGGGGATGGTGGTCCCTAGGGTTGGGTCCTGCTGCCATGGGGCTGGTGGGGGTTGTGTCCTGCCTGGGCTCACCTGCCCTGCCTTGCTGCTGCTCCCAGCTGGCCGCCAGGCACTGCCGCAAGCCGGTGATCAACGCCGGGGACGGGGTGGGGGAACACCCCACGCAGGCACTGCTGGACATCTTCACCATCCGCGAGGAGCTGGGCACAGTCAACGGCATGACGGTGAGGTGCACGGGCCAGGCGGCACCACCACGGGGGTCAGGGGGTCCTGCCCAGGCCCTGAGGGGCCGTGGACAGGCTGGGCTGACTGCTGTCCCCAGATCACCATGGTGGGTGACCTGAAGCACGGGCGCACGGTGCACTCCCTGGCTCGCCTGCTCACCCAGTACCGTGTCAACCTGCGCTACGTGACGCCCCCCGGCCTGCGCATGCCCCCTGACATCACCAGCTTTGTGGCCTCCAGGGGCATCCAGCAGGTGAGGAGCAGGGCAGGGGCTGGTCCCTGCACACTCTGGCCCTGTGCCTCCCCTAACCTTACGGTGCTGTCCCAGGAGGAGTTTGGGAGCATTGAGGAGGCGCTGCCGGACACAGATGTGCTCTACATGACCCGCATCCAGAAGGAGCGCTTCCAACGGGCCGAGGAGTACGAGGCTGTGAGTGAGGGGAACCTGGGTCCTGCTGCCCTCCAGGGGCCTGGGAACCTCCCTGCCCCAGCTCAGGGCTCTGTGTGTTCGTTCCCTCAGTGCTTCGGGCAGTTCATCCTCACACCCCACATCATGACCCGAGCCAAGGAGAGGATGGTGGTGATGCACCCCCTGCCCCGTGTCAATGAGATCAGGTGGGGAACAGGGGTAGGGCGGCGGCAGGGAAGGTTTGGGGAGAGTATCTGGGGAGGTGTCTGTGAGAACGGGGTGGGAAATACACGGGGCAGAAATGGGGGTACTCAGGGCAGGGGGCTGTAGGAGGGCTCCAGGGCAGCGGTGTCACTGGGGAGGCTGGCAGGGCCATGGAAGCTGCGGTGTGCTGGGAGTGTCTGGGAAGGCGCCGGGGGAGCTGGGGCAGGAGAACTGCGATGGGCACGGCTGAGGAGAGCTCCGAGCGACGGGGGGCTGCAGCTGCTGGGTTTGGGGGGACAGGCTCCACTGTACGGTGGGGCCCGGCGGGTGTCAGGACTCCCACGTGGGTCAGTGGTTCCAGGGGGGATCCTCAGGGTCCGGGGGTTGCCAGAGGGCCCGGGACGAATGAGGGTCGGGGGGTCCCGGGCGGGTTCGGGGATCCCGGGCGGGGTCGGGGGTCCCGGGCGGGTTCGGGGATCCCGGGTGGGTTCGGGAGGTCCCGGGTGGGTTCGGGGAGTCCCGGGCGGGTTCGGGGGGTCCCGGGCGGGTTCGGGAGGTCCCGGGTGGGTTCGGGGGTCCCGGGTGGGTTCAGGGGTCCCGGGTGGGTTCGGGGGTCCCGGGCGGGGTCGGGGGGTCCCGGGTGGGTTCGGGGATCCCGGGTGGGTTCGGGAGGTCCCGGGTGGGTTCGGGGGGTCTCGGGCGGGGCCGGCGCCGGCGCCCACTGATGACGTCATCCCGCAGCGTGGAGGTGGACTCGGACCCGCGCGCCGCGTACTTCCGGCAGGCGGAGAACGGGATGTACATGCGGATGGCGCTGCTGGCCACCGTGATGGGCCGCTACTGACCAATAAACGCTCTCGGTCGCGACACGACATCGCGCCGCGACACGCGTCACCGCTCCGCGACGCACGGGGGGCCATGGCGGCGCTGTGGAGGGGCTGCGGGCGGCTGCTGGCGCGGCGGCCCGGGGCGGCGCAGGCGCTCACAGCCGGTAAGGGACGGGCCCGGCCCCTGCGGCGGCCGCGCCCCGAGACCCCCGGCCCCGCACACGGCTCCCCCCGAACAGAGCCCCGCTGCCCTGCCCCTCCCCGGCACACAAACCCTCCTGGCCCCTGCTCTCCCCTTCCCTGCACACAGCCCCCCAGCCCCGCCGTGGGCGCAGCCCCGTGTCACCCCCGCGGGAGGCAGGGCAGGACACAGCTGAGGGGCTTCCGGGGCCTCAGGGGTCTGTCTCAGGGGAAAGAGGTGCTGCCATGCCCCAGGTTCAGCAGGGACCCCCGTGTGTCACAGCAGAGTTAGGCTCCCGGCTCAGGAGATCTGGGTCGGGGTCTCTGCTGGAGCCAGAGCGGTCGTGGGGACTGTAAGGAACCGCAGCCCTCCCAGCCAGACCCGGGGGAGGCTGTCCTGGGGCTCCCCCTCCCCTGGGAGGGGTGGATGCTGAGCTGTAACACTGGGAATTCACAAGGGCCCAGCTCCTCCGTGTTTGCCAGCAGTCAGTGGTGCAGGCAGAGGGGCTGCCTGAGGGGAGGCTCCCAGGGCTCTGCACAGGGGCTTGAATCTCCCTCACTGCTGCTGCCTGCAGAGCTGTGAGGTGCCATGAATCTGCCCTGGGGCTTACTCGTGGCTTTGCTGCTCCAAGGATTTGCAGCCCTGGGGCACCAGGCAGCTTTGCCCTCACTCCCCTGCTTCCTCCCCCCAGCCCTCCTGAGGCTCAGTCCGGGTGCGGGGAGAGCCCGTCGTGCTTGTGCCGTGTGTTCTCAGGGCTGTGCAGTGCCTGTGCTGCTCTGATGGGTGGGAGCTGGGGGGGTCCCTGTGTGCTCCTTGCTGCACCTCCTGCTTGCAGCCCCCCTGTCACCACCATTCACCCCCACCCTGATTCTCCCTGCCCTGCCCCCTTGCTCCCAGCCGCCCAGGAGGCTGGGAGAGCACAGCCCCGGGCCCTGGGGTGCCCTGCCGAGCTGGGGCTCCCCTCACTGTGCAGGCCCTGGCCCTCAGCCCTGACAGCCACGGGGGGGTGGCACGGTGCTGCCCTGGCTGCTGGGGCGCTGCCAGGCCGCTTAGCTGTTCCTGCTGTTATTTTTATCGGATGTCATGGAGTCTATTGCTGGCGCCTGCAGCACCGGGTGCTGCTGGCAGCACGGAGCCCTGTGCTTGGCGGGAGGCCAGGGTAAAGCTGGGAGGGGCTTCCCGGGGCCGGCCCTGCCCGCTGTGCCCCTGGGCTGGCTCTGGCCGCGGCTCTCCTCTGCCTGTTGCTGCTTCAGGTGGGAGCTGGCGCTGCTGTGGCACAGCCCCCTGTCCCCAGGGCTCTGCCAGCGCGCAGGGGTGCAGGGCTGAGCCACGGCACGGTGTCTCTGGATGCTGGGCTGGTGCTGGATGTGGTTCCAGCAGCCCAGAAGTCTCTGCCCTCGGGCTGGGCTCTCCCTGCTTCGGCAGGAGCCCAACTCCAGCCAGGGGGGCGTGAGCTGCCCCTACACTCCTGCTCTCCTCAGAGCTTCCACAAGTGATCCCCGTCCCTGGTCAGGCTCAGCCCCTCAGCTGCTGCCTGTGCAATGGTCTGTGCAGCCTCCTGGGTCCTGTGCCCTGTGCCAGCTACATCCCAGCCTCCATCCCTGCCTTCCCTCGCTGCTCCCAGAGACCCCAGGGCTGCCAGCTGGGGCCAGGCCAGGGAGCTGCTGGCAGCTGGCTGTGCCCACTGTGTCCAGCCACACTTGCTGGCCGAGCTGCCATCCAAGGGCTCCAGGGTCAGGCAGGGCTTTGCCTCCTGCATCCTGGGCCCTGGGCCAGGCTCCCAGCAGGGCGTGGACACAGTGGGCAGTAGCACGTGCCTGCGGCTGTGACCCTCCTGTCCCTGTCTCCCTGTGGAGAGCAGTCCCCTGCTCCTGCCATGGCAATGCCATGGGCATGAAGATGGTGCCCTACTTAGGCTTGGGCCCCATTCAGAGTCCTCTGGTCACAGGAACATCAATCTGGGGATCAGCTAAGCACCCTGGACACCAGGTTTGGCTGGGAGGAAAGCTCAGCCCCACACAGGAGCTGTGGCTGGGCCGTGCTGGTGGCATCCTGGGCAGACACTGTTGCCAAAGTCATTGCAGGGGGCTGGATCTGGCCGCATCCCCAAGTCTGGGAAGGGATGCACAGACAGCCCTGTCCTTCCCAGCACAGCTTCATCACTTCTGGGCACTGTACCCTGAGCCTTTGGAACTGGATGAGTAACAGTGGTGCCCTCTGTGTTCTCCATGAGGGCTGTGCCCCTGCAGCCAGCTTCTGGAGATGCAGCTCCTGGGTGTGCAGCTCCTGGGGATGCAACTCCTGGGGGTGCAGCTCCTGGGGGTGCAGCTCCTGGGCGTGCAGCTCCTGGGACTGCAGCTCCTGGGAGTTCAGCTCCTGGGGATGCAGCTCCTGGGGATGCAGCTCCTGGGCCTGCAGCTCCTGGAGGTGCTGCCCGTGCGAGCAGCCCGGTGCTCTGGCTGTGCTGGCCTGCCTGTGCCTGCTGCCCAGTGCCGTTGTGGCCCGTGAGCTGGTGGGGCTGCTCTGCCGTCATGGGAGGGATGTGGGGTCTCAGGTCCTGGGGCTGGTCTGGGGCTGGGAGATGGAGCCCGTGAAGCAGCAGCTCTGTGGGGCTGCACAGCCTGGGCCAGCCGTGTCCGTGAGCTTCAGGGGCCACAGGCCATGGTGTGGGGATGGGGAGCTGGCCATGAGCAGCCTGGTTCGTGAGCAAGCACTGAGGGAATGGCTGGGGCAGGGCTGGGACAGGGCTGGTCGTGGCTGTGGCTGTGGGGACAGGGGCTGCTGCGGCTGTCGCCCTTCAGGCTGAGGGCTTGCTGGCCTCAGGGCTTCCAGGGACGGAGCAGAGCGGCAGCAGCGGGGCTGGAGACCTGCCCGGGAACCGTCCCAGGGGCCGTGGGAAGAGGGAGCAGGAGCCGCCAGGGCCGGGGGAGCAGCTGGAGGGGGCAGCACTGGGCCAGCTGAGTTGCGTCGAAGGGGTCAGGGGTGTAGGATGGAGCAGGAGCTGCCAGAGACCCAGCCGGGCAGCACCCCACCGGGGACACTGGTCTGGAAACAGGGCCAGGAGCTGTGCCAGCAGCCAGCTGAGGCAGGGGGCTGGGGCAGCCTGGGCAGCGGGGAGCACGTTGTGCCCGTCCCGGCTGGTGGGGTGGGGGCACGGGCAGAGAGCTGCTCTCCAGGGAGGGGATCACAGGCAGCAGAGCCTGCCCGGTGTCCGGGGAGAAGTTTGGAGTGCTGTGGGAAGGGCTGCAGTGGAGATCACGGGCAGCAGCTGGGCAGGCTCTGCTCTGAGAGCCCCAGGCACCGTGGACCCTGGGTGACACACGTCTGGGCCACAGGGAGGAGGTGCAGCTGGACACCGTTTTGACCAGAGATGCTGCGACGTCCTGAGAGGCCTGAGACACCTGGCAGAGTGGCATGCCTGTGCTGTGGGGTTTGGTGCAGACCTGGGGAGCTGCGGCTGGGACGGGGCCGGCAGGGCTGGAACAGGCTCAGGCATCCTGGAGAAGGGGGGCAGCAGCAGTGGTGCTGGGGCAGGGGGCCCAACTGTGGGCAGGTCACACGGGTGATGACGGAGGGTCACAAGTGCGGCTGCTGTTAGGAGCACGAAAAGACGAGGCAGGCCAGCAGGAGGTGAAGAAGGAAAGGCTTTTCTTTATTTTTCTGACTCCATATATATACAAATTTATAGACAGGTTAAGATTGGCTACACAGGTAGCCACTTCTTTGACCTCATTGGTGAACATTACTTTCAATCATTCATTCTCCTCCTAGAGAGGGAAAATGCAAACAATTCTAAGAATAACCATAGTTTATTTAAAGCTGCGTGAGAACGAATGCAAGAAGTGAAAAACAGGCCAACTTGAGGCAACACACGGGGAGGGTCCTCCCTGCCTAAATGGGCTGTGCTGGTTGCAGGGGCCCTGATGGGAGCTGGGGATGTGATTGCACAGCAGCTGGTGGAGCAGCGGGGGCTGCGTGGGCACCAGTGCCCCCGCACCCTGAAAATGATGGCCATTGGCTTCTGCTTTGTGGTGAGTGGGATGGGAGGGGAGGGGAGGGGATGGGGGCCTCCTTCTGCAGAGTGGGGCCGTGGTGGTGCAGCGTGAGTTGGGCCATCCTGGTGCCACCTCCAGCAGCCATGGGCAGGGTCAGTTCCATGGAGCAGGAGCAGCACAGGACAAGCTTGTCTTTGTGGTCTAGAGCTGGAGCAGGGCAATGTAACCAGCTTTGGAGCCCCCCAGCCCTGGGCCCTGTGACCAGATGCTGCTCCTCACCCGCTGGCTCCTGCAGGGCCCTGTTGTGGGCAGCTGGTACAGGATTCTGGATTGGCTCATCCCAGGGAGCACAAAAGTTGTGGCTGTGAAGAAGGTGATCCTGGACCAGGTTGGTGTGACCTGGGTGAGGGTGACATTGGGGCAGTGGGGACAGCCACGTCCCTGTGGCAGGTTTCCAGCCTGCTCTGAGAGCCCAGTGCCTGAGCTGGGCCCAGCCTCACTGCGGTGGAGGGCTGGGGTGGGCATTTTCACAGAAGCTGCCCATGGCCAGCCTGGCTCCAGGCACCACACGCTCCTCAGCACTGGCCAGGGCTCCTTTCTCACAGGGGTGTTTCGCTCCGTGCTTCCTTGGCTGCTTCCTGGCTGTCACAGGGGCCACCAACGGGCTCTCCATGCAGGATAACTGGACCAAGATCCAGCAGGTACGTGCTGCTGCTGCCCTGGGCCGCTGTGGGGCCCTGGCAGCCCCTCCCTGTGTACTGGCCCTGACGGCTGCACCCATTTGTGTCCGTGCCCAGGCACTGGTCCCAGGGCCCTGGGCGTGTTGGGTGCCCAGTGCTGCCAGTCCAGGTACTGCTGCCAGGGCCGGTTCCTGTGGCATGGGTGTCCTGTGGGGAGCCCTGGGGTCCCACCTGGGTCAGACATGGGTGCTGTGGGCTCGCTGTCCAGCCCTGCTCTTGGCTGGGTCTCCAGAGCAATTACCGAGATGACTCCCATTAACAATAATTGCTGGAAACCGGTGTGAACACTGAGTCAGCATGTCCAGAGTGAGTCACTGGGGAGTGGGTGCCCACCTGCCACAGGATGAGGCATGCTGGGGTGGTCGTGTGGCTGCCAGGAGTGGCAACACCAGCCTCGCTGGCTGGGGCTGCCAGAGCTGCGTGTGAGCGGCCCCGGCGTGGCTGGAGCTGTGCCCGAGTGCCAGCACCCAGAGTTCATTCCTCTGCGCGGGGGCTCCCTGTCACTGGGCTGCCAGTTCGTGCCCCTCATCCCGCTCCAGAGGGCAGGAAGCACGTCCTGGGGCAGGATCACATCACCTCTGCTTTCATCAGGCTCCGTGCAAGCCACAGCCCGGGGATGGCGTGCTCCGAGGCGCCCTAAGGGCATGGTGAGCAGGTCGTGGGCACAGGCAGCGCTCTGAGCGCTCCCATCCATCCTCCCCTGCTGCATCCTGCCCGCTTCGTGCCCTGGATCTTGCCTTCCCTTCCCCAGGGAATCCTGCCGTGGTGATTCGTGCGAGCCGTGGCTCCTGCGGGCGCTGCCCTGGACGGGGTGATGGGCTGGGGGCTGGGCAGCAGCACTGGCAGCACCTTCACCCCTGGCTTGGGGCTCATCCGCCTCTCCCCACGCAGAGGAAGCGTCAGCAGAGCATCCATCACCCGCTCAGCCCGTCCTGGGCTGCTGGCCAGCGCCGGGAGCCCGCCCTCCGGGCTGAGTCACGGCCGAGCTGCATGAGGGATGTGTCCTCCTGCCGTGGGACAGGGATGTGACAGGACAGGGCTGTGACACGGCCGTGGCTGTGGCACGAGGACGAGGCAGCGCCTTGGGCTCCCAGAGCGGTGGCCCCAGCTCAGTGCCCTTCTCCATCTGCGCCTCGTGGTGCCCGGGAGGGGCTGGGGGAGCCCTGAGCTGGAAAGGGGCTCACGGCCCGCACTGCGGGGACAAGCCATCTGCCCTCGTGCCCTGGCTGTGGCACACAGGGCGCTCAGTGGGGATGGCTCTGGTCACTCTCTGCCTGCCAGCCTCGTGGCTGTGGGAAGGCGTGGGCAGGGCTGCAGGGGCTCCGTGCCCGGCAGTGTGGAGCTGGGGGGAGCAGTGGCAAGCAGGGACCCCTCTGAGTGTCCACACCTCTTTTTTCTTGCAGGACTACATGGATGCCCTGGTGACCAGTTACTGTGTGAGTGCTGGCAGAGCTCTGTCCCTGTCCCGTCTCCTCCATGGGGCCACCGTGGGCTCTGTGGGACCCTGAGTGCTGGGGAGGGTGTGGGGTGGGGACCCTGGCAGGGTTCCTCACGCTCCTCCTCTCCTCTGCCCAGATCTGGCCGCCCGTGCAAATCGCGAACTTCTACTTTGTGCCTCTGCAGCACAGGTAGTGTTACGGCCCTGGCACCCAGCCCCTGTCCCCTGGCCAGCAGCTGCAGACCCTGTCCCCTCTGTCCCCAGGCTGGCTGTTGTCCAGTGTGTTGCCATCGTCTGGAACTGCTACCTGTCCTGGAAAGCGAATCGGATGTGAGGCAGGAGCCGTGTCCCATCCCTGTCCCAGCCTGTTCCCTGCCTGACCCCAGCGCAGCTCAGAGCCCTCGGGGTGGGCACACGTGGCCCTGCACAGGCTGGGACATGCAGGCTCCTGTCAGCTCAGCTGCTCTTTTCTCAGGGGAGCCCCATCCCCTCTAACCACAGCCCCGGGGAGATGGTGCCAAGGCAGGACTGGATCTGCTCTGCCCGTGCTGTGCAGCAGCTCTGCCCACGATGCACTTCTCCATCTGTGCTCAGCCATTTCCGAGCCCTTGCCTGCACACGGCGTGCTCCTGCCCCAGGTGTCCCTCTGACCTTCCCCGTGGAACGTCCTGAGGGAAAACAGGAGCAGAAATGGAGTGGGGCTGGCCCTGGGCTGGCTGTGCCGTGGGCACAGAACTGGCCTCACTGCAGGCTGGGGATGCTGCCCCTGAGAACAGCGTTTGCTGTGGCTGTGCTGTGGACAGTCAGAGCATCAATAAACAGTAGTCTTCACTTCTGGCTCCCATGGCCCTGGGGCTGGTTGGTCTGCCATGCCCCTCAGGCCCTGAAGATGCAGATCCAGAGCAGCTGTTATGGATCAACAGGTCCGCTCTGCCTCATCTCAAGGCACTGAGCAGGAGGACTGCAGGCTGCTGGGGTGCTCTGCCCCACTGGCTAGAGAGGGGAGGGGACTCTGGCAGAGGGTGGATGGTGGTTTAGGGGGTCGTCAGGTCCCACTGCAGCTGTTCCGTGGGCTGTGATGGTGCCACCAGAGCTGCAGAGCATTGAAATGAGGTCGATGGAGCCAGAGCCCTGATGCTGGGTGCAGAGTCCCCCCAGGGTCAGGGCATGTTTGGTGCAGGGCTGTGCATCCAGGGAGGGTCCAGAATGGGTTGGGGATAGGGCTGGAGCTGGGACAGGGCCACGATCCACCTGTGCCATTTCCAAGACAAGCCTGCCTGCCGTGCCAGAGAAAAGCCCCATGGAGCTGCCGCTGCCTGTGCTGCCACCCCTGGGGATGAGTCCATGCTCCCCCTACAATGGCAGTGAGCAGATGCAGTCCAGCTCCCAGTGTCCCTGCCCAGCACATCCCGACCAGGGGCTCCAGGTGGAGTTGGTGGGGTCACGGTGGTTCATCTCCCCTCTGTGGAGCCTCAGAAGGCTCTGTGAGGCCTGTGCCCCTCACCTGTGCTGCTGCAGCCCCACACAGCTGGACAGAGGCCTCCCCATGCTGCCAGCACCACCTGGGCTCTGCCAGCGTGGTCTTCATGGCAGGGATTCACTGTCTGTCCTCCACCCTCATCCTCTCCACACTCTGGTTCTGTGCTGACCCCGGCTTTGGGGCTGCTCCAGCCAGGTGGATACAGCCTGAAACACGGAGGAGGCAAATCCTGCAGAGGCGTGAGGGGTGAGGCTGCAGCCCTCTTTCCTCCCAGCAGTGCTCAGTGGGGCAGCACAGGACCGGGGCCAGGTGATGGGACCACACACGGGTGGCACCAGTGCCTGAGGGGCCTCGGGTTCTGTGTGGGGCTCAAGCTCTCTGCAGCCAGCGGGGTGGGTGCTAGGGGTGGCAGGAGTTTGCAGCTCTGAGGTGTTGAGCCTCTTGCCGCCGTGGGGGCAGGAGGCTCTCACTGTCAGCAAGGAGCAAGCAGGGAGCATGGCGAGAGCCACGTGGAACGAGCCGCTTGTCCCCAGGAGCAGCCGCCCCAGCGTGGGGCTGCCAGGGCTCGGGGGGCTGAGCCCAGCCCCTGCTGAGGGCTCTGCCCTGCCGCGGCAGGCAGCGGTGCCGGGTGCCAGCCTTCCTCCTGCCGGATCGCGTCACGGGCCGTGACACCGTGTGCCGCTCGCTGCGGGCAGGGCCGTGCCCCGCCATCCCTGCGCCGCCTGCGGGGGACACACCGAGCGAGGGGCGGCCTGAGCCTCTGTGCCCGGACCTGCCCCACACTGGCGCTGTGGAGGGCGCCTGGCCTGGCACCTGCACCAGCGCTGGCTGTCAGCTCAGCTGCACTCTGCTGGCACTGCACAGGGCACTCGGGGGGCTGCTGGCACTGCAGGGCACTCGGGGGGCTGCTGGCAGTGCACAGGGCACTCGGGGGGCTGCTGGCAGTGTGCAGGGCACTCGGGGGGCTGCCGGCACTGCCCAGGGCACTCGGGGGGCTGCTGGCAGTGTGCAGGGCACTCGGGGGGCTGCTGGCAGTGTGCAGGACACTCGGGGGGCTGCTGGCAGTGTGCAGGGCACTCGGGGGGCTGCTGGCAGTGCGCAGGGCACTCGGGGGGCTGCTGGCAGTGTGCAGGGCACTCGGGGGGCTGCTGGCACTGCACAGGGCACTCGGGGGGCTGCTGGCAGTGTGCAGGGCACTCGGGGGGCTGCTGGCACTGCACAGGGCACTCGGGGGGCTGCTGGCAGTGTGCAGGGCACTCGGGGGGCTGATGGCACTGCACAGGGCACTCGGGGGGCTGCTGGCAGTGCACAGGGCACTCGGGGGGCTGCTGGCACTGCACAGGGCACTCGGGGGGCTGCTGGCACTGCAGGGCACTCGGGGGGCTGCTGGCAGTGCACAGAGCACTGGGGGGGCTGCTGGCAGTGTGCAGGGCGCTCGGGGGGCTGCTGGCAGTGTGCAGGGCACTCGGGGGGCTGCCGACAGTGCACAGGGCGCTCGGGGGGCTGCTGGCAGTGCACAGAGCACTGGGGGGGCTGCTGGCACTGCACAGGGCACTCGGGGGCTGCCGGCAGTGTGCAGGGCACTCGGGGGGCTGCCGGCAGTGTGCAGGGCACTCGGGGGCTGCTGGCAGTGCACAGAGCACTCGGGGGCTGCTGGCAGTGTGCAGGGCACTCGGGGGCTGCTGGCAGTGCACAGGGCACTCGGGGGGCTGCTGGCAGTGTGCAGGGCACTCGGGGGCTGCTGGCAGTGCACAGAGCACTCGGGGGGCTGCCGACAGTGTGCAGGGCACTCGGGGGGCTGCCGGCAGTGTGCAGGGCGCTCGGGGAGCTGCTGGCAGTGTGCAGGGCACTCGGGGGGCTGCTGGCAGTGTGCAGGGCACTCGGGGGGCTGCTGGCAGTGTGCAGGGCATTCGGGGAGCTGCTGGCAGTGTGCAGAGCACTGAGGGGGCTGCTGGCAGTGTGCAGGGCATTCGGGGGCTGCTGGCACTGCACAGGGCACTTGGGGGGCTGCTGGCAGTGCACAGGGCACTCGGGGGGCTGCTGGCAGTGTGCAGGGCACTCGGGGAGCTGCTGGCAGTGTGCAGAGCACTGAGGGGGCTGCTGGCAGTGTGCAGGGCACTCGGGGGGCTGCTGGCGCTGCGCAGGGCACTCGGGGGCTGCTGGCAGTGTGCAGGGCATTCAGGGGGCTGCTGGCACTGCACAGGGCACTCGGGGGGCTGCTGGCACTGCACAGGGCACTCGGGGGGCTGCTGGCAGTGCACAGAGCACTCGGGGGGCTGCTGGCAGTGTGCAGGGCACTTGGGGGGCTGCTGGCAGCATGGAGAGGACTTGTGGGGCTGCTGGCAGCGGTGTGGAGCACTCGGGGGGAGTGCCAGCAGTGTGGTGCACTCAGGGGGGCTGCCAACAGTAGTGTGGAGCCCCAGCTGCCACCTCACCATTTGGCAGCGGTGCCGGTGCCCCGACGGAACACCCTGCATCCAGCACGGCGCTGCCGGCTCCGGTGCCTTCATTCTATGACTCAGAGGACTTGGCCGGTGCTACCGCTGAGCTCGGGGAGTCTGCGGCCTCGGCCCCGCGGTCTGACCTCGGCACCGCCCGCCCTGCCCGGGACACTGACCCACAGCCGGGCTGGGGTCCCACCCGTGCCCGTCCTGTCCCCGAGCTGCCGGTGCTCGGGGTGTCCCCGACCCCCGCACAGGAATCCCCCCAGGTCCCTGCGTGGACGCCGCTGCTCGACGCGGCCGTTCCGCCCGGGAACGTGAGGGTCCCAAGCCGGTACGGCTCACTGGGGGCTCACAGGGAGCTCACCTGTATAACTCACCGGCCCGGCCCGGTCCCGGTCCCCGGCCCGGTCCCGGTCCCCGGCCCCGGTGGCCCAAGCACGTCCCGGCCGTTCAGCACCGCGGACAGCGGCGGAGAATGAGGCTGGAGGTGCGCGGAGCCGGGAGGGGAATCGGGCGAACCGGGAGCCCGGGGAAGCGAGGGGTAGCACAGCCCTGCTCCCACCGGCCCCGCCGTGCCTCTGGCGGGCGTCAGAAGAGAACCGGGGCGGCGGCTGCTCAAACCGGGGAGAGCGGGCTCTGCCGCTCCGTCCCGCAGCCCCGGCCCGCCGCCGGGTGCCCGCTCCCCGGTGCCCCCCGCTCCCCCCCGCCCCCGCCGCCCGGTGCGTGCCCGGCGCTGACGTCAGCCCGGTCTCCGGGACCGATATAACCCCCGGCCGCGCCGCCGGCTCAGCTCCCGCGGGACGGATCGCGCTGGCTCCGCCGCCGGCACCGGCAGGAACAGGGCACGGGCACAGCGCACCGGGTACGGGACGGGGCGTGGGAAGCGGGCAGGGACGGCAGCGGGGCCGGGGGCGCGCAGAGGGGACGGAACGGGGCGGCCGGGCACGGGGCACGGAGGGGGCTCCGCCCGCGGGACGGTCCCCGCTACACCGGGGCCGCCTTTCCCTCGGGTCTCTGCTGCGGCGCTGAGCCCCCGGGCCCGCAGGTGCAGAGGGACCGAGGATGAGGCGGGCGCTGCTCACCCTGCTGCTGCTGCTCGCCCGCCTGCCGCCCGCCGCCGCCCGCCCCGCCACCACCGACGGCTCCCTCCCGGCGGCCGCGACCGCGGCTCACGACCACCCGCTCTGGCCGCCGCTGGCGCCGCCGCCGCCGGGGCCGTGGCGAGGGCGGCGGGACGAGCCTCCGCTCTCCATCGACCTCACCTTCCACCTCCTGCGGCACCTCCTGCTGCTCGCCCGCGCCCAGAGCCAGCGCGCCCGCGCCGATTCCAACCGCCGCATCCTCGACGCCGTGGGGCGCTGACCCCCCCGGAATTCCCGGACACCCCGAACCCCCCGTAACCCCGGGGCTGCACCGGCCTCCAGCCGCCGCCTCGGCCTCGGCAGCGTAGGGCGCTCGGCACCGACACCGGCACCGCCTGAACCCGCCTCAGCCCCGGCGCTGGGAGCGGGACCGGCCCCGGCACCGGCCCGCACCGATTTTGTAATAAAACGTGGTGGAAACCCGAGGCGTGAGCGAGTGCAGGGTGGGGACAGCTGGGGCTGTGCAGGGCCAGGGACCGGACAAAGAGCTCACCGGGAACGGGCTCACCGGGAACAGGGAATGGGTCCATCACGAATGAAGAAGGTGCTCACCAGGAATGGGGAAACAGACACTGGGAGTGGTGGAATGGGTTAACCGGGAAGGGACAAACAGACTCACTGGGAATAGGGGAAAGGCTCACTGGAAGGGGAGAAAGGGCTCGGGGGAAGGGGATGAGCTGGGTCAGGGCTGGGCAGGAGCAGCACAAACCCCCCAGCACTGGGACCGAGGCTGTGCGTGCTCTGGGACAGGAGGTGACACGCCATGTCCTTCAGGGAGGATGAGATGCGCACAGCCCCCCAGGCGTGGGGGAAGTAGGAAGCAAATGGGGCAGAGGGATGGGAACAGCCGGGCACTGGGGGGCTGCACCCTCCTGCCCACGGGGGGGGACATGAGCAGGGAGCAGTTCTCCCCCTCCCCAGGAAGGGGCCGAGCCTGGGAGCCGGGGGAGGGACAGACACAGCCCCTTTCTGGGAGGATGTCACCACCCCTGTGGGAGCCCCAGGAGCGGGGGGGAACCTCTGTGGGACACACGGTGCTGCTGAGGGGGTCAGGGCTGGTGTGGGTGGGGAGGGCGGCACTGTGGTGGGCCGTGTTTCAGGGCCTCAACCAAGAGGACGGGGATGAAGCCTTCTCAGGCAGCTGGGGGAGGTTCAGCCTCCTTGTGGTGGCCCTGGTCCTCACTGGGACCTCGGGCTTGGTCTGTGGAAGGTGTCCCTGCCTGTGGCAGTGGACAGGACCTGACGTCCCTTCCCATCTAAACCAGCCAGGAATTCTGTGATAACATCCCCACACCCGCTGGAAGGGTGGCATGGCAGGGCTCGAGCAGGAAGAAATGTTATTTTTGGTGATGTACCTGGGAAGGACAGTGTGGGGAGGTGACAGCAGTGCTCAGGGCAGGCAGAACAGTGCTTCATACCACTGGCAGGGTGTGCAGCCCTCAGATTTCACCTGAGCTGCTTTCAGCTAAGGCTGGAGATTCCCCACTCCAGGCCCTGCTCCAGCTGCTTGTGCTGTGGCCCCTGGGACTGGAAAGGAGAAATTCACCCAGAACATGAGTACCCTGGAGCTCGAAGGCCACGCTGGCAGGAAGGGTTGTAGTGGGATGATTCCTCCTGGGAGATATTTGTACCAGATGGGACACAGCAAACCCTGACGAGCAGGGCTGGGGCTCCAGGGGCTCCAGGGGCCTCTTGCCCCTCACACAGCCGTGGGTGGTTTCCCAGCTGTGGAGGGACCACAACCCCTCTGGGCAGCCTATTCCAGGCACCCTGTGTGATCAGCCTCACTGCAAAAAACCCCAAATCTTTGGAGGCCAGTTTGTGCTGTTGCTGCTGGTCCTGTCACTGGGCTCCACTGGGAAGAGCGTGGCTCCCTCCTCTTTCCGTCCCATCAGGCAAGTGCACACACAGGTACCCCAAAACAGCCCAGCACATGCTCCAGTCCCTTTGCATCGCTTTGACCCTTTCCTGGACTCCAGGTGTCACATCCTTGTTGCTCCAGGCAGCCCCAGCCTGGCCAGGATGCACCCACAGCTCTCCACACTTCATGGAGGGGAGGGCTCCCCACCTCCCTTCATCCTCCCCGGCCAGTGGGCTGTTGTCACCTGGATTCACGGGGAAGGGGTGTCACTGCTGCCTGCCTCACTCACTGTCACCACTGGGGATTTTGATGTCTCTCGTGTCCCTCAGTAGCTGTAGTTGGACACTTGTGATTAGTAATTACATCATGACCCTCATAGGCTGGGCTGATCTTCTCCTCTAAGGAAAAAGGAAGACCATCCCAAGAGCAATGGGCTGCCTGGAAAAGGTAATTCTGGCAACAGGAGGTCACAATCACTGGCTCACTGACCACCTACTCAGAATGGACCCCAACTCAAATGGAGGAAAGAGCTGCACCTGGCAGCATGAGGAGGGAGAGACACTCAGCAAAGAGGCGTTTGAGTCCTAATTAATAACAGAGTTCTGTAATTGGTAACCAATGAATGCTGGTTCTTTGCTCCAATGTATGAATAGTGAAAAGCCCTGATGCTCAGGGAGCAGCCTTGTGGAAACCCTTCACTCCTGGCTCTGCACTAGCTGTAATAACCCCAGAACCCCCTGCCTTGATTGGTGGGTCATCAGTGCCCAGCAGGAAGCACACAGCTGGTTTTGCTGACCCAGGTGAGATATCCAGAGTGCTCTGCCCCCACTGACTGGCCCCTCCAGGCAAAGGGGCCGGCAGGATGAAGTCCAGCACACACCAACCTCGTGCCTGGGTACTTTGGGTGACAGCCCTGACACCAGGACAACCAGTGACTCGATGGCACATGTTCTAGAGGTATTTCCTCGGTGAGGGGGGTGGTTGGAAATTGCCAGGAAGCAGGACTTGGGGTTTGGGCTCTGCATAAGCTGAAGAAAAAAGATTTTGTTTCTACAGCTTGGTGATGCATGTCTTGGATTTTTGATGTTTGCACACGTGTTTCACATGCAGAGCTGGGGTCCTAGGGTGATGCTTGTATCGCAAATTTGGGATTTGGATGTGTGCTTTGGGATAGTGTAAAAAACACTGGAAATTCCACAACTGAAATGGGTTCCTCTTTTTCTGTAGAAATTCCACTTTGCTCTTCTCTAGGATGCCTCCTGAAGAGTTAGGGTGACCCTATGACTCAAGGTAAATTGAAAAGACATTGCAGTCAATGGTTGCCTCATTCTGAATTAGATGATGGTGAAAAAAGGCCAGAAAACCACAAGACTTTAAAATAGAATACAATTTTACAGCTAATGTTACTTTGGAGGAGGCAAAATAAATGGGATGAAGTCCCTGATGTAGACCTGGTTTTCACTTTAGGAGATTATTAATAAAGTAAGAAAAAACGTGGTTTAGTAGATTCAAAAGTGTCAAAATAGAATGCATTATTTGAGAAATGAAGAAGAGAGGATAAGAGGAAAGATATTTATCATATGGGATGAGAAGATAAAAGAGACAAAAACCTGAAGTCCGACTATTGGCAGCTCCTCCTGCACAAGGATGAAAGCTGGAGGTGGGCAGTGAATCTGGGGGTGAAATGGATCCCGTTCCCAGTAGGATCAGGGAGAAAGGTAAGAGGGTATTACCAGCACATTTAGGGCAGCAGATGGACCTGAGGGAGAGGCAGTGGATATGCAGGTGCTGGTCACACTTCAGACTTGCTGAATTAGAAGCAGTGAGCGGGGTCATCTCAGAGAAATCCTGATGGAATGTGTAGTGCGATTAAAACCATGATGTCAACTCATAATCCAAACCAGGAGCACACCCAGCCTCTCCTGGGATATTTGTTTCCCCATGAGGAATGGAGGGCAGTTTAGAAAGGGCTTGAGAAGAAGGAGTTAGGAAAACAGGATTAGCTCAAAAGGTTCATGGCATGCCAAAGCCTCACAAATTTCATCCTAAGAATGACCTAGAGTGGGATGTCAATCAGAGTGCTGGTGAGATTCACTAAAGTTATATTAGAAAATTATTTTATTGGGATTCTAAGAGGACATGAAGAAACTGAAACACCTTGCCAGATTGTGTGAAGGGGAGAGGGAGCAAAGGAATCTCCACTGGCTTTGTATGAAACATTGTGTGAAGTGGATCCCAAACGGATGGAAGCAGGTCCAGCAAGGGAAGGAAACAGGATGCTGTTTAACAGGATTTGTGCTGGGCAGCTGGCACCTGGCCTTAGAAAGAAACTCCAGAATAGAGAAGAAGTAGAGGGGATGGTTATTTCCCGAGTGATGCCTGTAAGGATAGGGAAGAGGGAGAAAAGGAGGAGAAGAGCCAAGAGAAATCACTGAATCCATTGTCAGGGGCAAGCAATTTCAGGGATGAGGATGTGGATTAACACCCCTCCAGAACTATCAGGGTGCCCACTGCAGACAGGAAGGGCACTGGGAAGAGGAGCCTCCCTGACTTACAGATAGACAGAAGGCAAATCAGGAGATGCAGAAATCTGAAGGGGAGCAGAGGCATCTCCTATTCCCCTGGGCAATCCTTTGCTCCCAGTTAAACTGGGGAGTGAAGCAGTGGATTTTCTAGGGGATGATGGAGCAGTTAATTCTGCACTTACCCTGAAGAACCTTTAAGCAACAACAGGGAGGAAATTCCTCAGGAGCAGGTAATCCCTGAGACCATTTCACATCCCATGGAATTCTCGACTGGGAGCACAGAACCACCCCATGACTTCCTCTGCACAGCGGAGTGTCCTCTGCCATGGCTGGGGAGGGGTTTGCTGTGCCACCCCTGCAGGTCTTTCCTGACAGAGGTGGTGACGTGGGGAGTGGAGATGGGAGATCTGGGCACACTCTGGTCACTGCCATGAAGGTGCTGGAAAACAACCCACTGCTCTTCCCAGAAAACCAAACTGGGAGCTCCCACTTGGCCCTTGGCATTGAACTGAGAAGTCAATGTTTATACAGACTCAGAACATGCCTTTGGCACAGTCCATGCTCATGGAGCAGTTTGGGAAGACTGAGGAGTTTTGACCTCACAGGGGAGTTCAGAAAAGTATGTAGTTGAAGTTCCAAAGATATGGAAAGCAGTCCTTCAATCAAAGAACATCACAATAATACATTACAACGCCCCCCAGAAAAAGAATCCAAACATTGTAAAGGGAAATAGAAGAGCGGATCCAGCAGTGGAAGAAGCTGCGTTGAGGAAACCGAGTTGTGAAGGAGCTTTGATTCCACAAATGGAATAGATTCGTCTCCAACAAATTATACCAAAGGAGAGAAACAAGGAATGGAACCGTTTAACTGTACTAAAAATAAAGAAGGGTGGTGGAAAACACCTGGAAGCAGCTCTTGGAGATAATGGTAATCCAACTTAAAGGGCTGCATCAAGGGACACACACACAGGAACAGAGGAATCACTGCTTCAGCAAAAAAACCTTTGGTTGCAGGATGCAAAGTTTAGCCGACAGAGTAGTTAAAAAATTATCCTTTGCTGTGTTAATCATCCAAAAATAAGAATGAAAATACAGTGAGGAAGCACAAAGCAAGGAATAAGCCCTGAGAAACATTGGCAAATAGATTTTACAGATCACCCAGCTGTAATTAATGCAAACATTTACTGCTATCCATCAAGCACTTTTCTGGTTGGCTGGTGTTACCAAACAGTTCACGTGCCTGAAGAAAAGGCCTTGGAGACCCAAGTCCATCTGTTACAGAGTCCTGAAGCAGAAATCTTAGAGGAAGTGGAGAATGCAGGATGGGCTTGGGATGCAGAATCCACCAGTGAACAGAGGTGCTCCAGCCAAGAAGCTCTACAGGACGCTCCTCTGGAAGCTGGTGGGAAACTCCCCACGGATGGGAGCAGCTCTGTGAAAGGTGGGGTCTGAAAACCAGGACTAACTGCAGTGCCAACTGAGCACCAGGTGACAGAGCTCTGAGCCCCAACACATGGGCTCAGAAACAGAGCTGACTGCACTGCCAGAGCATTGCAGCTCTCACACAACAGGACTGGGAATATATGGGCTGGCTCAAAATTTGCTGTTGGAGTGGCCCTTGCCTGTGGAGCCGCTTGGGAAGAGGGAGGGCTGTGAGCCTCGAAGGGAGACATGGACGTGTAGTACAGGGGCTGTTAGAGGGCGTGCAGCCACCTCCAAAGGTGGCAATAATGCATGGCAAAGCTCATCCAGTCAGAGGAAACCCCAGCCAGTACTGGAAATGGCCTGGCTGACAGAGAAAGTGGCAAATTTAGATCCTGAAAACAGCCATGAAGGATGGTGGATTATATCCAGCAAACAGCAAATAATTCCCCAACACCTTCTGAGGAAGATGGCAGAGGAGCAACACAGGGGAGCTCACTGGGAAATAGTGTCTCTGGCAGAAGCATTGAAACCTCAAGTTTTGAGCATAAAAATAACTGGTATCCGAAAAAGCATCATTAAAAAGTACCAAACCTGTTTAGAGAACAATACAAGTCAAACCAGGACTGATAGGAAAGACAGTTGTCTGTGACTGAGTCTTGGGCCAGGTAATGCTTCTTTATTTACTTTAATTAGTGATTAACATGTACTAGCCAATGTCTTGGTTTTGAGAACAAGGATTGTGTGTCAGAACGAAGAATGATAAGAGAAGTACCTTATGACCCGACCACGTATTTAAACCACTTTCAGAGAGAAAAGATTCATCAGAAGATCTGGAACCACAACAAAACAAGTCCTCAGAAAGGATTAGCATATTTGCTTGTATTCAGGAAATGTGATGGTTATGCATTAGTTTCAGGAATATAACCTGGTCTGGTGGGTTACTGGGCATGCAGCTTTCAGGAGAATTGCCCATGGATCCATCTCTCCTAATTGAGCAATGTAAACTTTCTCACCTAGCAAATTGGTTGGAGAGTTTATTTCCACACCAGGGAAGTACCAGGGCTTTCCCCAGTTGCACCAAGCAGAGAGGAGAGAAGTGATTTGGGTTTCTTAAAAGAAACAACACCCGGATTGAGCGTCCCAGGAGGAATTTCTGCAGATAATGAACCCTGCTTTACAGCAGAAATGGTGCAGGAAGTGTCTAAATTTTCAGTCTATTTGGGAGCTGCACACCTCATGGATCCCACAGTGCAGCAGGAGGACAGAAAGGACAAACCAGACGGCAAAGAGGCAAATATCCAAGTGACAACAAAAGGCTCGAGTGGAGCATCACCTTTGGCTCTTACAAGAGTTTGTGTCAGTCCCAGGGTCAAAACAGGAATGAGCACTTTGGAAATACTGTACTGGGAGGCAAAACCTGGTAATCACACACAGAAATCAGGTGTGTATGAGGTGACAAACAGCCAAAGAAATATTTAATTTCTCTTTTGCAGCCTTTCTCTTCATTCACAGGTTTTTTGAATCAGGGGCCCAACCCTTCCCTTGGGTACCCCTGGGCAGTCTTTTCAATCTGGAGAAGTGGGCAGTGTTTGAACATGGAAGGGGGGCAGGCACATTCCCAACAGTGGTAAGAATACAGGAATCAACTCCTGGACCCATTGCAGGTGAGGAAAGGGTCCTTGAGTCTGGACAGACACATGGAATTCATACTAAACTGGAAACCTGGAGTTCCAGCTGACTGAGGACATAGAACTGTGTTCTTCAATTTTTTAATCTGTTTATGTAAATTAATTTAGCAGGTGAAGTACTTATATAATATGTTGTTACTTTACAGTTTGTCCAGTCATTCAGGAAAATTCACACTCCAGCAGTAAAACTGCTGGGTTTCCCAGTGTCACAATCAGTGAAGGGCCCTTTGGATTGGGGAATCTTAATCTTAGGTTTAAATCTGATGTTGCTGCTTAAGTCCCAAAACCCTGTGAGGATTTTCCATGGGGTTTACCATAAGCCAGGAGGAAGGTAATTGGCATTATATGTGTGATGGATTGACCATGGCTGGACACCAGGTGCCCTCCAAAGCTGCTCCGTTGCTCCCCCCTCACTTGGACAGGGAAGAGAAAATATAAGAAGAGCTCATGGCTCAGGATAAGGGCAGAGAAAGCTCACTGATTACTGTCATGGGCAAAGCAGACTGGATTTGGGAAAATTAATTTAATTTATTACCAATCAAATCAGAGCAGGGCACCAAGAAGTAAAGCAAATTCTAAGAACACCTTCCCCTCACCTCTCCCTCCATCCCAGGAGCTTCATTCCTGATTCTCCACCTCTTCCCTTCCAGTGGTGCAGTGAGACAGGAATGGGGGCTACAGTCTCCACAAGTGTTTCCAAAGGCCTTTTTCTCCATAAGGGGCACAATGTTCACATTCCTAAAGAGTGTCTTTTCACTTTGCCCCACAAAGGCAGGTGAGTTATCCACTTCCTGCCATCACTCACCCAGCTCTGTGTCCCATTTGTGGGATCTTGTCCATTTTATTGGGTTTGTATGGGGTTTGTGTGGCAAGGTTTTAGTAGTGGCAACCTGTGTGAGGAGCTGCCAGAAGCTTCCCCCATGTCCAAGAGAGCCAAAGCCAGCTACAGGTGGGAGTCAATCCCAACACTGTGTGGGGTTCCCCCACAGGGCATGTGGTGAGGGGAGCTCTGCTTGTGTGAGGGCTGGACACCCCAGACTCCTTCCCAAGAGCTGTGCCTCTTCACCAGCTGCTCCACAGTGTCCCTTCCATGGGGACAGTCCCTCAGGGGCTGCTCCAGTTCCAGTCTGAGCTCCCCACAGGGTCACAGGTCCTGCCAGCACACCAGCTCCAGCATGGGCTCCTCTCCCCACGGGTCCAGAGGCCCCTGCCAGGACCCTGCCCCAGCAGGGTCACGGACTCCTTTGGGCACCCACCTGCTCTGGCCACCCACCTGGGCTCCTCCAGGGCCTGCAGGTGGGTCTCTGCTGCCATGAGGGTCCCCACAGGCTGCAGGTGGGTCTCTGCTACCCCTGGGCACCCACAGACTGCAGGGGAATCCTTGCTCCAGCACTTGGAGCGCCTCCTCTCCTTCCTTCTGCACCGACCTGACAGCTCCAGGGCTGCTGCTCTCATGTCCTTCCTCTCTGGCTGCAATTACCTCTACACAAGGACGTTTTTCCTCCTTAAATACATTATCCCTGAGGTGTTACTGCCATCACTGATGGACTCTGCCTCGGCCAGCTGCAGGTTCATCCTGGAGCCAGCTGGCTTTGGCTCTCTTGGACATGGGGGAAGCTTCTGGCAGCTCCTCACAGAGGTTGCCACTACCAAAACCTTGCCACACAAACCCCATACAAACCCAATAAAATGGGCAAAATCCCACGAATGGGACACAGAGTTGGGTGAGTGATGGCAGGAAGTGGACAACCCACCTGCCTTTGTGGGGGAAAGTGAAAAGACATTCTTTAGGGATGTGTCCCTTATGGAGAAAAAGGCCTTTGGAAGCACTGTTATGGAGAAGAATAAAGAGAAATGGTGATGCTTCTTGGAGACGCCCTTGAACAGCAGCTGGAGCAGGCTGTGTGTTAGAATCCGTGCTCAGTGCACAGATCACCTCTTCCTGAAACCTCACGTGGGGGTCTAATTTAACTGGACAAGCAGAGGCAAAATTCCAGGGGGCTGCCCAGAGGACAGGCTGCTTTGGGAGAGCAGGTGATGAGCATCTGGACACAAAGCACAAGGAAGAAAATTGCCCAAAACAGAAGAGAACTAAGGTGGGGCTCTCCTGAGGCATCTCAAGCACTGGGGTGGCACCCACGGCAGGCAGCTGAGGGGCTGCTGAGTGCTTGAGTCCCTCTCAGTCACCTCTGGGGGGTGATGGCAGCAAGGGAACATCCCTGAGGAGGGAGGGAAAGGCAAACGCTGCATCCACGAATGTCTGGTGCAGGCACGGAGCAGCCGCAGCCCCTCATACTCCCAGGCATCGCCCAAGCCCTGCCAGGCACGTTTCTGGTGTGAGAAGGAGCAGACGGCGGCAGGGAGCAGCTTGGTCCCTGGGCTTGGTCCTCAGCTTGGAGTGACGGCTCGGGGACACAGGAGAGCAGAGATGTCCCTCCCATCCTCTGCTTGGAGTGACGGCTCGGGGACACAGGAGCGCAGAGATGTCCCTCCCGTCCTCTGCTTGGAGAGACGGCTCGGGGACACAGGAGCGCAGAGATGTCCCTCCCGTCCTCAGCTTGGAGTGACGGCTCGGGGACACAGGAGCGCAGAGATGTCCCTCCCGTCCTCAGCTTGGAGAGACGGCTCGGGGACACAGGAGCGCAGAGATGTCCCTCCCGTCTGTCACCCGCGCTCCGGGACCTTGCCGGAGGGGCGGTCGCGGTCTGCCGGGGGCTCCACAGGGCTCAGCCCGTGTTGTCCCCTGGCTGGGCGGGGTGTGGCAGCGGGGACGTCCCCCCGGAGCCCGGCCGCAGGGGAGCCGTCGGGGCGGAGGAGCCCGGCCATGTGCATCATCGGCCGCGCCGCCATGGAGACCGCAGCGGGCGGTGACGCAGCCGCGGGGTCCCGGGGGACGGCCCGGGCTGGGGACACGGCCCGGCCTGATGTGGCCGTGTGTGTACTCAGCCAGCTCATCCCGACAGTGTTTGCTCCCAGCGCCCCGCGGCCGGCGCCGCTGCCGGCACCGCCCGGGGATGGGGACCCCTGAGGGTCCGCGGGCCCTGCGGGGGCCGGGGGCGGCCGGCAGAGCCCCACTCACGGGCTCTGGGCTCTCAGCACCCCCCTGGGGACACGCTGGGGTGACGGGGCAGGGGCTGCGCTGGGACAGACCCTGTGGAGGGATGTATCCTGCGAGCTGCTCTGGGGCACTCCCCCCACGCACCACGCGGGAGAACGAGTCCTCACACACTTTTAATGTCGCAGAGGGGCAGCGCCCCTTTGGGGAATTCCAGCAGCGGAGATGGAGCTCGCCTGAGAGCGCCAGCGATGGCCATAGCCGGGGCGGGGGTGACAGAGATATCCGGGTGTGACAGGGACAGCCATAGCTGAGGGCAGGCCAGCGTTACCCCACGGCTTCACTTCAGTGCTGACCTGGGCAGAAAAGCAGCTGCAGCCTCAGCCCCGGGACCCCCTTCCCACTCCCTGCCGCAGGGAGACAGGGATGGCTGGGGGGAGCCTGGGGAGTGACCTTCCCATCCACATCCCCATTCCCAGGAGGTGTCTCCCCTGCCCCACAGCACCCCGTGGCTGTGCCCATCTCACTCCCCACGAGGGTCTCACCATGGGGAGAACTCGCTGGCTTCTGCCTCGGCCCCACATCTGCAGAGGGAAAGAGGGGACAAGATGGAGAGGCTGGCACCCTGAAGGAGCCGTGCTGCTGCACAGGCAGGCATGGCACTGGACATGGCACTGGGCACTCATGGTCCACTCACCTTCAGCAGCTTCGGGCACCTCCAGGCTGTCCAGCCGGTCCTCCTCCACTGCAGCCTCACTGCCCTCCCCAGGTCCATCACCCTCATCCTCACCCAGGGGCTCTGTGGGCAGGGCACAGCTCAGGCGGGACCCTCCCCTCCTTCCCCATCATGGGAACACACCAGGACATGCCAGGAGGGAGGTGACCAAGCGGGCACTCCAGGATATTCCCAGGAGGAATGTGACCAGCCCAGTGTGGGAACCAGGGAGAGCCTGGGGCAGGACTGACCCTCCAGGGTCCCCTGGGGGTGCTACAGGTGGGGTCACCTCCCCAGTACTGTGTGGGACCCCCACAGTGGGACACAGGGCATGTGGCGAGGGGGGCTCTCCTTGGCTGAGGGCAGTCCCAGTGCCCCCTGGGGACAGCAGCAATTTCCCCAGTGCAGGCACCTGTCTGAAACTCGATGGTCCTCAGCATCTCAGCCACGTAGTCCACGTTGATGGAGAAGTGGTCCATGTTCTCATAGCCGGGCTCAGGGCGGCTGCTCATCGATGCCTTGGACATGTCTGTGATCCTGCAGGGCAGAGACACCCTGAGAGCTGCAGGGCCAGCACCCACAGGGCCACCAGCCAAAGGCCTTTGCCCCCCATGCTCCCCACTCACTTTTTCAGGAGTTCCTTGGAGTGCTGTGAAGGAAAGCAAGGGCGGGATGAGTGTCTCCTGGACATCACCCCCACCACAGGTCCACCCCTGCACATCCCAGGGGCATCCACAGATCATCGGGGGTGAGCACAGCCCCCTGTTTAGACCTGTGAGGCAGCCCCTCAGGGAACGACGGCACCACCACACAGCCCCCGGGGCAGCCCCCACCCCTCTGTGCCCTTCTCTCCCTGTTCCCCCGGCAGGACCTGCAGGTACAGGGCCATCTGGGGCTCCTCCATGGCCTGGATGGCTGACTCCACCAGTTTGGAGGAGGCCTCCAGGTGGTCTCCGTACTGGCGGATGAGCCCCCGGACCCGCTGCAGCTTGGCCTCCTGCTCGGCCGCGATGCTCTGCAGCAGCTCCTTCTTGCGCTCCTCCAGGATGCCGTAGAGGGCGTCGAACCGCAGCCCCACGTGCTGCTTCTGCCGCCGGCCGTTCTCCTGCGGGACGGGAGTCAGCGGCTGCCCCGTGTCCCCCCCAGCACAGCCCCAGCGCCCCCAGTCCCCACCTCGATGGTGTGGCAGATCTCCTCCATCTGCGTGATGATGGCCTGGATCCGGTCGTTCCCCGCCACCAGCATGGCAATGCCGTCGCTGAGCTCACTCTGGGAGCAGAGGGCAGAGGGGTGACGGTGGCTGTGTGGGTACCGCGGGCCCCCCCGGACCCCAGGGGCCCCCCACCTTCTGGCGCTGGTAGACGGCCGGCAGCGGGGCCACCTCGCAGTCCTTGTGTGCCCCAAAGACCTTGCAGAGGGAGCAGGTGGGCGCCTCGCAGCGCAGGCAGTAGATGTTGATGCGCTCGTCCTCGTGCTCCTCACACATGAGGTGCTGCTCAGCCTTGGCGTGAAGGGGTCTACATGGGGTTTGCGGGTGTCACATAGACACCCCGGCCCCCAGAGACAGCACCAGCCCCGGGACCTGCCCAGCCCCAGAGACACCCCTGGCTCCCAGGGACCCTTTGACCCTCCCCGGGACATTCCTGGCACCAGAAATACCTCTGGCCCTGGAGACAACCGCAGCCCCAGGGGATATCCCCCGGCGCTGTAGGAGCCTCATGATTCCCCAGTTCCTGCTGGGACCCCCAGCCCTCTCCGTGGGCTCGCTGTCACCCGCAGGGCTCGCCCCCCCCGCCCCGGGGTCCCCGCCCCTCCGGACCGGGCCGACTCCTGCTTGTAGATGTCGATGATGTTCTCCACGAGCAGGTTCCGCTGCAATCCGTACACCCCGTGCCGGTCCAGCACCACCTCGTGCCGGCACGACGGGCACCGGAACCGCCCGCCCGACGGCACGGCGCTGGAGCCCCGCGACTGCCACAGCGGGTTGGAGGCCTGGGGGGGTACACGAGGGGTCACGGCGGCGGCACCCCGCGCCCCCGGCAGCCCCGGCAGCCCCCCGCAGCCCCGGCACCCCTCGCCCCCGCGGATCTGTGCCCCACAGCCCCCGGCACGGACGTGGGCACGGAGACAGAGATGGAGATGGGCGAGAGCACGGACACAGGTGTGGACACAAACAAGGACACGGCCACGGCCCCTGCCGCTCGCCCACCATCCCCGGCAGCCGGGAGCGGCACCGAGCGCAGCCCTGCCGGAGGCCCCAGCGGCCGGTCCCGGAGCCGGGATTCCCGGTGCCAGTGCCAGCCCAGCCCCCCCGTAAGGAGGATCCCGGTGTTCCTGCTGCCGCCCGCCCCTCCGCCTCGCTGCCCGGGGCTCCAGGGATAACGGGGCCACCACCCGCCGGGCTGGGTGCAGGTGCCGGTGTCCCCCCCGTCCCACCGGCGGGTCCCACCTGGAAAACGTCGTTGGCGCACTTGCGGCAGAGGTTGTGCTGGCAGGGCAGGATGACCACGGGCTTGGTGAACATCTCCAGGCAGATGGGGCAGATGAGCTGCTTCTCCAGGCTCTCCATGCTCCGCGCCTCCGCCAGAAGCGGCTTCAGCCCCACCGCGAAGTTCATGGCAGCGGTCCTGGCCCGGCCCGACCCGGCTCTATCCCGCGGCTCCGCTCCGGCCTCCCGGTGCCCGCTTTGTTTCGGCCCCGGCGCCGGCCCCCGGCGCTAATTTTAGCCGCCCCCGCCCCGCCGGGGGCCGCAGCTGTCGGCGGCGTCGGGTGACACTGAGTCACCGCTCCAGCCCACCCCTCGAACCGGCTGGGCCCGGGACCGGCTGATTCCCGGGGACCCGCTGAGGTTCGGGACCCGCTGATCCCGCGCCTGGGGAGGAGGAGCAGCCGAGGTTCCGGGGGACCAGGGCTGGCTGGAGCAGGGCCTGCAGGGCTGGCAGTCATGTGGAGGGGTGTGTGCCCCCCTCTGCAGGCAGCAGGGCTGGGGGACGTTGGGGTCCAGTGCCAGCCCCCTCGAACAGCAGGGTGGAGGGGCTGGTGCCAGGACACCCCATCCTCACTCACCCTGGCACCCTGGCTATATTTAGGGAGTGAGGCAGAGCCCATGCAGCTGCAGGCAGAGGCGGTGACCAGAGATGGAAAGAAAGGGCAAGCGGGTCACTGCGTCCCCCTCGGTCCCATCCCTGCCAGACCTGGCCCTCAGCAGGGCCACGGCTCCCCAGGGAGCAGGAGCAGCACCAGACCGTGGGGAGCAGGGCTCCAGGACTGCAGCAGCAAGGAGAGGGAAGAGCAGAGTCTGTGGGAGCCAGCAGCAGCAGACAGAGAGTGGGTGGGTGACAGGAGACAAGTGACATTCACTCCACACAGGACACGACCTGCCTACCCCACACCGAAGTCAGTCCACCACCCCACAGGAGCCATGGGCACAGCCCCCAGCATGAACAACACCAGGCAGAGGCACCTCCTGCTGCCCAGTGCGCCGGCAGCCCTGGACAGAGCCCAGGCACACACACACACTCCCCTCCCGTCAGCCTTTAATGGTGCCCACAAAACCCCAGACAAACCCCGAGGGCAGAGGAAAGGGGTACAGAGAGAAGCACCCCGATCCCGCAGCAGCGTTTGGCACCCTGCACCCGTCGGGAGGGCGGCATGAGGGGGCAGTGGGCTCAGCCCAGCCCCAGAGGTTACAGTGCTAATGGTCTTGGATGTGCTCAGCTCCCCTGCACGAGCTACGGAGCTCGGCCTGGAACATCTGTTTGTGCCTGCTGCTCGGTGCCCGACCTGGGCACAGGCAAGGCACTAAAGGGGGCCACAGCAGCACGGGCTCCAGGCCACTGTCACCACAGTGTTGGGACGCAGGGGCACTGCCCTGGAGCTCGAGCAGGGGCCCAGGAGCCTGTGCATTGATGCT
The DNA here is from genome assembly GCA_014839755.1 of Sylvia borin. NCBI lineage: Eukaryota > Metazoa > Chordata > Aves > Passeriformes > Sylviidae > Sylvia > Sylvia borin. Next base: position 113,078,753 of record CM025959.1, on the reverse strand, counting down.
GGCCAAATTAACCTGAGATTCTATCCCTCCCGAGGCTGAGGAGGCAGCCTGGGGGGCGGGACCATGGTCCCAAAAAGTGACAGTCCCAAAGGAGAATCCCTGCCCCGAGTCCTGGGGGAGTCGGCGGGATGGGGCCAGCCTCAGGCATCGCTCCTGGCGCTGGCTGGCAGCGGCTCCGTGCTGGCAGGCGGGGGCTGTGCTACAACAGGGATCTGAGGATCTGGAAAGGAAGAGCTGCAGATCAGTGCCTCAGCCCCATCCTGTGGTGCCAGTGAGCAACAATCTCACAACACCCCTGCAAGGGCTCCCACAGCCCAAAGCTCTTACGCCCCTGGCCAGCACAGAGCCCTGGGGGAGTGCCCTGATGCCACTGAAATCTGCAGGAGTCACCCAGGCCCCCTGACACCACTACGGCCAGCGCCAGGGAACAGAGCTGGCCTGGAGCACAGCTGCTCTTCCCGTGCTCTGTGCCCCAAAGGGTCTCTAAGCTTCAGGCCTATTCAGAGAGTCTTTGTCCAGAGGGATGGAGAAGGTACCCATGCAGTGGCTCCCTCTGCCACTGTCACCAACCCTGGCCCACACAAGAAACACTGAAGGCTGGTTGGAAGCAAGAGCTAAAACCAACCCAAGGCCTGACCCAGAACTCTGTCCCCAACATGAGATGGGACATGTGGAGACCCCAGAGCCCCCACAAAGCAAACACAAACACAGCTGCTGGGCTCCAGCCTGACTTACCACTGTCCTCTGCACGCATCTGTGCCTCCAGGTCCTTGGGGTCCACATACTTGTAGGACTCGTCCTCCTTGGGTGGGCAGCACGTCCCACAGCAAAAGAAGCAGCAGCAGCAGCAGCAGCAGCAGGTGAGGGCACCGCAGCACAGCACCAGTGCCTGCGTCAGGGACAGAGACACTTGTGACCCAAGTCCCCGACCCATCACACCAGTCCCGTGACCCCACTCAAACCAGCAGCTCTGCCAGGACAGCAAACCACGAAGCTCACGGACCCGGCAGCCCCACGGCCGCCGGATCACGCCGGGCTCACCTGGAACCACCACTTGGACATGAGGAAGTAGTGCCGGACGGCATCATCGCCGAACTGCTCGGCCACGTAGAGGCCCAGGGAGCCGTACTGGTCATACAGGCGGCGCTTGTCCGCGTCGCTCAGGGTGGCGTGGGCGCTGTTGATCTCCTTGAAGCGCTCGGCTGCCGCCGGGTCATCGGGGTTCTTGTCCGGATGGTACTTGAGGGCCAGCTTCCTGCGGGGCGCAGCGGGGGGACCCCAGCGTGGGCTCACAGCCTCACTTCCCGGGACAGACCCAGACCCCCCGGCACGGAACCAGGACCCCCTCACTTCCCTGGACCGCCCCTGACCGCCGGCACGGGCCCGGGACCATCCGGACGGGATCCCGGCCGCGTTCGCGGGACGGCCCCTCAGGCCCGGGCTCCCGGGACGGCCCCGCGCCCCCCCCCCGTACCGATAGGCCTTCTTGATCTCCTCGGGGGAGCTGCCCTTCTGCAGCCCCAGCACCCGGTACAGGCTCTCCCCGACCCGCGACAGCTTCCGCTGCGGCCGCGGGGGCTCCGCCATGGCCCCCCGAGGGTGGCGGGGTCGGACGGGACACGGCACCGACCGGCACGGCCCTGGCCCGGCCCGGCCCTGCCCCGCGCCCGCCGCCGCTTCCGCCGCCGCTCTGCGCAGGCGCCGCCCGCGGCCCGGGACGGGGACAGCCCCGGGACACCCGGGACAGGGGACAGCCCCGGGACACCCGGGATAGAGGACAGCCCCGGGACACCCGGGACGGGGACAGCCCCGGGACACCCGGGATAGAGGACAGCCCCGGGACACCCGGGACGGGGACAGCCCCGGGACCCCCGGGACAGGGGACAGCCCCGGGACGGGGACAGCCCCGGGACACCCGGGACAGGGGACAGCCCTGGGACACCCGGGACGGGGACAGCCCCGGGACCCCCGGGACAGGGGACAGCCCCGGGACGGGGACAGCCCCGGGACACCCGGGACGGGGACAGCCCCGGGACACCCGGGACGGGGACAGCCCCGGGACACCCGGGACGGGGACAGCCCCCGGGACGGGGACAGCCCCGGGACACCCGGGATAGAGGACAGCCCCGGGACACCCGGGACGGGGACAGCCCCGGGACACCCGGGACAGGGGACAGCCCCGGGACACGGGGACAGCCCCGGGACACCCGGGACACGGGACAGCCCCGGGACACCCGGGAGAGGGGACAGCCCCGGGACACCCGGGATAGAGGACAGCCCCGGGACACCCGGGAGAGGGGACAGCCCCGGGACACCCGGGACGGGGACAGCCCCGGGACACCCGGGACGGGGACAGCCCCGGGACACGGGACAGCCCCCGGGACACCCGGGACGGGGACAGCCCCGGGACACCCGGGACGGGGACAGCCCCGGGACAGTCCCGGGGATACTCGGGACAGGGACAGCCCACCCCGGCAACACCTGGGACAGGAGACATCCCGCCCCGCTGGCACCCGCCCCGGCCCCAGGGACAGCCCGGCCCTGGCCCGGCGGCAGCAGGTGGCGGCACACGGGGGTCGCGCTGCTCCTTTATTGGTACAAAACGGCGGCAGGGAGTGGTGACGGCACGGCCGGGCCCCGGGACAGCGCGGGCTGCGGGGCAGAACCTCCGGAACCCCCTGCTGCCGCCGGTGGCCGGGAGGGGCAAGGCTGCCGCTGCCCTTTGGAAAAAGAACCTGAGCAACAAGGGCAACAGCGGGGACGCCTCACCGCTCCCTTTGCACCGGCACCGCTCAGCGCACCGGGGGAGGGACAGCACCAGGAAAGCAGCCCGATGCCAACCACCCAACTCCTGGGGCCGGGGGTGGAGTGTAGATCGGCAGGGACAGGGTGGATCCATGAGGTCCAGTCCCTGATGTCGGAGGGTCTCACTGGAGCCGGGGGCTGCCCACAATAAATACAAATAAATATGGATTCCAGGTATGGAGCTCGCCTGGACTGGACCCCTTTTCCCCTGGGTAGAAGGTGAGCACCCCCTCAGGCACAGCTGCAGGGACGCCACCGCTCCCTTCAGAGGCACGGCTGGCCCAGGCCCAGAGGTAGGGCTCTGGGAGCAAGGAATGTCCCTAAATGTCCCCTCTCCGTGGTCCACAGGAGAGGCCATCCCTCTCTTCTCCTCCCTGGGGAGGATTGGTCCTTGGGGGCAGAGGGAGACCAGCTGCAGAGGCTTGTTGTGCAGGTCGAGAGCCAAGGGCTGGCAGGTGGGCACAGCTGGCAGCTCAGGGCCTCTCCTGGGGGCAGGGATGGGGGCCAGCCCTGAGGCCAGCCTGGCCTGTGGTCCTGCAGCCAGCCAACTCAGCAGTCCATGCTGTCGCTCTCACACCAGGCCGAGGGGCCGTCGGTGCCAAAGTATCTGTCTCCAAAGTTACCTGGCAGAGAAGGGGACAGAGTGAAGGGACAGCAGCACCAGCCCCACCAGAGCCCTTCAGCGTGGCTGCAAGGCTCTCCCTAGGAGTGCTGGCCCAGCCCTGAGGCACAGCAGACCCTGGTGCCCCTCACCAATGCCCGGGATGATGTGGAACTCCTCGTTGACCCGCTTGTCCACAGCGGTGGTGATGATGTGGACACGGGGAAAGGCATAGGCCACGGAGTGCACCCCCATCTCGGCCATCAGCAGCGACAGCAGGAAGATCCTGTCCTCCTGCACATCGTGGTCCTGTGGCACACGGAGCTATGAGAGCCCAGCCGGGCCCAGGGGATCCCACCCACCTGGCCGGCCCCTCACCAGCAGGACGCGCACGGCCATCATGGCCGCGGCCCCCGTGGACACCGTGCTGTCCATGAGGATCACGTAGTCCTCGCTGATCTCCTTGGGCAGGCGCAGGTAGTGCAGCTGGGGAGGGAAGGAAGGGTCCTTGGTGACGTGCCGTGGCGCGTGGCCGAGCGCCAGGCTGCAGCAGGACTCACCTCAGGCTCCCCTGTGTCCAGGTTGGTCTGGATGAGGATTTTGCCCAGGCGGATGTCCTTGCACACAGCGGTCAGGGCCTGCTCCATGGTCTCGCCTGCCCGCAGGATGGACACGCCGGTGATCTGGGAAAGGGGCAGGGACTCGTGCTGGGTGCTCCCGGTGCACGCCAGCCCCAGGAGCTGTGCTCTCGTGGGCAGCAGGGAGCTGGGGTCGTGTCTCACCCGCTGCCTGTGGAAGCGCTTCCCCTCGTACATGGTGCCCTGGGGCGTCTCCACAGTGACCGACTTGCAGAAAGGGGAGCACAAGGAGTGTGGGGGGAGCCAGAGCCCATGTGATTGGGGGCACGCAGGAAGGAGGATGGGGATGGGGCTGGGGCTACACCCAGGAGTAGTCACTCACCTTCAGGGGCAGGAAGGACAAGGCATGTTCGATCAGCAGCCGCATCAAGCGCTTGGAGTAGAAGATAAATTCATCCCTGGTCGTGTCCTTGTTCCTGGGAGAGATGACACGTGTGAAGTGGGAACAGAGGCCCTGCAGACGCCATGTGGGGGCTCCAGAGGCCAACCAGCATGGACAGCAGTCCCAGTCTGTGGGAACCAGAGCACTCGTGGAGTGACACAGTCAGTGATCACCAGCACTGTGGGGCTCACTGAGACCTCAGCTTTTGTCTTAGGACCACAGAGGCAAGAGAGTGGCTTAGCTACACCGGGAGGGAGATGCAACACCAGTTACAGACATCAGAGAGCTGGGAGAGAAAAGGGAGTAGGAACAGGTCAGGCAGGACCACTGCTCCTGGGGGCAGCACAAACTTGGGAGCAATGGGTGAGTGTTGTGGAGCCCAGGGGGGAACGGGAGCAGAGCCAAGATGGACAAGGACCCCACTGTGGAAGGAGACATGGTGCACCATGGCTGAACGTGCTGGGTGACAGAAAAAAGTTTATGATGTCCCCAGCTCTCTCCTCTACATACCAAGTCAGAGATAAAGCACTGCCAAGAACCAGGTGACTCTGAAATACCCATCGTGCCCTTTTCACGGCTCTGACATACTGAAGGCAGCAGTAAAACAAATACAAACCAGAAAAAGCTGCCATGGAGCTGCAATTCCCAGGAAATGCCACCCCTCCCCTGGGAGGGGTAAAGCCAGCCCTGCATGCAGGCCACTAACCCCACAGCAGATGAAAAGTGCACAGCTTTTCCTACTGGACACACCCTGGTCATCAGCCTCATGGGGAACATGAGGACAAAGTCCCACAGACACCTGCCCATTCCCAGATGGAAGAGGTGGAGCTGGCAACACTCCTGAAGAGGCAGAAGGATATTGAATATTTTCACTCTGTATTTTAAGACATCATCTGCCATTTCTCACACCTCGCTGGATGACAGACAGCCCCACGGAGGCGCTTGGGGAAGACAGTCACTGCTGTCCTTGTGTGCTCCTGCAGACATTCCAGGGTCACTCACAGCTGAGCACCTGCAGTGACCATAGGGACATTCCCAAACACCTGGGCACAGCCAGCACCCCCAGGAATGGCAGAAAACCTGGTCTGGAAAGAACAGGGACTCTGCCTACAGCTCTCAGTGTGAGCTGTCAGCATGCACTCACTGGTGGGCTGCACCCACACATCCACCCACAGCAGCTTGGGAGCAGCACGAGCCTGGCAGCCTCCCTGCCTCCACGGGGGCTGTCCCAGCCAGATGTCCCCACTGAGACCCACACTGGCTGGGTGGGCTGGGCCCCACACTGCTCCTGCAGAGGCACGTTCCTCTGGGAATGGGGAAGCACTCCTGGCCCTGTGCAGAGACACAACCATGAAGCCTCTCGTTGCCCAGGGCACAAGCAGCCAGGGGGAAAGGGCTCTTCCAGGGACAACACACTTGGCAGCAGCAGGTACCAGGATCCATCAGTGCTGCCATCCCACCTCCTCAGCTGGCACAGCACTGCCAAAGGGCCACAGCTGTCCCCATCACCCCACGGCATCACTGCCTGGGTGAAGCCTGAGGAACCACACTGCTCCTATCCACAGAGGAGGCAGGTGAACCTCAGCACGCTGGGAGCACAGGGAGCATGCAGCTGGGAATGGCAGCACCACAGCTGGTGCTCCTGACGACCTCAGCCTTCCCTAGCATGCTCAGGAGATGACAGAGGGACCACAAGGATCTGCCTGGTGCAGATCACAGCATCAGCTCTGTGCATGACCTGGACTGTCTGAGCTGAGAGCCAGCTGGTACAGCCAGGCACCAGGAAATCTGGGCATGGATGGGTTACAGAATGCCAGAATGGCTTGTGCTGGGAGGGACCTTAAAGGTCACCCTGTCCCACCTCCCTGCCATGGGCAGCAGCACCTTCCATTAGACCAGGTTCCCTCAAACGCTGTCCAGCCTGACCTTGGGGCAGCCAGCTATCCTGGGCAACCTGTGGCAGAGCCTCCCTTCTCCCAGTATCTCAAGTAACATGCCCTCTGGCAACGGGATATCATTCCTCCTCATCCTGACACTGCATCCTTCATACCCCACCTATTCTCAGTCTCATGACTCCAATTGTTCAGCCATTCCAGTGTGGGACTTCTTTTCACTTTCTGTCTCTCCACAACAGCAGGAGATTGCTCCAGAAAGCATTTCTATGCCAGCCTGGATCTGCCTCGATGCCCATCTGCTGCCACCAACAGCCTCCCAGCAGACAGACGGGTGGAGCAGGAGGAGCCTCTGGTGTGGAACAACAGGGAATGGTGCTGGCTGGCGTGCCAGGATTGACTGTCTGCATCCTGGAGAGCCGCACTGGGAAACAGCAGACAGGAAAAGGAGGGAGAGGAATCCTGGCTCACAGCTCCGAGGTGATGCAGGTGGCGGGTTGGATGTGTCAAGGCACTTGGAAAGGCTGTGCTGCTGGGAGCAGCAGCACTCCACGAGCACAGCTGGAACCTGGTGCAGTGGAAGGTTCCCTGAGGCTGTCAGGAGCTGAACTGGGTAGCCTCTAAAGGTCACTCCCACCCAAATCACTGTATGGTTCAATTAATAAAGACGAGAGACAGATCTGCCAAGATGCAGTAACTTTGCACACGGAAGTGCAGGAAATGTGGCTAGAGGTGTGTTTGATTCTCACCAGCCTGGAGCTCTCTGGGAGCCCAAGGGAAGGGCAGCAGGCAAAAGCAGCACCTTGGGAGTAGAGGGTCACACGTGGTGACCAGCAGCAGCCCCATGCCATGCCCAAGTGACACAGATGCCAATGAGTGCTGCCAAGTCTCTCCAGAAACACGTGCTGTTCCCCTAACACAGACTGAGCAGAGCTGCTCAGCTCAGAGGTTTGGGAAAGGCACTGGCCCAGCAGGATTCCAGGGGGCAGCTGACAGGCTCAGTCGATGCTCCTCAGAAATGTGGGATTTCTTATGTGCCAGCAGGAATGGGCTCAGCTGCCTCCCCACCACCCCCGGCCCTGCTCCCGTGTGGCATCAGCAGGGCCACAGGAGGCCAATGGTGCCAAAGCCCTGCAGCCCCAGGCAAAGCCCACCCCACCCCCAGGGCAGCCCAGCACAGCCCTGAGCCTCAGCGGATTAAGGTCATCAGGCACTTGTGGTACAAACGTGCAGCCACAGCCTGGGGAGGGACAGGGGCACTGGCACAGGGCTCTGCCTGGCACACCTGATGTGCCACATCACCTGTTCTACTGCCGTGACCTGCCCTGGAGCCTGTGCCTCCACAGGAGGAAGGAACCAGGAGAAGGAAAGGAGGTGCCCAGGCTGCATGTGGTCATGAGCATCAGATCATAAATTGTTTGGCTTGGAAAAGCCCTTTGAGATCAAGTCCAGCCCCAGCACCGCCAACACCATCACTAGCTTACAACCCAAGTGCCACATCCACGTGGTTTCTGAATTCCACCAGGAATTCAGTGACTCTGAACACTGAAGAGGGACAGTGACTCTATCACAACCTGGAGCAGCTGTGCTGAGGCTGGACAATCTTTTCCATGAAGAAACTGCTCCCAATATCCAACTCAAATCTCCTCTGGAGCAGCTTGAGGCAGTTTCCTCTTGTCCTGTCCCTTTTTCCATGGGAGCAGAGCCTGACCCTCACCTGGCTGCATCCTCCTGTCAGGAAGCTATAGAAAATGAGAAGGACCCCCTAAGCCTCCTTTTCTCCAGGCTGAGCCCCTTTTCCAGCTCCCTCAGCCTCTCCTGGGGCTCCATTCCCTTCCCCAGCTCCATTCCCTGCCCTGCACACGCTCCAGCCCCTCAGTGTCTCTCTCATCAGGAGGGGCCCAGAACTGTCCCAAAGACTGGAGGTGCTCAGCAGTGCCAGCCCAGGTGCCACTGGCCTCTTGCCCACCTGGGCTCAGGTTGAGCCACTGTTGACCAACACCCCCAGGGCCTTTCCAGCTTTTCAGCCCCTCTGCCCCAGCCTGGGGTGCTTCATGGGGTTGTTGTGACCCACGGGCAGGACCTGGCACTTGGCCTTGTTGACCCTCACGCCGCTGGTCTCAGCACACGGATCCAGCCTGTCCCAATCCCTCTGCAGAGCCTTCCTGCTCTCCAGCAGATCCACATCCCACCCAACCTGGTATCATCTGCAAACTCACTCAAAGTGCCCTCAAGTCCTCTCCAGGTCTCTCACAAGAACATGAGCTTACACTTTGCAAACCAACATATCGGGGCCATAGCAGCCACAGCATGAGCAGGCCCAGGAGGACCTGACTCCTGACTGAGCTCAATATCCCCTCTCTGCTGTGGAGAAACACACCTGGGGGCTGCCAGGTTCTGCAGCCACAAAAACAAGGAGCCTCCTGCTAGTCCTTAAGACCTTAGCCCTTGACCTAACTGATGCTACTGTCACCTGGAAAAAAGGAGCATCAGAGGGGAATGAGAAGATCAAGAGTGGTGAAGTCATGGAAGCAGCTGCCCAGGTCCCTTCTCTAGGCTAGCTCTAAACCCAAGTGCCCTGGGAGAGGGGCAAAGGGTACCTTGCTCCATGCCACCACCTGCTTCACCTGTGCTCCAGTGAAGAAAGAGCCAACCAGTCCCCTCCCACAGTAGGAAAAGCCAGCCTTTGGCTCAGGAATCACTCAAAGCAGATGTGCAGAGATGTGGTCAACAGAGAAGTGCCCACAGGGTGAGGGCCAGCTCCATTCAGCTATTCTGCTCCAGGCCAACACCACAACTGAGGTCTCAGGGACAAAGGGGGAAAAAATCACCGCAGGCCTTGTGGTGTGACCCCACCAAGCAGCCCAGAGGAGGGGTCAGGGATGTACCTGATGATGGTGTGCATGCCCCGCACCTGCGGCGTGCTCTCCAGGACGCTCAGTGTCTTTGGCAGTGGCTGTCCTTGGTGGGCGGAGGCCAGGGCTGCCCTGCAGTGAGGAAGGGGCTCAGAGCTGGGCAGCACCAGCAGATCCACAGCCCCGGGCCCTTGGAGGGACACGACCCCACCAAAGGAAGGCTCCAGGAGAACTCCCCTGAATGACTGGCATCGTGCTTGGCCTTCCCGCCTGGATCCCAAAGAATGCCCCAAGTCTGATTCCAGGCATGAGACCCCAGAGCCAGACTACCCAGAAAGACTGAGCAAACCTCCTGGACTACACACACTGCTGCTGCAGCCTCTGCAGCACCAGGACCAGCAGCTCTGCAGGGGAGGACATTCCCATGCACCCTGGGAGCAGGCTGTGCACCGTGTGAGGGACAAGGGCTGTCCTACTCAAATGGGACATGAACTGCCAGGAAGAGGGACCATGCAGGGCAATTCTCCTGCAGAAGTGAACAGCCCAGGCTAACTCAGCAGTGGGGACAGGAGCCCTGCTCCACACAAGAACAGGACTAGGGCAAGGAGCAGGCCACATGCATTAGGCACAGTGTGGGACATGTCACACAGAGCCCACAGCTGCAGCCAGACAGGCCCCAGGGAGCTGACAACAGCCACTGCAGCACTGGGCAGGAATAGCTACACTCAGGCACCTCAGCCAGCACGGACAGGGAGGAGGCAAGACCTGGAATCCAGTGCATTCCAGCAGCCCAACCCCCCCAGCCCAGAAGGGGCTCCTCTGCAGTGGTGGGTGCCACGTACCTGACTGTGATCTCCCGCTGGATGGTGCAGAGGTCAGATGGCGCAGGGGAACAGGAAGGACACTGTCAGTCACTCACAGGCCAGCTCAGCCACCACAACAGCCCAGGTGGCCCCTCACCCTCCTCCCCAGTGCCCACTTCACAGATCTGCTCCCCCAAACACCATGCTGGGGCCGTCTGAGAAGAGAGAGGTGATGTCAAGACCCTCCCCCAGGTGCCCCAGGAGCACAGGTCTGTGTGCAGCCACACCGTGCCCTCTGCATGCAGGACCCTTCCCCTCCTCAGCCCTGGCTCACCTTCTCCAGCTGGCTGTGCACATGCTGCACAATGAGGTCCAGCGCCACGAAGTTTTCCCCACCTGGGAGCGGAGCAGAGGAGCCGGGTGGGCGGACGCTGACCCACCCCTGCCCCAGAACACCCGCTCCCAACACCAGGCTCAGCTCTGGCCTCACCCCTGGGCACCACGATGTCGGCCACCTGCACGGTGGGCTCGATGTACTGCTCGAAGGCCGGCTTCACAAACTTGTTGTACTGCTTGATGACGCCCGCGACGTCGCGCCCGCGCTCCATGATGTCGCGCTGCAGCCGCCGCACCAGGCGGATGTCGGAGTCCGTGTCCACAAACACCTTCATGTCCAGCAGCTGGAAAACTGGGAGGGGTGAGCACCCCCTATGCAGCTCTCATCGTACCTGTGTTACTTCCCTCCTCCACCCGGCGATGGCACCCAGCATCAACCCCCGAGGCCTTTGACACGCAGTGCTCCGCCAGCAAGTGGGGTGACCTCTCCCTCCACAGCCCCCACTGCTGCAGTGGCACCCAGAGCCAGTGCCTGTCCTGCTGAGGCCTCCCCTCCCAGGCCAGCAGCCACCTGAGGCAGCGATACCTTGAGCAGTTCCTTGTTGGCAAAGGCCAGGATCCCTTCGAACACGATGACATTGGCCCCATACACTGTTTTCTGCAGGCAGACAGGAGCCCGGTTTGTCCTGTTTTTCTCACATGCCACAGTAGCACCAACACTGACAAGACTGACACCCCCAGGCTCTCACCACTGTGTTTGGGCTCCAATGTTTGGAGTCCTAGCTCATGCTTGTGCATGATGCTCCAGCCCAGGACAGACCCTGAACCTTGCTCCAGATCCCAAGCCTCTGCTCAATGTCATCCCCCCAGCACCCCTCCACACTGAGCCCCTCCCTCATATCTGCCTGTTTGCAGATCCACCCACAGTCTCCCCAGGACGAGTCCCACACTCCTGATGACCCCCAGCCGCCCGCTCCCTTCAGCATTCCTGCAGCACCCAGAGGTGTTCCCCTTTCCCAGGGCTGTGCCACCCAGGCCCAGCCTGCAGCACCCACCCACTCGCGGCGCCGGCTGTGTGTGGTGAAGTCGTACACCGGCACCTTCACGCTCTTGCCCTTCTTGAGCTTGCGCAGGACGCTGACGAGCAGCTCGAAGTCAAAGGCATCGGGGTGGTCGAAGTTGTAGTCGCTGCGGGCTGCCAGCGCCTGCTGCCCCTCATCCAGCACCTGCAGGCACCGGCACTGCTCAGCGCGACGCCAGACGCCCGCACCGGGGCACCAGCACCGCGCCGGATCCCGGCACCCACGGGCACCAGCACCGCGCCGGATCCCGGCACCCACGGGCACCAGCACCGCGCCGGATCCCGGCACCCACGGGCACCAGCACCGCACCGGCTCCCTGGACCCACGAGCATCAGCACCACTCAGCAGTACGCCGGAACCGTGGGTCATCGGCGCCGCTCAGCGCTGCACCGGACCTCCAGGCCCCCCGTCCCGCACCTTGTAGAAGGAGTCCATGGAGAGCAGCACGACCCAGGGCACGTCCAGCGCCTCGATGATCCGCGTCGCCACCGTGGTCTTGCCTGAGGCGCTGCCGCCGCACAGGCCTGCGGGGAGCGGCGGGGGCACCGCCCCGGCCCCGGATCCGTCACGGCGCCGGATCCGGCTCCAGCCCGGTCCCAGCCCCTCCTCGGCCGCTGCTCGGGGCCTGGTTCCGTGATTTCCGACTGCATCCCGACCCTGGCCCGGTCCGGCCTCCATCCCCTCCCCGCACCGGTCTCGGCTCCATCTCCTTTCTGATCCGGCTCCATCCCCTCCCCGGCCCCGTCCCACCACTCACCGATGACAAAGGCCTCATCTACGGGCGCGCCGGTCTCGCTGTACCAGGGCGGCCGCCCGGCCGTGTAGATAGTCCGTTTGCTGGTGCGCAGCAGCGGCGGCTCCGGCTTGCACTGGCTGGCGGTGCGGCGCCGCGGGGCCGGGGCGGGCGCCAGCGGCAACCGGCTGAGCAGCGAGCCCAGCGGGCCGGGGCCGGGGCCGGAGCTGTGGCCGCGCTCCAGCCCCGCCGTCCCCCGCCGCTCCTCCGCACCCGCCGCCGCCATCGCCGCGCGTGGCCGCGCTGCCTGCCGGGACAGCTCGTGCTGCGCACGGCCCGCGGGAAACAGGCCCCGCCCCCTGGCTGAAGCCACGCCCCGGTAGAGACCCCGCCCCCGAATGAGGGCCCCGCCCCGGTTGAGGCCCCGCCCCGGTTGAGGCCCCGCCCCCCGGCTCACCTGCAGACCCTCCCGGAGGTGTCACAGCCCAGGGGGATCCCCGGGGTCACCTGCAGACCCCTCCCCAGAGGTGTCACAGCCCAGGGGGATCCCCGGACACCCCGGGGTCACCTGCAGACCCCTCCCGGAGGTGTCACAGCCCGGGGGGATCCCCGGGGCCCGCTCTGCTCGGGGCTGAGCAGCCGCAGCTCCCTCAGCCTGAGCCCAGCAGAGACGCCCCAGCCCTGCAGCATCACAGGGTGCTCCGCGGGCTCTCCCCAGCTTGTCCCTGTCCCTCCTCGTGTCCTGAGGAGGTGGCGCTACAAGGTGGTGTCCAGGAGGCGCTGAGGGTGCGTTGTTGGTTCGTGGTCAGTTCGGTGTCTCCCAGGACCCCCGGAGCCTTTTCTGCGGAGCTGCTTCCCAGCCGGCTGTCCCCTGCCAGTGCTGAGGTTGTTCCTCCCAGGTCAGGATCCTGCACTGCCCTGTGCTGACCCTCTCCAGGCTCCTGCCCCCCGTCTCTGCCGCCCACCCTGAATCCCTCCGCACTAGGGAGCAGCACGACCCGCTGGGTGAAGCCACCTCTCCCCGGTCGGTGTCATCTGTCACCTTGCTGAGGGTGCTCTGCCTGGCCTCCAGGTCCCTTAAGGCGGCGACAGACAGGACTGGAGTCAGTACTAACCCCGCATTACACTGCTCGTTACTGGCCGCTGCTCTGGGCTCGGCCACACAGTCCAGTTCAGTGCAGCCCCTCTCGGCTCACCCAGCCCGTGCCCCCAACGCTTCTCTCGGAGGATCCTAATGGGTACAGCCTCAAAAGCCTTGCTGTAGCCTGGGCAGACACCGTCCCCTGCACTCCCCGCGTGCACCGGGCCCGGCATTTCACCGCGGAAGGTGATCGGAATGGTCAGGCACGACCCCCGTCGGTGACACCGTGCCGGCTTCTCTTCGGCTCCTTTCCTGCCCTTCCCGTGCCCAGGCGGCTTCCAGGATCAGTTTTGTCATCACCTGCCCAGGGACAAGAGGTGAGGCTGAGCCCTGCCCCCGAAAGCAGCGCCCCTTACACACACAGCTCCCACGGATTTGCCTGGAGATCCACTGGACCGCAACACGCGAGCCGCCTCCCGCAGCCCTCCCCGGCGCCCCCGCTCCAGAGCCCGGACCGGCGGCACCGGCGGGCGGGACCGCCCGCCACCCGCGCGTGGGGCGGGGCCCGGCCGCCGGGGGCGGAGTCACGGCAGGGGCGGGGCTCAGCGGTGCCGGTGCCCCCGGTGCCCGCGGTGCCCGCGGTGCCGCTCGCTCCTGGGATGGAGCCCCCGACCGGCACCGAGAGCGCCCGCCTGGTCAGCCCGCGGGACGGCCGCGCCGACGGCAGCCTGCGCCTCAAGAGGTACCGCCGGCTCCGGCAATCATCGCCGCGGCATCCATCACCGGCACCTCCGGCATCCCATCGCCGGCACCCATCGCCCTGGCATCCCGTCACCGACACCCATCGCCCCGGCATCCCATCACCCCGGCACCCCCACCGCCGCCAGCACAACCCCATCACCGGCGCCTCCTGCACCGACGGCACTTCCATCACCGGCATTCCCATCGCTGGCACCCCATTGCACCGGCACCTCCGACACTCCAGTCACCACCGGCACTTCCATCACCACCGGCACACCATGGTCCCGACAACCCCATCACCGGCACTAGCACCTCCATCATCGGCATCCCCGCTACCCTGGCACGGCCACCCCCGGCACCCCGTCACCTCCCAGGGCCCCCGGCAGTGCCTCGCACGGCCACCTCCGCTATCCCCCGCATCTGCAGCCCTCGGTCCTCCCGCACCCGCGCTGCCGGCACCTGCTCGCCCATCATCCCCGGCACCTCCATCGCCCCCATCGCCCTCAGCTCCTCCGGCACCCGCAAGCCCCCGGCACGTCGCGCCGCGCAGCTCCCACCCCCGACACCGGCACCCCCGGTACGTCCGTCCCCGTCCGCCCCCGTGCCTTCCTCCATCCGACACGGACATCGGCACCTCCGCAGTCCCCGCGCCAGCCCTGACCGTCCGCCGCTTGCACCGTCACGTCGCCACCGGCACGTTCACCCTGCCACCGGCACCTCCGCTCAAGCGGAACCAGCCCCGCCGTGCGCCAGCCCCGCTCCCCCCTCGGGTGTCCGTCCCGCGCCTCTCGGCGCCCAAACGTCACCCACGCACACCGGTACCATCCATCCATCCATCACCCGCCCACACCGGGACCGTCCATCCATTAGCCCACGTCCCGGCGCGCTGTCCGTCCCCGTTCCCGCACTGCTGCCCCACGCACCAGGAGCTCGGCCCCCGTCGCCCCTTCCTCACACCTCACGTCTCCGCACCGCTGACCCGTCCCGCAGCCCGGCCCCAGGGGCAGCACCTCGCTCCCTCCTGCACCTCCCCGCGGGTACCCGCACCAGTCCCGGTTCCGGCGGGAGCTCCGTGCCACCGCCTGCTGCTGCTGCCGCCGGGCCCGTGGCTGCTCGTCCCGCTGTGGGGGGGTTCCGCCGCTGCCCCACCGCCTGCCCGGCTGCGTACCGCTGGGCGGCAGCAGGACCCTCGGGGGTCCCGGGCAGGGAGCACCCGAGCCGGTGCTGCCGGCAGTGACCCCCGCCCCTAGTCTCTTCACAGGCTCTGGAGGCCCTTCAGCACCGGCGGCCCCTCCGGCTCCAGGTCCCCGCTGCCGCTGCAGCCCGCCGACCCCCAGCCCGGGGCAGGGCAGGCTCCAGGCCCGCCGGCAGCTGAGCATCGCCTGTGCCGTCTGCTGCCTCTTCATGGTCGGGGAGGTGATAGGTAAGGGCGGCTGGGCCAGGGCGGGGGGCTGCCGGCGGGGCCAGGGTGGCAGCTGCTCTGTGCCCACAGGCGGGTACCTGGCACACAGCCTGGCCATCATGACAGATGCGGCCCACCTGCTGACAGACGTGGGCAGCATGTCTGTCAGCCTCTTCTCCCTCTGGGTCTCCAACCGCCCGCCCACCAAGACCATGACCTTTGGCTGGCACCGCTCAGGTGAGCTGAGGGGCGCGGCCCTGCGGGGCTCCAGGAGACCCCCACGGCTGGGCTGGGTGCTGATGGGTCTCATCCCACAGAGACACTGGGTGCGCTGGCCTCTGTCCTCTCTATCTGGGTTGTGACTGCAGCCCTCGTCTACCTGGCCGCCGCACGCATCATCAGCAACGACTACGAGATCGAGGCGCGAGCCATGCTGGCCACATCCGCCTTTGCCGTCGGCGTCAATCTGGTGTATGTCTTTGCACCCGGGGCCCCTGCGCACCATCAGCCCGAGTCCTGCCCCACCTCTGCCCTTGGAACCCCAAGAACCCCAGCTGTGCCCCCAGGTCACTTTATGTCCCTGTGCACCAGCCGTGTGTCCCCAGCTGCTGTCTCCCCCACTTCCCTGTCCCCTATATGCTTGGGGATTCCACTCCGTGTGCCCACATCCCCACACCCTGAATTCCCTGGCCCCCCAAGCAGTGCCTCCCAAGCCCTGTCAGGAGCCCCAGGACCAAACCCCTGCCCTGTTCCTGCACACCTTCCAGCCCTGCTGCACCTCCAGCCCCACTCCTCCCACTGTCCCAAGAGCCACAGTGGCTGCCCGTGCTCCCTTTGCCCAAGCAGGGCCAGCAGGGTCCCCACGCCCTGTCAGTGTGGCACTGAGCCAGCCCTGCTCTTCACAGCATGGCCTACATCCTGCACCAGTCCCCTGCTGGCCATGGCCACGGCACAGGGGCCTACGAGCAGCTGGAGAGCTCCGTGGCCTGCCAGCCCAGCCCCCTGCCCGGCAGCACCAGTGTGCGGGCAGCCTTCGTCCACGTGGTGGGTGACCTGCTGCAGAGCGTCAGCGTCCTCGTGGCTGCCACCATCATCTACTTCAAGGTGCCCAGGCTGGACTGCCCCAGCGCTGCCTGTGGGAACAGCCCTCCCAGTCCCATGCAGGGTGCCACGTAGGCTCTGCCCCCAGCCTCACAGAGACCCCGCTCTCTGCAGCCCCAGTGCAAGATCGCAGACCCCATCAGCACCCTCTTCTTCTCAGTCTTCGTCCTTGGCTCCACCATCACGATCCTCAGAGACGTCTTCAGGGTCCTCATGGAAGGTGAGCAGTGAGTGAGAGGGGTGTGAGACCACAGGCACAGGGTGAGCGCAGGAGCTCCTGGAGCTGCATCTGGCACAGCACTTTGCCCATGAGGCAGCTCACCTCTGTCTTTCCCTTGCCCCATCTGAATCCCCCCAGTCCTTAATCTCCACCCCAGCCAGGTGTGTTGGCCCCAAGGTGAGGCCTGTCTCACCCCAAAGCCACCATGCCCAGCCTGGTTCCCCTGGGGAAACCCCCCAGCCCCCGTGGCTTCCACTGGGAGCCCTCACCCAGGTGGGTGCTATGGCTGGGGGCCGAGGGTGGCCCCCTGTGACTGGTACTGCTGGCAGGGACACCGCGGGGCCTGGAGTTTGATGTGGTGAAGGAGGAGCTGCTGGGGGCCAGTGGGGTGAGGGGTGTCCACGACCTGCACCTCTGGGCGCTGACACTGAGCCACTCTGCGGTGTCTGTGCACGTGGCTGTGGGTGAGTGACCTGCACAGGGCATGGCTGGGGGGTCCCACTGCCCGTGCCAGGAACGAGCCCCTGCCCTGCTACTCCTAGATGCCAGTGCTGATGCCAAGATGGTGCTGCAGGAGGTCACTGACCGGCTCCAGAGCAGGTTTGGCTTTGCCTTGTGCACGGTACAGGTGGAGCAGCACCAGGAGGAGACAGCAGGCTGTCCCCACTGCCAGGACCCCCGAACCTGAGACCCCCTCCTGCTGCTACACTGGGCCAGACGTGGCCCTGGCCCCAGCTCCTTGCACTAGAGCAGGGCAGTGCTTGAGATCCCATTCCCCTCTCCACCCACCCCAGTGCTGTGGAGTCCTGGAGGGGGACAGTGACTCCAGTGCAGTGTCCTGGGGAGGATGGACACATGGCCTGGCCTGTGGAGCACAGGGGCTCCCTGGGATCTTCCACTCCCTGCTGTAGGACAGCTCCTGAGGCCAGTCTCCAGTGAGCCTGTCTGTCCTGGCAGGAAGGGACATCCCCCATGGGGGACCTCAGACCTGGCCTTGGCTCCAGCCCCCCATGCTGTTGCCTGGGCTCCATCTGAATCCTGCCGTGCCTGGGCTTGATCCATTCCCTCTGCTGAGTTGTGCCTGTGCCCCTGGTGTCAGTCTGTCCATCTGTGTCAGCAGCGGTGCCAGCGCTGCCAATAAATGTGTTGGAGCAGCAGCAGCAGCAGTGCAGCAGACATGGGGCATGGGGAGGGAACGGCTGGAGTTGGGGGTGGGCCCCTACAGACACAGCTATCAGCATGTCCACCCCGGTGCCAGTACCAGCACAGCCATAAAAAACCAACCACGTTTATTCTGCACAGCTGAATACAAGCTCAATGTGAGCAACCACAGCCCCCAGCCCCCTCCCCGCCCTTTGGGGCACCGTGGGGATGGAGGCCAGCACAAGCACAGCTCCATGCTGATGAAGCCCATGGGCACTTCCCTGGGGTCAGACCCACAGCTCAGCCCTGGGACACTCACAGGTCCCACCACCCCTGCCCAGCTCAGACCCAACAGCGCAGACGGACCCTTCCAGGCCCAGAGGATGAGGACAAGTGTCCAGAGCACCCCAGGGAATGGCTGGGAGCAGCTGTCCCTCCTGCAGCAGATGCCTACTGGGAAAGCAGTGCTGAGAGGGCCCACAGCCCCATGCCAGCACAGCTGGCCCCAGCCCCTGCCCAGGGTGAGCACGTGGCAGCAGCACGAGGCACTGAGGGCCCTACTCCGCTGGCACAGGGGAGGGCTCAGGGGGGCCAGGGCTGCTGGCTGTGTCCCCATAGAGGACGCTGAAGCGGGCCCGGCACTCTGGGAGCAGCTGGTGGCCCACACCAGAGGCCAGCCCTGCCAGGCAGTGTGCCCGCACAATGCCCGCCTGCCCGCCCGACACCAGCCACCCCTGCGAGTCCAGGTTGGGGCTGAAGCGCACCTGTGGGAATAGAGCAGCCCATGAGGGCAGGGCTGGGGTGCTGGGACTGTCCCCCAGAGCAGCGCCATCTGTGCAGTGCTGGGGCTGGGGCTCAGCCTGGCCCACTCACCCTGTGCAGGGCCTCCAGCTGCAGGCGGTCCAGGCTCAGCTCTGCCTTCAGCTCCTGCCTGTGCATCCGGCGCATGGGCTCCCGGCTCGGGAAGTTCTGGAAGCTGCGCTGGAAAAGGGTGGCACCACCTTGGGCTGCGGGCTCGAGGCACCACGATCTCAGCCCTGCTGCAGGTAAGGGGCTGCCCCAATGCCCCAGCAGCATCTCCTGGCCCTGCCACCCCCACCGCCCACGCACGGCCTCACAAGCCCTGCTCCTGGTGGGACCCTGGCTGCCCCCTGTCCTCTCCTACCAGGTCCGTGTCCTGGAATCGGATGTAGCTCCTGGCTACCATCTCACTGTAGCGATGGGTCCTGGGCAGGGCTTGCTCGGTGCACTCAGGCCCGTCAGGGCTGCAGGGCAGCAGGTCAGCTTTGTACACCGGCTGTGGGTGACAGAGGCTCAGGGTGGGTGGACAGAGATCCTGCTGCTCCTCTGCAGATAGGGGCCACTAGGGACCAGCGGGATGGGGGGCCCAGGATACTTTTCCTGTGGTCCCCCTGCCCCACGCCAGCCCAGTGTGCTGGGCTGGGCCACCCGAGCACCATGGTCTCTTACAAATCTGCGATCCAAGGAGCGCTTGACGTTGAGGGGGTTGACAGCCAGGTCAGGCAGCACCGCTGCCACCAGCTCACCGGTGATGTCACCCGCAGCTACTGTGTTCAGCCAGTCCGAGCCAGAGATGCTCTGCAGGGACAGAGGGCTGGAGGACACGGGGTTCCCACCACCCCCAGCTGGGTGGTGTCACCCCACCCGCAAGCCCTGGGCCCCAGCTGGTGCTGACCTGGCCACTGAGTGGCCCTGCACCGGCCCTTACCCACACGGTGCCCTTGCGAGGGGCCACAAAATAGGCCTTGAAGCCCAGGTACCCAGCGTCGATGTAGTGGATCCCACAGGGCCCGTACCTGTGGTGGAAGGGACAGAATGAGGCATGGGATGCCTGTCACCAGGAATGTGAGACCAAGGCACAGCCCACCTCCCCACAGAACTGGCCCAATAACTCCCTGAGACCCCAAACCCCTTTAGCAGCACACCTGTTGCCCAGTCCAGGGATAGGCCATCCCCTGGCCCACCCTGCCTCTGCCTCAGGATGGCATGGCAGAGGGGATGTCATGCTGTGCTGCTGTGGTGTGACCCAAAGGAAGCAGGGTCTGCCCTTGCAATGGCACAGCTGGACAGTCCCGGGGAGGGGGAAGCCAGAGGGGCCCCTGGGAACTTGGGGAAGTTGGGCCAGGCCCTGGCAGCAGGACTGGCCCCAGCACTCACGAGGCGTAGCAGTTGTCCTGGGCCACAGTGATGCCGTTGTAGGGCAGCAGCCAGGCCACCTCAGTGCTCAGGAACCGCTTGATGCTGTTGACGGGCTCGTAGAGCCGCCGCAGGTCCCAGAACTTGATCTTGCGATCGCTGCCCACTGTGACCAGGAAGTTGCTGAGAAGCAGGAGAAAGGCAGCACTGAGAGCCCAGCATGGAGCTGTGCCCGCCCCACTGCAGGGCCCAGGTGGCCCCAAGCCCTGCAGTGGCTCAACCACCCTCACCCTGGAAAGCCCAACCCGACCTTCCTGGTGCTGCAGAGGCCCAAGTGTCATTGGCACCACGGCCAATGGGCAAAGGAGCTTCTGCAGGAAGAAGCTCCTGTCCTGGCAGGATCTGTGCCTGCTCCTGCCCTCACCTGTCGGCCTTGCACCACTCAACGCTCCGGACTGCGTGGTCATGGGCTAGGAAGCACCGGAAAGGGTAGAGCTTGAGGGAGGCGTCAGGCTGGTGCACGCACTGCAGCAGGGATTTGGTGAGCAGGTTCCACACCGCCACGGTGCCTGTGGAAAGACTTGTGTCCATGAGGCACTGCCAACGGTGCAGCTGCTGCAGTGAGGGACCAGCAGTGGCACGGGCAGGGCTGTGGGAGCTGCAGAACACAGCAGGCAGGCTGGAGCTAGAGCTGGGGCTGAGAGTGGGACAGGATGGTGGCAGGACACAGCAGCAGCACAGGCAGGGCCACAGGCCAGGCTGGAGCTGGAGCTCCAAGCAGACAGAATGGTAACAGGTCCTGGCAACACAGCACAGAGCTGTAGATCACTGCAAGCTTAGCAGAAAATTCCGTCCAGGCAAGTTCAACAGATGTGGATAAGCCCAGAGCCACAGGCAGGAACTAGCCTGGAGGTATGTCAGAATGACATTTGCCAGCCCAGAGAAGCCTTCCCCCGACCCAGGGCTGGGCAGACCTTCCAGCTCCAGCTGAGGCTGAGCACAAGGCTCCAGTGTCTCTGCCAGGGTGAGGCCTGCTCCTTGAGTGCAGCCACAGGGCACAGAAAGAGACTTACCATCATAAAACCCTGCTGCCAGGTGATGGTGGGGCTTGGAAGGCATCCAGGAGAGACTGAAGCACTGTCCACACTCAGCTGCAGTACCTGCCTGGATGGAGCCCACCTGAAGTGTGGCGATGCACTGCACCTGGGGGCCAAGGAAGAGCCCTGGGTCACAGCCCTGCACGGGTGCCATCCATGCCTCAAGAGCATGAGATGCCTGGGGAGGGAGCACAGCACTGCTCTGTCCCTCCAACACTCTGCAGGTGCCTTGGCTGCCCAAGATCTGCCACCTGCACTGGCTGGGGGACTCTCCGGGTGCCGGCCCTGACAGGGATCACCATGGTGGGGAACACTGACCTTGCAGATAAGGTGCTTGTGGAGGGACCCATCTAGAAAAGAGCAGAAGGGGGTCAGAGGGACAGCACTGGTTGTCCCAGGAGCTCCCTGCCTGGAGCCTGGATTGCTGCTCCTCATGGCCCTGGCCAGGGCTCCCAGTCCCTGTACCACCATTCCCCCAGGACAGTGCTCCCAGCACAGCAGGAACTGGGGCACGTGGAGGGGCAAACTGGTGGCAGCAGGACCCCCAGGAGCCAGGCCTGCCTGTGCATTGGAGGCAACAGCCCCTGAAGTGTGCTGCAGGCAGAGATGACAGGCTCCTGCCCCACCATAGCCAGCATCAAAGTCAAGGTGATGCAGTGACACACAGGGGCCAGACCTGACTTTGACCACTCCAGGAAGGCAGAGAGCAGCTGTGCAGGATATCTGCTCCATAGCTGACAGGACTGGAGCAGCCAAGCATCACTCCTGGGGAGGGCAGGCTGCAGAGACCCTACAGCAAACAGCTTAGGGCAGATACTTACAGCTCTGTCAACCAGAGAATCCCCCCTACCAGGAACACCCAACGTGAGTGCTGTGGGGACCCACCTCCCTCAGCCCTGGGACCCCTAACCCCCAGTGTGGGGCTGTCCTCCAGCACAGTGAGCACAGACAGGCACGTCACAGCCTGGAGCAGCCATGGGTGGAGATATGGAGAAGCTGTGCCTCTTCCCTGGCACAGCTGTGACAGCCGGGATGCAGTGTGGAGACTCTGCCAGACAGGAGCACAGGGACACAGGTCCCCAGTGCCCCAGGGACAGCCAGCACAGCCACACCGCTTTGGGAGCTCCCAGCAGGGCCTGTCAGCAGAGGCTGGCACTGACTCTGAGCTGGAAAGCGGCGCTCCAGCCCAGCCGTGAGGCGCAGTGACCGCATGTGCAGCCGCAGCCAATGATCCGCCGGGCTCCAGTCACAGGCAGGAGCTGGGTGGGCCCCATCAGAGGGGCCACAGGGGGGCTGCAGCAGCAGCACAGCCCCCACAGGCACAGCCAGCTGCTGGGGGGGCTGGGAGCCGTGCCTGGGCACAGGGAGCCCATTTCCCACTGTCAGCACGGCCACGGCTGAGCGCCCAGCGCCGGCACGCACCGGCCATCAATCCCCCTCAGCTCCGTGCAGTCTATTACAGGCACCATTAGCCTGAGCTGGCACAGCACTCCCCGTCCTAGCCTCACACACGGCTTGGCCGGACTGGAGGGAGCAGCTCTGGCAGCAGGGAGATGGGCAATGGCTGGAGTGCATCCCTCCCTGCACTCCTCAGGGAAAAAGATGGAGGGGTTGAATTAAAGCCTTTAGAGAAACTAAGATATATTGAGCCACGTAAATACGAAGTAGAAGTCTAGATTTTAGTTTTAAGAAAGCACACTCTAAGTGCCTTAAGAATTTGTCAGCCAGCACAGGGCCCAGAGCCCGTACCCTGCTGTGGCCACAGTGATGCTGCTGAGCCCCCTCCCTGTCCCCAGCTTCCAGGGGCTGTGTGGGAGCTGCATCCCAGCCAGGCTGCTGCAGTGTCCCTGAACCAAAGCTGCACTGTGCACATGGCCTCTGCTCACACAGGCTGTGGGCAAGGCTGGAGCTCTTCCCCACTGGAATTCCACTATGGAATTGTGGAAGCCATTGGAAGCAAGGCTTCAGCACTGGGGCTTGGATCTCTGGGCACAAGAGCACTCAAAGCAGGCCCCCAATGCCAAAAAGCAGCCTTGGATCCCACACTATATCTGTGACAGGCTGGGGGGAGCAGGGTCCCAATCTTGGGGATCAGGTGGGCTCATTTCCCCACCAAGCAGCTCCCAGGCTGGGGCACAGTCCTGCTGACAGACCCCACCACAGCAGGCTCCTATGGACACAGGTGCCCAGCCCTGGGGCTTGCAGTCCCACCCTGGCACAGGGGGAGAAGGGCCAGGATGCCCCTGCTCGGTGCTGTGGCTCTTCCTACCTTTTACCTGGGTTGTCTTGGCGTGCTGCAGGGCCCCGGGGTGTGGCAAGGCATACACCACCACCCTGCCGTCCGAGAAGGCAGCAGCCAGCAGGCCCAGCCGGCTCATCTGTGGGTGCTACGGATGGACAGATGGGCTCAGACACGGGGACAGCTCTCAGGACCCTTGGGCGACCCAAGGGCAGCCCGTGAGCAGCACTCACCGTCCGGGCTGCAGTGGGTGGCTCCCAGGCACCACTGGGGCAGAACTTCATGTCCCACACACAGCCATAATCAGCAGCGATGGCATAGGCCAGCCTGGCTTTGCTGGGAGAGCTGTGGGCGTGAGTTGGGCCATGAGTAACGTGGCAGTGGGTGCCCGGCAGCTCCAACACACACCAGTGCACACCACTGGCAGAGCTGGCCACCAGCACAGCCTCCTTGGGGTTCAGGCTGTGGCTGGTGGCTCTGGGAGAGGACAAGCCTCACCGCCCACACAGCCTCAGAGGGAAACGAGATCTAGGCAGGCCCCAGCCACTCACCCTTGCCCCGTCTGCAGCACGCCCAGGCCCCAGAGCTGCAGGAGAGCAGGGCCCGAGTGGAGCCCAGATACACTGTGAGTCTCCTCCATGCTCCTGTGGCAGGACACGGCCACGTACTGCGGGGCTGCCGAGGCCTCCGGGGTCGGGCACCACTCCATGGCCCACACTGGGCCGCCCACGAAGAAGGAGACATCCAGGCGCTCTGGGTGGGGCTGCAGAGAACTAAACCTGTTGGTGGGAGAAGGGTGAAGGCTTCTGCAGAGCCGGGGCAGGGGCTGGTGGGACCCCAGGGCACAGCACGGGCCGGCTGCCCAACCCAAGGATGCAACACTGGTCCCAGACAGGCCTGGGGACACCCTGGCAGCCACTGTCCCGCTGGGCCTGGGGACAGCCTGACAGGAAACAAACACCCCGTGGGCCCATGACACCCCGTCACACACCTGTTTAACCTGAACAAAGCACCATCGTCCTTGATGCCCTCACGCTGGATGGAGAAGAGGGGAGACTGCTCCTCTGCCGGCAGGTACGGGGCAGCCTCGCTGTGCAGGCACAAGTGAGAGCACGTCTCCCCGCCCCTCAGCCAACCACCCCAGCACAGCCCCGTGCCCCAGCACCATCCCAGCCTCCACACAGCCGGACAGGCCCTGCTGCTGGCCATGTTGCTCCACAGCCAAATCCAAGAGACCCCCAAAGCTTACAGTAGATACACAGAGGGGTGTAGAAGCACAGGCCCCCCCCAATCCCCCTGCTCACCCCAGACACTGCTGGGACCTGCCCCACTTTTCCTTTGGCTCTGCTCCCACGGTACCTGTCAGAGAGACACGTCCACCTGTGTGCCACTGGGATCCAGTCGGGGAACTCCCACTGTGAGTGCTTCTGCTCCCGCCTGCAGTGCATGCCAGAGCTCAGCCACAGCCCCACACCTGGGTGTCCAGCACCCCCTCCTCACATCCTCTACCTGCATTCTGTGGCACAGCCTCTGCTGCTGCAGCACAGCCCCTGCCCTTTGCAACCCTCCTGACCCAACTGTGCCCCATCCCAGCAGAATACTGACATTCCCAACGGCATGCACTCCTTCACTCTTGTATCTGTGCCAGTGATGGTACCAGGACACACCCACTGCTCCCTGTAGCCCCCCGAGCCTCGAGCACCCCCAGCCCCCACTCACAGGCTGCAGGTAAGGCTGGAGCTCTTCTCCACTGGGGCCATGATGGAGTTGTGGAAGCCGTTGGGGGCGAGGCCTCGGCACTGGGGCTTGGATCTCTGGGCACAAGAGCAGACTCAGAGCAAGCCCTAAGCCCTGGGGAACCCACCTGGAACCACCACAGTCCCCGAGAACAGAGCTCTCTCTGGCCACTGTCAACATGCCACACTGAGCTAAAGACACTAGAGCAACCCCCAGGAGGCCAGGACCCCATTCAGGACCTGCCTCCAGCTCCCCCTGCTCTGGTGGGAGTGCAGGCCCTGCTCCCATCCCCACTGGCCCTCACCGGGAGCTGCTCCGGCCTTGTGCCTCCCCCACGTGCCACCCCTGTCCCAGCTGCCCTGCCCTGGCAGCAGGGACACTGTGGGACAGCACAGGCATCTGGAGCTGTTGCACACAGGCAAGAAGGGGCCTAGGCAGAGCCCCTGCCCTCACCCCTGTGGCCGCCGTCCTCCCGCCGTGCCCTCGAGGTGGCTCCAGCTCTGGCTCCGACGCCTCACTGAGCAGCGTGTCGCTGCCCTCCTCCTCCTCCTCTGCCTGCAGCACCTCCTGCGAGGGCACGAAGTCAGCATCTTGTGCAGGGTCGTCGCTGTCTGTGTCCTCCTCCTTCCTCCGCCGGCCCCGGCGCTTCCTCTGGCCGGGCTCGGGAGCCCCCTGGGCTGGAGCAGGGGGCTGGCACGCGGGCATCAGCTCCTCCGCCAGCTCCTGCAGGTACAGCAGAGCCCTACAACACCAGGGCAGTGCCTGGAGGTAAGCGACAGGATGACACAGGGGTGGGCCAGCCCTGCTTCCCTCCCTTCGCTCCCTCCAGGAGCCAGTGGACGCACCCTCCAGGCCGTGGTCTGGGCAAGGAACTGCTCCAGCTGGACCAGAGGCCCTGGGCACACAGCCTCCCCCCACCCTGAACTCCCTGGAGCTCGCCCTGCTACCACCAATAAGCTCCTCCTGCTCTGTCAGGAACCAAGGAAATTCCTCCTGCCACAGGCAGCTGCTGCCCCTGCCAGGGGCTCCTGGATCCAAACACATTCCCTAAAGTGCGAAAGGATTGGTCTGTGAGGAATCAGTACCTCCCACCAACGTGGGGCAAAGTCCTACAGGAAAGACACTGAGACCCTCTGGGGACACAGAGATCACTGAGTCATGAAATCAGGAAATGGTTTGAGTTGGAAAACACTTTAAAGCTCATCCACTTCCAACCCCCTGCCATGGGCAAGGGCGCCTTCCCCTAGACCAGGGTGCTCCAAGGCTCATCCAACCTGTCCTTGAAAAATTCCAGGGATGGGGCAGCCACAGCTTCTCTGGGCAACCTGTGCCAGAGCATCACCACTCTCAAAGGGAAGGATTTCTTCTCAATATCCCATCTAACTCTCGCAGTGCGAAGCCATTCCCCTGCGTCCTGTCCCTACAGCCCCTTGTCCAAAGGCCCTCTCCAACTTTTTTGGTGCCCGTTTAGGCACCGTAAGAGGCTCTAAGGTCTCCCCGGAACCTCTCCTTATCCAGGCTGAACATTCCCAGCTCTCACGCGTCTCTAGAGCACAGGTGTCCCCGGGCCCCCGTTGTCACCATCACTTACACTTTGGCCGCCCTCCTCTTGGGCCGCCCGCCCCGAGGCGTCTCAAGGCCGTCTCCGTCCTCGCTGCTCCCCAGCCCCTTTTCCATCGGGATGGGCTCCGGCGCCCGGGACAGCTCCAACAGCAGCACCTCGGCCTTGCCCTTCCTGCCGCGCTTCCCGGCAGCCCGCGGCGGCGGCACTGCCCCATTGGCGGAGCCCTCGCCGCGCCCCTCCGCCGCCCCGGGACCGACTTGGGGCCGCGCGGGTTTCTTCGGGGATTCGGCAGCTTCTCCTCCATCCTCACAGTCCAGATCTCCCGCCCGCAGCTCTTCCCCTGCCCCAAAACACCGGAATTAGCACCAGAACGCAGCCAGACCCCTTGGCACGACTCGGTGTCGCGCAGCACCGGGTACAGTGACACCACCTCGTACCCCGGGGAGCGCCCCCGCCTCGCTCCGGCCACCCCCGGTACATACGGAGCACTCTCTGTTCACCCTCCCGCTCCCCACTACGGCTCCGGCTCCGCCCGGCAGAACCCGATCGTCGTCCCGGCCGCTCCCGGAGACTCCGCTCCCGGCACGACGGCCCGCGGGCGGCGCCTGACGCCATCGGGGGCTCCCAGAGCCGCCGCCCCGCTGCGGGCCGCGCCGCCAGCACCGAACCGGAACCGGGGACGGCCGAGTGATGACGACACAAGGACTCGACGGGAGTGGGGTGGGCCATGAGCCGGAGCTTGTGGGGCGTGTCCATGCAAATGAGATGTCCCCGCGCGGCATGCCGGGACACAGCCCCCCGAAATGCCGCCGCCGTCCCGGCGTGTCCGCGGGCGCTGCGCGGGCCGGGCCGTGCGGGCCGGGCCGGAGCGCGGGGCCGGGGCGGGGCGGGGCCGGGCTCGGGGTGGCCGTGTGCTGTGGAGGCGTGTGGCGGGCGGGGCTGTGGGGCGCGGGGGGCGTTCGGGCATACTTACCTGGCAGGGGAGACACCATGATCAGGCAGGTGGTTTTCCCAGGGCGAGGCTCATCCCTTGCACTCCGGGTGTGCTGACCCCTGCGATTTCCCCAAATGCGGGAAACTCGACTGCATAATTTGTGGTAGTGGGGGACTGCGTTCGCGCTCTCCCCTGATCTTGCGGTTGAAAGACAGACTAAGCAATTTAAAGGCAAAAAACTCACTAACTCCTGAGTAGTTTAACCGTTGGCTGGAGTCTACCTGGGGGCGCTGCCCCCCGCCACAATGAGGGGGTCAGTGAGGGGCCCGTCGTCCGGAGATTTGGCACCGCGGTGCAGGAGGCGGTCCGAGAGCTGCGTGGGATCATCCCGCAGGACAGGAAAGCAGCGAGGGCAGTCCGCAGTTCGGGAACAGCCGGGGGCTCAGGGGCATCTCAGGGCGCTCTCTCCGAACCGACCCTGCCGGCGCCCGGGACACATATCCCCGTTCCCTGCAGTAGTTGAACAGCGGATCCCTAAAGGGGGCCTCTGCACTGCTGCTTTTGAAGGCTGCATGATTCTGGCGTGTCCCACGCCGTGTCCGCAGGAGCACATAACGCCGGTGAAACGGGTCCTCCCTGGGAAAGGGGCGGAGGTGCCGGTCCCGCTGGATGAGCACTGCCTGTGTCACACCCGGCCGACTCCGTGAGGTCAGCCGGGTTTCCAGACAGTGGGAATTTGACACACCCCGAGTCGGACGAAGTCTCTGCCTCTCTGCCCTCGTCTGTCCCTCCCGCGATGTCGGTGTTCGGGCCGGAACGCTAAGCCGGGTCCTGCCGCCCCACCGCAGCCCGAGCGCGCAGCCGGGCGGAGGCGCTTCCCGAGCCGCGGGCGGGAGCCCGGCCAGGGGCAGGCTGCGCCGCTTTCCACAGAGGGAGATCGGGCACGGACAGGGCGCCGAGGGCCCCTGGAGTCGGGCTTGCAGCACTGCTGCCGCGCCCGCAGGCAAGTCTGGCAAGCCATGATAGCACGACAGTGCGGGAACCAAGCGGAGAAATACGGTTTCAATTGGGAATACCAACAAACAACATGTGCACACTACCTGCAGCTGGCCCTGGTTACACCTCTCCCTTCGAAGAACGGAATCGGGGAGCATGAGAACGCGATCTGCCCTATTATACATTACGCAGTCAAGCTACGCATTTGGTGATGTGGCACGGGTCAGCACACCGGGAGTGCGGCTCAACGACCCTGGGCCAGGGACAGCGACCTGCCTGATGTCAGCTCTTCCCAGCGCCGTGAGTGTGAGCGCAACTCCCGCACAGAGCCCGCGTACACAGCGGCGGTCGGTGCCGGTGCGTCCCGCCATGCCGCGCGGCGGAGAAAATTTGCATGGACACGCCCCATGAGGCACCGCTGACTTACACGGTCCCCTCCCGCCGCTCCGGGAGCCACGTCCCGGTCCGCTCGGTACCGCCGGTCACACTTCTCGCCGACCGGCCGGTCCCCCGGGGGCTCTCCAGGGGCCTGGTGCCAGCGGCCAGAGGGACCCGGGCTCTCCCCCACCAGCCCAGCTCGGGGGTCTGCTAGAAGCACAGAGTGTCACGAAATCTCCAACGAGGGTAAGCCAGGGGCCGTCACCACATCGTCATATTTTCCCCCGAGGAGTGGCATAGGGACGGAAGACCCGTCTCTGCTGCAGGATGGAGTGGGAGGAGAGGCCCCAAGGAAGGTGCAGAGCTGTGCCAGTGGTGACATGGGTGCCAGGGCTCTGCCACACCACAGATGGCACACACAGAGTACTGGGGGCCTGGTTTATTAGTGTCCATGCAGCTGCCCCGACTACTGATCCACATTCTTAACACGCAGGACCACAGGCACTGAGGTGCAGGGGATCATGCCCAAGTCTGTGATGACCAAATCCACCAGGTCCGGGGGAGTCACATCATAGACCAAGTTCAGAAGACGCAGGGACTTGTTCTCTGCCCAGCCCCCAAGCTGGGCCTGGCCCTTCCGGAGTACAATCAGGTCATCAGGGTCATCTGCAGAGAGTGGAGAAGCCATCAGGATCAAAGGGAGGGACAGCACCTCTCCATCCTGCCCCTGGAGCAGCACACCACCACTGCCTGCCAGGTGCCCCTGCCTGCAAGTGGTGGCCCCTTGCCCAGGGAAAGGGATGGCAGGGCAGAGCAGCCTGTCATGGTCCACAGCAGGGACTGGGAGAGAAGGTCCCAAGTGGGAGGAAAGGGACAGAAGCCGTACCCAGCTCGTTGGAGACAAAAGAATCTGTCTGCACCCGCTCGCAGAACTTGTAGGTCTCGCAGCAGACCAGGACGGGCACGTTGTAGGCCTTGGAGACCAGGGCGATCTGCGAGGTGCCCACCCGGGACATGACAGAGCCATTGGCCAGGAGCGCGTGGGCCCCCAGCAGCACCTTGGACACCTGCCAGGGAAGCGCCGTCAGCACCTCGGGTCACTCCGCAGCCCCCCGGCCCTCGGCACGGCCCCTCACCTCGGGCAGCACGTAGGAGATGGCGTTGATCATGACGTAGGTGCAGTGGATGCCCTGGCGGACCAGGCGCCGCAGCGTCTCCCGGCCCTCCAGGCGCGGCCGGCTGTCCACCACGACCACGCGGAACGCGCGGCCCTGCTTGGCGTGGGCGTCACACAGCGTCCGGTTCACCAGGGACGAGCTGAGGGGTCAGTCACCAGCTGGCTGCCACCAGACCAGGCCACCAGACCCACCCTCATCGTCGTGAGCGCTGCCCCTTCCAGGACCCTCCTGCCCTGATGGCTCTCAGGGCCTGTCTCCCTGTCTTTGCACAGGGAAGCACCCTGGGAGAGGTGATGTCTCAGCCCTCCCTGGAAACAGCACTGATCTCCCTGTCTGTGACTAGCACAAGGGTCTCTGCCACTCCACACTCTCTCCCAGCTTTCCTCTCACAAGACTCCAGGCCTGCACTGGCCTCCTGCCCCTGCTCCTTCCTCTGCCCACCATACCTGGACTCTGGCTGCAGCAATCTCTGGCTCTTTTCCCCACCTCTACTTCTTGGGATGCAAACTTCTGTATTTTTGCTTCCCAACATTTGACTTGCAGTTTAAAATCCAGTGAACAGCCCTGGCTGTTCTGTAAGTGCCCTGGGTGGAGGGAGCTGACTCTGGGGTTCTTGAAATCCAACTTCAGACATACCAGGTAGGACAGTGCTGAGCCATGTGTGGGACCACCAGAGCCTCACCTCCCATGCTGTTCCATTCCCTTCTCCTACCCGCCAGATGGGCTGCCTGTGCTCACCATCCATACACCAGTATCACGTCGTGGTCATTGATCTTCTCAAAGGCAGACCTGGAAATGGCCTCAGCTGCCAGGACAATCTTCTCTCGCAGGTATTTGTCAATCGTGTCCTGGAGCTTCTCCTTTGCCTGGGGAGAGACAGACATCACACACAGACTTTATTGCTCTCTGTAACTCCCCGATTTGAGCCAGGTGGGGATCAGGCTCTTCCCCCTAGTAACAAGCTTTCAGTTCCACTGCAACACTGTTCTGAGTCTGCACCCCATCCCTGCTCAGCTCCTCCACCCCGGGCCTGGAGCCTGCCACTCAGAGAGGCCACTCACCTCATCCTCTCTCAGGGTGTCCGGCAGACATGATATCTCCTTCTTGAGGAACTTGATGGCATTGCCCATGCTGGCTGAGAGTGGCCGGCACTGGTTCAGGAAACTACAGAAGAAATGGGCTTAACTCCAAAGCAGCCTGGAGGGCCAAGACAGGGAGAGGGAGGGTGGGCTGGAAGGCAGAAGCCTAGAAATGTCAGCCAAAGTTCGGGTGGACACCAACCCAGAGATGTGAAGAATGGACCGCACTCTGTGGAGCTTTGGTCCCTGTGCTCTGACCTGATGAGAGATCAGGGAGCCCTCACCTGATATGTGGCTTCAGCTTGGCCACCAAGTCCCGTGACAGCTCCTCATTGGGGGGAGTGGAGTAATCCCGGATCAGCTGAGAAATGTAGAAATAGAGTATGATCTCAGGGCAGGGTGTGCAAGCACTCTGTCTGATGGGCTGCAGTGGAGGCACACATGTCCTGCACAGCCTGACACACTGCCTGGAGGAGCAAAGGGTACTTCAGGGACACAAAACAGCAGTGGCAGCACCAGAAAAGGACCCCAATGTGGCACGATCCAAAGGAAGAGGCTGATGATGACTGAGCACAGATACAGCCTCAGCAGTCAGGGTACAGGAACACACACCTGCATGCAGTACAATGCCCCTGCTGCCAGGTAGCTGCTCAGGTACCTGTTTGAAGACCTCGAGCAGCGCGATGCAGCGGGCGTTGGAGCCGTTGATGATGCCCTGGGAGTACTGGAGGCCGAGGCGCACCACTGCTGGGTGGATCACTGTGGAGGGGATGCTGCAGGAGCCAGTGGAGGGAGCTGTCAGCACCTCTGCAGCCCAAAACACTCAACCCATTTACGAGCCGCAGCCCAGCAAGCCAAGGGATGGCCCAGGAAGGGGGCTGGTGGTAACCTGTGGAGCCAGGTTCAGCCCACAGCCCCTTCTCCTGTGGCCCTGCACTATCCCCACAGGAAAGGTATCAGGCTGCCCCTAGCGCCCCTCTCCAAAGCAAGCAAAACATCCCCCACCACTCCCTCAGGTGTATCCCCCATGCAGGACCATGACACCCTTCCTCTAGAGTCAGTCTGCAGCCAGGCCAGCCAAAGCAGAGCCCAGCATTGCCAGAGACTTGGGCTGGGAAGGCCTTGTACCTCATCTGCTGCGTCAGTGGCTTCTTCCGGCTGTACTGGTGGAGGTGGGAGAACAGGTTGACCTTGGTGCCATAGTCCTGCCTCAGAGGTACCTGCAGCCGAGTGTTGTGATGGCTCACCCAGTGCTTTGTTCATTCCAGAGCCACCAGTCACACCCAGCACTTGCCCAGGGCATGCAAAGCTCCCCTCTGCCTCCAGAGAGCAGGCCCTGGTCCCACCATGGGCCCCCAGGCCCCCTGCAGCACAGCTGCCCCAGGTGTGCAGCCTGTCACCCAGTCCTCCTCCTACCTGCTGCCGCTCCAGCTTCTTGGCCAATTTCCTCTGGGCACTGGGGTCATCCACCTGCACATGCTCTGGCAGCCGCTTCACCACTGCAAGGACAGCCAGGATGACTCCAAGCTGCTTTGGTGCACCACCAAATTCAGTGAAGGCAGGACAGCACCCACACCATGGACAGACTGAAGGCAGGGCAGCACCCAGGGACAGGCAGAACCCACACCAGGGACGGATCACATGGGCATCCTCCAGCTGCATCCACACCACACCCTCCCACCCCGCTGACCCACCCTCTCCACCCCGCCGTGGTGACAGCCTTACTGGACTGGGGCTCCGTGGGGCTCTGCCGGGGCTTGGCCGTCGTGGCTGCCTGGCTCAGCTCTGCCTTCCTGGCCTGCTTCTGGGCCCGCTCAGCCTCCTGCTTAGCCCGGCGCTCTGCTCGCAGCTCCGCTTTGCTCTTGCCCCCCGTGGGTTTCTCGCCGTCCCCGGGGCCATCAGTCGAGGCGGAGGGGGACGGTGCCTGAGCAGCTGCTGCGGTGGAGGAAGGGGAGTCTGTGCCCAGGCTCGCCGGGAGCTGCAGCCCAGGGGCAGCATCGCGGGCAGGGAGAGCCCTCTGTGCCCTGGAAGGGGCTCCATGCCCTCGGCTCCCCGCAGCTGACCCGGCTCCGCGGTGCAGCCCCGCGGCTCTGTGCGGAGAGGAATGGGCTCTCGGTACCGCAGTCCCTACGGCAACGCGGGTGTCCGAGGGCGCGGGGGCCCGCACCGGGGCACCGAGCGGGGGTGCCCACTTCACCCCCGCTGGAAGACGCTGCCGGCTCCGGGCGTTGCCGGCCCGGGACACCCGGGGCCCGGCCCAGCGCTGCCCCGCTCGGGGCTCTGCGGGGACGGCGGCGCTCACCCCGCGGCTGCCCCGCTTCGGGGGGCGCACCCAGCTCCGCGGGCTCGGCCGACGACCCCTTCTCGCCCTTCTTTTTCTTCTTCTGCTGCTTCTTCTCCTTCCGCAGCTGCAGCTTCTCCTCCCGGGAGAGCTCCGGGGCCTGTGAGCACACACACATCGTCAGGCGGCCCCCACCCCGCTGCCCAGCCCTGGCTTCACCCCGGCCCCGCCCCGCTCACCTGCGGTCCTGCCGGCACTGGCGCAGCTCCGTCGGCGTTCCCACCTAGAATGATGGGAGCGTGAGCGGGGCCGGTCCCGTCCGGGTGCCGGTCCCGTCCCGGCGCCGGTCCCGCTGTCCCGTCCCGCACTCACCGTCCCGCTCCGCCATGGCGCCCGCACGCCGCCCTCAGCGCCCCCTGGCGGCCAGGCGGCTCCGCCTGACCCGCGTGACGCGCGGGCTGCTCTGCGTGACGCGATGACGTCACTCCGCGGGGCGGGGCAGAACGTCCCGGGGGGGTCCCTCCCGCGGCCCCGCCCCCCCGGTCCCGCCCCGGGCACGCGCTGCCGGGCGCGCCTCCAGCCCCGGAGCGGCGGGAGCGCGGCGGGGCCGCTCGGGGCGGGGCCGCTCGGGGCGGGGCGGGGCGGGGCGGGGCGGGGCGGGGCAGGGCAGGGCGGGGCGGGGCGGGGCGGGGCGTCCCCGGGGCGGGCGGAGCGGGGCGAAGCGGGGCGGGCGAAGAGCGACGGCCCCGGGCGGGGCGGAGCGGGGCGGCCCTGGGGCGGGCGGTGCTGGCGGCCGCGCCATCGCGGGGAGTGCTGGCCCGAGATGGCGGCGACGGGAGGCGGGTAGCGGGGGCGCGCTCGTACCGGCCATGCACTTCTCCATTCCCGAGACCGAGACCCGCGCCGGGGACGGCGGCGCCGCCGCCTACGTGGTGAGCGGGGCCGGGGGAGCGGAGCTGTCCCGCGGAACGGAGCCGCCCCGCGGAACGGAGCCGCCCCGCGGAGCCGAGTGGGTGGCGCGGCTCCGCGGCCCGGGTGCGGTGCGGCCCCGGTGGGGCCGTGCGAGTCCGCAGTCCCGGCGGCGGGTCGGGATCAGGACCGGGGCCGGGCGAGGCGGGCAGGTCCCGGCCCTCCGCCATCCCCGGCCGGCACCGTGTGCCCGGGCCGGGCAGGGATTGGGCCCCGCCGCCTCCGCGCCTCCGGATCGGGCGCGGGAGGTCCCTGGAAGCTCCCCGGGGATGTCCGGACCTTGCCCTGCCCGGCGCCGCGGGCGGGAGCGGGCAGCCCGCAGGGGCCCCGTCCGGTCTCATCCCCGGCTCCGGCTCATCCTGGCCCGCCCGTCCGTCCGTTTGTCCCGGCTTCCTGTTTTGCTCCCTGCGCCCGGAGAGCAGCCGGGGGACGCTGCCGTCGAGTGGGGTGGCTATCGAGTGCCCAGACCCTTT
Source organism: Sylvia borin (assembly GCA_014839755.1). Classification (NCBI taxonomy): domain Eukaryota; kingdom Metazoa; phylum Chordata; class Aves; order Passeriformes; family Sylviidae; genus Sylvia; species Sylvia borin. Next base: position 113,043,856 of record CM025959.1, on the reverse strand, counting down.
CCCGGGGCCGGCAGCGGCCGCCAGAGCCCCCAGGCTGGGTGAAGGGTGCTCTCGGAGTAAGGGTGGGCAGCCCTGGGCTTCACGACCCTGCGGAGACCCCCACGCTTTGCCCCCTGAGCCGAAATCCTTCTCTGGGGGATCCCTCTCGGGACCCCGAGCTGGGGCACGTTCGCGGTGGTGTGCGGTGATGGAGAGACCTGGCCATCCGCAGGAGCTGCAGTTGCTCAAGGGCCAAAGGAGCAGGCAGCCCTGGAGGCATTTCGGCCCCATGACCTCCCTGCACTTTGCCCTCTGCTGTTGAGGAGGCTCCTCAGGCCCAGGGGAGATCCTGGGGAGAGCCCTTGGCCAGCCAGGGGCTGGGCAGGAGCTGTGACCTCATGGAGAGCCCTGATTTGGGCAGCTATGGGTGCAGTTACCACCGTGCCCCTCCTGGTTCCTCTGCAGCAACCCTGAGGCACTGGGCTGGTGCCTTTGGGTTGGGAGGTGCCAGTGTGAGCTCCAGTCTGGCTGGGCTGGGCCCTCTGCTGACCCTTGGGCAGTGCCAGCTCTCAGGAGCAGGAGGGCACTGGGGCATCCCTGGGAGGCTGGGCTGCCCTGGCTGGCTGGAGGCTCATATCCATCCTCTTGCCCTCCCAAACGCTGCTCTGGGGATGGCAGGACCTGAGAGGACAGTGCTGTCCCTTGCCAGGCCCTGTATGTTCTGCAGTCATAGCTGTGCTGTGCCTGTGGCGTCAGCAGGAGCTGAGCCAGAGCAGAGGAGGCATAGCCAGGGACCAGCTCCTTGTGAACCCCCGGGAGCAGGGGGGGTGTCCCTGTCTGTTGGCATGGGGACACCCACATCTACAGGGCTGCAGGGTAGCTCTGTACTCCCCATGGGTGGGCAGCCACGGGCTTAGACCTTCCTGGTGTCCAGCAGGCACATCTCTTGGATGGGCTCATGCTTCCTGGATGATTTTGTCCATCTGCCCCTCAGCAGGGTCCTCAGGAGTATTGCCTTTTCCTGGGTGCTCCCTGGCATCCTGTGTGCCCTGAGCTGGGCAGGCGCTGGGACCTGACTGGCCTCTTTCCTGCAGGCCTACAACATCCACGTGAACGGGGTGTTGCACTGCCGGGTGCGCTACAGCCAACTCCTGGGCCTGCACGAGCAGGTAGGGAGACAACTCCTGCTCTGTGACATTCCATCTGGGTTCCTGCATGCTGCTGGACTCCCACCTGGATAAGGGATGCTGGCGAGCTCTCTGCTCCCCTTGCTAGCTGCTGGGGATCAGCCAGGGTGGGGGATCTGGGCAGCCACCTTCTCTCTGGAGGCCCTTGCAGAAACTCTGTTCTTGTCCTAGCTAAGGAAGGAGTATGGCGCCAACGTGGTCCCGGCCTTTCCCCCGAAGAAGATCTTCACGCTCACCCCAGCAGAGGTAGAGCAGCGACGGGAGCAGTTGGAGAAGTACATGCAGGCTGGTAAGCTGGGCCTGCCCTGGCCTGGTTTTGCAGGGCATGGCCCGTGGCCCGTGGCTTCCTCCCTGCCCTGCTCCCTTCCCCGTGGTGGTTCATCTTGCAACTCCTCGTGTATTGCTGGCATTTGATGGGCCTGTCCCCTGGCTGCCAGCTCCTGTCCCAGCCCCTGCCCTGCCCTGGCAGAGTGGGGATGTGCAGGGGGGTCCCTGGTTGTCCCAGCATACAAACTGAGGGGCTGCAGAAGGGCAGGCACCGGTGTGGGTCCCTGCCCCTTCCCATGGGACTCCTGACTCCTGGTGGCCCTTCCTGCAGTGCGGCAGGACCCAACGCTGGGAGGCAGCGAGACCTTCAACAGCTTCCTGCGCAAGGCCCAGCAGGTGAGGGGCAGAGCTCTGGGGGCCTCGGTCTGTGGCGAGGGGCCGGGGTGCCAGTCCTGTTTCTCTCTCCAGGAGACACAGCAGATCCCCACAGAGGAGGTGGTGCTGGAAGTGCTGCTCTCTAACGGGCAGAAGGTCAAGGTCACCATCCTGACGTCAGACCAGACAGAGGATGTTCTTGAGGTGCCAGAGCTCTCCTGCTGGGTGGGACCAGCCCCTCCTGCTGTGTTCTGTGGTTTCCCATGTGTGTGGGGCTCTCTCAGCCTGGTAGCCTCCCTCTGCCCACCCTGGACTAGGGTTGACTTGGTGGGCCTGAAAGCTGGGAGCTGAAATGGGTGTGCTGATGGATGTGTCTGGGTCCAGACTGATCTTTGGGGTCCCCTAGCTGTTTCCTGGTTGCAATAAGCCCCAGGCCTGGCCACAGTGCAGCAGAGGTGCTGCCTTCCTGCTGCTGAGAGGCCCCAGAATGCACATAGGCTGGCTCTTGCCACCATGTTGGGACTATATCAGGACTGTCCTCCTCTTCCCAGGCTGTGGCCTCCAAACTGGATCTGCCAGACGACCTGGTTGGCTACTTCAGCCTCTTTCTAGTGAGACAGACCAAGGATGGAGCTTTCTCCTGTGAGTAGAGCCCACTGCAGTGGGACATCTGCCCTGCCTGGAGTGAGGGCTGTGTGCTCAGACCCTCCCCTGGGAGGTTTTCCTTGGGCCACCCTGGCAGTGGGCACCCTCCTGCTGCCCAGAGCTGCTGCTGAGCCGTGTTTTCCCGCAGTTGTGCGGAAGCTGCAGGAGTTTGAGCTGCCGTACGTGTCGGTCACCAGCCTGCACAACCCTGAGTTCCAGATCATCCTGCGCAAGAGGTGAGTCTGGGGCTGTGGGGCAGTGCCCAGGGCTCCCTCTTCCACAGAGAGACCCTCCCCTCCTGCTGTTGCTGCCCACAGATGCTTTGGCCCCCAGGAGCACACCTGAGCATCCCTGGCCATGGCACTGGAACATGGGCTGCCCTCCTGTGCTCAGCCCATTTCTGCCTTCCCATGGCAACTGGTTTAGATGGGGAGCAGGGCATGGTGACTGATGGTTAGGCGGGGAGCTGGCCAGAGAGCCAGCCCACAGGAGGGCGATTTTCTCTTCACTGCTGTTAGGAGGTGGGGAGTAGGCTAACCCACGGCATTCCCTTCCAGCTACTGGGACTCGGCCTATGATGACGACGTGATGGAGCACCGTGTGGGGCTGAACTTGCTGTATGCACAGGTGAGGGTTGGTGTGGCACAGCCAGGTGAGGAGGGACACTGCACCCCTTGGCCACGGCTGTGCAGGGGCTTGGGTGGCTGCGGTCCCAGGCGCTCATCACCCTCTGCTGCTTGTAGACGGTGTCAGACATTGAGCACGGGTGGATCCTTGTCAACAAGGAACAGCACCGGCAGCTGAAGTCCCTGCAAGAAAAGGTCTCCAAGAAGGAGGTAGGAGAGGGTACAGTGCCATGGCTGTTCTGGCACTGCAGCAGCCCCTCTCCATGTGACGTGTGGTACCGGTACCCGTGGCCGGCAGTGCTGACATCCCTGACTCTGCCTGCAGTTCATCCGCCTGGCGCAGACCCTGAAGTACTACGGCTATCTCAAATTTGACCCCTGTGTCACTGACTTCCCTGAGAAGGGCTGCCACGTCGTCGTCAGCGCCGGCAACAACGAGCTCAACTTCCAGGTGCGGCTTCCGAACGAGCAGATCAAAGAGGGCAGCTTCAAGGTCACACGCATGCGGTGCTGGCGGGTCACATCCTCGGTGAGTGACACTCGGAGAGCAGGGAGGGGTCTGGGGGGGCCGGACAGGACAGACCTGGCTGTGCCAGGCTGGGCTGGTGCCTCTTCCTGGGAGAGACGCTGGCTGGCACTGATGCCAGCTTCTGGCCCAGTAGGCCTGGAGAGGGTCTGAATCATGTCTTGGGGCTGAGGGGGTCATTGGTGTGAGGACATTTGAGGGGACCTGACAGTGGCAGAAGACTGGTGGGCACTGGGCAGGTGTCCCACACTTGGCTTGGTGCAGCCCTCGGTCTGCACTGGTGTCTGGGGAGCTGCTGCTTCCCCTCTTGAGACTCCCAGCCTTGGTGTGTGTCCTTGCAGGTGCCGATGAGCAACGGCCCTTCAGGGAGCAGCCCAGGGAAGTCTGAGGTGAAGCTGGAGTTGGCTTTTGAGTACCTGATGAGCAAGGACCGGCTGCAGTGGGTCACCATCACCAGCCCACAGGTAGAGCTGCCTGCGTGGTGGGCTGGTGGTGGCTGTGAGGGGAAAGGCTGGGCTGGGCCCTGTATGGGGCGTGGGCAGACTGTGGGGTGCACAGAGCCCTGTTACACTTCTCCCTTTCAGGCCATCATGCTGAGCATCTGCTTGCAGTCCATGGTAGATGAGCTGATGGTGAAAAAATCTGGAGGCAGCATCCGCAAGGTGAGGGTTGGGGCCAGATGATGGCTCTGGGACGGGATCCCAACCTGGCCCTGTGACTTCCTGTGGTCTGGGCTGGGTCCTGAGTGCTCCTCTCAGGATGGGGCCAGCATCCCCAGGGCCAGTTACAAGCCCCAGACGCTGGGGACCCTGTGGCTCAGCTGAGCTCCTCCCTGCAGATGTTTCGGCGGCGGGTGAACGGGGCCCTGCGGCGCTCGGACAGCCAGCAAGCCGTGAAGTCACCCCCGCTGCTGGTGAGTGGCACCCTGCAGCCCCGGGGTGGGGGACGTGCAGTCACAGGTTCTGACGTGTTGTGCACCAGAATTCACTGCCCTCAGAGGAGCCACTGTCTCCTTGGCTGGGCTGGGGCAAGCCCAGACCACAGCAGGGCTGTGGTGCCCTGCTTCCAAAGCCCTGGGAAAGGAAAGAGGTCCTGGACCGACTCTGTGATCCAGACTCCCTGGGGACAGAGGGGGGCGGGTGGAAGGAGAGGTGGGTGTTGTGTCCCGTGACCCTGCACTGCCCAACTGTGCTGTCCTCACAGGACTCACCTGATGCCTCGTGGGAGCCCATGGCCAAACTCTCGGTGAGTTGTGTGGGTGCACCAGGGACCTCAGGCTAAGTGGGAAGGGGAGCTAGAGGTGTCCTCCCTAACATCTCCCTTCTCCACAGAGCAAGCTCACTTCTGTCAGCCTGCGTGGGATCAGCCACTCCAGCTCTGCAAACGATGTGGGTGCTAATGACTTCCACGGCAATTACGCCTTTGAGGGCATTGGCGATGAGGATCTGTAGTGCCCCCCTTCCCAGGACAGCCCCGGCCTTCGCAAGGGCCTTCGCTGAGGAATGTACGACCTGCAGCCAGGTTGCAATCAACGTGCCTCTCACCTGCTACATCCACCTTTCCCTGCTCCCAGGGGCTGGGAGCTCACCCCCAGCCCCCCATTGCCTTCGGGGTGGGGGCAGCTGAACTCCTCCCGCTGCTGGCTCCAGCTGGGAGAGGGCTTGTTTGACCTGAACAGTTGGCCCGGGCAGAGCCCTGGAGCTGCAGTGCAGGGCCTGGCGCAGCACGGGGGCAGAGCTGCTCCTGTCCCGGCTGGGAAGGCCTGGCCCAGCCTGGGGGCAGACCCAGGCAGGCTCCATAATGCCAAATTAGCATTTAGGTTTGTGCTCCGAGACAGAGTGCAGTAAGCTGTCTCAGGGGGCTCCACGCAGAGTCTCCTCTAACCCGCTCATAGACGCCAGTGTAATCTAGGCTTGTAACCACGTATCTCCTGCTGCTCAGCCCGACAGAGCATTAATGGACAGTAACTGATGTTTACACACTGCAACAATGATTAAAATGGATCCTGATTGGTACCAGGCTGTCTGTTGGGGGGTGGCTGCTATCCCTCCCCTCTCCGTGCCAGCCCTGTGCTGTCCTCCTCTGCAGCAGAACAAGGTCCCCACAGGGTGAAGAGCAGATAACAAAACTGACTGTTTAATGCTTTTATACACAACATAAATTACACCGACCAGCACGGCAGCAGCCATGGAACCAGTCCTGTTCCCCGCTCCCCCCTTGTCCCCAAACCCCGGCAGAGGAAGGCTCCGGCAGGCAGAAACAGGCAGGTGGGGTGGCGGTGCCGCAGGGGTCAGAGCCGCCGGTCGCGACTTCACCCTGCCCACGCAGGACAGGGCTGCTGGAGGCCCCAGTGTGCCCTGTGGGCCTGGTGTAAGGCAGCCCTAAGCCCCCATGGAGCTGCCTGCCTGTCCTCCCTCCCCCAGGGAGGGCAGGCACCGAGGCACCCCAGGCCCGCTGCCGGGCTAAGTGCTGTCTCAGGGCAGAGCCGTGCCCACGGCTGGGGGGGCCAGGAGGGCTTTGGCATTGCGTGGGTTCACCCAGCTCTCGGCTGTGTGGCCGTGGATCTTCTGGTGGCGCTTGTAGTTGTCCCAGTGACCAGTGGTGTAGGAGCAGTCCCGGCACTGGAAGGGCTTCTCGCCCGTATGCCGCAGCATGTGCCGCTTCAGGTTCATGCTCTGGTTGCAACTGTAGCTGCAGAGGCTGCACTGGAAGGGCTTGTCGCCTGAGTGGATGCGCCCGTGACGCTTGAGGTTGGCCAGGTTGCCGCAGGCATAGTCGCAGAGCTGGCACTTGTAGGGCTTCTCGCCCGTGTGCACGCGCTGGTGCCGCTTCAGGTTGTCCAGGTGGGCGGAGGCGTAAGGGCAGAGCGGGCAGGCGAAGGGCTTCTCCCCGCTGTGCGTCTTCATGTGCCGCGCCAAGTGGTTGGGGTAGTGGGTGACGAAGGGGCAGAGGCTGCAGGCGAAGTCCTTGTCCCCAGTGCCCTTTCGGGGGCTGGCCCCCGGCTCGGTGCCCAGCACCGCCAGGCTGCAGCGCCCGCAGACCTGCTCGGCCAGGCCCTCATCCTGTGCGAAGCCGTCGTCCAGCACCAGCCCGCACATGCGGCAGGTGAAGGGGAAGAGCAGCTCGGGCAGCGCGGCTGCCTCCTCGCCCCGCAGCCGTGCACAGCCGGGCAGGAAGGGGCCGCTGCCGCTGCTCACGTGCAGGCTCAGCTCTGGCAGCAGTGGCTCTGTGGGACAAAGAGATGGATGGTAAGCTGGGCTGCACAGCGCCAGCGAGGATCGGCTCTATGACGAGCCACAGTGCCCTGCTGAGCCCAGCAGTAACGTGACTTTGGGCCAACGGCAGGATCTGCGCCCTGCCCCGGCCCCAAAGCCCCCACAGCAGCTCTCCCCGCAGCCCCACACCCTCCCACCGTTACCTGGGTCCTTGTCCCGCCGGTGCGGCCCCTCGCTCTCGGGCAGGCGGTGGCTGAGCATGTGCCGCTTCAGGTTGCGGCTCTGGTTGCAGCGATAGTCGCAGGCAGCACACTGGAAGGGCTTGTCCTGGCTGTGGACCCGCTCGTGGCGTTTGAGGTTGCCCAGGCTGCTGCAGGCAAAGCTGCAGCACGTGCAGCGGTACGGCTTCTCCCCGGTGTGCGTGCGCAGGTGCCGGGTCAGGTTCACCAGCTGGGCAGAGGCGTAGGCGCACTGCGGGCAGGCAAAAGGCTTCTCCCCGTTGTGTGTCTTCATGTGGCGCTTGAGGTGGCTGGAGTAGTGGGAGGCGAAGGGGCAGAGCTGGCAGGAGTAGACGATGCGCTGGCTGCGGCCGCCCTCGGCGCCGGCGCACTGCAGGCAGCTCTGGCCCAGGCTGGCAGCCAGCTGCAGCCCGCACTGGCGGCAGGGCAGGGCCGCGGGGCCGGGCTCGCCCCCCTCCTCAGGGTCACTCTCCACGCTCAGCTGCTGGTACCCGGAGGAGCAGTCGTCGTCGCTCAGGGCATACGCTGGAATAGCGATCTTCCCCACAAGTGTGTCTGCTGAGAACACCGTGGGGATGGGGCCGTGTCAGCCGGGCTGGCCTGGGCACAGCCCCTCTGCCTACGCCCCCAGCCCCAGACTGGGTACCCGCCCTGGGGCACTCCGTAGGAGCCCACACACTCCCTGCAGTGAGGAGCCCCGCAGACGTGGCCTGCCCCAACACCCCACTGAGGGCCTGTTCTGGGTGTCTCGGGAAACCCTGACACTTGTGTGTGGCTGGCCAAGACCCTGGCACCAGGAAGGGTGAAAGGATGGGTGGATCCATCACCCATCAGCACTGCTGAGCCTGGGTGGAAGGTGGTAGGCACAACCTGGCCCAGGCTGGAGAAAGGGGTGCCCATAAAGCTGCTCTGTGCCCCTCTCAGTGTGCCACTGTCCCAGGCCCAGGGTTGGCAGCTGGTTGCACTCGCATGGCTGGCACCAGGGAGCTCCAACTCCAGCCCCTTCTATCCTGCAGGAAACGTTCCCCAGCCCCACACAGTGCCAAGTGTCTGGTGGCAGTGGGGGAAAGGCTGTGCCAGGCTCTCGAACAGAACTTTTTTTTTCTTGGCACAGACTCACCCTTCTGCTCCACATGTGCCCCTAGGCTGGTGTTCGGGGCTGGACGGGTTAGATCACCACTACCAGCTGTGAGCCATGCCCTGCTGGCCCCATGTCTGTGCCTGACCTGCAGCCCAGGAGCCTGTCAGACTCAGCAGCTGCCCACCATCCTGGGAAGCACCCTGGACTGTCCCCTTGCTGCTGCCTGGGCTGGGCGCAGCTCCCAGAGCCCCAGGCAGGCACAGAGATGAGTCTGAGCTTTGCTGTGGGACAGGGCAGCCCCTCCAGCCTCTCGGCCTCTTCCACAAGCACTGCTGGAAACACAGACAGCAGAAGAGGCCATCCTGCCAAGGGGAACTCCTGACCCTGCCTCGAGCCCTCTGCCAAGGGACCCCCCTTTCTCCTCAGCTCAGCCCCACCCACACCAAGGGACCCACCTGTCCCCTGAGCCCAGCCCCAGACTGAGGGAACCCCTGTCCCCTGAGCCCAGCAGTGCCACAGCATCCCCAGAGGCACTACCCCTTAAGGGGCCGTCAGTGCCCACAGGGGACAGCTCCTCTGTCCTGACTGGGTCAGTGGGCTGAGGTCCTAGTCCTGCTCCCTGGCTGGGGCTAAATGGGAGGACAGGTATTCCTGGTTGAATTTGGCACCAAATCCCTGGCAGGCTCCTAGGGCTACCAAGCAGCTGTCCCAGGGCAGGGAAGCACAGCCCTAAGAGCAGGAGCCCAGCACATCCACTGAGCACACGGACCAGGGCACAGTCCTGGGGACATAAGGAGCGGACAGTCCTTGTCCTCATCCCTCGCCATTGTTCCTGCGTTGCTCAGTGCCTGGGGCGGGGGGTGACTCCTACCAGTCCCCGGGAGGCAGCTCCACTGAGCTGAGCAGCGCTGGCTCCTGCGGCCGCCTCGGCCGGGGCTGACCCAAGCTGGGGAGCACCGGCTGGACAGCCGCTGCCCAGTCGCACGGGGCGGGGGTCCCGGGAGCGCTCCCCACACCCCGCAGTGCCGAGGGCAGTGGTGGAACAGGACCCGGGCCCGGCTCCCGGGGAGGCAGCAGAGCCGGGGCCGAGCGGTGCGTTGGCCCCGGGGCGATCCCGGCGGCGGCTGCGGGGCTCGGCCCCAAACCTACCGCGGGAACGACGTCGTGCCCGGGACCTTGGCGGGAAGGAGCATTCGGGGATCGGTGCCCGGGGTCAATTCCGGGCGGGCAGAACCCAGCCGGGGGCCCCGTCCGGGGCCGGGCCTCCCTCGTGAGAGGAAGCTCGGCCGGAGCCCGCGCCGGGCGGGCCCGTGGCAGGGCGGGCCCTGCCGGATGCGCCGAGCGCGGGGCCGGTACGGCGCGGCCGGGCCGCGTCCCCGCCGGCGGGGCTGCCGGAGAGGGGCGGCGTCCCCGCGGGGGCCGCACGCACCTGGCGGTCCCTTCTCGGAGGCCGGGCCGCGGCCCAGCAGCAGGTCCCCGGGCAGCACCACCGCCGCTCTTGCCGTCTCCTCGGTGCCATCCTCGGCGTCCGCTGCAGCGCTCCGAGCGCCGCGGGTCCCCGCCGGGCCGCCGCCGCCGCCCCCCGGGCCCGCCGCGCACTCACCCTTCACCGGCTGCGGGTGGCTCTGCTTCCGCCGGGGCATCGTGGCGGGCCCCGGCGCCGGCCCGGCCCCGCCGCCCGCCCGCCCGCGGCCCGCCAGCCGCCCCCGCCAGCCCGGGGCGGCCGCCGCCGCCCCGCCTCGACCGGACACTTCCGCTTCCGCTTCCCCCGGGCGCGCGGGGGCTGTGCCGGAAGCGGCCGCGCGACCCGGAAGCGGAGCGGGCGCGTGCGCAGAGGCGGCGCCGTGTCTCCCGGCCCCGCCCGCCCCGGCGGCCGCGGCATGAGCGGGAGCGGGCCCGGGCCCGGCGGGGGCGTGGGGCTGGGCCGAGCCGGGTCACGGGACAGGCGGGCAGGGCTCGGGGGCTCGGGCGGGGCTTGGGGCGGGGCGGGACTAGCGCCGCTCCGCCCTTTCCGGCCGGCGGGAGGCGGTGGCACCGGCGGGACCGGGACCGGTACCGGGGCCACCCCCGGACGCTGACGGTCTGTGTGCCCCTTCAGGGGCGGCTGCGGCCCCTCCCCCGGTGCCCACCGGGTCCAGCCCCGCCGAGCGCCGGCGCCGAGGGCAGACCTCGGTGAGTCCCTTGCAGGTGTCCCGCGCGGTCAGACCGGGGACACCCGGGGCTTTGCTTCCCGTCCGCTGGGCCCCAGGGCCGCTGCCTGTCCGGTCACACCGTGCTCTGGCCCATCCCCAAGGTGGTCGGTGCGGGGGTGCAGCCCAGCCGTGTCCCGGAGTTGTGCCCGATCCCCGCCCGCATCACTCGCTGTGCTCTCCCGGCGGCTCCGGTTCCCGTCCCGGCGGCCCTGGCTGCGGGAGCCGCGGCTCGGCCCCTTCACGGATCGCTGCTCTCCCTCTGCAGGTCCCGAGGGCGCTGGATGTGTCGGGCTGTGGCCGTCCCGGGGGAGCCGTGGCCGTGCCCTGCTGCCAGCGATGATTCCCCGCTGACAGGTACCGCCCTGTCTCGCTCTCCAGCCTCCACGTAAATCCCGTCTCTGCCCGGTGTTCCTGAGCTCTGCAGTTGCCCTCTCCCTGGAACTGCTGTGTCCCCTGGGAAGTGCTGTGTCCCCCGGGAAGTGCTGTGTCCCCTGGGAACTGCTGTGTCCCCTGGGGAGCGTTTTGTCCCCTGGGAACTGCTGTATCCCCTGGGAACTGCTGTGTCCCCTGGGAACTGCTGTGTCCCCTGGGAAGTGCTGTGTCCCCTGGGAAGTGCTGTGTCCCCTGGGGGTTCCCAATGCTTGGCCCAGCAGAACAGGTATGCTCGGAGTCCTCAGTCTCACCTGGGTGTCACTGGCCCTTCTCATGCCCGTGTTCTGCACAGGAGTGCTGTGGAGGCTGCAGGGTGCTGTTGAGGTGGGGAGGGCAGAGGGAACTTGGGTGTAGAGAGAGGAGGACCACGGGGACGGAATGTGGTGTGGCCATGGATGCGTGAGCTCTAAGCAAGGCAAACGGACAAATTTACCCCACTGCTGGAATCACCTGACTCCTGGTCACTGAATGAGCTGCATCTTGGGTCCCTTGGCAACTGAACTCCAGTGAGAAGTGCTTCAGTCACGTCTCACCCTGGGGAGGAGACCCCTGAAGCCCCGGGGTGGGGATGGGTGTGAGTGTCACACTGCCCTGTGCCTGGGCTGGTTGTCCTGGTGTTGCCACTGTTTTCACCACGCTGGCGCTTTGGGAGTTCTGTGGTCCTGGACCTGTCATGCAGAGCTGAAGGAGACAGGATGGGGCAGGACAGGCTTGGGGGCTGTTGGCAGGGGGCTGTCAGGCTTCTCTGGGTGCCGAGGGCCCGTTCCCAGGGCACGGGCTCGCTCTCAGGAGCAGTTCCTCTGCAGGCTGAGCGGCACCGACTGCAGCTGGGGATGGTTCCACTGTTACCTGCGGCGAGGCTCAGGTAGGAGCTGGGCCATGGGGGCTGCACTAGGGCCAGCACCTCCCCACTGCCCTCCGTAACCCAACAGCAGCCGGTGGCGACCTTGGTGGGCCACCATGAACCCGCCCACGCGTGTGCCCCGGCCCCGCCGGCTTCTGGGCTGCTTCAGACGGAAGCCACAGGCCGTCGGGGGGGAGACACCGCCAGAACCGGAGCCAGAGGAACCTGAGGAGACACGTGTGGAGCTGCCCCTGAGCGAGGGCCAGGCGCTGGAGGAATGTCCCCTGTGCCTGCTGCCGCAGCCCCCCGAGGCCTTTCCCAGGCTGGCGTCGTGCTCGCACCGCTCGTGCTGGGGCTGCCTGGAGCAGTACCTGTGCCTGGCCGTCCGCGAGAGCCGTGTGCCCGTGTCGTGCCCGCACTGCCCCGCCGCGCTGCTGCCCGCCGACGTGCACCGCCTGCTGCCCGAGCCCGCGCTCCGCGACAAGTACGAGGAGTTCCTGCTGCGGCGGCTGCTGGTGGCGGATCCCGGCACCCGCTGGTGCCCTGCCCCTGACTGCAGGTACCGCCGCAGCACAGAGATGGCGATGGGAGCGTGGGTCTGGGTCCCCTCCCGCAGCAGCGGCGTGTGCCTGTGTCCTGGGAGCCCTCCGCGGGCTGGGTTCCTCATCACTTTGTCCTGGGCTGGGCTGGGTGTGCCCAGGGAAGTGTCCGGCCCTGGTCTGGCTCAGAGCCTGTGCAGCTCTGTGTGCCGGTGCCTGTGGCCGTGCTAGAGGCTCTGTGAGCCGCAGGGCTGTGGATGCTGGGCAGGGTGGGCTGGTGAGGGTCTATCTCAGCTCTCCTGAGCCGGGGCCGTGGCTCCAGCTCAGTGCAGGACTGGGACTGCCACAGCCTGGCCTGGCTGTGACCCAGCTCCAACCACCTTCTCCCCGCAGCTACGCTGTCTTTGCCCATGGCTGTGCCCCGTGTCCCCGCCTCACCTGCGGGCGGGAGGGCTGCGGCACCGAGTTCTGCTACCACTGCCGGCAGCCCTGGCACCCTGACGGCCCCTGTGCACCAGCCCCCAGCCTGGCCAGCCCCACAGCACAGCCCGAGGAGTCGGCCTACGGTGAGGCCCTGGCCCAGGGCGGGAGCAGCAGGGATGGGGTTGGCACAGTCGTGTGCCTCTGTGCCTGCTGCCTGTGGGGCTGCTGGAGCCAGGATCCAGAGTTCCCTCTGACTGCCTCTGCTGCAGTCTCATAGCCCCTGGGCCAGTTGGGTTGGGGTGTGTAGAGGGACCCTGGGCCCCCCATGATACCTGTGGGACAGGCTGGGATGGATGCACACTCTTCTGTCCTGCTTCCCCATCCCATCTTCTCTCCCCCCAGCTGAGGCCGAGGACATCAAGGTCTGTCCTCGCTGCAGCGCCTTCATCATGAAGATCAACGATGGGAGCTGCAACCGCATGAACTGCACGGTCTGTGGGTGCCTCTTCTGCTGGCTCTGCCTCAGGGAGATCTCTGACGTGCACTTCCTGAGGTCAGTGCAGGGCCGTGGGGCGTGGGGGCCCTGACAGGAGCTGGGGGGCTGGAATGGGGGCAGCCAGGCCCTGCCCCAGGTTTGGGGTTGGTGGGGGGAGCGGGGTGGTCTGTGCTGCTGGGTCTGGAAGGGCTGGGGCTGGCTTTTGGCATCCTGTAGGAGGCAGCTGGAGCTCAGGGATGGGGGAACCTGGCTGCCTGTTCTCTGGTGGGCCCATGGATGTCCCCTGGCATGGAGCCAGGCTGTGCTGGTCTCTGCCCCTTGCAGAAGCCGTGGCTCAGCCCTGCTCTGTCCCCACAGCCCCTCTGGCTGCACCTTCTGGGGGAAGAGGCCATGGTCACGGACCCGGAGGATCCTCTGGCAGCTGGGCATGGTTCTGGGAGCACCCATGGTCATCTCCCTTGCTGTGGGTGTGGCTGTCCCTGTCATTACCATTGGGATCCCCATCTACATGGGTAGGAAGGTACTAGCAGGTGGTCCTGGAGTCCCTGTGCTCCTGCTCCCTGCTGAGCCTGGTAGCCCACGGCCCTCGGCCTGGACAGACCCACAGTGGTCTCTGCTGCCCATGGCACGTCCCTGTGCCACCCCTGACCACCCTCAGCACATCCCTGTGCCACCACTGACGCCCACAGTCCCTCCTTGCCAGGGCCTTCTGCTGCCCCTGCCAGTGTGGGTGTGCTTGGCCTGGGGAGTGGGGTCAGGGTGGGCGGAAGGAGGAAGGGTTCTAGGGGGGCTTTCCAGGAACACTTACGCTGTGGTGGCAGTGCTGTTGTGGCTGCCTGTCCCTGAGGAGAGGGAGGGGTGTCTGGGTGGCTGTGGCTGCAGCTCTGCCGGGCTGGGGAGAGGCTGCGTCTCTGGGGTTATGCCAAGGTCTTTGTAGAGCCCTTCACCTTTCTGTCTTGTCCTTGAGGTGCTGGGCCAGAGCCGGCGAAGCAGCCTCTCCGGGTGCCAGCAGTGCCTCTCTGTCACCAGCAGTGTCCTCCTGTCTCTCTTTGTGTCCCCTATCATAACAGCTCTCACTGTGGGTGAGTGCCGAGGGCGCTGCCCACTCTGGGGAGCGGGGCTGTGGCTGTGGGGGCTCTCTGGGAGCAGAGGCAGCGGGGCTGGGGCTGGGGCTGGGCAGTGACCCCTTGTCCACCCACAGGCATCGGGGTGCCCCTGGTGCTCACCTACGTGTACGGGACCGTGGTGCTGTCGCTGTGCCGCAGCCGCTGGGGCTGCCGGGGCAGCCGCACGCCCGGAGACCTGGGCGGGGTGGAGCTGGACAACCTGGCCAAACGTGAGTCCCACACAGCTGCCAGGGACTCCCCGTGCCCTCCCTGGGGGAGCAGTCCATGGGCACAGCCGCTGTCTCTCCGCAGTGAATGAGCTGTGGTCGGTGCTGCCCAGCCCCAGGGCAGGGGAGGACGGAGCTGCAGACCCCGCTGCCTCCCTGGCCAGCAGCGGCCGCAGCCCGCGCCCAGGGCCCGTGTGGCCAGGAGGGGACAGCCAGTCAGCCAGCACGGTGGCCCTTGCGGGGAGCATGCTGAGTGAGGGCCACGACACCTCGGACAGGTAAGCAGCTGTGCTGGAGGGGCTGGGGGAGTGGCACGTGGCTGCAAACAGCCTGCCCCGCTCCTGCTGTGCTGGGCAGGTGATGTGCCCCTTTTGGCTGCTGCCCTCAGGCCGGTGTCTGTCTGCAGGGAAGGTGTTACCATCGAGGTGGAGGTGTCGGTTGAAGCGGTGCCACGTTCTGCCCGGCAGCAGAGCCTCAGCAGTGCCCTGTCTGGGCAGAGCCTCTCTGGGGACTCCCTGGGAGCCACCAGTGACAGGGGCAGCTCAGTGGGTGTCCCAGTGGAGTGATGGGGGCCTGAGGGGGGAATCTTGATCCACACACAGCCCCCATTCCGTCCTGTGGCAGAGCCAGTCCCCCTCTGCCAGCACGCCCAGCCCTGGGAGCTGGGTCCTGGGCGGGTGCCAACTGCACCCAGCAGTGCCACACCCTGCACTAGCCCTGTCCATCCCTTTCCCAGAGGCACCACTAGGAAATAAAGCTGCTTTCTGAGGGTCCTTCTGTCTCCTGTGGCAAAACTCCTGACAGTGCAACCCCATGGCAGCCCACTGGTGTGCACGACAGGCATCACATCTGCACCTGTGTGAGGAGGAGGCCACCCAGGCAATGCAGGCCTTGTCGTGGCCTCTGCCCTGCCTGTACCAACTGCTGTGCCCTGAGAGCAGGCTGCAGGGCTGGGGAAGGGCAGCAGCCCCCCATGTCCTACCTCTGGTGCTGATCCCCACAGGGATCCATCCTGCAGCAAGGCCAATGTGGGACCTACTGCCAGATGGGTTGTGTAGTCTCAGGCACTGGGATCCTTGCCACCCTGACTCCACTGCAGGATCCTAGGAAAAAAAAAGCTGCTTCTGAATGTTTTGCTGCTCAGAGTTGGGCAGACACAGAATGAGTAAAGGATTTGGGCCAGGTTGTGCCAGACTTCACCCAACCTGGCTTTGAACCCTTCCAGGGATGGGGCAACCTGTGCCAGCGCCTCATCAGGGAAGAATTTCTTCCCAATATCCCATTAATCCTGCCCTCTGGCAGTGGGAAGCCATTTCCCCTTGTCCAAAGTCCCTCCAGCTTTCTTGGAGCCCCGTTATGCACTGTGACTCTAAGGTCTCCCTGGAGCCTTCTCCAGACTGAACATCCCCAGCTGTCCCAGCCTGTCTCCACAGGAGATGAGGTTTGTGAGTTGGCTCACCTACACAACTTCCTCCAGCTGCTCTGGGATTCCCATGTGCTGGGGTTGTGCCTTTGGCAGTGCCTTGTGCTGCAGATCTTCCCTTTTCAAAGATGAACTTCACCCTTCTGGTCCTGGGCTGTTGTCTCAGCTTCTGCAGTTCAGTCTGTCCCTCACCAGCCTCTCCTGGTGCCTTTGTCCCCCTTCCCTGGCAGCCCCAAACTTCAGCTCTCCACCCTGTCTGGTGGCTCTTCAGTGAGTTGTCCAGTCCTGAACTGCTTTGGTGTCTGGAGTGTCCAGCCTGGTCTCCTGCAGCCCTGTGCAAGTCTGGTGCTTCAGAGTCTCAAACAACCCAGTGCTGCAGCTTTATGCTCAAGCTCTTTCCATGCTTGGGAGCTCAGGATGAGCTGGTGTGGTCCCCTGGAATGGAGCAGCCTGAGATCTCTCAGGAAGACTTTTTTCCTTTGCAGAAGTGGGTTTGTTCTCAGCACAACTTCCCTTGGTCCCAGGTGGGTTTATCTCAGGATCATTCTGGGAAAGGGGCTGCTCAGTACCTCATTCCTCCTCCGTGCTAACACTGTCCTGGTCAAGGTTACTCCAGATTTTGAATAAACAGAATGAGTAGTCACAGGGACAAGAGATCCTAAAGTATTAATTATTTCTGCAGTCCCTGAGAGCCTGAGCTGAGGCAGCTTTGCTTGGTGACATTAAAACCAGTTTGTCAATTGCCATGTGCTGTCATCCCATTCCTGCTGCAGGCATCCATCTCCAGAGGGTTTAGTTTTAAACTTTGTTCCTGGTCATTAAGGTTTGTGATGCAGTCTCCAGTCTCTGTGGAGTCCCTAAAATGGCTCTGATTCGTGTTGACCTCATATTAGTAACCTGTACTGGGTTTAGACCATCTTCTGTGTTCTCTGTTGATGTTTTATCATGCTGATTTTTACCCAAAATGCTCTGTGGTGGGTCCTGTGCCACAGCAAAGGCCCTCAGAGCTGCAGGTGTTTGCTTTACTGTGCTGCAGCTGTTCAGGGAAGAGATGGAGAGGCTCTGCTGTGGCTGCCTGGCAGGTTCAGTGATGGCAGCCGACCAGGAACATAAAGGAGCACAGGATTCCAGAGGCCCTGCAGGGAAACATCCTGGCACCTCTGCAGAGCCAGTGGCAGCTCTGGCCTGGCTGTCACAGGGACCCCAGGATGGTCAGACAGGGGTGCTGGGGGTCCAGGGGGAGACCCCCCCAGCAGCAATGGGCTCTGCTGCTCCCAGAGCTTGAGGCTCCCAGGGAATCCTGGGGCAGGGGGGACAGCTCCAGGCTGTGGGGGAAGGAGGGACTGAGGGAAAGAACAAACGTGGGAAATGGACATAAAAGGGGCCACTTGTGTGTGAAAAGAAATAATGGATCACCAGAGTGCTGTTCTTTTCCAGTGGTTTGCTGGGTGCATAGGGAGAGCTGACCTGTATAGCCCATCCTTCCATCAGTGTTCTACAGCCCACGGGCTTCGCTCCTGCTGGAGCAGCCACAGGCACTGACAGCCCTTGTCCCAGCAGTGCATCAGGGAGGACACACCCTGACAGAAGGTGCAGCTCTATGGGTGCTATAGGCAGGTGAGCTCAGGGACATGATTGCTACCCCTATCCCTTGAGCAGTCACAGACTTTCTCCAGAGGATCATTTTTACTCTGTGAGACTCCTCAGAAGAGGCATCCTGGGGAAACTGGGAGGTGCAGGCCAAAACCCTGCAGTGAACCAAGACCACGGGGACAAATGTTCTCCTCCCCACCCCGCCTTCCTCTCCAAGAAAGAACCAAGGACCAAGACCACACCTGTATTTTCCAGTCTTTTAGTTTGAAAAAAGTATTGATTGAAAGTGTACAACCGAACACGGCGTGGCTGCAGCACCACCGCCAGATTGTTTCACAAATAAAAACAGAAAGGGCCTTAAATAATCGGGTGCAGATTAAAAAAACCTCAACAGTGAAAAAGTTCTTCCCTCCGAACAGAAATTCACAGGCACAGAAATGGCAACAACCACATGGAGACAATGGGGGGACATCCTCCTCCTCCTCAGCACGGCCCGTGCGGCGCAGCGCTCCCGGGCGCAGCTCCGGCCCGGCTCCCTCTGGAATGGTTACGGATGAACAGTGCGACATGCCCTTGCTAACCACACCCGCCCCACCCCCCGACCAGGACACGGACAGACAAGGCCTCTGCTAAGGCTAAAAAAAGGACAAGACTTGGAGTCTTGAGTTCAGCATGGGTAAGAAACGAGAGTCTGCTGAGCACGGCCCAGTCCCCAGGTGGGCCCTGCTACTCGAGTTTGGCCTTCTTGGTGTTGTCCCCACCGTTCTCCTCCGCTGGTGCTGCCTCCCCCAGTTTCCTCTTCCCGCTCTCAGCAGGTGGGTGTGTGTTCCGGGGTTTGAAGCTGATGATGATGCAGGTCATGTTATCGCAGCCCGTGCCGTCCCCTGAGGTGTCCGGAGCCAAGCACTGGTCCAGCAGCTGGGGAGGGACAGGGCAAGTCAGCAGAGAGCAAAGATACACACCGGGACCACCCGGGGCACTGGGGCCATTCCAGCACCTGACAGTGGCCCAGGGGCTGCCAGGCAGACCTGTGCAGGAGGAGTCAAATCTGTTCCCAGCGGACAAGGGGCAGAGATGGCCTCGGCAGCCCCAGGTTTCTGAACGTGAGCAGAAACTCCTTTGGCTGGAGAGCACCCCAGAGCTCAGACACTGGCTGGAGTGCCCAGGGAACCCATCTGAGGGAGCGGGAGGGCAGAGGCAGGCACGCAGCTGGGACGTGGGGGAACAGCAGAGCTCCTGATCTTACCTCTTCTACAATGGAGGAGAGTGGCCGCAGGACTCCGTTCTCATCCTTTTGGGTGATCTTCGACTGGATGAAATCCACCACTTCCTGGCTGCTCATCACATTCCTGCACAGCAGACAGGTCAGAAAGGCAGGCAAAGGGAACACACATCATAGTGTCCAACAGGCCTTCCTCAGGCCCAGCCTCTGAGGGAGCACAACAGCTCCCTCCCCACTCACCAGATTCCATCACAGGCAATGACCATGAAGTCGTGGTCATCATTTATTGTCAGCACTTTGATGTCAGGCAAGGCAGAGATCATCTGCTCTTCTGGAGGGAGGTTCTTGTTCCGCTTGTAGAAGTGATCCCCTGTGGTGGGGAGGAAGATGTGTGGGCACAGGCAGTGCTGCCTGCCGTGGACAGGGAGCAGCACTGGCCTGCCACAGGGCATTCCAGTGGGGTCAGGCTGTGGGCCATGAAGCAGAGGAACCATTGCAGGTTCCACGTGTAAGCTGTGGCAAGCCCAGGGAAGAGGAGTCTTGGCCAGCTCAGCCTCTTTTTACTCCAAGTGTGCCTTCCCCACCTCCTGGGGCAACCAACATCAGGCCAACAGCACACAGCGCCTGTCACCTCTGAAGAGGCTGCGGCTGCCTCAGCCCTGGAAGTGTTCAGGGCCAGGCTGGATGGGGCCTGGAACAAGCTGGTCTAATGAAGGTGTCCCTGCCCATGGCTGGGGCTGGAATTGTTTGAGCTTTAAGGTCCCTTCCCACCCAAACCACTCCAGGGTTCATTTTATGATTGAAAGTTTACTTGAGAAAATGCCCTCAGGTCTGGCTAGCAGTTTATCAGGAATCATCCTATGGACTTCCAGGGTCACCACAAAATAGCAGGTGGGAATGCCAGTGTCTCCCTAGATAAACTCCTTATTTTCATCCTGGAGATGTTTTTATATCTTTACACTAAGAATGATTTAGGTGGTTTGGGTTCTTCTGTACACACTCAGATAAAGAAATGGGCCCAAACTGCCATGAGACCAGGTCTCCAGGAAGCAACATACCAAGATTCATCAATAACCCAGTAAGCAGGAAAAGTCCTGTTCCAAAGGCAGCACTCTGGTTTTGAGGACATTTATATGAGGTGGTTTCTGAGAACCCAGCTACTGGCACAACAGCCAGGGCTGTGTCAGGTGCTGCTTTCCACTGCTGTCCACCTGTTTCATGGCCGTTTTCTCCAATTAGCCGAAATCTCCCATCAAGCACTGAAGAGGTTTCACTCATCCCGTTCAGAACTGCTCCATAACCTCAGTGGTCAGTGCTGTCAGCAGCTCTCTCCCCCGAGGCACCAGGCCTCCAGCATCCCCCCTGCTGCTTACCGATGGCCCTGGAGAGGTTGAGGCCGCCGTTCACCCTCCCGTCCATGGTGACCTTGCCACCAGCGTTCTTTATCCTGGCCAGCTCCACCTCGTCCTCCGGCTTGTGGTCGTAGGACATGTCCACGGCCTTGCCGCCCTCGGACACGACGCAGCGCGAGTCGCCGGCGTTGGCCACGATCAGCTGCTTGCCGCGGATGAGCGCCACCACAGCCGTGGTCCCGCTGTCCGAGCCGGGCTGCGGGAGACACTTCTGGTGAGAGTTCTGCCTCCCTGTCCTGTCAGTAAGGGAACCAGCGCCAGCTGCACAGCCCCAGCAGTGTCCCAGATCCCAAAGCACCCCATAAGCACCCGTGGAACAACGGAGAAAGCCTGAGGGAAGCGGGAAACACCAGGAGTGTGTCCACTGAGGGGCAGGGTTAGGCTACATCTCCATCCCAGTGTGGTAGATCAGGATTCTCTAGTGTGCCATAGGTCTGTACCCTCTGCTCTAAAGTGCTAATTCCAACCCCAGCCCGGCTTGAGCACATCCTCACTTCAAGGCAGGACACTTCCCCAAAGGGAGGAATTGGCACCTTGGAAGCCACGTCCCTTCACCTGACCTGCCTCACTATGCCATCACGGGCTGAAGAGCCACAGCCCTGGCCCAGTGAGGAGTCATGCTGTGCTCTGGAGCCTGGTGCCAGCAGAACCCTCCTGTTCTTGCCCCACACTGCTTTCCAAGCACCTGCTGTCCAGCGGCAGGATCAGCCTCTTTGATCCCAACCTGCCATCCAGATCCAGGCCCATCCCTCAGCTTTTGCACAAACCCAGCCTGTCAGCAGCTCCCTCAGCCCCAGGAGAGTGCACAGGGTGTTCCATCCCCACCTGAACAGGAATAACCCCTAGGTGAGTCTCCCAAGTGCCCCTGGCTCCACACTAAGCTGCAGAACACAAAAACAGGGTATGCACCTCCTCTTTCCCCTCCATGCCCGGTAACAACATTTCCTCCTCTTCATCCTCATCCTCCTCTGCTTCTTCAGTGTCATCTTCATCATCTTCATTCTCTGCCTCTTCACTGCTGTAACCGTCCTCATCCTCACTACATTCCTACAAGAAAAGAGAGATAGCACAGGAGTCACCCAGGGCACTTGGTGCAGTCCCCCCGCTGGCCCCTCCATCCTGGGGACCAATGGTCAGTTCCCCCAGAGGTGTGAGGTGACCTGCCACGTGTCCCCCACACGTGATGGCTACAGCCAGAGCAGCTGGTGTCACTGAGGCAGTGGATGAAGGGATGGTGCATGCAGCAGGACCAAGGGCTATCAGCTATGGCCGCTGCAGGATGAGGGTGTGTCCTTAGCTCAACAATCCCAAACATTCCCATGGGATGGCCTCAAAGGATCAGCCTGCAACACCTGCTCCTAGGAACACACCCAGGATGAGCCAGAGGCTTGTCTCAAGTACCACCATAAACAATGCATTCTGCCCAGCCAGAAGGCCACTCTGTTCCAGTGCTGTTTCCTACCTCACTGTCTTCCTCCTCTTCCTCAACCTCATCTGACTCATCCTCACTGTCCTCAAAAAATTTGGATTTGGTTGTGCGCTGGGGCTTTCCCGTGGAGGAGCAGGAGGGCCCGGCCTCCCCAGTAGAAGAGGTGACGGCCTCGTCACCTTTGCCTAGTTCAGGCTTCTGCAGAGCAGGGCTGTTGCCTCCAGCGCTGGCTTTGTCTGAGGTGGAGGAAATACCCGTGATTTCTTCGTCTGGCTTCCCGTTCTTCCTCTCCTTGTGGTCGGGAAGCTCCCCTGGGTCAGCCTCTCCATTCATATTTGACTCCCCATCATGCTGCTTGCCTGTCCCCTCCACAGCGTTATCCCCAGCTGCAGCTACAGACTTGGCTTTGAGGTTCTTGGTGCAGTTCTGTCCGTAACGTGTGAGAAGCTCCTCGATGGTCATTGTGGCTTCTTCGTGCAGAAGAGCAGCTTCCTCATTATCCACTGCAGACGGAAGAGGGAGGGGACAAGGACAGAGAGGGTGAGAGGGCAGGATACCCACCACGCTGGGTGCTGCGGTGAGCTGCCCCAGCTGAGGCTGCTGCTGGCAGAGTTCCAGCAGAGAACTGAGCTGACTCTGAGCACACAGCCAGGCCTGTGCCCTCCCACAGCTCCCAGATGCTGCAGGTGAGCAGGATGGGGACAGCAAGGCCACAGTTCTGACCACAGCACAGCCTGCCCCAGACCCAGTGCTCCCTGGCCGACTGACAGCACCACGGAGTGTTTACATCAGGCCTAAGGGCTGCTGGTGACACTGTTCACATCAGGTGTGTGGCCAGGGGCTAGAGCCTCACTTTCCCAAGGCCAAGCTCCTTGGGAGCTGCAGGGAAGCAGACGCATCATTTCCATGTGCAGGTTTGGTCATTCATGCTGGGGCTGGGAACAAGAGAACAGCTGCTCCACGGGCTTGAAACACCTCAGGGATCCCCACCAGCTGTCATTTGGACAGGTACAACAGGTGAGAGGACAGCTTTGGCCTTCTCCCAGGTGGGACTAGACAGAAAGTGGGATGACTTTCCCCAGTGACCATGGGCCAAAGACATCCCCTTGCATATAGCTTGCTTTGCTATTTAATCCCATAAGGAATACAAACACAGATAGCCCAAATGCTCCTGAAAATACAGAACAAAAAGAAAGAAAACCCAACCAACCACCCACACACTTCATCCCTGTCAGTCACGGAAAAAGAAGCAACAAATTCAGCGTTCCCAGACTGACATATTGTTCAAGGTGACAGATCACCTTGCATCTGCCTCAAGGCTGGTCACAAGGCACCCAGCCAGAGCAGCACAGGATTCCACCCCAGGAACACCTCCTGGGCTGGCAAACACTTGCTTCTTTGTGGGAACAACTGCTGAAGAGACCAGGATCTGCTTCAATCCTATCTGCAGCTGGTGGCTGCTACCAGCCAGGGAGAGCTAAGCACTGCACACCACATCATTTCCCCTCCACAACTGAACCCAGAGCTCCTGACATATCCTGGAACCCTGCAACCCATGGAGGAAGCTCTGTACAAAATGGTGACAGGCTGTTTTGTTATCCACAGCATTAAGCTCACAAATGAATAAAGTTCCCCTAGCACAAACCCAAACCATGGAAAATGCTAAGGGGCAGTAGCTCAACTCAGCCAAAATTAAACTGAGAAACTGGGACAGAAGACCTTGTGCCCAAGGAGACTTGACCCTGCTGCTCGACATCCCTGTCCTGGAGCTGCAGCCTTGTCTGTTTGGTGGCATCTGACTTACCATCATCTTCATCAGCAACTTTCTCTTTCTCATCTTCATCGTCCTGTGGCCGCCCAGCCATTTGAGAGAGCTCCTTAATCACCTCCTCTGTGGTGAGCTTGGCATCAATGGCCAAGAACGCATCTTCCAGGGCCTGTGTGTGAACACAGACATGAGTGGGCAGCTCATGTCCCAGAGGATCATCCCCTTTCCCCAGAGGACACCTTCCTGCCACTCTGGGCAATCCAGTCTCCTCCAGCCTGCCCACTGTAACTGCTCACAGCACGGCTGCAGCGGGCAGGGATGTACAGGGGTCTCCTGCTCCAGCAGTAACACCCAGAGTCAGCTACCCAGGATTATGCCCAGACAGGTTCTGGACAGCTCCAAGGATGGAGACTCCATCACCTCTCTGGACAACTAACACCCACCTGGGTGCTGACACAAGGGCTTTCATCTGTGTTGTCACTTACTCAGCCCAGGGCAGAGTTGGCTCCTCACCTTTTGCAATTTGCCTTCCTTGTAGGCCTTCTGGTCTTTGATGATCTCAGGGAGGTACTTGGCACAGTACAGGGCAACTTCTTCCCCTGGAAAAGAGCAGAAACTATTTAAAGGGGCTGATCCTTCCAGCCAGAACCTGCTCTTGAGCAACTGAATTCCTGAGGTAAATCCTGGGACACAAGCCAGGGCTGCTCCAGACACAGAACAGTGACACAGCAGCTAAATGAGGGGATCCTGCTCACACCTTCCCAGTAGGATGTGCAGATGGCCCTGGCAAACCTCGGAGCTCCAAGCCACCAGGTCTAGCCAATGCTGTGAACTTCCTGAGAGGGAGCTGAGGCCCACAGGGACATTTAGGCCGAGTCTTTAGGTCCAGCCCACCTGGAAATCTTTAATTTCACATGTCAGTGAAAGCAGAAGGAAAGGGAAGCTTTTGCTCACTGTAGGTTCTATTGGAGCATTACCAACAGTGCAGTGAGCACACAGAAAGTGTTCTGTCCTCTAGTGTGTGTTCCAGACCAATGGCAATGAGATCTGAGACTGAGATGAACCTCTCAGGAGACAGGGCAGTCACTTGGTACAGGAAAGAGCACAGCAAGATAAAGAGCAGCCAGAACACGGTGCTGAGAGCACAGGGAATGAGCACTACTGAGAGACAGCTCATGTCAAGTGCTCGTCCTAGAGCAGCTGAGAGATGTTTAAAAGCCAGAAACTCCCCCAGCTTGGTAGGTAATGGTGTCAGGTATGGCATAGGGCATGGGAGGCATTTGTTTGGATCCTGAAGGTGCTATTGAGAGAGAAGGAAGAGTAAACATTGAGGGATGATGAATTTCTGTAGTTTATCTTGAACAGAGCAAGGAAGTAGTGTGAGTTGTAAGAGATCAGACTAGTCATTGAGGTTTTTATATGAACAAAGAACAGTGTAGGACATGGGAACGTGGCTCACATCTCACAAAGAGGAAAAAATTAGAGGCAGAAACAGAGAAACAAATGAAATGACTGCACAGAAAGGGGGAGAGGAGCAGGGCAAGCTGCAGGCAGGTCCGACTGCAGGGTCCAGGAACATCTTGAGGCTGTGCTGGACCAGTCATTCCCTGTCACAGGACAAAGAAGAAGCAGTGTGGGTGGTGGGCACAGCATGCCAGACTCCCTGCACCAGGGGCTGTAGGTACAGCCAGAGCCACGGGGCTCCTTTCCTGTGGGCTACAGGACCATTGTCATACAGGAGGGACCAGCCACACAACTCCTGACCCTCCTGCTGCACATCCCAACTCCCCTGCCCTTCTCTGAGCCCAGCAGAGACTGTGCAGGAGCAGCAAAGCTCTGAGGGAATGGGGAGCAAGGGAAGGCAGAGGAGAGCACCAGCCAGCTGTGAGTCCAGCAAAGGGAACTCAGTGGGAAGCAGAGAAGTGGGGAGATCTGGGAGGGCAGACAAAGGCTTTTTCCAGTGCACCTGCAGAGAAGGGATCTGGGCATTGACAGAGAACAGAAACAGCAAAATGACTGCTGCTACACAGTGCTGCAAAGCATTCCATGGTACAGATCCAGGGAAAAGACTGGGTCTGTCCTGGGAACACTGGACAGGACCTCTGACAAGGGCCTAGAGTGACAGGACAAGGAGGAATGGCTCCACACTGACAGAGGGCAGTGTCAGACGGGGTATTAGGAAGAATGTCTTGCCTATGAGGGTTGTGAGGCCGTGGCCATTCTGTGTTTTCTCAAAAAAAACCTCTTGGAGGAAGGTGAAAAATTGTTAGTTGTCTCCATGAGATGGAACCTGAAGGACAGTGATGGCCTCAGTGCAGAGCACAAATGCCAGATGAGGCTCAAGGTCAGTGTTTGAATAACAGATCTCTCAGTCAAACACCACTAATCACTGCAGAGGCTGCAAACACCAGCCTCTAACAGGGACAGCACAGGAAAGAGGATGGTGTGGGTCAGGTGAAGTGATCTTGAACACCTGAATCAGCACTGTGACCTGTTAACAGACACAAATCCCCTCTGACATGCTCTGGCCTATCCATTAGCAGCCCCATCGTGGGTGCCAAGAAAGGGCTGTTGTGGTTTAACTCCAACTAAGCACCACCCAGACACTTGCCCACCTCTTGTGGAAATGGGGAATGGACTGGAAAAGTAAAAGGCAGGAGACCCTTGAGGCGAGAGAAGTCTAAAACAGTAACAGTAGTAATAACTTTTTAAAAATAGTGAAAAGGCAAATAGCAAACAGAGATAAATAAACCTCAAGACAGATGAGCAATGCAAGGTACATGTCAATGAAGACATATTATTAAAAGAAAAGCTAAAGCACAAGTAGACAGAAATAGAGACTGATCAAACACTCCCTGACCCCACTCAAGGGGCAGAATGCCCAGATATCATCCTCCAGAATCTGGAGGGGCAGGGAGGCCAGAGCACATGAAAAAGAAGCTGGGGAAGGCAAAAAACTGGCCCAGGAGCATCTTTCAAACACTGGAAGGCTTGTCCACAAGAGGGAAACAAGAGAAAATCTGATGAATGAAATGGAAAATGCAAATATGTAAAAAACTCCCCAAACTGACCCTTTTCAAAATAACACAGTAATAAAAACTTTTCCCAACCTATCTGGAGCAGGAAGCTTACTGGAGAGTTTCAGGCTGAGAGATGAGCAAGGTGTGTAAGAGAAGCTAAATTCAGTTTTTGCACTGCCAGCTAACAAAGCTTAGCAAGGTTCCCACCCAAAAACTTACTCTTATATGGGAGAGACCTGAGAAAATGCTTCAAACTGAAGAACTAATGCATCAATAAAATCACACAATAGTAGGGGATGGGCAAAAGCTGTTCTTCTAAGTCAGATTCAACTCTATTCATATCCTTCCTGATAAGGTTTGTCTGGGAAGAGCTGTAGAGATTCAGCCACTAGAAATCTAAAATAGGAGTTAGAAACTCATAGAGTGGAACAGCCGTGGCTTTGCTATTCCATGCCTTTCCCTAATGCCTATCTTGAATCCTCCCTACTGTATTTAATAACCCCAAACACAATATTTAATGGCCTGTACTAAAAGGAATGTCATCAGTGCCCAAAGTCTCTCTAAAACTCAGCACATGGAATAAGACCTTGGCAGCTGGGAAACCAACACACTGAGCTCAGAGGAGAACAGATGGTTTGATACTATTCATTCTTGACCCATTTTTGGTAGATATTCCTTATCTTTATTTACTGCCTGACACACCAACAGTTTCTGAGGTGAGTCACTCCTGATCCCTACATCCCATTTCCTTGTCATTCTCTGCTCTCAGCACCAACCCATCACCCCCAGGTTTTCAGAGACACCCACTGCTCCACGTGGGTCTCTGCACACTCTAAGATGAAGTTCAGGGAAAAAGGAATTTCAGGACATGAAACACATTCCTCAGACTGAGATGACACCTCTGGAAGAGCTGCTTGCTCTGTGTGCAGCAGTGACAGTCACAAACTGGACACTGTTACAGAGACAATGAACAGGAAGAAACAGGCAGCTTAGTTCATCTACTGCACACAGATTTTCAACGAGTTTTCAAATAAATCATCAAATGTTTTCTGTACTAAGCTGCCACAAGAGAAGCAGGGAGGTTTAAATAGGAGCAGTTTTCAGAATGGAGGATGGCCACTGGGAGAGCTCCTTAAAATGTAGGTTGTTCAACATCTACATAAATTAGCAGGAAAAGAGATCAGTAAAACACGATGGATCACTCAGGATGATCAAAATTAAAATAATGTGCAAAATTTAACAGCAGGATCTTAGGCTCTTACATTATATTGGGAGAAGAAATTCTACAATAATATTAGCAATAATATTTAGTAGCAATATCCAGTCATACAAGCAGAGACAAGCCTAGGACTCCTCTGACTGGAATAAAAGACATGGATTCCAAAACAGTAAAAGTGAAAATACCAGAGTGACTATCCACTCACTCCTTGTGTTGGGGATACTGCAGTGAAATGATCAGGAAGCAGATTTAACCATATCTTTTTCAAATAACGATTCTATGCAAAATGCACAGTGCAAACAATCCCCAAACATAGAAGCCTTCTTAAAATGCAGTTAGACAAATTTGTGAAGAGTTAGTTCATCCAGAAGACTCCAGCACGTCTCCAGGATGGAATGGCTGCATTCTCCAGTTTAAGGAACCCTTACAGGGAGTGGGTCTGCCTGTTCTGATTTTCACTCTTTCCTTAGGTAACCACTAGAACACACTGCCTACAGTCCACCTCAGGTGATTTTCCTTACCACTTTTTCTTCTGTGACTCTCCTGCCCAGCTTATCCACCACAAAAAGGGCCATTCTCAAAAGGTATAAAAGATGGAATACAAACCTCATTTCAATTCCAGATCAAACCCTGACCTTCCCTCTAGAACCCCACAGAGGTTCAGAACCTCCACTGATGGTATCCATCAAAGAAAATGCTTCCCATCCAGGAGCAGAATTGCTAACAACAGACGGATGCCCCAGCAGCCACAAACAACCCCGAGGGGCCACGTTGAAGGAGAGGCCAGAGCAAGGCAGGTGCAGTTACCTCCGTGTCCATCGTAGACAGAGAACATGGCTGTCTCACTGTCCAGCTCGGGAATGCAGTTGTGGGCATCCTGAAATAGAGAGCAAAGGTCTGGAATGACAGGCACTGCATTAGACACACAGAAAATCAGAGAAACACAAATCTGTTTGGGTTGGAAAAGCCCTCTGAGACCACTGAGCCCAACCACTGCCCCAGCACTCCCAGGGCAAAGTGCTGTCCCATGCCCCAAAGTGCCACATCCACAGGGCTTTTAAACCCCTCTAGGGCTGAGGACTCCACCCCTGCCCTGGCCAGCCTGTGCCAGGGCTGGACAAACCTTTCCATCAAGGAATTGCTCACAACAGTCAACCTGAACACAGCTTGAGACTGTTTCCTCTTCTCCTGTTTGTTGTTTCCTGGGAGACAACCGTGACCCCCACGCAGCTGCACCCTCCTGTCAAGGAGCTGTAGAGACTGAGAAGGTCCCTCTGACCCTCCTTTCCCCCAGGCTGAACCCTCCCCAACTCCCTCAGCCACTCCTCATAAGACTTTGGCTCCAGACCCTTCCCCAGCTCCATTCCCATCTCTGGACAAAGCACAAGGGTCAGCACACAAGCCATGCACAGTGCACAGACCTTCCCTCCATGAGCTCTCCAGCTCTGAGGAAGGCAGCCCTGTGATTTTACAGCCAAGTGCCTGAAATCCTTCCCCTGTGGGCAAACAAACCCACCTTGGCTATGGCAAGGCAGAGCCTGGACCTTTCTCCTCAGCCCTTCCCCTGCCCAGCTAACCTGACACTCCTCCAGGCCCAGCCTTCACCCTCACCCCCTGACACATCCCACACACTGGTGGTCATGTTCTTCCTGACCACAAATATCCTGTGATATGTTCAACAACGGGATCTTTTCTGTGCTTCATCTTAAAGGTGCTACAATTGCCCCAAAACACTGTGCTTACTCCAAGACAGCAGTCTCAGATATCTGGATGTGTCCATGCAATATTCCAAAGATTACACACACAACTAGATCACAGCCCAGCAATCACTGAGCTCTGCTGCTGCTTTATGGATGACACCTCAGATAAGGTCTCTTCACTCTTCAGAGCTCCAGAGTCTTGTAAAAAGAGAACTTAGTTCCTTGCCCAGGAAACAGGAACAGTGAGGGTCTGGGTTTACTTGCAATGGGGCTGCTGGCACTGGGATGGAAGGAGCTTCTGAACAGGCAAGTGACCACTTGAGTTCAGAATGAGCCATGACTGAATGGTAATGCAGAAAATCTCCCCAGCCCTCACTGGAGACAGCAAATGAAAACAGGGATAAACCAAGCAGCAGCATTTTAGTGCTCACTTTTCTGAGCATTCGCAGACGCCAGTGAGACAGTGAGCCCCCAACACAACAACTGGGATAAGTCCCAGGTGACCAAACAGCAGTGAAATTAAAGAGATGCAAATGCTGCTGGGGAAGAAACCAAGCACTGGCACTAAAAATAGTCTGTGCTGCCCTTGCTGAGCCCCTGCTGCAGCCTGTCCTGATCTGTCCTGTCACTGATCCCCTAAACCGAGGGGACAGATGGGCAGGGCTGGCACATGGGCAGGAGGGCTCAGTTCCCACAGGGCACATGGGGCTTGCTCTGCCCTGCTCCAAGTGCTGCTGGCTCTGCACACAGGGCAAAGCCAGGTCCTGGCACTGCCAAGGCCACAGCACAGCAGCCAAACCTCCATGTGCTGCCAGCTGGTAGCATCCAGCCCAGCCCCCAGCCCTGCTCAGGGAGCTGCAGTGACTGTCATCTTGGGCTGCTGAAAGAGTTCACAAAGGTTCCAAAAGCCTGCTCCCTGCCATCCAGCCTTTGGGATCCCCCACTCTCCACAGTCACCCGAGTGGTCACTACAACAGGGGTGGAAAAACTGTGTCTGAAGCATCAAACACTCAATTCAGCTGAAATGTGTAAGCAAATTAAGAAATTAACCTGAGAGTTCATTTAACAACTCTCCACATTTTGAACCAAAGCCCTGCAGTTTTTTAAGCAATGGCTTTTGTTCTAAGCCTGGGAGAAGAATGAAGCTGCAGAGTTGGTGCCTCACTGTGGGGGTACAGTCAAAACAGTAGCAAAGAGTTTGGAGAAGCCCCATCCAACCACATCCTGTGCCTCCTACTATATCCCAGAGCACTCCTCTGGACCATAAAACTGACAAACTGAGTGTTGCCCTTTTCTTTGTTGCTTCTAGTACCTAATTAAAAAAAAAAAAAATCAAAAAATCTTTGTCCTTGGGGTTCCTAATCTGCCCCAAACATTTCCCTACTCCCAAAGTAACCTCTCTGGACTAAGTTACAGTATTTCTTCAGAGCCCTGTACACCACCTCACTTGAAGGCTCCTAAAACCCAAGTGCAAGCTGACAAAAAGCTCTTTACACCCAAAATACCTGTGTCTTACCAGGTGCACACCCTGACTGGCTTCACCAACACACACAGAACCACAGCATTAAGCACAAACATTCGCTCAGGACTCCCCAAGTCTTGCAGAAGAGCAAAAGTGCAACTGAACATGAAGAAAATGAACAATCCAAGGTAAGGCAGAGAGCAGAAGACAGAGTGCTGGAATGCAAGAAAATGGACTGCTCAGCTGTGTGCAAAACACACATTTCTCTCCCATCAGGCTCAGAAGCAATCTGCAGCAGGTTCAACTCCTGCCACCTATTTGTTTCTTGGGATAACTCAACTAAATCACATCTACACTGATGTCCTCAGTGCTGCCTCTGCCAGCACAGCTAAACCAGAGACAAGGTAGTGCAAACCCCACATCTGCAGCCTGGGGTCTCGCCCAGCCTCTGCAAAGGCACCAGTGACAGCCCCCAGGGGAGGGAGGCCAGAGCCATGTCCCAGCTGTGGAGGGCTGAGGGAGCCCAGCCTAAAATCAGCACCATTCTGCTCTCCTCCAGAGAGCAGAATCCTCCAGAGCCATGTCCCATGTACCAGCTGTGAGGGCTGAGGGAGCCCAGCCTAAAATCAGCACCATTCTGCTCTCTTCCATCCCAGCTCTGTGCAAAGAGCCGTGCCTGCTTTTAGCTGCTTACACACACGTTAATCACCTCTGAGATTACAGCCAGAGCCCCAGCAATGTCCCTGTGCCAGCAGCTCCCCCTCCATGGCCAGGACCAGCTCAGACACTCTCAGCCAGCCCCACACACAGACCCTGAGTGAATCTCAGCACCAATTCCGCACCTTCTACCCCGAGAACCAGAGGCCAGGCCTTCACACACACAGGAAGGAGGAAACACCTCTGGTCACCGATTTGTCACCTGTACAGCTGCTGTCCCACTCCAAGAAGTGGTGGAGTGTCTGACAAAATGGTTTGTGAACCTGTAACAGCAAAAATTCAATGTCTGACAGCCTGAACGGGACATCCTCTCCAAACCAGCCGTGGGCTACAAACCAAACACTGAGAGATGTACCTGGGGTGGCTGTAGGGACCAGGATGACCCCTTACCGAATTCAGCTGGTTACTGGCGGCCCCGAAGGGAAAACAAACCAGCACATTACTGCTATTCACAGAGGGTCTGAGGTCCCCAGAGCCGCAGGGCCAGCAGCCCCACACCAACCAAGAGCTTTAAGAGCAGCTCCTGCAGCCTCCTGCCCTGGGGGAACTCGGGCAAACACCCGGGTCCTCAGCCACGTGTGGGTCTGCTGGGAGCTCATCTACTCACAATGAGCCCAGCAAAGGCAAGACTGGCAACAGGAGACCGAGAGTAGCCATGAGAATTCGTCCTACAGATTCTCCTACAAATAAATAAAAACAGGGACGAAGCGCAGCAAGACCCCGACACTTCATTGCAGGGGAGAACACCAGGCATCTCCCCTGAGAATTTCCCACTTTCTTTCACTCAGCGCTTCACCCCAACACCAAACGCTCCTTCCCGTCGTTTTCTACCCCGAATTCCTCATCTCTCGCCGGGATTTATTCAGTCGCACGTGTCCCCGACGACACGGGGGGACTCTCCCCGCCGGAGCCGGAACACGCGGCTGCCGTGTGGAATTCGGGAAAGGCTGGGGCGGCACCGGGAGAGGAAAAACGCCCCTCCCGGCCTCGGGAGGGAGGGGGTAACCGGGAACTCCCGGACCCCCTCGCCGCTCGGCGCCGCCGGGGCCTGTGGGCGCGGGACCCCGCGGAGTGCCGCCTGTGGATGCCGCCAGCCTCACCCCCTCACCTCCATGGAGACGCGCCATCCCTGCATGGCGCTGAACCCGAAGTGCAGCGGGCGCGGCCCGAGCCCGGCGCCGTCCCCGGAGCTCTTCACCGTGTTGGGCTGCGACAAGTAGGCGCCCATTGCGGCCGCGGCGGCCTCGGTCGGCGACGACCGGACCGGACCGGGGGGCGCGGGCGGACTGCGGGGGCGGCGGGACCTCGCACCGGCGGGCGGCGACCGGAAGTCGCGCGGCCGGAAGCTCGGCGACCGGAAGCGCCGACCATAGAGGCGCGGCTAGAGCGGCACCGCGGCCCTCTCCGCCCCGGGACTACCTACACGGCCCGCCGGTGGCTTCGACCTGCCCCGAGGCTCCTCCAGGGGAACAGCGGATTTGGGACCGGCGATGCCGCCGCCAGCCGGTGCCGCGGGCGGCCACTCGTACAAATAAAGCGGCGCACGCTCACAACCACCGCAATTATCGCCCTGCCCCTCTACACGAGGGGCCCTGGCGCATCCAGCAGTTTATATAGCCTGAGTCACGCCCACCGACCAATCAGCGACCCTGAGGGCTCCTTCTCGCTATCTCATTGGCTAGTGCACGGAGGTGCCCCGCCCCATTCTCCATCCTTCATGGCCCTTCGCGCAGGGCGCCCCCTTGTTGTGTGACGCACCGCGGAGCCCCGCCCACCGGCCATTGGCGGGTGCTGACGCGCCGCTCGCGGCGCTGATTGGCCGCGGTAGAGGCCCCGCCCCGCACGGCGCGTGACGCAGCGCGGCGGTTGCGGCGGGTACGTGCTCGGGACCGGGAGGTGCCGCGGGACCGGTAAGTGCGTGGCTCCCATCCCTCGGCCCCCGCCTCGCCCCGGGACCGCCTAGGTGGGGAGCCGCTGGCAGGCCCGGGGCGCTGCCCCGGCTGACAGGCCCGGCGGGCGCGGCCAGGTCCGGCCCGGCCCGGCCCGGCGGGCCCGGCCTGGCCTGGCGCCCCACCGCCCCTCACGGACCGCGCCTCTCCCGCAGGGTGTGCGACCGCAGCATGTCGGAGGGCGAGTCCAAGCAGGTGCCCAGCAGCGGCTCCGACCCCAAGCCGGAGCCCGCTTCGACTGGCCCGGGGATGACCTCGGTGTCTGCGCCGGTGACTTCCGCGGCGCCCCCAGAGGAGGAAGAGGAGGAGAGCGAGGACGAGTCCGAGATCCTGGAGGAGTCGCCGTGCGGCCGCTGGCAGAAGCGGCGCGAGGAGGTCAGTGCCGGGGCCGGTTCCCGGAGCTGGACTGCGGGGGAGCCCGGGCGGTGCCGCTGGTCCCGCCTTCCCCCCGCCTTCCCCCCCGTCATCCCCGGTCTTGCTGCCACCTGTCCCCGGGCCAGCTCGGCCCCACAGTGGGGGTCCGCCGCGCTCCCGGGAGGCGGGGAGATGGGTGGCCCTTCGCCAGGCGCGGGGCTGCCGTTGCTCGGGCCCGGAGCGTCTCGGCTGGAGCGCTGCCAGCGATGTCTTCCCCTGCCGCAGGCCGGTGTGACGGCCAGCTGTTGCTGCTGTGGAGAAGGGAGTGGCTCCGGCACTCCTGGTGTGCGTCGCATTTCACAGATCTTTCTCTCTGGGAATGGGAAGAGCAGTGGCCGGATGGTTGTTGGTGCTCACTGCGGGGTGTGGATGGTACCTGCTGCCGAGGTGGCCAGTTACCTGAGCCGGTTACCTGGGCTCATCAGCTTTTGAATCCTTGCTTTGGCTTTGCTTTGTCATCTGCGATCAGGATAAAGCAGTCAGCTCACACAGGCTTGTTTCTCGGCCCGTCCTACCCGTGCCCACTGCTCGGTGCATGTGCTGGCAGCGTACTGTGTAAAGGCACAAGGAGATTAGATCGTGTTGTTTGGGACGTATCCTTTTTTTCCGCTCATTGCTGGGCTCTGTTTTTCTTCCTGGGAGCTGTCTGCACAAACTGGTTTCTGTTGTGTGCTGGCACGCTGCCCCTGCCCTAGCTGGGCAGGCCTGGCAGGTGCTGACAGCCAGACAACGCTGCTGCAGCACAAGTGCTGATGGGGCTTTTCTCAGCCAAGCCAGGGGCTGAGCACAGGGGTTTGTCTGCTTTGTCCACCACTGCGAAAAGAAAAGGGCAGTGCAAACCCCGGTGGTGGAGAGAGTAATTTTTGTTCTGATGTAAATTTGGAGGTCAAAGTAAGGTCAGGGATTCCCTGAAGTTCTTCACCTTTGCTTGCTGAGAGCTGTCGTGGTTTGGTTTAATGTGAGCCAAACGCTGGCATGGTGTTATCAGAATGTGCCTTTCTGGTGGGGCTTTGCGAATTGGTTACAAATGTAGCTTTAGCGTTATATTAAAAAAAAAGTTTCCTTTTTTCCTTTTTTTAAAGAAGTGTGAAGCTCTGACTCTGTCCTTCACAATGTATTCCATACCTGAAGTACTTTATCTCTTGCTCTGTGCTGAAGGGGCACATGCCCGAGGACAAAGTTGGTTTGTTTGTGTCGTCTTTTCAATGTGTTTTATTTAGTACTGATCCTTTTGACAGAGGGAGACACAGGGTTGTCTGTGTTCTCCTACAGGACAAGTAAGATTTGGGAGGTTCTTTGGATTTCAGTTCCCCCTCAGCAGACAAATGAAATTAATTGAAATTTTGGCGTGGCTAAATGATTGTCCTGTGGCTTCAGGTTGCCTCTGTAGAGGTCAGAGCTCTGCTCTGCCACCACGGGTCGAGGGGTGGGCCACAGAATCCATTGTTGAGTGATGTGGGTGAGCTCGGGGCTGCTGCTGCTGAGGCCTTCACTCATGGAGGCTGCTCAGGCTTGTGCCTGACTGGGAGCAGCCTCAGCTGCAGCTGACCCTGAGGGAAATCCTGGTGTGTCTCTGGATTTCACCTGTGAATTTGTGGCTTAATTAGCCCCCAGCTCGTGGAGAGGCTTTTGTTCCCTGGACTGCATGACATCAGACTCCCTTTGCTGCCGTAATCATTTGGGCTGATCTGCTCTCAGGAGTGAACTCTCGCACTGCAGATGTCCTAACCTGCAATTTATTTGGAATAAAGCTCTGCTTTCTGAGCAGAGTGTCCTTTTCCCCCGGGAGGTGTGACAGCTCAGTCCACACTGGTTATTCCTGTCAGTGCAGCATGCAAACAGGCTGTCACCTGCTACCCCTCGCAGGGAGCTGTTACCCTGTGGAAAAAACATTTGCCCACCTTTTCCCGTTGATGCAGTCCCGGTCTTTTATTACCTGCTGGGTTTTGGGTGAGATGGCACCGTGGAAGCGATGAGACATGATAATCTGGAGAGGGGTGGGTGCACACACATGGCTGCGGAGTGAGACAGTGTGTTCTGCCTGTGCTCTGCTACTTCCTGTGTGTGACATTCTTTCCTGCTTGCTGCGGTGCCGTGCTCCGGGGTAGGTTTTCAAATGGAACGGCATAGATTTGTTTTTTATTTAAATGTTGTTTTACCATCCATGAGTGGTGCACTCGCTGCAGCAGAGGTGGGGCCGTGCAGACGCTGCAGAGGGCCCGCGAGCAGGGAGGAGCGGGCTGGCTGTGAGCCGGGGATGTCGGTGCCTGCTCACCGGAGCGAGCAGGTTTCGGCGGGACGGTGCCCGCGCCGCCGGTCCCGGGGCTGTCGGGGGGCCGCAGGACGGCCCGTGCCGGTCGTTCCGTCCCCGCACGCCCGGCCGCCTGCTCCCGATTCGGGAAGCGGCCTGAGGCGCTCCCTAGCGCCCCGCGGCCCGTCCGGAACCGGCACCGGCACCGGGACAAGAACCGGGGCCGGTCCCGGGGCACCGCGGGGCGGGGCCGGGCGGCCAGGGCGGGGCCCGCGGCTGGGCCTCGCCAACCAATGGCAGGCGGCGCGGAAGCGTTACATCACCGCGAGCGGCTGCCATTGGCTGCGGCCCGCTGTGGCCACGCCCCGAGGCGGCCACACCCGCGGGGCCGGGCCGAAGCGGGCCGGGTGCTTTGGCGTCGGCCGCCTGCGCGGAACCGCATCCGCTGATGAAAGACCCCGGCTCACAGGGGGAAGTGGTGCTGGGAGCAAGGCTGAGCCCAGAGGAGCGGGTTGAGCGCAGCAGAGAGGGACCAAAGGCACCCGGGCGCTGGAAGGCAGCGTCTCGGCTGGAGCGAGCATGTGCCCTGCCATCGAGAGGGCAAACCTCGTCCGAGTGGGAGCAGGATGGGACGGCACAGAACCCCATCCTGGGGCTATTGCACACAGCAGAATCAGATGTTCGTGAGAGGAGATGGTCCTGCTCTAGGTCTTCTCCCTGGGATCCAGGGCCAGGACACCAGGGAACAGCTCCAAGCTGCATCTGAGGGGCCTCAGGCTGGGCAAGAGGGAACATTTCCTTACCGAGAGGGTCACACCTGCCCCAGGCTTCCTGGAGAGGAGGCCAGTGCCCCAGGCTTGTCCGTGTTTGAGGCATTTGGACAATGCCCAACGTGCTGTGACACGGGCCAGCCCTGACTGGGTTGAGCAGTGGAACCAGGGAATCTGTGGAGGTCCCTTCCAGCTGGCTGTTCTGTATTCTGTATTTTATTCCTGCTTAAATTTCAGATGTAAAAGAGGATTGAGTGTTGAGTTTATTGATTGTAGTTTTTTCTATAAATAGGGAGCTTCTGTAGGGCAAAGAGTGTCATTCCTGTGAAATTTCAGAGTAGGTTTATTAAAATAAAATGCTTCTGTGACATTTTTAACTAAGAACCCTTTTTAACAAGATAGAAAATGCTTATGTTCCCCAAATTCCACTTTTTGTGGAGCATGGAGCAGTACCTGTGGTTCCTGCAGTGTTGTGGACTGTGCTGCTTTCCTCCCAGAGCTGAATCTGGCTCTGGAATTGTGTCCACATCCCTGGTTGCTCTCCTGAGCAGTGCACAGGTGAGGCTTCACAGGATGTCTTGTCCCGTGGCTGAAGCACAGGGCAAGGCCCCAGAGCTGAGGGCAGGGTGGTCACTGGGCTGGTGGGGACTCCCAGCCTGTGCTCCCCTGGCTCCCTTCTCTCCCTGAAAAACCAACCCCTCTGTTTCTGCTGTCCTGCTGTAACGCTCCACTTCCTTCTTGCAGGTGGCATGCATGCATAACTTCATTTTCTAGGGTTGTCCGAGTATCTCGAGAATTGTCTAGGAACAGAAACTTCCCAGTGCAGCAGGATTGCAGCACCACATCAGCAGGTCAGTTTTAGCCTCCTGAAGCTGGCCAGTGGTGAACT
The DNA here is from genome assembly GCA_014839755.1 of Sylvia borin. Lineage (NCBI taxonomy): Eukaryota > Metazoa > Chordata > Aves > Passeriformes > Sylviidae > Sylvia > Sylvia borin. The sequence goes on along the minus strand of CM025959.1, from coordinate 113,006,219 downwards.
GACACTGAGAGCTTCGTGCCTGCTGTTCCTGGAAGCTGCGTGGATGGCACACAACTGTAGGAAAAGCTGTGCACTGCTGCAGCAGAATCTTGTATTTGCAGCCCAGTGTTATGGTGTTTGGCTTGGCAAGCTCCTGTGAGCAGGAAAGTCTCAGCCCTTCCTAGATGACTGTGTCCTTGGGTCTACTGTGTGTGATGCTGTCTGCTGACCAAGGTTCTCTCTGTACCTTTTCTGGGGGGGAAACTCTGTTACTGTGTAAGCCAAGACTTCATAAGAAGTACTTTGTTGACATCTTTGTAGTATATATATCCTTCAGCAAGAAGGAGTCTGTGTCCTGCCTGTGTGGGCACAAGCAAGTCCCCTTTTGGGTGTGTGTGTGAGTGTGTCTGTCAGGGTGAAGAGAGCCTCTGTCACCAGGTACAGCTGGGGTGGTGCTGCTGTCACTGGATGCTGCTGTGCCCTGCAGTGCTCCAGCCTGGCACTCAGAGCAGGACGGGGAGAAAAGGGGAGGATGAGCACTGGTCTCTGCTTGAATACCTTTACCCTTTCCCAGAGAAAATGCCAGGCTACTCAAGCAGTGGGAGAACACTTCTGTTCTTGCAGCTCTGCTGGTGTCCTGTCCATCACCTGGAAACTTGTCCCAGTCCTGATCCTGCTGTCCTGCACCAACAGCAGGCACAGGCCTTGTGCATCTGTCCCACAGATTCTCAAGTGTTGAAGGGGATTTTTGGGGTGGCTGCAGGTGACATTTCAGGTCCTGGTAGCCAACAGTGACCTTGTGGCTGACTGTTGCTCTGTGGCTCATGTTTTTGGCTGCAGGTGACATTTCAGTTCCTGGTAGCCATCAGTGACCTTGTGGCTGATTGTTGCTCTGTGGCTCATGTTTTACCAGCCCATTTGTGACTCAGCTGCTGGACTTTCCCCTGGTGCACTTTCTGTGTTCTGCCCCACTTCAGTGACTGCTGAGATCAAGATATTCATTTCTGCCTTATCTCTGGGCACATGCCTCATGTGTCAGTGTGGCTGTGCATGCAGTGGTTGCCACATTGAAAAATTCTCGGTTTTCTGTCTGGGATTTTTCACTGTTTGATAGCTAGATGAAAGCTGCAGCCCTTCACAGCTTCCTTTACAAGGATGTGCAGACTATGACAGTGTGATGGGTGGAGTTCCCCGTGGTCCTGGGTGTCAGGTCAGGAGCAGAACTCAGGGAGCAGAGTTTGAGACACTGTGCACCTGTGTGTGAGTCCAGTCTTGCTGTTCTTCGTTGGATACTGGAAGTTCAGAAAATTAAATTAAGCAGCACGCTGCCATTGGTTTCTTCTCTTTTTTCTATGAAAGATTTGTCTGTCGTTTGGATTGGCACTTGTCAGCTGTTGATGGCTGGATGTTACAGCTGGATTTCAGTGCTCAGGCTTACAGATGCTCTCAATCTATGCTGGAAGTACCAAATGTTAAGAAAAGAGCTGTGATTTATGAGGACCTGAATTCTGACAGACAGGAAGTGAAACACTGGGTCTGCTGCATCTTTATCTCTTTGTTGTTTTCTCACTTTTAGGGGGAGTCTCAGTTGCTTGGATAATTTTTCATTTGAAGGCATTTGGTGACTTGTACCAAAAGATATTTACATTTCTTCAAGGGGACGGAGCGCAGGATTCTTGGAGAAAAAATGCCAACAGATTGAGTGTTTGGATTCTGGGATACAGGAACCTGGCTTTTCTCAGCCTCTATTGTGACTGGAAAGAAACTTGCTGAGGTAGTAGAAGATAAGCACCAGTCCTCCAAGCAAGCTGGCACTCTGAGGGCTGCCAGCTCCCTGACAGGCTTTGACAGTGGATCTGGTTTTTTTCCAGTTGGTGGAGAAAACGAATGCCGTGCTGTAGTTTTTATAGCATTCCTTGACCACAGAGAAGGTATTAAGAAGGGAGTGTGTGAAGTCTTAATGTTTTTATTGGCTCACACAGGGCTTCCTGAAAGAAATGAGCCCTTGGCATGTGCCAGAGTGAGCTGAGGGGCACTTGAGGGTGCAGAGGGGATTGAGCTTTTGTCACAGCCCCGTTCTGTCCTTGCTCACAGGCTGTGACAGGCAGCTGGCACTCACTCCTAGCAGGGGTGGCTGGCTGCTGCTGTCCCCCTCTGGCTGCCTGTGACTGAGGGATGGAGTTCTCTCTGCACTCCTTACAGGACTGCTCTAGGCATACCATGCACCAAAGCCTTCCCTTGTCAGCCCTGGGCAGCCCAGGCAGCGATGGTGTGTCCTGGCAGCTGCCACAGGTTTGCTGGAGCTTGGGCTCGGGGAGAGGCTCTGCACTGGGCCAGCAGAGGGGAGAGGCTGTGTGCTGCCTCTGGCTCCAGATCCTGCCTGCAGGGAGCCCGACAGACAGAGCACAGCCAGATGTAGGTTAGCCATGGAAGCATGGTGATTTTTCAAGCATCCCATGGTGACATGGATGACAGGAATAGCTGTGTCCTGTTTATCAGTGCTCAGGAAAAATCCCATTTCAGGTGTCTAGTACATGTCTCCCAGGCCCTCTGTCCCTGCAAAGTCTGATCCCAAGACCTCTTGTCCCAACTCTCTGGCTAATGTGGCATGAAGTTTATTTGCAGATTTGTCTGCTAGTCTGTGCACATACACAGAGACTGAGGCACAGAAACAATTTGAAAAATAGTTTAACAAAAGACAGTAGAGGTGATGGTGACAAGGCTCAGGGCCTGGCTTGAGACTTGCCTTGATCATTCTTGTTCCACACTTGTGGAGCTTCCTCAGACATTCCATGAATAGTGTACCCAAATACTCTTCTTCCATTTCAGAATTACCCATCATCCCACATAGCAGCCGTTTTTACTGCTGACATCTTGTGGCAGTCAGCTTTGCAGTTTATAGATGTGTGTCAAGATCAGATGTTCACCATCCTCTTTAAAATATGATGTTTGCTCACCTCTTTGCGTGCTTTCTCCAGTATTATCACAAAACATGAAATAATTATTTTCATTAGTGTTTCATGTGGCCTCAGGGATTATTTCCAAGACTGGAACTTGCACAGTGTACCAGTTTTTATAGCATTTTCTGTTAAGTGTAATGGTCTTTCAACCCTTCCTGTGCGATTGATGTTGTTCAGAGTTACCTGGAGTGATTTGAAGATCTCTCTGCCAAGTGAAAATACCACAGAAGAACAGGATGGCCTATAGCAGACTGGGAGTAGCTCACATGGAGTTTATCCTGTCTGGTTTTCTCTCTCTCCTTGGAGACACTGCTGGCACTCACCTGAACTTACTGCTCCAGTGCTGAACCTTGCTGATGAACTGTCTGGATGGGCTTATTTATAAATACTGGGTTTTCTTCCACCCTCCCCTGCCTTCCTTATCTTGCTGTGCTGTGTCTGTTTCCCTTTGGGAGTTGGGGATGAAGAATGATTGCCTGCCTCTTCCTCCTTGCATAGAGCAGCTCAGTGTGACTGAGCTCTTGGACTCCACTGGGTTGCTTGTTTGTTCTGAAGCACTGAGTGAAACTGAGCACTCGTCCCTTTGGTCTTGCATTAGACAATTGGTATTAATTTCTGGTATCCATTAAACAGATGGAGTGATGCCTGTCTCCCTGTGGGATTCTTGGCACTGAGGGCAGCTCTGGGCCCCTCCTGACAATAGGGATATTGAGGGGCTGGAGCGTGTCCAGGGCAGGGAATGGAGCCCCAGGAGAGGCTGAGGGAGCTGGGAAAGGGGCTGAGCCTGGAGAAAAGGAGCCTCAGGGGGGACCTTGTGGCTCTGCACAACTCCCTGACAGGAGGGGACAGCCAGGGGGGGTCGGGCTCTGCTCCCAGGGCACAGGGACAGGACAAGGGGAAATGGCCTCAGGCTGGGCCAGGGCAGGCTCAGGTTGGGTATTAGGGAAAATTCCTTCCTTAAAGATTTGTCCAGCCTTGGCATGGGAGTGCAGTGCCATTCCTGGAGGAATTTCAGAGCTGTATGGATGTGGCACTTTGTGACATGGGTTAGTGGTGGCCTTGGCTGTGCTGGGGGAGTGGCTGGACTCGATGATCTGGGAGTGCTTTTCCAATCTCATTGACTGTATCCAGAGGAGTGCTGCTTCTATTCAAAGTATCCTGACTCCTGTCAGACTTCTGTGTTTTTATAAACTGCTGATCTACTGCCGGGGGAGTTCCCTGGTGGGGATTTGCAGTTAGGTGTGTCCTGCAGTGTGAATTGCCAGAGTGCCTTTGGAGGGGCTGTAGAATGGTGTGACATGGGCAGTGTGACACCGTGCAGTGGTTCAGAACTTGCTGCTTTCCTGTAGAGCAGCTGCAGCTGTGGCTGGCAGGAGGGCCCTGGGCTCCACAGCGTGTCCTGCCTCCCCGTGGGCTCAGCTGTGTGCAGGACCCACGGGAGGTGACAGGGCCACATGCTGTTGGTGCCTACAGGATGTGTCACCTCTTGCCTCAGGTCTCAGCACAGCATCTCCTGCACTGGCTCAGGGAAGTCACGAGTGGGGGAGAACTTCAACACATGGAGGACTTTTAACCCTGTCTTTAAATGGCCCTGATGTGTCCCTTGGGTTAACAGACTAACTTCTTGCTGATGTGTTTGATCTTGTTTCTTGTTGCAGCATGTCTGGAAGAACCAAATATTATACTGTTGATGGTCAGATTGTCTCTTCCATCCAGTTGAGTTGCTGCGTGAGGTGGTCTGTACAGCCATGGTGATAATCAATACTTTCCTTTCCTGGCCACTGTTAAATTACACTGGTTATTTTCATTTTCTTGTTGAATTAAAGCCTTTCAAGCATTTTACTACCATGACTGTAGTTGCCAATGTGTCAGTTTAAACAAAACATGAAGTTGAATTGTTTCTTTACTTTGTTGGATTTTTTCCCTTTGCCTGCAGTGGACCTGGCATTCTTCATTGTGTTACATTCTGGACTAGCCTCAGATCCCAGAGAGCCCTTTTTGTTCAGTTTCTGTTGGTAAATTTGCTGGTTTTTGTTTCCCCACAGCTCGAGGAAAAGTTGAGTTCCTCCTGGCCCAGCTGCTGGCTCTGGGGGTCTCTTATCTCTAGTCCCAGCCATTTGCCAGAGCTTTCACCTTTCTCTGGCTTAAACAAGTGGCCAGGGAAACTGGTTAACATGTTCATGCTACTCTGAACCACATCTGGGGCTTCTTGTGAAGGTCTGGCTTGGTGTGCTGCCACTCCCCAGCTCTTCCTCAGTGTGCAAGTCCACTCTGTGCTATACTCTAGTTATTGTGGACTTTTTCCTGGTTTTTATACTTTCTTTCCCTAGATTGTAAATCATCACTGTCAGCTGTGATTTGGGCTGTTTTTATTTTTTGTTTAATTGACAGATCGTGTGAACTACAGAGTGTCTCTCCAAAAGTCTGTGTTCTTCCAGCAACAGATACACGAATGTTTGAGAGCTATAGAAAAAACTATCCGTTGGACAGTGGAATAACCTTCCAAAGGGAAGTTTAGCTTCCAGACTTTTTTCCTCTTGGAGCTGTTGTGCCACTCCACCCATACTCCTTTAAGTAATTCACTTGAAATTCTGTGTGAGTGTCCTTGTCTCCTGCTTACATGGACTCAGAGCTGTGTTCTGAGTTCTGTAGTGTGCAGCTGCTGTGCTGCAGGAATTCCTCTGCTGTGCTGCAGAAATTCAGGCTAAGCTGGGCTCAGGCCACTTCCTCCCTCAGAGTGTCAAAGCTGCCTAGTCTGGGGGCTGTCTGGGACAAACACCAGAGCAACACATTATCTCAGTGCTTTCATGAGGCTTTAGGATTCTGCTTTGCTGAGCATGGAAAGGGGTGTGCAATAGGATTTGGCAAACAGGAGGGATCTGCTGTTGCCTTTCAGTTGTCTGTCTGCATTTTTCCCCTTTTACTCTTCTCCCCAAGCTGTCGAATCTCCTAAGAAACAGAATTGCCTTTGGTGATGTCAGCAGGGTTTGGTGTCTTGAGTCATATCTGTGCTCTGGAATATTGCCTATGAGTCATGGAAATCATTTACGCTTGTGGAGCTGGGCCAGAAGTGGGAGATGTGATGAGTCCATAGTCCCAGCTGCATTATTGAGGCAGGTTTTCAGTAGCTCCTAGTACTTGAGGACTTAATCCAGTAAAGCTGGAGGCCTTTCAGCAGAGGGCCTTTAACTGTTGGACTCCATGTGCTTTGCAACCTTGATGTTTGTGTTAACAGGCAGCAAATGGGATGAAGAAGGAGAATCCAGAGGGATGCAGGGGCCCTGGGTGTCAGTGTGGTGGCTCTTACCTTGTCCTTGCACTGCCCACACACACCTGCCTTTCTGCTGCCTTGGGCTTCTTTAAACTTGCCTGAAATTAGAGCCTTTTGCCATTCAGCTTTAGTAATTGTACTGGGTGACTTTATGTTGCTGTCATCCCTAAGATATTGCTTATTCTAAAATTTGGAGGAATAAATGTTCTATCTTTAATTATTTTTATCCCCCTTCCTTTATTTCTTTAATGATGAAACATAACAGGCCCAGCCTGTTGGTATCAGTATGTTTATATATATATAAAATCAAGTTTTTAAGATCAATGCAAATGTCTTCCTAAACCCACATCTCAATCCTTTCACCCCTCAGTTAAGTAGGTGGTAAAGTGGAAGGAGGTGGGGTGGTTCATACCTGGCTGTCACCTCCTGTGAGGATTTTCCATGGCTGTCCTCTGTAGCTCAGGCTCTCCGTGTGTAATTGTGGCCTGTAGCCCTTATTCCTCCTGTGCCACACCTTGCAGCCAGCTGCCTGCGTCATGCTCCTTTAGTGCTGTGCTGCCAGAGGAGTCTGGATCGCTCAGCTTTTACTGTGCTTGGCATCACTTGTCACTGCAGCGTGTCACCTGCAGTGTCAGGGTATTAAATGTCATGGAACCTGTTCAGATTCCCTTGGGGGAGCATAAAGAGTCCCACCTGCACTGGTGGCCTGTCGCTCTGTGTTGCCAGGCTACAGAAAGAGTAGAATGGGATACAGTAACTCAGCTGGAATGGTGAAATCTGGTAAATCTGATCATGTGGAAGTGGCTGCCAAGGGAGAAGGGATTTTTGAGGGAGTGCGTCTATAAGATGAGAAGTTTCCAGCAATAGGATGCTGATGGGGTCCCTAGTGAGGGAAGAGAAGGTGACACAACATGAGAAGGAGGAGCTGTGAAACGGCCAGGTTTTGGAGGTGATAGAAGCAGAAGATGAGTCTAGATTTGCCAGGCAAATCTGTGTTAACAGTTACCTCGGGGCAAAAATTGGATCAGCTGAAAGCTGCCAAGCCTGGTAATCAGCACCAGCCCTGTCTGAATTCAAGGAGTGTTTGGACAATGCTCTAAGACACAGAGTGGGATTCTTGGGGTTTTCCTGTGCAGAGCCAGAAGCTGGATTCAGTGATCCTTGTGAGTCTTTTGCAACTCAGGTTATCCTGTGGATCTCTAAAGTGATTCTTGGTGTGTGCTCAGCAGATGGGAATAGTAATGATGGCTGGTTGACAATTAAAAGGGGAAGTCTACCTTCTTGTCCTCTCTAAGTGCTTTGAATCCAGTTCTATCACTGCACATTGCCTGGGGCAGTGGGATGCCCACCCTGAGTGCTGTGTGCCTGTGAAATTGCCTGGCAAAGGCATTACAGTACATGCCATGGATGTTGGATAAGAGACCGTGTTCATCCTTGAATGCTGCCACATATTTGAAGAAAAACAACGCTGTGGAATACTCTGCTGCTAGGAGTGGGGTTCACCTCTGATCTTTGTATGTCTTTCAGCCTTTTGTCCTCCCACAGCCCTTGCCATTCTCATGCTGGGCTCTAAACTCTCAATCCCCTTCCCTTCCCTTGCTGCTTTCTGAGTGCTCACCTGTGTCTTTAATATTCAGTGTGGATGTCCTTGTGCTGGGGCAATGTTTACAATTATCAACTAAAGAAGTTACTGTGATGCTTTCCCTTGTGTTGTTGGTTCCCTCATCTGAAGCTTCAGCTTTCCCCTTATTCCTCCCTGCTTTGATTGAGTTTTAGGTGTCGTCATCTTTCAGAGGATTCCACCACAAAGTTGGATCTGAGTTCTTGAGACATTTCTGTATCCCTTTTGTATAGTTGGAGCTTTTTTTTTTTTTTGTGGTGGAATGAACTACAGGTGTCCTGCACCACGACAGTCTAGTATCTTGCTGGCAGAGGGCAGTTCTGCAACAGCACAATGTTTGTGCACAGGAGATTTCCCCCCTGTATGCTCAGTCATTGCTGCTCACGTGGTCTACAGCGACTCGTGTTTTGGATATGCACTGCTCCAAGATACATGTGCAAATCCTGTCCTGGAATTCTCATTGAATTAAAAGTTAATGAGCAGAGTTCATAATTCTCCCGTGGGTGCTGCGTGGCAGTGATGTGGTCCTGCTGGCTTGGAGCTCAGGGTGTCTGTGCCCTTCCCTGCAGGTGAACCAGCGCAATGTCCCGGGCATTGACAGTGCCTACCTGGCCATGGACACGGAGGAAGGTGTGGAAGTCGTTTGGAATGAAGTTCAGTTCTCTGAGCGGAAGAACTTTAAGCTTCAGGAAGTAAGTTGATGTGTTTCCCAGCAGGATGTGAGGAACATACCTTGCCCTGGGGTGGGATTATGGATGCTGGGGACTTTTTGTGTGGATTCTTGGCTGGGTTTGGAGTGCTGTGCTGTCCAAATGTCACAAATTTGGCTTAAGCCTGGCCTGTATAGGAAATGTCCTGGGAAACTGTTGTGCTGTTTCCATGAGCCCTTGTGTTCATTTAGACTTGGCAATCAGACCATGCTCTGCTGAGATGCAGTGCAGGAGAAAATGGGATGCTGTCTGTTTTTAGCATAGGGGCTTGACATATGTGTTGGTGTTTGAGGGGACCAAGACCCCAGAAGAAAGAAGGATTTAGGTTGGTGTGATCTCTGATGTGACATGTCTTTATCTTTCCAATGTTAAGGAAAAAGTTAAAGCAGTGTTTGACAACTTAATTCAGCTGGATCATCTCAACATTGTGAAGTTCCACAAATACTGGGCTGATGTGAAAGAGAACAAGGCCAGGGTAAGTGTAGCCATTGGGCTGTTGGGTTCTCATTGTGTGTTGTTAGGTAATTAGCAGGGTGGAGGGTAATATGTCATACTGCCCTACAGGTGATCTTCATCACTGAATACATGTCATCAGGGAGCTTGAAACAGTTCCTGAAGAAGACTAAGAAAAACCACAAAACTATGAATGAAAAGGTAACTCTTTTTTCCTGTATGCCCATAATTCTTTAGAGCCATCAGCCCCTGGAAAGCCCTTTCAGCAGAGGATCCCAGTGAGAACTGGTGAAAACACATCGCTGCAGTTCCCCTGTGTCTCTGTAACTAGTTCAGCTGCAGGTTCTCTGGGGCAGCAGTTCTGTGCTGGTTGCTTTTCTGCCAGCAGCTCTGCACACACAGGGCTGGTGTGACAGGCATGTCCCTCTCCAGGGGACCTCACAGGACAGGGGGAAGGTGTCTGTGCAGGGGACACTCTGGAGGACAGGTGTGTTTCTGGAGCCATGGGAATATGTAGAAACAAGCTGTCCATAAGAGTACTGATTCTTAACACCTGCACTGAGTAAGAGCTGGAGCGTGTATTGCTTCCTACAAGTGGGCTGTGAATCACAGGACTACACACTGGCTCCTTGTGGATGATTTTATCCTTTTCCTCTTGTGTCTGCAGGCATGGAAGCGATGGTGTACCCAGATCCTCTCTGCTCTCAGGTGCGTGGGGCCCTGACCTTGAGATCCCAGCAATTGGGACTGGTGTGGCAGTTAAGGGTTAGGGAGCTCTCCAGAGTATCCAGCTTTATGACCACGTTTGTCCAGAGTCTGGAGGATGTTGCCAAGATGAAATCAAGTTCCATGTGAGAGGACTGAGAAAAACTTCCATAGCATTGGCAGGCTGCAACCCTGTCCAGGCAGTGGATTCATGGATATTGAGATGTGTTGGTAGATGTGTGTGTATATTCCTTGATGATGCGGCTCTTCTGCAGCCGTCTTAGTGCAGTACAGCTGAGTAGAATGTGTTTTGGGCTTTAAAAACTCTTTACCACCTGAATGAGAGTTGGTTGGTAGCTAATTAGAACCTTAGAAAAGCAATAGCCTGGATGACAGAGCATGGCTTGCACTCCATAGAGAAAAGTCTGGTGCCCCTTGGCTGAATTATGGCTATTGGTGAATAGTTTGGGTTCAGATAAGCTTCTGGGAGCTGACTGCCCTCATTTGTGCTAGCTGCTAACATAAACCCAAGCAGAGTGAGATGCAAAAACAGAGTGTAGCTGGGACCCAGCACTGAACAGCTTTATTTGTGCCTGCTGGCAAACATGCCCAGTTGGGTGTGTATAGCATTAAGTGCCTCTTTGGTCCCCTTTGAGTAGGGACAGAAGAAGGCTCTGGTATTTTTGGTATAAAACTGTAACCCTTCTAGAATCCATTTAGCAGTACTAGGTGGGATGAAATTGTGTCCTTATCTCTGGTACCCTGAGTTTCCTGGGAGCTGACAGGAGAAAGCTTTCTCCTCCCCTGCCCATGTTCTGGAGACCCATTAGAGACAATTCCTATTTGTTCCTGGTTCTCAGCTAGAGGCTGATGTACACTCACTGAATTGTATCTCCCAGCTACTGTAAACCCCTGCATGTGCCTTTGGCTCTCCTGTTCTCTTCTGACATTGCTTGACATGGGGAGGGAGGGGTGAAGGGAGGGGTTCAAGGCCTTGACCAGTGCTCTGTTCTGCATCTCCAGCTACCTCCACTCGTGTGATCCCCCCATCATCCATGGCAACCTGACCTGCGACACCATCTTCATCCAGCACAACGGCCTGATCAAAATCGGCTCAGGTAATGCTTGCTGGGGGTGCCCCTGCCCATCAGACAGACTGCCCAAACACAAAAAGGCATCTACTCCTTTCCAGCTTCCCTGGCATGATAGGCGTGTGTGTACGTGTGCTGCTCCACCTCCACATAAGATGTGCCGGAGACTGGGAGCAGGATTCATTGGTGGTTGGACCCTTGTCAAGTGCAGGAAAGACTGATACTGAGAACTGTTTGCCTTTTAGCCTCTTCTTTAGCTTTTTGTCTTAAGGAGATGACACAGGAAATGATGTGAAACTTGAAAGTTGTGTAGGCACATCATCTGTGAGTTCATCTGCTCTGCAGATTTTCATGTGAATACACAGAGAATTCTCCTCCCAGCACTGGGGAGCTGTGGGAGCTGCCTGGGGAGCTGTGTCCATGCAGCCACAAGAGTGCTGCTTGTAGAACCCACGTTTATAATAAAATGGACAGACTCTGACTGCAGCAAGTGGCTTATCCTGACATCCTTATGCAGCATCCCTCAAATGGGGCTGCCCTCAGGCTGCTGAGCTGCCCCAGGCCTGTGTGGCACAGGCATGCCCTGCTTGGGCAGGCACCCTGTGCCAAAACAGTTTATTCCATAAGTGAGCAGTGATGTTCCTGGCAGTGCAGAGCATCCTTGCATGCTCTGGTTTTTCCTGCTATTCCCATGTCTCTAAAAATCTGTCTGCAGTCAGGATGCATTGTGTCACGCCTTGACATGACCTTTCAAGGGACACCTTTGCTGCCTGTTGTTCAACTTCTGCAAGTATTCTCCATCTAGGAATAGGTCTTTGCTTTCCTGGAGCTATTGTCTGTGTGGGTTCTGCTTTGATGTGGCAGTGTACAGGGAAGATGCTCTGCATCACCTGTCATCCAAAAATAGCCTCTCCATCAGCTGCAAGCCTGTGACTTTTTTTCACATCAGAGAACTCCTGTGTTGTTGTTTTGTTCCAGAACTGGGTAGCAGATTTGTGCTGGTACCAGGGAGACAGGGTCATGGCAGAAGGAGCACTCTGCTCCTGACCTGCCTGTAAACCTGGGGACTTGCTCTTCACACAGGCTGTCATCATGTCATCACACAGACTTTATTGTGCTTTCCTGGCTTTGTCCAAGTGGGAGAGATTTCCAAGAGTCAGTACGTCTAGTACCTGTATGCTGGCAAACTCCCCGGCATTCAGTTCAGACTGATGGGAAGACTTGAGTACTCAGGAAATTCCCTTTTTCAGTGAAGTTTCAAGGTATCATGCAGCTGCTGTCTTTCTGCAGGGCAGCCAGTGCTGTCTGAAAATCCAAACCCATGGAGCTGGCATTGCAGCCATGGCTTTCCCCAGGGGGAGATCCTGCAGGTCAGCAGGATCATGCTGGAGCATGCAGCTGCAGTGGTGCTGTTCAGGGGCTGTGTAGAAGGAAGGTGACTCTTCAGGTGGGGGGTACAAGTGGTGGCCTCAGCAGTTACACCTTTGTTCCCTTCAGTTTGACGAAGCCTTGCTTCTGTCAGGTGCAGCAGGAGGGACATGGCAGTCACATACATGTGCACATGCCAGGAGAAGTGGCTGTGCTGTTACAGCTGCAGGATGTGCTGCAGTGTGACTGCAGCTGCAGTGCTCACGTGCAGCTGTTCCTGAGCAGACCTTTCTGCTCCACAGCTGTGGGCTGCCTGGCTCACCTCACGTTCAGAAATGAAAGAATTGATCTAAAAGATCTTGATCCTTTCCTAAAGAAAAAAGGAAGTGAGTGCAAAGTGGGCTCATGGTCAGAAGAGGAATCCTCCAGATGGGAAAGCTGTGGCTGCAGTGCAGGCTGGAATTAGAGTTGGCAGTGTTGCAGGATGTATTCCTATTCCTGCAGAGCCCACCCAACCAGAAAAGGCAAAGCTACATCCTCAGGACTGCTGGTTGTGTTGGAGCTTGTTAGCTTTTCTCTCTGACTGCCTTTGCCTTTCTCACTGCTGCCTTTGCAGTGCCAGATGGGCTGGGTTTGAGTTTAGGGCCCTGCAACAACAGTTGTTCCAGGGTCACTGACAATCTCAGGCTCGTGTTTGCTGCTTCCCATCCTTGTTCTGCACAGCTAGCTGCTATCTGAACACTTCCCTGTGGTTACTTAGAGGCAGCAGGACAGCAATTTCCGTGGATTTATGGGGAACAAGGATTCAGTGCACTATGAGCTGTGCTTTGGTACTGTCTCTCCCCAGTTCTGTGCTGAGTGCTGCTCCAGAGGTTGCTCTCCCTGTGGCTTTGGCAGAGAGAATACTTGCTGAATGTGGGGCAGAAGCCTGGCTAAGGTGTGCACTGCAGGACATCCTGCTGTCTGCTGTGGGAGGGTGTGCCAGGAGAGCAGTGTCACGTTGGAAATGTCTGATAGGGGTTCCTGTGACACATGTTCAGGTGTGGGAACAGCCCTTTGCTCCTTGCTGCTCCCTCAGATGCAGGAGCATGTGCACTGGCTGGACTGATCACTGTTTCTCTGTTCAGTGTGTAAATCTGTGTGCTGGGGGTCAGCTGTGGAAGAAAAAGGGAGTGGGAAGGAGGAAAGATTTTGCATACTGCTTAAATGCAAAAGCCATCCATAATCCATTCATTCGCTGACTTTTTTTTTCCAGTGCCATAAAGTGCAGAGTTAATAGATTTAAGGAGAAAAAGTTTCAAATGGGTGGGGAGCTTTGGAGAACTTGTGATGAGGATAGGAAAGACACTTACAGCTCTTAAACTTGGCAGTGATATTCCCAGAGACCGGAGTGTTCCACCTTGCCTTGTGGAGCTGTGGTCAGATGAAAGCATTCCTTGTGACAAGTCCAGGTTGTTGTGCCCTGTGTACTCCTCACAGGGCCCACACACAACACAGTGGTGCCTCCGTGGGTGTCTGTGCTGTCTGACAAGGGGATGTGCTGCCAGGTGTGTTCCTGGGACAGGCTACAGCTGCTCTGAGTGTGGCAAAAACAGTGTGTACAGACAGGGTGCCTGCTGCTGCTGCCTGCTTGTGTTGGCATTGTTGGGAGCTGTTCCTGGAATTCTCACTGGCAGTGTAAGAGCCATTCACAGGTGGAAAGAAGTGATGTATTTGAATTAAAAATCCTTTTGGGCAGCTCTTGGAGTGTCCCAGCAGAAGGGAGGCCTCGAGCTGGAGGGTCTCAGTGTCCTCTGGTGCCCCTGAGACATGGCAATGTATCTGCAGATGCTGAGTGAGACGTTGATGGGGCAAAGAGGAAGCTCTGGTGGAATGCAGTGCAGATTTCCCACTTGTGCCTGCAGGCATGGCTGCTGTGTGTCTCTCCTGTCTGCATCACTCCTGGCCTTAGACTCAGTCTGTATTTAGTTGTGTCTGCTCAGAGTGGGGCCAGGATCTTACGGGTGTTAGCTCTACTGTGGCATCATGTGGCCAGTGTGAGTGTGCGCTGCCCTGCTGAGATCTGTGGCCAGAAGCTGCTGGGATGTAGAGAAAGGGAATTCTCTGCTGAGGGGATGGGGTGGGTGGGACTGCAGGGCACTCACAGAAGAACAGAATTTCCAGCTTCTTGGTCTCAGAGTCAGCCATAATCTTCTGCTTGGTCAGAGATGCCTCGTCTGCCCTGCCCTGGTTCTGAGGTAGAAACCCTGACGTTCCTTAGGCACATTTCTTTTGAAGAGGTGGCTGGAGGCAGGGCCCGGTGCTCAGTCCTGTCCCTGTGTGCCCTGACTCTGACCCAGCTGTCTCTATGGATGTAAGTGCTTTGCTGTTCACCAACTCATTGACTTTATCTCGTTTTACTTCCCGCTCACGGGCTGCTCTGTTACAACAGTCTTTCATAGGATATTTGCTAATGGTGAGCAAACTTCTCCGCTCCTGTGATGTGACTCCACTTATGTCATGTACATGATTTTATCTCTGTGTGTATCTGTATATATATATTTATATATATATGTGTGTGTATCTATATTTGTAACACACAGACATACACACTGATCTACTTACAGTGTTCCCTTGCTATAAGGCTGTGTGTAAAACTGTTTGGCTTAGGTGCATCCTGCTTGGAGAGCTGGTGTTCTGTGCTGGGATGCAAACAGTTCCTTGTGCTCTTGGCCAGAGCCTTACAGAGAGGGAGCACTGCCCTTTGTGAAGTCTCCTGGTTGTTAGTTTTCTCCCTCTCCATGTTCTTAGCGTGTGCTAGTCCACGGGCCCTGTGCATGCTGGCTCCTGCATGTCAACAAGCCATGCCTTGTTCTGAGCTCTTCCCAGCTGAACTTCCCACGTCCATTAGGCTCTTCCCTGCTGCTGCTCTGCTGCCCTTGGCTGGGGCCCAGCCCTGGACTAGCCCCACTGTGTGCTTGGCTATCCAAATTGCTTGCTTGTAGTTTGAACTCCTTAGATGTGTTGGTTTTAAGATGAATGTTTCAGTGAATGTGTCTGGCTCCTGATGGCCAGATCCCTCCTGCCCCAAGTGGGTCCCTGGATTGAAGTAAGCGTGGCTATTGATGTTTCCCCAGATGAATCTCTGGTTTTGGGGAGATCTGTGCATCTGAGGAGGGCGTTGGGCTGGTGGGAACCAGAGAAGGATTCGAGTGCTGCAATTTGTAACCCTGTTGCACAGAACACCATGTTTACATTTAAAATAATGATTTATTTTATTTTTTGCCATCAGGATTATTCTCAATGGTTAGAGTTTGTTTCTACTGAGTTGGGAACCTACCAACCATCTGCTGAAGTGGTGGAAAGGGCAAGGGCCTGACCAGATGGGCTCTGTGCCTTCCAGGAGTTGGCAGGAGGATGTGCTGTGCCACTCTGCATCGCCAGCGGAGCAGAGGCTCCTGGGAAGCTCCAGCTGGGATCTGGTGTAGCTGAGGGGCATGGTGATGTAGTCAGGGCTCGAGTCCTGAGGAGGGCAGGTGTCCCTGGGGGTGGCTGCAGGGTGGCAGAGTGTCCAGGAACAAGCCCACAGAATGGGAACCTGACAGAGCCTGGGCTCGGCCACGCTGAGGGCTGGCCAGCCATTTCTCCAAAATCAAGTCATCCCTGTGAGCAGAACCAAAGGCCCTGGTTCTAGAAGGACAGGAGAAGCCTGAACCAGCACTCTGCAGGCATAAGGAGATGCTGTGGTACCTCACCTGTGCTGGAACAGCATCAGATGGCCTTGGAATACTGAACTTTCCTGGATATTTAGTTGTGAACTTGTCCTAATGGTCTGTTGTACCGGGAGGCACTGTTGATATGAGAGCTGGGGATTGTTTAAGCCTTAGATCTTGAGCAGTGATTTGGGTTTGAAAACACTAAATCTAGGGTGTAAGGCTCCTGTTTTTCTTGAGCATTGAGCTAATGAGGCTGTGAGTGACATGCTTTCATAACTAATCTTATTTTAGTCATCACTTCACTCCCTTGGATTTTGATGCCTGATCTTTAAGTGTCATGCTGGTTTCCACATTCTTAACAGACACCTGAGGTGATGTAGGAATAAAAAGTTGGTAGGATATCTTGGGTCTGTCTTTTTTATTTTTTCAACTACGGCAGGTGTGGTTTTAAAGGGAAAATAATGGATAATTGAAGTCATCAGACATAGAAAAATCTGCCATAAAAATGGCATGTCAGCATTGATTTAGGAAGATGTAATATGAATTGATGCAGTTTAGCTTTTCTAACTGTACAGTTTTATGTGTTAAGCACATTCTCTACCAAGCCAAACATTCTTGGCTCCTTAGAAACTTGGCAAAACTAAGGCAGATACTCATAAGGTTTGTCTGTGACTACAGGTGCTGCTGGGAATGAGATTGGGCAAGGAGATAGTTTTGAGTGGAACTGCTGGTCTAGCAGGCTTCAGAAAGTCCAGGGTTGGATCCAGGCTACTTTTTGCGGGGACTGGCTATTTTTTTAAAAAGCTTTCTGTGCCATGGGTCTGTGCTGGCTGTGAAACTCTCGATATAAAGCTTGTCTCCAAGTGAAGGTGCTTCTCATTTGGGTTGTTCTTGAGAAACTGTTGAACAAATTGGGTTGAATAACATGAAGTTGATTTTAATTGTGATGCTACAACGCTGTCACTGCTGCTGTGATTACTAGAGTGGCAGAAACAATTCCAGAGACCTGCTCTGGGTTTTTGTGTAAGCACAGAGCTTAAGGTAGGAAGAGCAGCCATGAGAGAGTAGCAGTCCGTGGGTTTTGTCCGTGTTGGAAGTTCCAGCTGCCTTCTGCTGACCACATTTGCTGTGTGTGTGTCTGGGGGAGAGTGATGGGATTTTTAAGGTCCAGTTTAATGGTAAGAACTGGTGGCCTTGGTGGCCTTGTTGCAAAGATTTTGCTCTTCTATGCTGTCATAGTAGTAAACTCATTTTTGTTTTGCAGAAGGTTTAAAAGCCAACTCTTGCTCCTAATAGTTATTTCCCTAGCTCAGTGTACCCTCTGTGTGCTGCTGTGATTCACCTCATTCATGAAAACACCAGATGATCATCTAAACTGGTTGTTGTTTTCAGTTAAATAAGATATTTTAAAAGGTTTAAATGTCTCTGTTTAGTGCTCCAGGTTATGGAACATCCATTTTCTGAGGTCATTGTTATTTCTGTGTTGCACTGAAGGCATTGCTGCTCAGTTTTGTTCAGCTCTGGTTTTTCTCTGCTTTTATGTGACTTTCCCAAGGGGTCTGAGGATGTGGATTACAGTCATCCAGGTTTTCATTCACCCATTCTATATTAGCACAGCAGTTACAGGTGTCTCCTCCTTTCAAGGCCCTTTGACTGGAGGCTTTGGAAGCTCCTTTGTGCCAGTTCTGAAAAGATGACTTAAACACAAACAAGCAAGGGCAGTTGGCTGTGTGTTGCCAGTACCGCTGATTGTGCTGCAGCAGTGTTTTCTCTGGAGGGATCCATGGCAGTGTTTTAGCAGGAGCTGGTTTCCTGCTGGGCAGCCATGGCAGGAGTGCACACACACGTGTAAGCACATGGGGAGCTCTACCTGGCACCAGGAACAGTGTGTAGTGAACTTTGCATACACTGCATCTGTTTGCCCCTTCAGCTAATGACACTCAACTGTTAAAAATAATAAAATCCTGTTCCTTCTGGTGACTCACTGTTGCAAACATTTTGCAATCCCTGATACAGATCTGAGGGCTGTAGGGAGCTTTTATTCTGTGATCAGCATAAATCTGACACTTCTTCCTGTTTGACTCCTTGTTTAATGGCTGTGTGCTTCTTTTTATGCCAGATAACTTCCTTGTTCCTTACTTTCTGGGCCTTGCTCTCCCTAACAAAAGAGCTTTTGTCATCACTGTGTGCAGGGAAAGCAAACTGTGTAACACTGTGGGTTTGTGCAGTCTTGTACCATTTTGCAGGAGTGAAAGTGTCTGGGGCATTGGAGTGCAGGGGATAAGTGGCCTCATACCTCTCCTGGCCCTGTGGTCACCCCTCTGTAGCTGCAGAGGTGGTCTTGGGTTCAGTTGATCATTTTTGGGTCCCTGTGGTACAGCAGTTCGTTGTGCCATTGCTGGGATGCACAGGAAGCCTGGGACAATCTTGGAGGGCAGTTTGTTGATCCTCCTCAGTGGCACCTGGTGTCCTCCTGCTGTCTGTTGGACAGGCACTGAGCCCTTTGCCGAGGAGTGGAGCAGTTGTGCTCTGCAGCATGCTCACATGTCTGCAAGGGCTGGGCAGAGCCACAGGGCAGGGCAGTGGGACAGGCCATCTGTCCTGCCCACAAAGGAGGAAGTTCTGAGTGCAGAATCAAGGAGGCTGTGAGATGGGCACCACACAAGAGCGAAATGTCCTCTGCAGCACAGAGTGTTCCAGAGCAGGGGGCTGCATGTCCAGGCAACTCTGCTAAACCTCCTCTGGGGACAAGGAGGAAGGAATGCCACTGCTGCCTCCTTGGCTGGCACTGCTAGCAGTCAGTGGGTGCACAGGCTGTCCACTTGCTCTGGCCCAACCCTTTCTGCATGTTCTTGAGGGTTAGAGAAGTCTCACCAGCTACAGCATGTTCCTGTAGGAATGACGATTATCTCTTTTTATGCTTTTGTTGTCAGATTGAGTTCAGCTTGTCAAAGACAGCTTGTCCTACCCTCTGCTGGGCTTCACATGTCTTCCTCTCACCTGCCCTGCTCAGAAACTGTATTTGGCTGAACCTTTTTCTAAAATTCACCTCTGCTAATTGCCCACCAGACTCATCAATCCCATGGGGCTGCATCTTGTAATCTGCCCCTTGTAGCCACCTTCTTGTGGCTGAGAAAGACACGTTCATTGTTATTGTTGGTGATCTGACTTTCCTTTGTGGTTTTCATCATTTATCTCACTTAATAGTTGTCCTCAGCCTTCATCCATCCAATCATGCCCAGCGTGGAGCAGTTTGAGAATACAGAAATAGGTGTATAAGTGACAGATGGCAGCCATGTGTGAGTCAGGCAGGAGAGCATGTGTCAGAGATAACTTTGGGTGTGTGTTCTTGCCTTGTACAGTCAGGAGGTTGGTGGAAAATGTAGGCTCAGGTGAAGACCTCAAGCCCTTGTCAGTGCTAAGTGCCCCATGCATCAAGATGACCTGCAACAGTGACCAGACCAAACCCAGAGTTTCTTGTCTTACCACGTAAACTCCTGTCACAATTGTAACAGCACTTCTGCCTGCTGTGTTGAGCACACGTGCAGGAAGTTTTTCAGAGCTGACCTCAGAAGCATGTTGTGCTGTCAGTGATGCACAGAGCAGGACTGTGTCTGGCAGGGGTGTCCCTGCTTAGGTCTGAGACACACAGGAGATTCTGGGGGCCTGATGTCGTTGACCCTGTGCTGCCTCAGCTCTGCAGTAACTGAGGTGATTCCTGTCATCTCAGCTGAGCTGCACACAAGCTGGGATATAAATGGCTGGAACAGCCAGATTCCCTGCCAAGTGTGGCTGACCAGAGCCAGCTGCAGAGCCAGTCTCTGCAACAGTAATGGAAAAAGACTCCAGTGGGACTCAGCAAGTTAGGAAGCACGAGGTCCAGAGTACCAGAGGGGACAGGTCCCTGGCTGACCCACAGCAGCAGATTCAGAGCTGCCCGTGTGTCAGTTCTGTGTATCTGAGTTGGAGGATCTCACAGGCAGTGTGAAACTGGTTCTTTCCAGAAATGCTGGTGCTACTGCAGGTCTGTAGGACCTGGGTGCAGAGGAGCTGATTATCAAGGCTGGCTGGACCTCATGAAGGACACTTTAGATGGAGGCTGGGCTAGACTTCCACTCTACCTGCCTGTCTGGTATGGAAGCGTGTCAGCCACCACTGCTGAGGTTTCTGTTGATAATATGCTCTGTGATTGATGACTGTCTCATCCTTGTCCTTAAATGGGCACAGGAGCCAAGAACAGAGTGCCTGGATAGTGAACTGGCCCTTGCCATCCAACATGTGCTCATAACAGGATTTAAAGGCACTGGAAAATGAAGCTGATCACAGCATTATGTGGAGGGTGATTTCCCTTGGCTGATTCTGCTCTGTATTTGGCAGAACTTGGGTTGTTGAGCTTTTGGTCCCTGTTTCCTCTTACAATGATACTTAGTGATAAGAAAGGCAGAACAAATAGAAGAGTTAAAAAATAAGTTCTTTTCTATCCTCAGATTGTCTAGTTTGCCACAGGGAGTCCCTCTGACATGCCTACAGTAGCTGCAGGTTTAACAAGTATCGCAAATATGTGTGTGATAGTTCCTGTACACTGCATTAGGCACAGAGACATCCAGGATCCCATAAACAGCAATATAAATCTGATGTTGGAACAGAAGGGTTTCTGAAGCCTTAAATGCTCTCTTTAGAAGGCCTGGTATGAGAACTCAGTGTGCTGGACAAGCCACAAGTGCTTTATGTGCCAAGTCCAGCACTGGACAGATGTGTGGTGACAGGGTTGGGGCTGAGGGGTTGGCTGCAGCAGGACAGGAACACATCCAGTCCAGTGCAGAGGACTGGGCAAACTCCAGTTGTAACTGACTCAGGAGTACAAAATGCTAAAAATAGAAGTCCAGAGCTCATCATTTGGGTGCTGATGAGGATCAGGTGTTTGCTGGCTCCTCGAGGGAGGCTTTGAGCTGCTTGTCATGTGGGGGATGTTGGGATCCTTTGGGGCAGAGCCCCAGTAGAGAGAACTGGTGTCATGGTGCATGGCCCTGGCCAGAACTTGCCTAAAGCAGTCAGTGTCTCTGGGAAAACAGAACAGGTCTTAGGAAAAAGACAAAGAATGTCGCTTATGCTGCTTGGTGGTGTGAAGGTGAGAGGATCTGGTGATGTCTGGGAACAGGTGAGCACTAGGAATGAAGTCATCTTGCTGGGCTCCTGGGATCAGAGCTAACACAGGGAACAGGAAGCAGTTACTTGTGAGTGGTTGGTTGGTAAAGAAGCTCCTAGCTATTGGAGCAAGCTCTGTTTCCAGTGCTCACTTTGGGTAATATGATTTGGTATGTGCTGTGCAGCAAGGCTGAGCTGAGTTACCAAGAGAGGTCCTTCTTGTGTGACTAGAGCCCAGAGAACATCTCTCTGAACTGATAACTTGTCACTCAGCTGGGAATTCTCTTTGGTGTGGAAAACTGCGAGTGGTTTGGCACGTCCTGTGTCAGCCCACATTGTGGCAGTGCAGAATGATTGTCCAGGGGAGTGACCAGCTGGGACATGGGCCTGAGACTCTGGGACTGGGCACATTCCAGTGTGACAGTAGAGCTTCAAATGGGTGGTGGCTCTGTGCTCCCTGCCCACCTCTGTGTTCATCCCTGGCAGAGACAGCTGCTTAGTTCTGGAGAGTTGTTTGCAGTCTCTGCAGAGGTGGCTGTCCCAAAGGCTTATCTTCCACGGGGGTCCATACTTGTGCTCTGCTCACAGTTCTTGTGGCTACAAGTTATTTCCTCCCCATAGCTCCCCACAGTTTGGGGAGGTGTTGGCTGCTGAGAGGTTCTGTTGTCTGGGTGGTCACCTCCCTTCCTTCAGCAGCTTGGCTTGGCTCTTGTCTGGAGGTGCTTTGGCACCAGCATGGTCCTGGAACATGGAAGAGTTTCCTGGTAGGTCCATCCTCCCAGAACTCGGAGGTGGTGACCAGTTGCAGTGACCTTGGCATCTCTGGCTGTTCCTCAGGCTGCTGTTCTGAACGAGTTGCTTGTGTCAAATGCTGTAGATCTGACTGAAGTTTGGCATTTCAACAGGGAGTTGTTCCCACCTTGTCTTCCCAGGAGGCAGAAGTTGTGGTCTCCAGGTTTGCCCTTGGAGAGTGATGCCAAGGAAACAGTGCAGGAATGTATCAGGTCGGGGCAGGTGACAGGAGATGAAGGCTGTGAAGACTCACCTTAAGCCACCATTCTGCCCCTTTGGGCACTAAGGGCCCGGAGTTGCAGGTGTTCCCTGGGATTTCATCAGGGATGGGCTATGGTTTCCTGTATCCTAAACATTCCTGTTTTTTTTTCTAGTGGCACCAGACACAATTAACAACCATGTGAAGACCTGTCGTGAGGAGCAGAAGAACCTGCACTTCTTCGCCCCAGAGTATGGAGGTATGCTGTGGCTGTGGCTGCAAGCCTGGGGGGGTTTTTGCCTTTCTGGTACTTCCAAGTTATCCTGCACCTTGTACTCAGTTCCAGGCACCTGAAAGATGCCACATTAACAGTTCTGAGCCATTTGCCTGCTGAAGTGCTTCAGCTCCTCTGCTCTTTGGTAGCAGAGGAGGGAGAAGCTGCAGGACTGTCCTGGCCTGGTGCAGAGTGGTGCTGCTGCACGCAGAGCTCACTGATAACAATGCTGGTTTTGTGTTACAGAAGTTGCCAATGTCACCACAGCTGTGGACATCTACTCCTTTGGGATGTGTGCGCTGGAGGTAAGTGTTGAACATAGACTGTGGGACAGAGATGGTGAATCTGAGGACAGAGAGAGCTCTGGAAAGGCTGTGGCCATGGGTGGGTTTGCTTGGTGACAAGTGTGTTTTGTTCTCAGAGCCAAGTGCACTTTGCCTTGGAGGGATCCCTATGGAGGTTCCCCCAAGTGCCTCACTAAGAAGTAAATGGCTCAGCGATTTGCAGTTCTTCCCAAAATTCCTAATGGGTAATGAATTAGCAGGTCTTGGCCAGTCCTGAAGTCAGACTTGCTGGCTGGAGGGAATAGTCACTGCTGCAAACTGTTATGTGATGTCTGTGACCAGTGCCCAGGGTGTTTGGAGCAGAGGACAGCTGTAGCTTATAACTTCTTCTGGGCCAGCCTGTGCCCATCTGATACAGGTTCTGGTTGGAGTTGATATGAGTCTGACATACCTGGTTGTAGCAGCTTCGTGCTCCCTCTGTCCCTGCAGTCAGTAGGTCCAAGTCCAGGTAATGGGAGTTGTTGTTAGGAGTATTTTCTGAGAAGAATTGTCAGAAAGAGCCAGCACAGGGAACCCTCAACCTGTGCTGCATATTCCATTAGTGAAGCAGGAAGAGAACTGCGTAAAGATGCAACTTTTAGGAAACAAAACTTAAGCTCAATGCAGAGACATTCTCTGCAATATTTTCCAGTCTTCCCCAGCTGGGAATTAGTGTCTGTGTAGTTGGCTGGAGCCCCTTCTTGATGTGTTGTGTGCTTGTTGTTCTGCGATGCTGAGCTAGGAGGGACACTGTCACATCCTGGAAATGATCCAGTCACTGCTTCATTGTGGAATTATCAAACAGAACAACAGGCCAGTGGATCATGAGGCTCAAAATGGAGACACTTGCCATCCAGGATGTTGCTGGCAGGGCTCCCAGGGCTCCCTGGCAGTCTTGGGGTGCTAGGAGCAAGCTGTTGTAATGAGGCAGCCATTCTCTCTGTGTCTCCAAATGTGACCTTAAGTACCCCCAGCTTGGCTGTGGTGATGTCATGCTTGGCAGTGGTCTCCTTGAGCCTGTCTCCCGTGCAGTCTGCCATTCCCAGTGGAGTCTGATCTCTGCTCTGTTTGCAGATGGCAGTGCTGGAGATCCAGGGCAACGGGGAGTCATCCTATGTGCCGCAGGAGGCCATCAACAGTGCCATCCAGCTGCTGGAGGACCCCCTGCAGCGGGTGAGCCGGGGGGCTGCTGCCCCGAATCCCTCTGCTGCCACTGCTTGTTGTCTCACTCAGGTTTTGTCCCCAGGAGTTCATCCAGAAGTGTCTGGAGCAGGACCCTGGCAGGCGCCCCACAGCGCGGGAGCTGCTCTTCCACCAGGCGCTGTTCGAGGTGCCGTCGCTGAAGCTCTTGGCTGCTCACTGCATCGTTGGGCACCAGCGTGAGTACAGAGCCCTGGGAGCCACGTCCCCACGTGGGGCAGTGCTCTGCAGGCCTTTGCTGAGCTGTCAGTGCTCACCCCAGTGAGCTGGCACCCTGGGAACACCCCTCCCCATCCCCTGCTGCTCTGCAGGTACCTGGCTCTCAGACACAGCTTGGAGGGCCATGGTGCCCCACCTGCTGCAAGAGCATCAGAGGGCATAAGACCTCTGCACTTTTCATTACTTTTCTAAGGCTCTAAGTTACTACTTTTTTTTTTTTTTTTAATAGATATGATTCCTGAAAATGCTTTAGAAGAAATGACCAAAAACCTCGACATGAACGCAGTGTTGGCAGAGATCAATCACGAGGACAGGGAAGGAGTCAAGATGATGTGAGTCCCCGTGGTGTGCTCAGGGGGCTGCTCAGGGGAGCAGTGCTGGGGCACTGGTGTGAGCACTGGGACTCTGCCCATCGCCTCACTGTTGGTGTTTCCCCACTCACTGGGTGCCAGTGGGAGCTGCTGGAGCTGGAGGTGTCACTGTCTGGGCACACACACTTCTGAGGAGTGTTATTCCTGGGTGGAAGGAGACCTTGCACCTGTTCCCTGGGAGCAGATTCTGTGCAGCTGAGGTGAATTGTTCCCCAGATGGACAGATGAAATGAACACCCTGTAGTTGGAGCAGTCCCCAGCAAAACCTGGCTGAACAGTTTTGGGAGGTGCTCTGACCAATCACAGACTAGCCAGATGGGAGTCCAGCTCTTCAGAGAAAGGGTTCCTCAGTGTTTTCCTAATGGAGCATTTTATTCCACACTGTGCACAGGGAAAGGTAGTTGAGGCAGCTGTCAGTGACCCACAGCACTACTTACACTGTAGGAGTGGCTCCCTAAGGGAGTGACTGTAATATCTATGGAACAAGCAGAGTGCCAAAGAAGTGATTGCATTTTGGATAACAAAGCCTTGGCTAGTCAAGGGATTAGCTGAAGAAACTTAAGATGTGAGTACTACATTCCCAGGGAAGCCTAGGGTGCTTCCAGGGAAGCCCAGAGTTCTGGCATGCTCAGGCTGCTGAGCAAGAGTAACCAAGATGACAAAGAAGAACAGCTCTGTCCATATCAGCAGCTCTCTGAGCCATAGAGGCCCTTCCAAAAGCTGACATCCCAGTTGTCATAGTGCTGGGAAATAGTAGTATGAAATTCCCTTTGGAATGTTTCTGAGACAGTCTCAAAATGGAGGACAGCAAGTGAACAAAGGCAAAGCTGTGTTAGGGAGATCCTTACAGACATGGGATGTCAGTCTCTGCAGGCTTGGCTGGCTGTGGGTGCCAGCCTGGAACTCGCCTTTTGGGAGTGCCATACCTCAGGTGTGCTGGAAAAGGAGAAGAAAGCAGCACTTACTTGAAATGTCAGCATCATTTCTGGGTGGTTCATCAGACTGCCATGCAAACCAAGCTGCTAGGAAAAAACTGTAGAATTTTGTTGAAAACTACTGCTGTGTTAGAGAATGGGATGATCCCAGCTGCTGGGAGTGTGGGAGGGGCTGGAGAGTGGTCTTGGAGCTGAGGCAGGTGTGCAGCCCATACAGCACTTGGGGATATGCTGTCAGGCTTCCAGCAGTTTTGCAGTCCTTACCTCATCTCTGGAGTGCTTCAGAGCAGCCTTCAGACAGGTGTTCTGTTCAGACAGACTGTTCCAAGTGGCTGTTGCAACCAGGGACCTGGTATGGCAGGTATTTGTGAAACAGCTCACCAGGAACATTGGGCCACCCTCCAAATAACTGTGCATTGCACAGTTCTGAGGGCTGTGAGACTGGTTCTGCCGTAACTGCTGCCCCATCCTTAGCTCCTCTAGGTAATTATGTCCTTAAGGGAAATCAGGGCTTGTCACTCCTCTGTCCACACCTGTCCTGCCTGTGGGCGCAGCCCAGGACATGGGGATTTGAAACTGCATCCCAAGAGAACCAAGTGGATGGTACTGTGTATTTCTCATCTCAGGACATTTTGCTTTCCAGCTTCTCACAATCTCCAGCGCTGGAGCTGGACAAATTCCTGGAGGATGTGAGGTAAGGGGGATTTTTTAAAAGACACCTTCCACTGCGTGTGAGACGGGAAAAATTTTGGAGAGTTACAACCTGAGATGCTGGTCCTTCCTTGCAGGAATGGGATCTATCCCCTCACGGCTTTTGGGATGCCACGGCCCCAGCAGCCCCAGCAGGTGGTGGTGAAATCTCCCATCGCTCCCCCATCAGTGAAAACCCCAACTCCAGAGCCCGCTGAGGTGGAGACCCGCAAGGTAAATGCTGGGGGCTCTGCCTCACGCCCCCCTTGGCAGGCAGGGCCCTGGGGCAGCTGCTCACGGGGTCTGTGCCTCTGCTGCAGGTGGTGCTGATGCAGTGCAACATCGAGTCCGTGGAGGAGGGCGTCAAGCACCACGTATGTTGTTGCTATGTCTGCCTGAGCTGGGGCAGGTCGGGGCGGCTGTGCAGGGCTCGTGGCTCTGATGTGCTGCTGCTGCCTGGGGTAACCCTGTGGGGCTGCAGCTGCCAGGACCCAGAGGCCACCCCCAGGTCCTGGCTTCCAGCACGGGATGGTGCTGCCAGCTGCAGTTCAGGATGGAACTGGCTGTGGCTGTTCTTTTAGATCCCTGTGGGGCTCTGGAGGGGTGGTTCCCATCCCAGAGGCCATTTCTAGGGCTGCTTTGGGCTTGCCATGGCAGCCTGCAGGGCTGCAATCCCTCATGAGATTTCTTTGCCCTGCAGCTGACACTGCTGCTGAAACTGGAAGACAAGTTGAATCGACACTTGAGCTGTGACCTGCAGCCCAGTAAGTACCACCTTCAGCGCAGTAAGTGCCCTTCTGCCCCTGCTGAGGTGACCTGGGGCCAGCAGCATGCTTGGACCAAGAACTGACACCTTTCCTTGCTTTGCAGATGACAACATCCAGGAGCTGGCAGCTGAACTGGTCCAGCTTGGATTCATCAGCGAGGTAAGCAGGGGCTCAGGTAGGGCTCTAGGCCTGTGTTCCTTTGTCAGAGTTCAGTGGTTTATGCCACATCAGCCCTGTTTGGGAGGAGGCAGGAGGAATAAGCCAGGTCCCTGCCCTGGGGGACTCCAGCCATGCTCTCAGCTTTGAGTGGATGGGGCTTACTACCCCTCACTATCCTCCTTCTCCCCAGGCTGACCAGAGCAGACTCACCTGTTTACTTGAAGAGGCATTTAGCAAGTTCTACTACACTCGGAACGGAGCCCTGACGGCCGTGACTGTGTCATCTTAGCCCCAGGGCTCCTGGGCAGCCAGCGTGGCCTCGCTGACTGCGGCCCATCTGTGTCTGCCCACTGCTGTCGGGCATCCACAAGACCCCAGCTGCAGTGCTTGGAAGCTCATCCTGCATGTGCCGTGGCTGGGCTCATCGACAGTCCTCCCTGCCCGCCTCTAAAGGGGACTTTGCGCATCAGTATTATTTCCAGCCCTGTTTTTGTTGGGATTTGCCAGGTTGTGCTGCGGAGCTGACACCTGGCTTGGGGTCTTCTGCAGCCCCACTCATGTGCATGGAGTTTGTTCTGTTTGAATTGTTCAAAGTGTCTTTTGCACAGCACAGAAATGGGTTTTTCCTTTTTTTTTTTTTTTCCTGTTTTTTTTTGGTCTTTTTTTTTTTTTGGGCTTTTTTTTTTTTTTAATTTAAAGGCAAGCAGGGGTGAGCCCCTGAGCCCTGCACCCCCGGTCACTCCCCCCTCTTCCCGCGCCTCGGGCCCAGGGGTGGCGGAGCTCGTCCCCTCTCCCCGCCCGGCGCTTCGCTCCCGCCGCCGGCTGCACTTTGTTTACTGGTTCGCCCCCGCCCGGGGCCACGGCGTGTGCTGGCTCCGGGCTGCGGCCCCGCGGCCCCGCAGCAGCCCCCGTCCCTCCCGCGGACTCCCGGGGCCCGGTGTCGTCCCGGCGCGCGGCGGGGCCGAGCCGCGGCTCCTGCATCTCATTTCTATCATTTCCTATTTTTAATAAACTGTTTTGTAAATCCGCGAGTGCGGCCTGTGGCGGGGCGGGGCGGCGCGGAGGGGCCGGGCCCGGGCTGTCGTGCCCTTCCCCGGGGCGGGGCGCGGGCGGCGGCGGCGGCCATGGCCGGGGGCCGGCGGGGGCCCGGGGCGCTGGCGGAGCCGCGGCGGCTGATGCGCTCCGGCCTGGGGCTCATCGTGCTGGGCCACGGCAGCCTGGTGCTGGGCGCCATCGTGCACGGCTCGGTGCTGCGACACGTGGCCGGCGCCCGCCGCGCCGTCACCCCGGAGTACGCGGTGGCCAACGTGGTGTCGGTGTGCTCGGGGCTGCTGGTGAGCGGCCGGGGGCCGGGGCGGGGGGCGGCGGGCCCTGCCCTGCCCTGCCCGGGCCCTGCTGAGCGCAGCTCTCCCCGCAGAGCATCGCCGCGGGCATCGTCGCCATCCTGGTGTCGCACAACCTGTCCCGGGCGGTCCTGGTGAGTGCGGGGCCCGGCGGGCGGGGGGCGCTTGGCGCGGGCCTTCCCCGCCGGCGGCCGCTCCCCTGGACCTTGGCCCCGCGGGCTCTTTCCGCCTCGGCGGCGGCTGCGGCTGCCGCCTGTGCCCGGCCCGGCCCCGCCGGCTGCTCCGGGGCGGTGGGAGCGCCGTCCGCGGGCAGAAGCGCTGCGGTGCGGGCGAAGCTGCAGCCGGGTCGGGGGTCCCGCGTGGGCTGGCGGGGTGGGCAGACACGGGGCGGGGGCTGGGCTGCGGCCAAGCCTCCGTGCGCCCTGGGAGGACGGGTCGCCTTCCGCGGAGCCCGAGAGAAGGGGCGTCCAGCGGGGCCGAGCTCATGGGGGCGAAGGATGCGAAAGGTGCGAGAGCCTCATCCGAGGGCAAGGCTGAGCCGTCCTGGAAGAGGCAAGAGGTGGTGTGCGCTCCCTCGGGTGTCCCGCCCGAGCGTTCCCCCGTGCTCGTGCCAGCCCCACTCTTGCCGCCTGCAGCACTGGACCATGCTGGGCGTCTCTCTGCTGAACTGCCTCCTGTCCACCGCCTGCAGCGTGGGGCTGGCGCTGGCCTTCGCCCTCACGGTGCACAGCCGGGGCACGCACCTGGTCAGGGGCTGCAACAGCTCCGCGCTGCCGCTGGACGCCCGCGCGGCCATTGCGACCAACGACTGTCCCTTCAACACCACCCGCATCTACGTGAGTCTGCACGCCCCACTCCTCCCAGCAGCCTCTTCCTCTCTCTGCTTCCTCTTGTCTTTCTTTTCACTCTCCTTCCTGCTTCCCTTCTCTCTCTCCCCCTTCTTTGCCCTGCTGTCCACGCAGTCTCTGGTGAGTGTTTTCAGACGGCTGTGGTGCCGTGCCCACGTTCCTCTGACCCCGTGCTCCACAGGACACAGCGCTGGCGCTCTGGTTCCCCTCCCTGCTGCTGGCAGCCGCCGAAGCCGTGCTCTCGGGCAGGTGCTGTTTGGTGGCTCTCGTCTTCCAGGGCATCGGGCCTTGTGCACGCAGCTATGGCAAAGAGCAGGTACGGCCCTGGAGCGGGACACATCCCCCTGGGTCTCCCCCAGACTGCTGCCTTTGTGTGCTGCATTTGGGAGGTGCTGGGTTCTGCTGGGAACAACGAGGCTGTGCAGTAGTAGGAGGGGATGTTGAGTTGGAACCCCTTCTAGCCAGCCTAAGTGCCAGAGCAGCACCCCTTCATGGGGATTTGCAGAGGGACCCTCTTCATCCCCCTGGTAGCCAGGCCTGTTCTTTTTCTGTGAGAACACTGCCCCAACCCTTGTCCTTGCCCTTCTTGTCTTTTTTTTTTCTCTAGCTGGCCAGGCCAAGTACAGCAATGGAGAAGCCCCTCCGTGAGAGGCAGCAGCTCCTGGCAGGACTTGCAGAGTCTCCTGCGTAGCTGGAGGGGTGAGTGCCCCATGTGGGCCGTGCTTGGGATGGGGCTGGAGGCTCTGCCATCAGGAGGGCGCATCCCCACACCAGCCCCCCACAATACTCCTCCTAAGAACATGGCCAGAGCAGTCAGTGTGGTGCTGGGCCCTGCAGCACAGCGTGGCACTGGCTCGTGCTCCTTTGCTCCCAGGTGGTGCTGCAGGAGCGCTGTGATCCAGCAAGGTCAGGGGCAAGGTGCTGTCACACCTTTGCAGGGTCGGAGTGTGTAAGGTGGGCTGCAGGGGTGAGGGGTGTGCCTTGCCCCCGCCCCCAGCTCCCCCACCCCACCCAGGACAGACCCTGCAGGGCAGCAGGGACTGTGGGCCCCAGGGGCTCTCCCATCCTCTCCTCAAGCTGCCAGGCCCTTCCTGGTGTGCCGAAGGCTCCTGGCTCTGTCAGCAGTGATGGGGGTGGGCAGAGGTGCTGGGGCCCAAGTCCTGGTGCCACTGCAGGCAGCTGGCTGTGCCTGTGCTCAGACATGGCAGGGAACAGAAGGGGAAGAATCCCTGGCATGTGGATCTCGAGTTTTCTTGAATAAATAAACTTTTCCTTTCTACAATGGCTGTTCTGAGTGGCTCTGCCAGGTGAGGGCTGGCTGGGAGCAAGGCCTGCCAAGGGAAGGAAGGTGCAGCTACTCTGTGAGCCCATCTCTGTGATTGCCACAAGCTCCCCAAGCACAGGGATGTTGACAGAGCCGTGCCCTCAGGGTGAAAGCCACCCATGGATGTGGGGCTTGAGGCACAGGTACAGGGTTTACAGCCCTGTGCCCAGCAGCTGCAGCTGTTCTGGGCTCAGCATTCCCCACAAACAGGAGCACTGCAGGGCTGAGAGAACACGTTTTATTGGATGTGGAAGGTGCTGAGGAAGGAACAGGCCTGAAAGCTGCCAGTCCTGCTCACTGGAATGAGAAGCTGGTGCTTGGGAGCCCCCCGCACCACCGTCGGAGGAACTCGATGACGTCCTGGCCCGCGGGGCTGTGGGATGTCTGCAGAAAGAGAGAGGCCTTGGCACTGGGAGGGGGCACCCCGTGGGCTGGCAGGACTGGGTCTGTTAGTCCCCACTAAGCAGCTCTGTCAGGAGAGTGCAGCGAACTGCCCCAGGACAATGACTCACCCAGAAGGATGCTGTATTGTCAGCATGAGGGGCTGAAGCCCACCCACAGCCTGTCTCCCTGCCTGTGGGGTTCTGGCTCACCTTGACAGCCATCACGAATTTGTACCAGACATCCTTCTTCACTTCTCGGCCTGGCTTCAACTCAATCTTGTTCCTTAGCACTGGGTACCCTGGGCACAAAGTGACACAGTCAGAACAAGCCGAGCCCCCACTTGGTGCACTCCTTCCCTGTGCTGTAGCTGGGGCTGCCCCAACAGAACACTGCTGGGGGGAATCGTGCTGCCTTGGTCTCTAGGAAATCAAAATGAACAAGGGGTGTCCAAGGTGATGGGGTCAAATGAAGATTAAGGCTGAACTGCCCTTGGGCAATGACACCCAAGTGAATAGGTCCAGTAACAGCCCCCAGCTTCTGACTTTAGGAGCCAGAGCCCTGTTCCTAGTGGCCCACTCCTGCTCCCCCTCCTCTGACCCTTTTTAAATCCTGCACCGCAGAGCAGGGCCAGGTGCTGCCCATTCTCAGCTGCCTGTGCTGGCCAGCCTGGAGTCCCTAAGCAGAGCTGTGCCAGCCTGAGCCATCACTGAATCACAGAGTGGCAGAGGTCAGGACTGCTCTGGGGTCTGTGTGGTTCAACTCCCTGCTCAGGCAGGGCCACCCCAGCCCAGGGCTGTGTCCAGATAGCTTTTGACAGTCCCTAAGGATAGTAACTTCACAACTTCTGTGCAACCTGTTCCAGCGCTCACTCACCCCCAGAGTATAAAAGAGCTCTATCTCCTCCAGCAGAGCTGGTTCCCCACAGCCACAGCCCACTCCTCGTACAGCACAGCCCAGCCCCACCCTGCGGCACGTTCCCTGCGTGGCCCCGTGTCACCTCCCGTGCCAGGGGCTGGCCTGGAGCTCACCTGTCAGCAGGCAGGGCAGGGAGGGCACCCCGCTACCCGCGGCCACCAGAGAGGCCTCGTAGGTGTCGCGCTCGTCCTGTGGCAGCGCCTGCTCCAGCCGCTGGTCCATGGACATGGTCAGCACCCAGTCCCTCACCTCCTCCCGCTGCTCCTCCTGCGGGAAAGGGACAGGGCGAGGCCTGGAACTGCAGCCCCACAGCGGCAGCAGGGAGCACACGGGAGAGCGGGACACGGGCTGCACCGTGTGCACACAACACACGTGGGCATGGTGCACAACGGTGGTTGTGTGTATGTAGGGGAGCATGAGAAAGTGTGTGTGTGTTTGTGTACACAGGTGTTTGCACGTGTGTGTGTGTGCACAGGTGCGTGCATGTGTGTGCATGTGTGTGTACAGGTATGTGCACGTGTGTCTGTGTGTAGACAGGTATGTGTACGTGTGTCTGTGTACACAGGTGTGCACATGTGTGTGTTTGTGTACACAGGTGTGTGCATGTTTGTGTGTGTACACAGGTATGTGCACGTGTGTGTGCACAGGTGTGTACATGTGAGTGTGTGCACATGTGTGTGTGCACAGGTATGTACACATGTGTCTGAGTGTAGACAGGTATGTGCACATGTGTATGCTGGTGTACACAGGTGTGCACATGTGTGTGTGTGCACAGGCATGTACACGTGTCTGTGTGTAGACAGGTACGTGCACATGTTTGTGTACACAGGTGTGCACGTGTGTGTGTGTGCACAGGTGTGTGCATGTTTGTGTGTGTGTTTGTACACAGGTGTGCACACGTCTGTGCATACGTGTGCATGCCTGCAGTGGGGGTGTTGCCTATGACAGGCAGAAGGGTGCAGTTCTGGGTTCATTTCCATCCCCTGCAGTCTGCAATCCCAGCCTCACCCCAGTCCCTGTTCAGAGGGCCCTGGAGCAGCGTCACTGCTCCCAGGAGCTGAAGAAGACAGGTGACACTCACAGGCACGTGCTGATGGGCTGGAAGTGGCACTTCACAGGGAATGTCTGTCCTCTGAAAATCCGAATGGTCCAGGGAATCCAGGTTTCCTTCTTCAATGGCCTGGGAAAGAAGGGGTAGAGCACTGGGCAGTGCCAGCCAAAGAGCCCACAGGACAATTCGTGGTGGGGATGCCCCTGCCTGTTGGTGCTGTGGTGACCAGGCCCTCCTGTGATCCAGGACCACACTGCAGTCTCTCTGACACTGCCACATTCAGGTGGCCGCAAAGAAGGGAAAGGTGTAATTGGGTGCTTTCATTTTCCCCCAGCTGCTACTGACAGCACTTGGGAGTCTGGGACAGTGAGGTCTTTGGTGTTTCTGAGGGCCAACCTGCTGGCCAAGGAAGGGACTGAGGGGACTCTTGAGTCTCGTGTAACAGTGGCCAAAGCACTGGGTCATGGCCTCCACCTCCCAAGTAGTTTTCCTTCTCTTGGAACAACTTGAGTGAGATCACCCTGAAAGCTGTAATGGCATCTGCAGTCATGGGGAATTCAGGTCTCAGTTGTCAGGTCAATGTGCTCTTTGCTGCCATGTGCACGGTGGCATTGGCACCCCCAGGGTGACTTGGCCAGGGCTGTGCAGGTGCCCTGCATGGCAGGTCCTCCCCCAGGGAGTGTGAGGGTGCCCACTGCTCTCCAGGCACACACTGAGCGGGGTCTGGGGGCTCTCTCCGTCAGTACAAGCCTCAGTGCCATGCAGGAGCCCCAGGAGTGCCCTGGCCAGGCTGGGGGTCTGTGGTGGCCCCAGAGCCATTTCAGAGAGACGGCCCTCCCCTCAGAGACCACACTCACATCTGAGAGGTCCAGGAAGCGGTTCAGGAAGACAAATGCCATGTTCTCCCAGCTGACTGCCTGGTATGGAGAGGAACCCTGAGTGAGACTGGGCAGCTCATCCTCACAGCCACTTCTCCCAGAGCCATGGCTGGGCAGGATGTGGCTCTGTTTGTGCCACAGTGTCCTGCCTGCAGCCTGCAGCCCAGGAAATGGACAAGGAGACTGCACATTCCAGCCCATCATCCCCAAAGACTGAATCCCTTGGGCAACCAGCTCACTGCCACAGGCTGTCCCACAGAATGGAGCCAGGCATTATGACCAGGCTGGATGGGGCTTGGAGCAGCCTGGTCTAATTGACAATGTCCTTGCCCTTGGCAGGGAATGGAACAAGATGAGCTTTAAAGTCCCCACATAAACCATTCCATTATTGTATTATTGCACAGCTAGGTCCAGGCAGTGAGGACATGCTGCTGTCCCTGCCATGTGTCACTGCTCCCAGGCAGTCTGTCAGACACAGGGGATGCAGAGCAGAGCTGAGCAGTCTCTCATCCATACTGATAAAGCCATAACATGGCCTCTGTCCAGCCCTGATGGTCTCTAAGTCCCATCTGCTCACTGGCTCAGGTCTGGCCAGCTGCTGGAGGAACAGCCTACAGTGGCAGAGTCCAGCAGCCAAGGGAGGATTTGGGAAGATAAAGCTGAGAATCCTGAGGCCAGGGTGTCCTCCTCTGGCCCAGTGGCAGGAGTCTCTTACCTTGGCAGCTGTCCCAGCCTCGTAGAAAGCCTTGTCTGCAGGGAGCAGGTCCGTGTGGCGCAGCAGGGAAATGGACAGCTGGGCAGCCATGGTGTCCTGGGGACACAGAGGACAGCAAAGCCACAATTCAGCAAAGGAAAAACAGGTTGGAAGGGATCTCATGAGATCACCCCAGACTCACAGCAAGGACTCTGCACCCATACATGCCCTACAAGTAAAAAAAGGTCAAAAATCTCAGTCCAGACCCTGAGTTCCCTCACTAAAGAACACACAGGACTATCATCTGAGGGTGAAATTCTCCTGCTTTATAAGCCTTGCTGTTTTTCACTAGAAGCCACACCTAAACATTCCCCATCTAAGTCACAGAACAGGTGGGGTTGGAAGGCATTGCTGGCTTGACATTGCTGGCAGTTCCCAAATCCTGCCCCTAGCCCCAGAGGCAGCTACATGGCTGGTTCAGGAACATGCCTGGTCAGGTTTTGACCATCTCAAGGAATGGAGACTCTCCAACCTCTTCAACAAACCTATTCCAGCCAGTGTTCCAATAAAATTTTTCTTGTATGCAATTATGTAAGAATTTTGGAGCAGGGGTGAGGAATTGAAGGGTAATTTCACTCTCCTGCTGCCAGATACCCATTGTCACACAAGAAGTGTCAAGAACCCTTCTTCATGGTCCAAAATAGACTGCCCAGCACCTCAACATTCCACAGCTATGGAGATCTCTACAGACAACAAACTTGGCTCTTGCTGTCTGACATGTTTCTGGACCCCCAGCATCTACACACACAGCCCTGGCAAGTCCCAGTCTTCTCTGTGGCTTTCACTGGGGTCCTTTTCCTTTTCCCAGCCTTCTCCATCACAACTCCAGTCCCACATCCATCCAGAGCTCTAGAACAATTCTACAGTCCCACATCGATCAAGACTTCAGCAGAGAGGCCAAGAACAAATCCCAGTGCACACAAGACTCCAAGACACTCACAGGGCCTTGTGATGCCTCCACACGGGTCCACGAGCTCCCACAGCCTCCCAGAGAGGCCCAGCACACACAGGACCAGGACCTGCTGGAGCCCTGGGCAGATGGTCTGCTCTGAAGACCACGTGTGAAGCCCAGCAGCTCTTGGAGCCCAGGAGAGCAGAGAGGAAGCCATCCCTCTCCAGGGAAGACCAGATATTTTGTGACCCATAATTTTCAGCTGGCACCTCACAAGTCATGCCAAGCACATGGATCAGCTCCTGCTCTGGTTTACAGCTCAGCCACAGTGCCTGGGGCAGTACCCACCATAAACAGAAAAGACCACCTACAGTTCCACCTGCCAGTGGTGGGCTCCCGGATTAGTGCAGTCACATTCTCGTGCATCCACGATTGTGTGATTTGTCAAGTGGAACAGAACCTAAGAAAAGCCCTGAGCCTGCAGATCCCCATGGGGCTCCCCACTCTGAGGGGTGACTTTGAGGAACTCCAAAGCCTCACCAGCTGCTTCAGGCCCTGCATGGCAGAGCGGGTGGCGCAGTAATGGGAGATCAGCAGCATCCTCTCAAACTCCTCCTGGGCTGCAGTGTTTGCCTCGCTGGACTTCACTATGTTTTCACACTGAGAAGAGAAAACGAGAAGAACTGAGAGCAGGAGAGCACGAGGGCACTTTTCATCCATGTGAGACAGGGAAGTCAGGAGACAGAAGGATCTGAAATACCCAGACACCTCTGGGACTGAACGAGGGCTGGGCCTTGGGTGGCTCTGGGTCCAAAAGCATGCTGAAGGAAGGAGCTGTGGGAGCCAGGGAGAGTCACCAGTACTGCAACAACAGCCAGCACTGGAAGCAGAGGTGAGTCTGGATGGACAAAGGGAGGATTTTTTGATTTTGCTTATGCTCGAAGTAGGTATTTGTGGGACAGAAACAGAGATAAGGCAATCATGGGCTCTGGCTGAAGTGTTCTGGACAGGAATAAGGATCAGAAGGCTTTAAGCACCCATGGGGAGATGGGGAGGACTCATATTTTCCACGCTCAGTAGCTCTGTGCTTTCCCCATGCCAGCTGCTGAATGTGGGTGTAGGCTGAGAAGAGGAGGTCACGACAGCTCCCATGTCACAGTGACACACGGAGCTCTGCAAGGGCCCATGGCCAGACCCACTCCTGGGATTTGGCCTGGAGCATAGGGTCTCCTTCTCTGCCTCCTCCTGCTCAGCCAAATCCACTTCATGGGATCCTGTTTTCCTGCTGTCCAGCTCTTTACCCTTAGCTCGTGTTCTACAAACACTGCCCATGTCACCTGGGCAGAGAGAGACTGGCTCTTCTTCCTGCTCAGCCAAGAGCCCTGGGAGCAGGCAGCTGAACACGGGCACACTCACCAGAGTGAGGAGCATGTCCCTTAGGTCAGCCCAGCTGGAGTATGCCTCAGCACAGTTCATGCCAGACGCGTTCACCATCTCCACAAAGAGACGCTTATAAATGTTGAAATTCTGCAACGAGAAGCAGAGAAGTGTGGAAGGAGACAGGTGGGGAGTCAGCAGACTCTAGAGCTCTCCTGCTGCCAAGCAGAGGTCAAGAAAACAGCTCCCAGAGTGGCAGTGCTGCAGGTCTCTGGCTGGAAGGGTGCTGGGGAAAAGGCAGGGAAACAGGAGAGGATGGAAGGATGCTTCCTGCAGCCAGTGCTCTCAGAGATGCAAATGGTTCTTTTGTTCTGCACTTGGTGCTCAAGCTGCTCAAAGCAAACACAAACCCAACTCCCCCCGTCCCTTCCCGTGGAGAATATGCCAGGAGATTTCCTTGAGCCCTCTGGAAGAGCCCACTGCAGGGCTGGACATGCAGAACACGAGGCACTCCCAGTTCATGCAGCAGACCCCAGCACCCTGGGGTGCTGTGCTGCCCTCGTTACCTGTGGGCTGGCAGGTGCCCCGTGCTGGACGTAGAGGCGCAGGGCTTTGTCCCAGCTGCCCTCACAGATCAGCTGTGTTGCATACAGAGCAACGTACTTGTGCAGGACTTTATAGCCCTGGAAGAGACACACAGAAAGCAGCAGCATGAGACTCATGCACTGAAGGCTTGCCACGTGGTGGGGATGGATTCAGCTGTGTGTGCACAATCCCACACACCCGAGCCCCAAAGGGTGATACAGGTAATCAGAGCCAGGCTGCCCTGAGCACACTCGGGTTTTGATTTGGGCCCCTTTAGCCTTTATCTTTAGGCTAGCTGATCCTCCACACATGCTAATGCAGCTGTTTTCCAGCTGTTCACTTGCTAATGGCATACTGTCAAACGTCTGAAGGATGCAGCACCTCTACTATGTGTCAACAAGGCTACCCTTGTAAAGCAGCCCTTATTCTAACAAAGAAAGTAACTAAACCCTGGGTGAAGATGTTTATAATTTACAAAGCTGCTCTAGTCCATTATCCACATGCTGTCACAGCTCCAGGACTGCAGACCTTCAGAGTGCTGCTCATACCTGTGCTGACCCCACAGACACTGCTGAGGACTGCTATTGTCCTCACAGAAATTCAAGTGAGGAAAGAACTGCTTCACACATGCATAAATATAGTAACAAGAGGAAGAAAATGGCATAAAACGTGCAATCCTGTTAAAAACTGAGCAATGGAAGCAGGTTTATTGTGCAGAAAAATGACCAGTGTCCCAGCAGATGTCCAGAACTCAAGATGGGGTGCTGGTGAAGCACCATGTTCAGTATAGCTTGGGATAAAGATTAAATCTTTATGTGACCTGTTTTGATAAATGTCCTGTTTTTGCTGTATAA
Source organism: Sylvia borin (assembly GCA_014839755.1). Classification (NCBI taxonomy): domain Eukaryota; kingdom Metazoa; phylum Chordata; class Aves; order Passeriformes; family Sylviidae; genus Sylvia; species Sylvia borin. The sequence goes on along the minus strand of CM025959.1, from coordinate 112,968,087 downwards.
TCACTGTAGAGCAGCTGGGTCAAAGTGATTCTATTCTGCACTGGTGACTGAAGAGGGTCATGCTAATGCTCCCTCAGAGGCACGAGCAGACACCAAGATCTTCGACTCAATGTGGCCCTGTGGTACCCAATACAATAAACTGACTGAGTCTTTCCCATTAAATGGAGTGTGCAGTTATTCTCTGTGGCTCCTGATAAGCAGAGTATCAATAGGGGAGCCTCCCAAGAGAACAAGGACTACAGGAGAGACCACCTGTATCACAGAGAAACTCGGCTCTAAGAAACATCAAGTTCACTCTAGTAGAAGCCAAACAGGTTATTGGAACCAAAGTTATAAACCCACAGTCCCTGACATTCCCAGTGCTTTTCCAAGGCTTCAGTGACAAGTTGTGATGACCCCACTAACTGCAGACACTGTTGCCAAGGCTGTTACTCAGTCTGAACCAATATCTCACTCCAAAGAACTACCTGCCCTTTGTTACCTCCATTATCAACAACCATTTAACCAATAACTGTTCAATAACCAATCACCAATCAATACCCACTGAATACAAACCACCCCTCAAAGTGCATCCTGGTAATCGAGGGCTGTCTTCTCCTGTTACAGCCTTGAAAGAGCACTGTAAAGTGGTTTCATTTTGCTTTTCTCCATTTTATTACTCTGCTGAGGTAATTCTGTTAGTTTCAGGTCAGTAAAACTGAAAAAAATGTCAGATTTGCTTTCCTGACTTGGATGTCTCATCCTGACTGACACCACTGCTCTCAAGAACATAGAAGGCTTTCTTCTACAAATCCCTGTTTCCATGGTACCAATTACTTCCAGCCCAAACAACTCATTTAGCTTCTTCCAATGCTCCATTAATCACAAAATTTAAACACAATATGCTTCAAGGTTCTAGCACTTCCCCACTCAGCCTGACTGGCCACGATGGGCACAGTGGTGTGGTGCTTCCTGAGCCCCTGCAGTGGCTCTGCACGCTGCCCACTGACTCCAGGGCTCCAGGACCCCAGGCCTGTCCCTCAGGGCTCACACAAGCACTCACCTGCTTAGCTGCCACCTCCAGGCACTTTTCCCATTGCTCCTGCTTTGCATAGATATCCAGAGCTGCCATGACATCAATTCCCACCAGCTGAGGATGGAAACAGCCATAAATTCACTCTGCAGACCACGCTACCTACTCCCATCCATGCAGGCATCAGGTCACCTATGTCTTTTTTCCCCAGACACAGAGTCTTCCCCTCCACAGCACTAAATCACAGAGCCTGTGTGACCCATCTTCCACTGAGAGGGACCTGCTCTGGCTGAAGATGGTGGCCCTTGTGAACCTTATGAAGGTCAACAAGGCCAAGTGACAGGTGCTGCACCTGGGTCAGAGCAACTCCATGCACAGATGCAGCCCGGGTGGAGAATGATGGAGAGCAGCCAGAGGAGAAGGACTTGGGGCTGTTGGTGGACAACAAATTGAAATCACCTAGCAATGTGTGCTTGGAGCAACCCAGTCTAGTGCAAGGTGTCCCTGACCAAAGCAGGAGATGGAATGAGGTGAGCTTGAGATAAGCTTTAGAGTCCTTTCCCACCCAAACCCTTCTATGATCCTGTGGTCTGGCATGCAGTAGCCATGGCTCTCAGGCACATACAGACTTCTCACTCATGCTCATAGTCAGGCAAAAGGCCCATGAGAAAGGCCCCAAGGATGTGCACAGCTCCTGACATCACCCCCTACCTGCCCAAATACATACCGAGTCCACCTTTCCTTGCTTTTTTAAATACTCCTTATAACGCTGGTCCACATACTCCTCTGACCTGTGGGTAGAAAGAATCCCAAAAGGCAGCAAGATTCATGTCTTGCATCAATGCAGAGGCTGGATTCAGCCTTGGAACTAGCTGACTTCCAGCTGTGCCAGGTGTTGCTAGCAGGCTGCAGGTGCACAGATGGGTGGGGAAGGAAAGGGTCTAAGCAGCTCCTCACAGTGTAATGTGTGAGGAGAACAACGGATCACGGAGCTTTCGGAAGGAAGTGCATGCACAGAATTATGGCAAGGGAAAGGGAGATAGGGAAAGAGATGAAACAAAAGGAGATAACAGTTTCTGTGGGATGTGTGGCAATAGAGAAGTGTCAGAATGTTAAATGGCTTGGGAAGGGCAGCTGTGGAGAATGAACCCTGCTGAGCCTGGGAAGGCCACTGTGGGGAGAATCCAGGAAACCCAGGGGCCACAGGACAGTGCAAGACAGGACAAGGGATCAGCTGGGGGTGGGATGATCAAGAAGGAAACAGTCTACAAAGTTCAGGGCATACCTGGGGTCAAACTCCTTGGCCATGTGCTTGGCCTTGCTCCACTCCTCCCCTTCAATGAAGGCATCGATAGCTTCTCGGATCAGGTCCACGTTTAGGTAGAGCTCAGCTGCCTGCAGGGCCAGAGACAGTTCCATGGGACACAAAACCCCAAGGGTTTCCTGGATCCCAGGCTGAGGCTGGTGCTGGGCCACCACACAGACACAACAGAAAGTCTCTTCCCAAAAGAAAGCCTCTCCTCTGCTTCCTGCCTCCTCCCGGGGTCTGGCTCTCTCACACTAGTCCAGGACTTGAGTCATTCCCCTCTCTCATCCTCCTTGAAGACTCTGCATGGCCTCCCTCTAGGTAAGGCCTCCATCCACCCATCACCCCAGGACGTGACTTGACCTCCTTCCCTTGGTTAGAGCTCTCCCTGCCAATGTCACTGCTTCTCCAGCAGTCTGGGGGCAGGGGCCAGACCTCACCATGCTGTATTTCTTCATGGCCACCAGCTGAGGAGCCACAGCCCGTGTCACTTCCACGCTCTGTGACTGATCCAAGAATTTCACGGCCAACTCAGCAGCCTGGGAAGAGAAATTGTCAGCAGCTCAGTTGATTGAAAAGGTGGGAGAGTGGGATGAAGCCGGGAAGTGCTCAGTCCCAACTAAAAGACTGACAGTTGGAAGCACTCAAATGATGCAGGAAGGGGAAAAATTGCAGGTGGATTTGACAAGTCAGAGGAGCAAAGCCCAGCTACTTTCACACACAGCAGATCAGACAAGGACATCGTTGTTGTTGAAGTTGGTACAAGGACAAGGGTGTGAGTGACAAGTATGAGCAAGAATGCAGCACAAAGGCTGGTGGCATAGAGCACAGGAAGGTGCTCCTCTAGCAAGGGCTGAACCATAAAGTGCAGCTCTTCAGTGCAAGGAGCCATGGGCACACAGACAGGGTGTGTGGTGCCACAGCAGGGGAGGCAGCACCATGCAGGATAAGCTGTTCAAGAGAACAGCTACGAAGGCTTTCAGCCCTGCAGTCACTGTAGATTGCAGCTCTCCTGTGCCCTGCAGTGACAGGGATCTCTGAGGTGCGCTCAGGTTGTGGAATAGTTCCTCTTGGAGTCCTAGAAACTTAGAATCTTGGGGTTTTAGTGTACAGTAATACATATGAGTCAAGATGGAGGATTTGGGGTGTTGTCTTTGTTCTTCTTCTTCACCTTCTTCCTCCTTCTTCATGGGTTTAGGTGGTTTTCTGTAACTGGGTGAAAAAGGTCTGCATTGCAGGCCTTGGGTGGTCATTACTGGGCCAGAAACATAAGTAATAGAGGTGTCACCTTGGCATTGGGTAATTATAGCTTAAAAGACCTTGGGAAGAGTTAGAAGCTCTCCATTTTACCTCCTTGCCCTAGCTTGCTAGTTAAGCTCATGGCTTGTGAGCCTGTAAATACTGTAAATAGAGAAGATATAATAAACATTCCAAGTCCCAACTCGACATCTACGTTTCCTGACCCTGGCAGAGGAAAAACAGAAGCCAAAACTGTACAAGCTTCCAGGCAGAAGAGCAGGTGGAGGGAATCACAGCCCCAGCCCTTTACCTTCAGTAAACACTTCTCCACCAGGACGCTGTTGCTGGGATCCCGCACCTTCAGGTAGCAGTCCACTGCCCTGGAGTACTCCCCAGACTGCTCCCACTCCCGGGCCTGCTCCAGCAGCCCTTCACTGCCACTGCAGGGAGGAACACAGGCTGGAGCAGGACTGGCATGCTGCCAGAGACCCTGCAGACAGTGTGCAGGGTGTGGGCAGGGAGGTGCACACTACAGGAAAGCAGAGACCTCAGACAGAGCTGAGCATGTGACAGAGAACATGAAACAGTGCTGAGGAGAGAACTGACCAAAGACCCTGGGGAGACACAACGGGAGTATGGGAGACCATGGAGATTTGTGTGTGGCAAGATGCCATCTGGGAGATCTTGGATGACAGAAATAAGCCTCCCAGAGCAAAAAGGAAGGATGACAGGAAACCTATGCAGTAAGAAGTCCGGAGTCCTCGAGAAGGAAACAAGTGGATGTCAGGGATCCCATCAGGCTGTCTCTGTAAAGCATCAGCAAAATGGCCATGGGGAAGAGCTTCTAGGCTATTTCCTGCAGCCTGACCACAGCACTCCTTACCTGGAGCCTTTCTTGCCAGCCTCTCTGCCACACTCCTCCTGGAGCTCTGCCAGTCGACCGGGCATGTATTCCTTGCAGATCCGCAGGGCCTCGCTCCACATGCCGGCCTCCTGCACAGGCACAGTGGGGAGGTTCCAGCAGTTCACAGGACCCCCACACTCCTGCCATCATGTAACACATCTATCCCCTCATGCCATCTTGCCAGAGAACCGACTACAACCACAGTAGCCCATCCAATTCTTTCCTCACCCAAAATGGCCCCTCTGTCTATCCACTTGTCCCAACCACCTCAGGGGAACATGCTCATCCATCCCAGCTGCCTCAGTGGAATGGGCACTTAAGCCTCCAAATGCACCCACTTGTGCTACCCCAAGGACCACGCCCACTCTGGCAGGATACGTCTCCAGAACTGAGAGAGCACGAAGCCATGATGTGAAATCCACTGGTTCAGTCTTCAGGCCAGAATTAAGTTCCTCTAAAAACCCTGAGCAAATGGTTTCTCTTTGGCTACTAAGCTGACAGGGGGAGCTGGGAAGTGAATTTCCCTCCTTCATCTAAACTGGGTTCTTGTCCAGTGAGGAAGGCAATGATGTTGCTACAGGCTGCACTCACCTTGTAGTACTTGATGGCCAGCTCAGGTCTCTGTGCTCGCAGGAGGAAGGCCTCTGCCTTCTGGAACTCTCTCTGCTCAAAGGCAAACTGTGCCTGTCCCACAAGCACGTCAGCCACGCTGTCTGGGTCGTGAGCCTCAGCCACACGCTGGGCAGCATCCCAGTTCTGGTTATGCACAAACCTGGGGCATGGGATGGAACAGGGACAGCACATGTAACAACAGGGGTAACATGGAGCAGCCCAGTGCTGGAGAGGTGACCAGGCTGCCATTGCGTGGCAAGGACGTGGAGGACACATACATCAGCACAGCTTCCTTGGGCTTCCCAGCTTTAATGAATTCTCCTTCAGCCTCTTCAAATTTGCCCTAGAGGAGGAGAAGTGATTTGTTTGCAAATCACTGTTCTGGTGTCATCACATGACCTCCTCTACTTACCAGAAGGCATGAGGATTTATGAAACAAAGGTGTGTGGTCACCACAGAGCCCTTTGGAGATGCAGTGACTGCAGCCAGAACTGTGACTGCTGCAGCAGCCCAGGGACAACTGCTCAGTTACCTGAAGGACTAGAGAACTTGCACCTGTGCCAGGGGGAAAATTACCTCATCTTCTAGGAACATGGCATACTTCAAGTGGATGTCTGGCATCTTCTGCTTCAGGGAGAGGCGGGCCAGCTCAAAAGCAAATTCAAAGACCCTGCAATGAAAGACAGAAAAACTCTGTGCTGTGAGAGTATGTCTTCATCAAGAACAAGACATCAAGTAGAGGACAAGACACTGGGAGAGGAGAGAGGGGAATACAGGGGGTCCCAGGTGAATTAACGTTCCTCCTGTTCCTGATCAGGAGCTTTTAGAGTTCCCACTAAGGAAATTCAGCTCCTTCACACCTGCTGTTATAACCCAAGGCAGGAACCAAGAGATGTGGGAGCGTTTAGAAGAGCAGTAATGCATGGCCACACAGGCAGACACCTGGCCAGCTGCAGAGCAGCAGGCAGTTTCTTATGCTGACATGAGGAGTATTTCTTCTCATGCTCAGAGGCTCTCACAAGCCTTCCCCTGCAAAGGATAAGGGACAAACTGCATTTGCCTGCCCAGCTCAGAGTTTGCATTGGCAGACTGACACAAAAGATAAGAAGTGGGATGTGTCAAGGATGTGGAAGACCTGTGTGAAGCATGGTGGGGTGGGAGGATGTCATTTTCTGGACCTGCAGCTACCATGTGCACAGAGTTATCTTGGCCCACACGTTTTTTCCTGGTTAGGCAGAGGGGAGAGAAGTGTTGGGTGGAGGCACCTGCGTACCCACTGTCTGTGGCATGGTCAATAGCCATCTCCAGAAGCCCAAATTTGCTGAGGAGTTTCACAGCTGCCTCTCCACCCAGGCTCTTCGCCCACAGATAGGCCACGTGTTTATGGGAGTTTGCACCCCCGTGGGCCTTGGCCACCTGTCCAAAGAAAAGGAAGTGGAAGAACCCAGTGTATGTTTCACTTTCAGCACCTCTCATGTGCTGCCTGCTGGCACGAGGGAGCACCAAAACCATCTGTTCCCTCCCGAGGAAGCCTTCTGTGACCACCCCTGTTCTGGTGAGTGGGAGGGTGAGACAAAGGCATGCATGGTGCAGCAGAACAGCTGCTGCCTCAGCGCAGCCATGTCACTGGGGAGCAGAAGTGACCCCAGTGTTCCGTGGCCACACTGAGGAGAGCAGTGCTGGGGGGCTGTGGCCAGAGCAACACCTCCGAGGGACAACAGGATGCAGTGATCAAGGGCAGAGCAGTGCCTGGAGGAAGGCAGCACAGCAGAAAGGCCAGGGTCAAACCCTGCTTTTGGATTACAGTGCTGCAGACTGAGAGGCCCAGAGGCCTCCAGGGCTGGGGCAGCTCTGAGGCTGGTTGATGTACATCAAATGTTCTGATCTTGCAGTGAACAGAGACAAGGCAGCTCCCACCGGGATCCCACAGCCAGAACCCAACCCCTGCACAGGTGGGGAGCTGTGAATGATTTATTACCCTGTATGCCTCTTCCCACATGTCATTCACTCTGTACATGTTCACTGTGGTCTTCCAGTCTTTGGCCTCCAGGTAGTGGTACTCAGCCTCCTGCAAGCGCCCCTCTGCCTCCAGTTCCTGTAGTGAGAGCCAAGGAGACAGTGACACTTGTGGTGGTGCATTCCCCCCTCTTCCCTTCCAGGCTGCAGTGTGATTGAGAAATGCTTGTTAGGCCTTGGCCTTGAGAACAGCACCTGGGCTCAGCTCCTGCTGAGCTTAGCAAAAACACTGTCTGCTCCCAGGAACCACTGCTGTCTAATGAGCTTCTGTTTTCCTTATGACCAGCCTTGGAAAATATTCCTCTTGCTTGAATGGCATAAAATTCCTGTTCCCACACTTTCAGAGAAAGTGCCAACCCAAACTCTGGCCAGGATGAAACATGGTTATGCCTGAAGCCCGCTCTCTTGTGACCCTATAAACAGCAGTCCAAAATGAGACCCTTTTGAGCTCTCCTGGGACCACAGTGGGCTGTGAGCAGCAATCTCCCTCTGGGGGAGGAACACCTCTCAGAGCCAGCAAACCCTCAGGATTGCTGTTCTTGGAGGATCACCAAAACACAACGTGTCCTGGGCTGATACCCTCACTCCTCCAGGCCCGATCCTTCACCCACCGGGAGATGCAAAGGCCTCCAAAGTCAGGATTTCACTGACCTCTGGGGGGAATTTTTCGCAGGTACCTTGTAGGCACTGACTTTCTGTCTGGGTGCATGAAGATGCACATATGCTCTAGCAAATCTGGGAGCAATGTGCCTTTCTCAGATGTTTAAATATCTTGGATATCTGTAAGTTAGGCCTGTAAGTAAGGTTAAGTTATAAATTTTCTTAAATGCTGGTTAAGTGTTGTTCTTTTGCTATATTGTTAAAGATAAGTTATAAGGTAAGTGTTGCCAAGTGTTACTCTTCTGCTGAGTTGCTAAGTATAACTTCCAAGTTATAAGTTAGGCTAAATGCTGTTAAGTGTTATTCCTCTGTTAGATTGTTAAGGTTAAGCTATAAATTAAGTTAGGCATAAGTTAAATGTTTTCCTATGTTTAATTGTTAGGGTTGAGGTAAAAGTTAAGTACTCTTATGTTTAACTGCTGTTAAGTTTTCGGCTGTTCTTTTTTATCCTTGCTCACACTGTCTTTTGTCTCACACACCTTCCCCCTACCCCCACCCAGTTCTCAGTTCAGTTCTGTTTTGATTGCCTGGATTTTGTTTGGTTTTGTTGTTGCTTGTTTTCCCTTGTTGTGTCTTAGCTGTCCTGTAATTAGTAGAGTGGATCTTGACAACAAATTTGTTGTGTTTTGATGCTTAATATTAAGCCTGAGTTTCGCTCATATCCTTGCCACTGATTTTTAAGCAGTCTCAAACACTCTTTTGTAACAACAGTCTTGCCCCTGCTTGGGGTAGCTGATCCCCTGCCATGAGATGCACTCACCTTGCCCAGGTGCAGGTGAGTATCTCCAAGTAAGTCCTTGTGGTACTTGGCCACCAGGCAAACCATCTCATCATACATTTTACACTTCTTGTACATGGTGATGGCCATATCAGGTTCATTCACAGTGATGTACAGCCTGAGAACACGAGCACACACAGACAGCTCAGCCAAGGATTTCAGACCAGTCCCTGAAATCTCTCTGCATCCTGAAATACCAGCTTTAGTTCTCCATGTTGGAGAAAGTTCCCCTGACCATTAGAAACTCACCTCTCTGCTTCTTTGTACTTGCCCTGTCTCTCCATCTCCTGGGCCTGGGTTATGTACAGCACAGTCACCTCCTCCTGGCTCATACACTTGAGTGCCAGCTGCCAAAAGGAGCACACAGGGGAGAAATGAACAGCAATTTCCTGAGACAAGACAGTGAAGAAGAAGGGGAAAACATATTTCCTTCCCATCTGACAAACAGGTATGTGTGCTATACGCTCTGCAAAGAATGGGCAGTCATTGCTGCAGTCACAAAGCACACAGAACCAGTTCTGGGAGAGGGCCATTTGTGCCAGAGGTGCAGCCACATGGAGCTGTGAGAGAGAGAAGGCCACGGCCAGGATGGGAATGTTGGGAACAGATTTCTTGAGGGCTACTGGATGTCCCTGCACGAGTATTTGGGAAGAGAACTGGGTGATCAGGTATTGGTGCACAAGGCACTGCCACCTCCTGATGGAAGACACATCTCACCAAGGAGGGTGAGGCTCACAGCAGCTTTGCCTTCTGACTCTACCTTGTGAGCCTGTTCCCAGAGCCCAGCCTGTGTGTACATGTCAATGGCATCCTTGGTCTGGCCTCCTTTGATGTACAGCTCCTCTGCAACCTGCCAGGAAAAGACCACACTCAATACATCCAGAGGACACACAGAGCAGTGGTGGCTGTGGTCTGTGGCCTCACCTGATACTCCTGTAAAGCTGCATAATGCTGGGCAATCTTGAGGTAATATTTGGCTGCAGTCTGTTTGTCCTGCAAGTCCAAAATGTAGATGGCCTTCTTCCACTGGCGGGCTCCCAAAGCTGCCTCAATGGCCTTCACTGAGCACCTGGCACCAAACCCACCAGTCTTTAGAGCCAGGCAGCAGGCATCTCCTCTAGCTACACTATGCCAGGGAGACTAGAGTGTTCTGCTGCTTGATTCAGCTTCCTGAGAGAGAGCAGCATAAAGCAGCTGAGTCACTGGCAGTGCTAAGGGGGATGAAAGAACTGGGACAGCAGGGAAGAGCAATCAGCACTCCAAGACCTTGGGAGTGATGTGGGAAGGCATCAGAGGCTGCTGCACACAAGCAAGAGGGGCACTGCTCAGGGGGTAGTGGGGTGCCCTCAGGCAAACCCCCAGCTGATAGAGGCAAAGGTATCTACTCTATGCCCTGCCAGTACCCTGCTGTGTATACAGCCTTCTCCTGCTCCCACCTGGCTTCGATGTAATGGTTAATAGCAGCATCCAGCTGTTTCTGCTGCACCAGATGGTCCCCCCAGGCCTCCTCCAGCTTCACAACTTCTGCAGGAAACGACAGGCGAGCCAGCTCCACGGCTGTAAGGGGACACAAGAGCTGTCAGGCTGAGGCAGCAGGGAAACTGTGGGGCAAACACGGACCTTGGATCTGGCACAGAAGGAGGGCAATGGGGACTGTCTAAGGCACTCCAGCTCCTGTGGAGAGCTGGGTCAAATCCATGCTGGTGCAGTCAGCATGGTCAAGGGCTTGGGAACAAGACACTCCCTTGGGACTGCATGTGCAAGTACAGTTTTGTGAAAACAGGATAGGTGAAAGCTGCAGAGCATCCAGGCATCTCCAGGCTCCAGGGCAGTATTTCATGTTGCCACCAGGCCAGAGTAACCCAGGCTCCTGCTGGAGACGAAGGGGAGGAACATACTGAGCACAGTACCTTTCAGGAAGGCACTGCCTTTGCCATAGCACTCCAAAGCCTTTCGTGGGTTCCCAACCTTCTCGAACAGGTCTCCAGCCTAGTGACAGATACAAGCTGCCAGTTTCCAGAGCCATCATCCCCCCACATCACCTACCAGTTCCATGCACACTCCTGTATCAGCTCTGCCCTCCCAACTAACCAAGTGTATGGGGATTAAGGAACTTCTAGGAAACACAGCACGTGCCAAGGTCATTGTCCTCTGCTCATCAACCCCAGCACAGCCATGCTGGTAGACCAAAGGCTCATTCCCTTCAGTATTTGAATGGACCACACATCTAGAGAAGAACTGTAATAACTGAGCAAGTATATACCAGCCTTTCCTCTACTTGTCCATCTCTGACAACCTGCACAGTAGAAGCTGCCTGAGTTTGTTGTGATGCCCTCACATCATCACATTTAATGGCTTTTGGCAGACTCTACCTCCGTAATTTGTCTAATCATTTTTGGACTATTTATACTTTTGGTAACAACATCCAGTAGCTGGGAGCTCCACTCTTTCAACTGAAAGCTTACGAAAAGATGACAGGTTTGAAAAAGGACAAAGTTCTCTTGTGTTGAAATGAAATGGCCAGAAAATGCTGAAGATAAATTGAGACTAGAGAAACGTAATTTATAAAGGAGACATAAAACAAGCTAAAAAAACACACAGTGTTTTTTTTCACAAAACATCTAACTGAACTGGGTAACTCACAGCCAAAATTGTAGCTAAAAATCTATGTGTGGTTCAAGCAATAATTCAACAAACTCATGGAAGTAAAATCCATTAAGAGCTCTTAAACATGGAAGGGGAGCTGTTCAGGTATGCTACAGGCTGCAAACTGGACCCCATGAAAACACACTAGAGGAAGTACCACCCTGTATTTGCCTGACTGTTCTTTATTTTCATTTCTTAAGCACCTGGCAGAGGCAACTCTTGGCCAGGATACTGAGCAGTGCGCAGACTGAGCACTGCTTTCTTACATTAACATGATTATGTGCTGTGGAAAAAACATCCTTTGGTTTTAGAACTGCCTCCTAACAATAAGTTATCAATTTTTGGTGTTAATAGACACAGAGAATAATCACATTCCTTCTTTACAATATTCAAGGCTCTACAGTCTTCAACTCTTTTGTTTTGCTTCCTTAACTTTTCCATTTAGACTACCCTTGCACCATCTTTTATTCTGATGTGAGGAAGCACTGACATTTCCACAGTGACATCAAGGTTCCAGTTTGACTCACGATGCTGTTCCTGTTGATTCCCATCCTCCTAGGGGCCTCCTTACTATCACTGACACTATATTCTGGAGACATGTTGCCCATCAGATGTGATTGTTTTTCTGATTAATAACAGTAGTTCTAGACTTCACCCATGCACAATGAATACAGTGAGGATTTCCTCATAAATGTTAACTGCAAATTTATGAGCACAGAATTCCATCTGCTACCTTCCAGCTCAGCCCCCCTGTGTCCCACAGGTGCAGAGGATGGGGTTAGGGCCCTGATGCCCCTAAGCTGAAAGCCCAGTGGGTAAGGGCCATTCATTCACCTGCTCATAGAGTTCCCCTCTGATCAGTGCCATGGAGATCCTGTCGATGACATCTGCATTGGTGAGCAGCTCCTCCCTGCTCATGGCCAGCCGTGCTGCTTTGGCTGGCAGCCCTGCCCTCAGGTACAGGCTGATTGCTGCCAGGTAGTCACCCTGTCCCTCCTGGACCTCCCCAGCCTTCTCCTCCTGCTGGGTATCCAGCAGCCACTGGTAGTAACCCCGACGCAGCTTCTCCAGCATGGGGTGTCCCTGTGGAGAAACACAGACCTGGCTGACCTGTGTAAGATGAGATAGTGTGCAGCTCATCCTGCAGGCCCTGAACACCTGGTCATAGCATCAGGCCTCTTGTTGTCCAGTTATCAGAAATTGCAATGCCAGCCCTGTGTACCATGGCACTACCCAGTTTTTTTTTTTGAAGCCACAGATAGTCTTAAGCCAATTTCAGCAGCTTTTCTCCCTGTTTATCCAGGTCAGTATTTACATCAATGCAACCTTCCCTTCCACTTGGAGCCCTTCTAAGCAGAAGCAAGGTAAAGCAGGTGAAAAAAACACAGATCCTGAATGGACTCCCAACCAGAAGATTTACCAAGCAAGACCAGCCTATAGCCCAGTGCAGCAATATTCTGTACCTTGGCCTTGGCCACCACAATGCATTCATCCCACATGTGCAGCTCCTGGTACATGTCCATGGCCTCCTCTGTGGCATTCTGTGCAGGAAAGCAAAGCAGCAACCCGAAGACTCCAGGTTAGGAGCAGACACACTGCCATGGAGCTCTCACAGCAGGCAGGGTCACATGTGCAGAGAACACTTGAAAGTGTGTAGTGTCTCCACCACTTAGATATACATCCTCCCCCACACTCTCCATGCATCTCTGGGTAATCCTACACCTCAGAACAAGGAATACCTTTTCTACCCCATGGAGAAAACTCTTCTCCTAGGAACAAGCAATATCTTCCTTTCCTCTTACAACACAGGGCACACACCTCCCCACCTAAAAATAAACAGGACCTTTTCCACTCCTTGTTCCTTTACTCACTTGTTCCAGAAAGATCATCTCTGCCAGCTTGTAGTTCTTGTCCAGCATGGCCAAGCGGGCCCGCACCAGGTAATGGTCTGTGCCATCCCCACCCTGCTGATAACAGCAGCAAGCTCAGTTTGCTGAGGGAAAGAACAGGCTCTAGAATGGAATGTGGAAGGGGCTGCAGGTGGAGGCTGGGTCATTACAGAAAAAAAAGACAGTTGAGAACCACAGCAGTGATAAGCCAGAACAGTATAACATGGCCATCCACCCAGCAGCTGTGGATGAAAGACAGTGTCAGTGATTTCTGCATGAAGAGGGACTGGTCTACAGCATAACACTGGTGAGCAAGGACGCAGAAGATAATGTGCATGCAAGTGTTTAAAGGAAAACTACTGCCCTGAGAGCAGGAAAGGTTTGACTTACGTGCTCCTGAGCTGCCTGGTCAGCAATGACATTGGTTTCATGCAGAAATCGAGCCTTTGCCATGTTTCCCAGAGCTGCAAAGCACCTGGAAAATGCAAAGCAGTCAGTCAATAATCAGGTTTTGTCACCCACTTTTGGTCCAAGATAAGAAAGTCAGAAACGGGGCAGCAGACTCAGCTCAGCAATGGCAGAGGTGGGGTAGCCCTACTTCCAGAGAAGGATTTTGCCAAGACCTATGTTCAGATGTGCCCTCTAGCCCTGCTCCAGGGGAGAATGCAGGAGCATGACCAAGGCTCATGTTCCACCTTCCCAGGCTTCAGCAATGCCTCAAGCTCGTTCATGTCTGTCAGCTCTCTCAGTCCTCACCATACACAGCTTTGTGCTACCATCAACAAAAATTTATGCTGCAGAGAGAGGTCTTCCCACCCCTGGTTCTGGCATTACCAGCTGGGATGCAAAGGCCAAGTCATGGCCTGGCATAGAGAACACATAAGTCTGCAGTGCAGTGAATATTCCAGACCATACACAGGGCCATATCTTTAGCTGGACCCTGGTTTCTGGATTCAGCAAAGAGCATGGTGAAGCCCTGAAGAAGATGTGAGGTACCTCTCTGCAATGTGCAGCTGTCTCGCTTCCAAAGCCAGTCTGCTGAGGGTCTTCCACATGGCTTCAGTCTCTGTGGACATTTCCAGTGTCTCCAAAAACGCAGTAGCCCTTGAGACAGACAGATTTGCAGACTTTGAGTGACAGAAGAGCTCTCTGAGGGAAATCCCAGACTGTGAGACAGGAGCTTCCTAACCAGAGCAGTTCTGAAAACAAAGCCAGCTCTGAAGAGAACAGTGTAACACAGAGCCTGACAGAGCAGAGGAACATTCAGAGGTCCACGTTATTCCTACCTGGGCTAAGATACTTAGAGGCAGATGATCAGCAGAAGGCTGTAGCAGTGTGGGACAAACCTAAAGCATTCTGTCTGAAACAAGTCCCTGTTCAGAAAGTCTCTGAAGACACAACAGGGCTATAAACATGTGAAGTTTTCTCCCCATGTCACTCCTAAAAGCCCTCTAAGAATGTCAGCAGTACCCAAGGAGCCATGACCACTTCAGGCAGTCAATTTTTACTCTGTACAACTCCTGGATGCTTCCATAATACTGCTACCACCCCTGGAGGGGCAGCAGTAAAAGTACCCAAGCAACACTCCACATCTGGCTGCTCTGGAGAGCAGAGTCTATTCTGCAAGTAGCTGACAACTACCTTCAGCAAAGCCCTGCTGGTGTCTGTGGGACCAGACTGGCCAGTATCTCCCTGGCCTTGAAACCACAAAGCTGCAGGGAGGCAAAAGCTGAAAAATCTCTCCTGAAGGACTCTGATGTTCATTATAGTCAGACCTGGCACCAATATCATGCTGGGAGTCTGAAGTTCAGCTCTGGAGAGCTGTGCTGGTGTGTATGGATCACTGATTCCCAGGTGTCTGGCATGTGATATGAGCTACCTGCCATCCCCACAGCCAGCACTTACCTGTGATAATCCCCATCATCAACAGCAGTTCCAAACTCTATGAGGCCTTCATCCAGGGTGTAGGACACAGTGTTCACCCCTTCAGATACTATCACTTCAGTCTTTCCATCGTTCCTTTCCAAGCCTACGATATCCCCCTGGGAAGAGTACCAGCTGTCAATACTGCCCTGTTCACCTGAAGGATGTGGGGTTTCAGGGATGTGAGGGCAGCACTGCAACAGCTCTGCCAGTGATGGCTCTTCCAAACGAGCTCACACTGAGCAGACTGAGCCAGCTCCTTGCTCCATCCTCTGCCAGAAATGTCTGCCACCAAATTGACAAATGAGCTGATATTTTGTCCCTAAGAAACTAACAGCTCCCTTCAGTCTCCTTTCTGCTATACCACCCTTGCTACTCCCACACACACGAGGAAGAAGAAAAAGAAACTGCAGGAGGCAATCAAAGTCTCCAGAGTTTTACCTTGAGAGGAAACATGGTGACTCGTTCTGGAGCATCGATGTTGTACCAAACGCAGAGACTGTTTCTGTTCTGAGCAACCACCACATCACTGCCTGGCACCCACTGCACGTAGGAGCAATAGTTCAGAATGGTTGTCTTGGTGCTGCTTTCAATGTCATAAAGTTGCAGCTGGAGGTGGGAGAGGAGAACAGGCTCAGCTGGACTTGTGGCTGGGCTAGTAGCTCACACAAACATGGCAGGAACATCTGAGCAGGCATCTTGTAAACAGACATTTCCCATCAGGAAACAGACATTTTCCAAGACACACATCCTGAAATCTCATGCTTATTTACACATTGCTATAAGGCCTTTTAAAACCCTTGCAGCACGTTAAGCTGCTCTTGCCTCCCTCAGGGCCTGGCATAGACATATAAAAACCAGAATATACCTCGTGCTACTTTAGCTCCCCCTCAGCTGCAGACCTGGAACAGGAAAATGGGCTCTAAAGTCCCTCATGGAAACAAACTAAGGGACCAAAAAGGGCCTTCCTCTGCAATTTTGGGCTTAACTCTCCATCCCAGGCACAGTCCTATTGCAATGACTCCCACCAACAAGGTGATAGGTCAGTTGTTTGTAGAACACACTGCCCAAAACCAAACACAACGGTTTGGAAGGTGTAACCTGACACATGGCATAACTTTGCTATATATATGATGTCTTGTGACTGGAAACTCCTGTCTCTATTCCTTGTCCTCACCTAGAAAAGATGAGAAAAAGAAGAGAGAACTGTGCTAGCCTCATGACACACCTATCAAAAGAGAAGAAAGTCCTTGTTTCAGTCTGTACCAAAATGGCTGGAGAAATCATAGAATCCCAGAATGGTTTGGGTTGGAAGGAACCTTAAAAATCATCTTGTTCCAGCCCCCTGCCATAGGCAGAGACACCTTTCACTAGATCAGGTTGCTCTAAGTCCTGTCCAACCTGGTCTTGAACACTTCCAGGGATGGGGCAGCCACAGCTTCCCTGAGCAACCTGTTCCAGGGCCTCAGCACCTGCACAGGTCCCTCCGGATGGCCCTGTCCTTCAGGGGTCAGTCCACCCTCAGCTCGGTGTCATCTGCACACTGAGGGTGCACTCAATCCCTTACTCTGTATCATTAATGGAAATATAAAATAACACTGTCCCAGTACAGATCCCTGAGGGCACTGCTGGTCACTCATGTCCACCAGGACTCTGAGCCACTGACCACTTCCCTCTGGATGCAAACGTTCCCAATTCCTTATACAGCAAACAGTGCACCATCAGACCCTTCTCTCTCCTGTTGTGGGGGACTGTGTGAAAGGCTTTACAGACATCTAGATAAATGACATGCATGGCCCTTCCCTTGTTCACTGACAGAGTCTCTCCATCAGAGAAGGCCACGGGGCTGCTCAGGCAGGACTCACACCTGGTGAGGCCATGCTGGCTGTCCTGAATTACCTCTCCTGCTTGTCCTGAATCACCTTCCTGTTCCCCATTTGCCTTAGCACTGCTTCTAGGGGGATCTGTTCCATGATCTTCCAAGCCCCAGAGGTGAGGCTACCAGGTCAGTAGTTCCCAGGGTCCTCCTTCCTATTCTTTTTGAAGATGGGTACAATGTTTTCCTTTTTCCAGTCACTGGGGCTTCACCTGACTGACATGGCATTTTGAATACCACAGACATACGTACTGCAGAAGAACCTGTGACTTTCATTTTCAGGTGTGATGAGATGAAGCAAGATAATAACTAAGCTCAGTACTAGCTGTGACTCAAGAACACAACACTGCCAGCTCATGCAGTCTGGACACAGTTGCACTTCCTCGAGGGAGCAGTAAGCAAAAAATCAGGAGTATTTCAGATGTGTTTCTCACCTCCCTCCCTCCATTCAGGCATGTCTCTCTCTAGCTCTCCCCACACACACCATCCTGCCACATGGCCTGAGCTGCATGCCTCACCCTCATCTTCTTGTCCCTGAAGAGCAGTTTGTGGCCTGTTTCATTCAGCTCCAGCCAGTCGATCTTGCTGTCGTGACTGATTGTGCCAACGTTGTAGCCACCAACAAGGTCCACTTAGGACAGAAAGAAAGGAAACAGTGTAAGTACCTGATGTACCTCAAAGTGCTCAACATTCAGAGCTGTGGCAGGGGAATCAGATGCTTGGGACCTATTTAAGACAAGACCCTCAGCAAAGCCCCTGTGACATGAACACCAAACAGCAGTGACATTATATTTTGATGCCTTCTCAGCAGCAGCAACTCTCTCCCACTGTCTGTGAGCGTGCACAGCTCACAGGCAGTGCAGGCAACACAGAGTCTGGGCCCAGGACAGTCACAGACACATGGCTGTGTCCATGACAGGCAGCATCCTGTAAAAAAGTAGGACAGCCTGGTGTCCAGTGGTCTGCTGCTAGGCAGAGGGAATGCAAAGGGGAGCCTCAAGAATCTGCTGTTTGGTAGAGGGAATGCACAGAGGACCTTCAGGGATGTGCTGCCTGGCACAAAAAATGAGAAGAAATAAGGAAGGCTGGCAAAACACAGGGAAGGGGAAGGAGGGTTACAGTCACCTGTTGCTATAGTCTTGATGTCTACCAGGTAAGCCAGTCTCTTGTTCTCATCCACGCCTCGCTGCTGTCTCTCATTGATACGGACACTGAGATTTGAAGGGAATGACTGTTACCTTCACTACTCTCAAAATCCACATTTGAATCACATAGTCACTCTCTGACTTCCCTGCAATTTCCCTGAGCATACAGAACCTCTGGCAGTTCTCTGACCTGTGACACTTGCCCAGTACCTATAACTGCCTCAAGTGAGAACAAACCTTTCTGATCCATGGCTTCTCCCCAGAAGCTACCCCTCTGAAGCAGGGGTCCTCAATAACACATTAGTTCATTGCTCTGAGCAGCCCATGATCCTCCCTTCTCCTGAATCAGAATATGGGGTATAGAATTTTAGAGGGGCAGAGGAGGTCCTCCTGGCAACTGAGTCCATAATGATTCTGTACCAGGACCAGCTGGATGCAGAGTTGCCTGAGAACATGCACAGGAGGTCCTTCTTCAGCAGCAGCAATGGCAGGCTGCACCAAGATCAGAGGAAAAGAGGCTCTTGTGCTTCTAGAATTTGACAGCCAGTAACCTGGCAGCTAAACCCATCACTGGTTACTGTCAGAAGTAGATGTCTGGGGGCTACATTCTACACTGTGGGACACTTCCAGAGTGTTACAGCTGAGCTCATTTTACTAAATGCCTGTGCTGGTTACACAGGCAGATGTAACCATTACCTGACCAGATGAGGATTCATAAACTCTGTGCGAACAGACCCCAGAATGTCATTGCTTCCATATTCCACTAGTGTCAGCTCCCCAGCATTAAAAATCATGCAGACCTGATGGTGAGAGGGGAATACACTTTTAGAGTAAAGTGACAGAAACAGTCACACCTGCCAGTAAGGAAAGAACTCTGCTGTACACAAATCGAAATTTTAATACTCTGGGATGACTAAGGAGCTGTTCTTTTCTTCTTGTTGTGACTGACAACATTTCTTCAAGGCTGGGGATTTTACTGTGGGCCAATCAGACCAGCAGGAGTCAAGCTCTACCCATGACAGCTGTTTGCTGTATCTCTAACACCCTCTCGGGCCACTGCTCTTTAATTGCTTCTCTCTCCCTCAGGGTTATGACTTATGTAACTTGTCAGCCCACACACTGAATTTTGTTCTGTACCTAGCACGTGGAAAAGGCAAGTACAGGGAAGAAGCAGATTAGGATCTGCATGAAGAGGCTAAATTCAGGAAACTGCTGAGAAACAGGGTTTCCCAAAAACACAGGTGACACTTTTCTTGCTGGTGCACACGCAGCTTTACACACCACTCAAGGGGAGCATTCTGTCCCATCCTACTTACGTTCTCATTGTCGAAGAAGAACTTCTCATTCCCCCCAGATCCTTGCCAGGCCACCTGCAAAGCAATGGCACAGGGTGAGGCTGACAGGCTGACAGCTCCACCAGGACATGATGGATATGATGGGGTCCACTGTCCAGCTTTCAGCTCTCACAACAGACAGCAAGACTTACACTGCACAAGGGATTGTGTTCCACCACTTTGGCTGCCAATACTGTTTTTCAGTCATTCCCAGCTTGCAAATCCCACAGGTTCCTCTCCTTTCTTTAGACTCAAGACTCCAGCTCTCTTTGTACAGTATATTATTGCCTTCTGAACAAGAGGCCTTCATGTGACCAAGGTACTCCCTCTATCCCATCCTTCACAGGCCCTCCTCCACCTTCCCCAGGCCAGCCTTAGTACAAAAAGCACCCAAACAGCTCCTCTGCCTCTGTTATACATGGCCACAGAATCACTGCTACCACTGGTGGGAGCAGAATCTCCTCACCACACGTAGCTGACACCCCCTTTTTAAGGGTCATACTAGCAGTGGCTGATGAGCATAGCACCAGTGGGGGAACAACTGACTGGAAATTTGAGTGGAGAACTGGGTAATACAATAGCTACTCTGGTAACAACAGACAAGTGGCCAGAGAAGCAGAAAACTGAAAGCCAAGGCTAGAGCAGTCCTCTTCCCTCATGGAGTACAACTCCAACTCACTGCTTCAAAGGAACTCCAGTGAGGCAGCAAGAGAGCAAATGGACATCTCAAAACCTTCATTCTTTCTGAGAAGTGTAGCTGTGCAATTGAAAGGAAAACTCTGTGCAGTAAGATGCAGAGAAACCTGGGAGCTTTATTCTGGCCAAATTCTCAGTTATGTTACCAAGTATCCACATTTTCCAGTGCAAGTCTCCAGTCAGAGCTCCTGCTCCAAGAGAGATTGCTTAGCTCACCACCAGTCTGATTAAGGTATGTGACACCTTTGTGAACAAAGCAAATACATCCTTGAAGCCTGTTTAATACTTTTGTCAGACATTAGCCTATTGCCCACATTCTCCAGGCTCAGCACTCAGTGCACTGTGAGGCTCAAGGGATGGATAATTTTGTGTGAATTGTCTGGTACCAGAAATGGCACTGGCATAAACTGTGGGATGCAGTCACAAAATCTTTTCTGACAATTTTTTGTTTCTTTTAAACACACTAAGATTTGTACACTCCCATCTAGAATGTATATATGTAAAACACCCAGATTTGGGCCCCAAGGCCAAGGAAGACTGACAAGCTGGAGCAAGTTCAGCACACTGCCATCAAGATGGCTGGAGTGAAGCACTTACACAGTGAAGAGAGACTGAAGGAATCTGGCTTCTTCAGCCTGGAGAAGGGAAAGCTCAGGAAACCTCTAATACAGTGATGCTAGGCTTTTCTTGGGCAGATGCAGAAGTGAAAGGATGAAAAGTGCTCATAAAACAGCAGTTGAAATACCAAGAAGACTTAGGAAAAAGACTTCCCTCCATGAGCACAGTAAAGCATTGGAACAGAGGACCAGATAATAAGTGGGACCTGAGCAACAACATCTGAATTTAATTTGACCTTCCTCTGGGCAGTATGTTTGATACGAGACCTCCCAAGGCCCCTTCCAACCTGAATTATTCTATGAATCTTTGAAAATAGAGCTGCTGCTCCCATGCAGAAATCATATCCTCTGTGTTATGAAGTTAAGCATTTGACCCTCCAGAAATGCCCCTGATTTTCCAGTACCTCACTGAGCTTGTTGGAGCTGATGTCACCCAGCAGTAACGTGTCCGAGGTATAGGCCACCAGGTACCTGTCCTTCCCTAAGATCTTCACCTCATCAATCTCATAACCATACTGGGATTTCAACACAACTCGAGTTCCTGTTGAGAGGTTCTTCACAATGACCTAGAGAAAGTGAGAAAAAGCAATGTGAGGCCATGCACAGAGGAACAGTGTAGACCTCTTGCCCCATGGAGGATTAGGCAACAGGTGATACTGTATTTAGATATCCCCTCACATCATTTCCCTTGGCGTTTTTAAAACACATTCCTTTTGCATGGGAGGACAGCTACAGTAGACATGTGGAATCCTTGCTTTTGCCATTTACAAGTTACTGGCCTAACTGGAGGCCCACTCAGGCCCCAGCCCTTCCAGGATCCTGTACTCTCTCCCCTGACTACAGAGGGGTGTCCAGGCTGCCAGCTCACCCTTAGTGCCACATTCTGAACGAGGTATATTTGGCTGAAATTAAATCACTTCAGTACCTTGACATGGAGGGACCTCCCAAAAATTCACAAGGTAGGAAATTAACTCCATGATCTTTAATCCCAGCCAATTCCCACCCAACCTTAGCCCTGTCCCTGGCATATCCCCTATGCCTTTCTCAACAAGTTGGTATGAACAAACCATAGGTGTAGAACTCCAAACATGTCTAGTTCTGGCAAACATCCCATTTTCATCATGAATTTCATACCTCATTAGATATTCTCTTACCTGGCTTGGTCCTACATATGTCATTTCAAATTTATTTTTGTAAATGGTTTTGCGAAGGCAGCAGTCAAACTGTTCAACTCCTCCACACAGTGTACCCTGGGGACAAAGACACACCATGTGGTGAGTGAACTCTGTTAAGAAGAGATATTCCAGACCCTGCTTACATGAAGAGGATCAGAGGACAGACACGAACACACTGATTTCAGCTGTTCTGGAAAACAAGGTTCAAGCACCCACATGCAGGAGAACCAGGCCTATTTTGGCTTTCTTTAGACAACAGAAAGATTGAGCCATTCTCAGAAAAATGAAGATTACCAAATGCTGGCATGGATCTGGGAACAAGAGGTGGCAGGGTTAAAAACCACCTTTGTCCTCATCTTTCCCATTATTCTTCTCAGTTTCTTACTTCTCCCTCTCCCAGCCTCCTAATCCCTTCTCCCTTCAAGAAAAATCCTTTCACCTTTATTTCTAACATCCCCATTCTTTCCACTGATCTCCTATCCCTGAGCCCCTTCCCCTTCTCTGAAAATATTTGTTCACATGTTCAGTCTGAAAATATTTCAAGGATTCTTCATTGCTGAACACAAAAATATACAAAAACTATTAAAGAAAAGTCGTGAATAACATCTTCCATAAATTAGTGTTTTGAGTTAGTCAACTTACTACAAAAAATATGCAGAAAGATCAATTTAAAGAGATTTAAAGAGTTATCTGACTTTACAGAAAGACAGATTAAGGCTTGATGGCTGAAGGTATGTCTTAGGTTCAGTGGAGGATGTATTCTATTTCCCATCTGTTAAAACCAGTTAGAAAGTTTCTTCTCTCATAGCTCCAGAGAGAAGAGGTGAGCGTCTTCTGTTAATGGGCCAGCTGTGAAAACCAAGTAAGGCAGTGTTCTTCTCTCTTTCACAACCCATCCTCCCTCCAGGGGGATAGCTGCTATTAATGGGCCATCCCATTGGGATGCTCCACCCAGGGAGAGGAGCCAAGCATCCCTACCTGAAGGAAAACTGAAAATCAGAACACCAGGAAAACCTGTTTTCCACTGGATTCCCAGAAGAAGACCAGACCCATCTCACCACCACTAGACCCTTCTACAAGATCATCTCTACTCGAACAAAACCATATCTGTGACGAAGAAGACTTAATTAGACTGCTCCCGACATCCTGACCAACAAGGTCTCACGTCATACTCTGACTCTGTCAGTGTTGCTAAGTGGTTTTTTTCTTGTTTATTTTGCTCGGGATTTTTTTGTACTACTACATTTATATTTTTAATATTCCTAGTAAAGAACTATTGTTCTTATTCCCATATCTTTACCTGAAAGCCCCTTAATTACAAAATTATAATAATTTAAAAGGAGGAGGTTTACATTCTCCATTCCAAAAGAAGTTCCAGCTTTCCCTAGCAAACTCATCTTTCTAAACCAAGACAAGACAGAAGAAAGAGAATGCTGAGCTGAATACACAGCACAGAAACACAGAGTGTAATTAGCAGGTCAGTCTGTATACTGCTTCTCACGGGTGCCCAGAGGAAAGGATGCTCCTGAGACTGCTCTGGAGAAGCTATGCTGACTTTATCACGCTTCTGAGAAAAGAGAAGGGCTGCTGCAACCAGTGAGCCATCACACCAACAGCCACAAGGTTTTCCAGCCTCACACTCACACACCCGAGTGCAGCACTCCTGCCTGAGCAGAAGGTCCTGGCCTCAGCACCTGCACTGCACTCCTGGGTGAGGGTGTGGCCACATCAGTGTGACCAGTGTGTGTCCACAGCCGTCCCCTGAGCACGCCACTCTGCTCCCACGCACAAACACCCCCGTGGGGTGGGACCTGAGGGCTCGGGCCTCCTGAGATACACACCGCACAGATCCGTGAGCCATCCCTCTTCCAGGCCAAAGCTGTGATGGTGTACAGGTGAGCTATTTCTTTGGGCTTGCCTTCCTCCCAGGCACTGCGCCGTGGGCTCCAGTTCAGAACCCGTAACCTGTGAGAGAGGAGGTAGCAGAGACATTACAAACTGTGTATGGCTGACAAAGAAAGGGCTATAAAGAGGAGAATGCTCCGTCAGGTACATGGTACCTGTCATAGCTGCCAATAACAACGGACTGGCCGCTGGGACTGGTGGCTGCTGTGGTGAATTCCTTCTCTGACGAGTCCCGGCTGTAGTCAAAGGTTTGGATCACGCTGCCTTCCTTCCCAT
Source organism: Sylvia borin (assembly GCA_014839755.1). Lineage (NCBI taxonomy): Eukaryota > Metazoa > Chordata > Aves > Passeriformes > Sylviidae > Sylvia > Sylvia borin. The sequence continues at coordinate 112,944,078 of CM025959.1, read as the reverse complement.
AAGCAACAATCTTCTTGTCACAGCCTGCAGCCACAATGCTGTTGGAAGCCCAGGCGAGGGCGTACGGAGGGCAGGGATGCACTGCCAACTTACCCTACAACAGCCAAGAACACCCTGAACACGTGAATGGCCCCAGGTCCCAGCTGGCCTCTGTGTCAGCTACCCCAGTGGGACCAGCATGGGACCTTCTGTAAAGACCAGTTCATAGGGGCAGCTTTGTCTGCCTGCCCAGTCTGTAGGAAGACAGAAACCAGAACTGAGAGATGTGTCAATTATTACACTCATTTAACTGTGTGGGAAGAATTCTAATGCCAGTAAGAAGACTGATATCATTAACTAGACTGAGATTGAACTCTCTATATCTAGAGTATAGATGGACCTTCATGATATCATGGCAGAGAGCAGTCATGCTCAAACTGCTTCAGCTGGAGACAAAAGACCTGAGAACAGAACCCCCTCCACCACAAGCTGAAGCACAGAGAGACTCCTGGCACAGAGGAGCAGGAGGCTCAAGAGAAAGGCTGGGTGTCTAAGGACAAAATGTGAGCCTAAGATTCACCATTAACTGTGGAAACTACACACTAATTAGTCTGGAGACAACAGTAGCCTTTCCATGGAGCCCTACCTCTTCGAGCAGCGTTCTCCTGGACACTTGGACATCAGATCTTTCCAGACACCTGAACAGCCTTATGCCTCATACACAAAACATGGATTCTCCCTGTACCATCACCCTCAGTGTATTCCAAAGGATCTGCACACCGTTCTGTCTCCACTGATGCTCCCCAAAAACCTCTGCTAGCAAGCACGGCCTGCAGCCCCTCTCCCTCCACAGCCCAATCCCTTTCCAGAGCTCTGGAGCTGGGAAGAAGGCTGTGCAAAGAGGATTTTTTCTCACTTAAGAAGGATCTTGGATACCTGTGATTCACCTGAACCCTCATCATCAAAGAAGAAGCGTACTATGGTTCCATCTGCATGGCCAGACAGGATTCCCCTCCCCGACACACTGCAGGAAAACACAGACAGGATGGTGCAATGTTACAGTAAGACTTGCACATTTATACTCATATCCCTGCCCAGAGCAGCCACTCCCACCGTCATGATGCTCCTCATCAAAGGAAAACCCCAAAAGCAAGAAAAATATCAAGAACCTGTGCCAGAGTCTGTAAAAAGCAAGCAGACAAAAGAACCCAGAGTGGAAAGGAGAGTGACCAGTTATGTATCTTCATCATGTAAAATCACAATAAACAACTTTCTGCACTACTAAAACCCAAAAGCTAAGTGATCTTCAGTGGAATAATGACTCTGCTCTCAAGTGTTTGCAGCAATGTGTATCAAACACCTCTTGCACTGGAATTGTTCCAGAAGTGAGGCTGGGTATTATGATACTGGGAATCCCTAAAAGAAACACAAGGTAGGCAAAAAACACCTGGGCAAAAACTCCAGGCCTGAGTCCATTTTCTATAGCATTGCTGTCTTGTACTTCTGGACACAAGCAGGGAGAAGAGAGCAAAGATGAAGAAACAGGCTGAAGATCATGTTCCCTTAGAAACATTTTTAATGAAGATTAGAAGATTGAAGAACAGAATACAAATTCTGAGCACACTATAGCAATCCAGCAATCATGTATCTGTCAAAAAATGACAGCACTTAGTGAAAATTCCACTCCTAAGACCATGACACATTTCAATTTTTAGGTGAAAAATACTAAAGTATTTAAAATGAAATCTTACTGATAAAATTAATTTTAAATTGCACTTTATGATTATTTTCCTAATTACAGCCTTGTCAAAGGCTTTATCTGGCAGAATATTCTTACTTTTTTTAGCCTTCAACATGATTAATATTAGTTATTAGTTAGATGAAACTTACAAATGTAATTCTTAAAAAGTCACAGATTCAAATACATCAATGTATATGAGTAAGCTCGTGGAGACTTTCATCCTTAACTGTATTTGAAGAACAACCAGACTGCCCACGTGGCACAGCCAGGTACCAGATTTTAGGAAGGAATTCCTTCTGGAGGGCACAGTCTGTTACTATCTTGACAAGTAAGTGACACCAAAAGGACACTGGCAACCTTCCCCACTGGTCCCTGTTATGCCAGGCCAGCAGCAGGTGTGAGCCTGAGCCAAGGCAGGGCAGGCCAAAGCAAGGCCATACTCACTTAGAAGTCAGTGAGACCACGTAGGAGTCTGTCCCGTAAATGGTGGAAGACTTGTTGGTTTTTGTATTCGCTAAACGAACCTGAGAAAGAGAAAAGGATCAGGATGGCTTTTGTCTGTAGGATGTGGATCTCCCCCAGTGTTAGTAACATTCCCAGAGGTTTCCCAGTTCACTACCAGGGGAAAAATCACAGGAAGCCCATTGCCTTCCAGTATGTTATAGAAGTTGGAGTCACATTTCCACATTTCTAGAAAGGTTTGAAAAAAGATCCAGAAGATCCAGTAGAACCTCCAGGGACTAACTGGGAACCAGAAAATTCAAGTCCATGGTGTATTCCCTCTGTTGCTGTCACTGTGGCACCCAGTGATGGCTCTTACTCCTCAGCCCAGCCAGCTGCACACCCAGGCAGGCCCAGCAAGGGAAATAAAGTCACACAAATAAGTTTCTCTACCTTTCCTTCAGCAAGACCAAAGACAATGACATTCTCTGCTGGCCACAATAAGCAGGTCACAGCACTCTGCAAAGGAGGAGGTAAAAAAAGAGGTAAGAGCTCCGCTCTACTCAGCTTTCTGCCCCACTGCAACCTAAAATAGTTAATGAACAGACACTACTCAGGCATGAGAGATGACACATTTGGCCTTTCAGTAGCTGAAGATACTGGACAAACCTTACTCCATGCTGAAGCTTAAACTAGATAATACTGAGCTGGTGCAAAGTAACTGAGCTCAGGGGGACTATGGGAGGGCAACAGTTATATGGATGTGTTCAGTTTGGAGCTCTTTTGACAGTATTACTTACTGAGCAGGTGCTTGGCTTGCCACATGCTGTTGGTCAATGTATAAAATCATGGCTGTTTTAAAAGGTTTTTTGCAACAAGTATAAAATATAATTTCACTGTGACAACTTCTGTAATAGCTATGAGAATATTTGTCCATTGGATCTTTATTTTTTCATTTACAAGTAAGATGGCTATTAGATGCTACCAAGTAGGTCAGGTAGAAACAGGCTCATTACATCCAAACCAAAGGTATTCTCAAAATCTGAGGTGGGGTCAGAATGAATAAAGCTGACCACAAAACCCAACAGTAAGAGAGTGCCAAGAAAGTTTATGAAAGCCCTTCACACCTACCCTGAAGAACTCTAGTCAATAAGAAGGCTGGTGTTTGGCCCTGTGCCACCAGCACCAGCCTCACTGGCTCTCTGTCCCATTTTAAGAATCTGGGACTGCTTAAGATACACCCTCATCTATTAATCTCATCTTTCATCCCTGCTCTGATCATTCATATCAGCAAACACAGCTACAATCAGACAACAAAATGTCTCAAGGAAACCACTATTCATAATATAAATGTCCAACCAATGACCAAGACCCATTTTCATTACCTGTTTCCCAGGAATTTGTGTGCTTCCCTGTCAAATTCTTGTTTTCCACTCTAAGACAACAAAAGCTTGGGGACAAGCCTCACACAGTGATGATGTACTCATTTTTTGTCCTTCTGGTCCTCAACAGGAGGCTTGGCTTGCCAGTGTGATCACACACTGTGATCACACACTGTGATCACTGTGTCTTAGAGAGCCCAGTGACAGGAGAGGGAAAGGAGATCAACAAATGATCTCTCATACTGACTGAACATTTCAAAAAGTTGTAAATAACAATATTTAGTTACAGAAAAAAGCTGGACACAGTGGTAAAACCCCAGACACACAGCACCAGAAAAAAAATAAAGGATTTATTGTGTTACAAATGGTAGAAAAGGTATGGGGAAATGAGTGAATGAGAGAGAAAAAAAAACCCTGAATTTCTACATTAAAAATACAAAAACCTGTACATGTGCCATGCACAGCATCTGAGCTTGTGAGAGGTGAGCAGAGCCCCACTGGGCTGGCAGCTGGAGGGGCAGGCAGCAAGCAGTACACAAGGAAAGAGCCCTCCAGGAGGCTAAAACTGCCCACACCTGGGATCACCACCCTGCTCAGGAAAGGGACAAATGGACACCAAGCCCCTGTTGCTTTCTTTTCCTCATGACACTCTTCTCATGACCACTGAGTGCAGCAGCTCAAACGACAGAGAAGAGAGGCTGACCAGCAGCTTTCCAGTCACCAGGGTACAGAATTCCCTGGGCTCCCTGGAGCAGTCAGAGCAGCCACCACGGGAGCCAGGACCCAACTCTGAGATGTAAGCTTCCCAGCCAGAGGCTGAGGCTGCCCCTCAGCTGACAGACTGCTCGAGAAAGCCTGGCACAGAGACTCCAGCAACTCCATCAGGAGCAGCTCTGTCTGTATCTTCTGGGGATTTGGACATGAAGAATGATTCCTCCTACTCTGCAGAGAACTTCCTTGGTGACACAGAGAATAGAGGTGATGGTGCTTGCCTGGAAAGCCTGGGCCAGCTGCTGGACTTTTGCCTCTGAGATAGAAGTAGTCATTGCAGTGTATTTTGTTGCTCTGATGGCTTTCTGTGCAAGGAATTCATAACACCTTTGCCTTTTCCAGAGAGATCTCAGGGCAAGCCCTGGCAAACACCTACTGGGCAGACTGCTATCTGACACAGGCAGGCAGAGCCAGAGCAGCAGAACACAAAGGTGGCCAAGGAGCAAACCTGACAGAAACCACAAACCTGAGGCGACTGAGCATGTGGAAATTGCACAGTTTGAATTCTGCACACTTTACACTTTGTTTAATAAGGCATCTTGGAGTTTAGAGTTGAAAACCTGTGAAAAATAGTTGGGCTCTGAGTGAGTGTTGTTTCCCTTTCAACTCCCTTAAAACAGTCTGTCCATTGATGCCTAAAGTAGTCCCCAACATTTTGTAACTGATTGCATTGATCGTTTTACAACAATTTACAGCAATTTACTGTTGTACCCAGGCATTTGGACACCTCTGAAGCTTAATGAACAACACGTGCCTCAGAATTCAGAGATTCTCTTAGGATCTTTAAAGGTCAAGTACAGTTTGGCCAAGTACACCTGTGAATATGAGCAGAGAGACCTCTCACTGTCTTTTCCTATATATGCTGGAGGAAATGGAGTCAAACAGAATTCTGTGTCTCACCGTTTGGATGAACTTGTTGCATATCACCTTCTTGTCACCCCTGCAGAAAAAGATAAACAAAAGTTACTATCAGCAACACTACATATTCTGGTCACCTTACTGTTTATACACAGTCTGGTTTGACATTGCCAAACACAGTCTACTGAAGTTTTGTGTGCTGCTAGTCTATCACAACTTTGGAGAAAAAAAAAAAAAATCAAAAAGACCTCCAGCTTCTGAGCTTCCAAAATTCTGGTGAACTGCCTTTCTGAGTCCTTAGCACAACTCCTGCCAGCACATGAGGCTGCAGTGGGGCAGGTGTGTGCCGTGGCTCCCCAGCTGTGACACACGATGGCAACACAGGCTCCGGCCAGCTGCATGCACAGCCCGGGCTCCTGCCGAGGAGATCTCACTCGCTGCTCCCCACAGACGGCTGCACGACCCCCGGAGGGCCAGGGCACTGCAGAGCGTGTCCGGGGAGGATCAGGCCAAGGGAGCCCGTGGCAGGGCGGAACGGAGCCTGCTGGAGCCCACCCCATACTTACCACTCCTCGCCGATCCTGTACACGTAGACGATGTTGTCCGTCTGCCCGATGGCCAGTTTGGTGGAGTCCGGGGAGAAGGCCATGCCTTTGACCACGTAGCTCTTCCTGCCGTACTGCGGAGAGGGTCGATGTGAGGGTGGGCAGGTGAGCTGCCCCAGCACCGCCCGGCCCCGGCCCCGGCGCGGCTCCGCTCACCTTGGCATCCGCGGGTTTGGTGGAGAACTTGTCCCGCCGCTCGCCCTGCTCGTCGTAGAGCAGCACCACGCGCTCCGCGGTGCACACGGCGAACCGGGAGCTGCTGGCGGACCAGGCCATGCAGGTCACCCGCGCCGTCCCGTCCTGCGGGGACACGGGCACACACGGCTCAGCACTCACACTGCAGCCCCAGAGGCCGCTCAGGGCCGCTCTCCGCAGCCCGGCCCGGCTCAGCGCCCTCCCCGCGGCCCGACCCCCGAACCCGGCCCGACCTGCGGGGCCAGCAGCGTCCGCACGTGCCGCAGCTGCATCGCGCCCACCGCCGGGCCCGGGCCCGGGCCGCTCCCACGGGCCGCTCCGCCGCCGCCGCCGCCGCCGCTGCCGGGCCCGCCTCGGCCCGCCTCGGCCCGCCCCCGTTGCCGCGGCGACCCCGCCGCCTCCGCCGCGCTGACGCGAGCGCGTCGAGCCCTCGGGCAGCGCTCCCCCGCCCGCCGCCGCGGCACGGCTCGGCTCGGCTCGGCTGGCCTCGGCTGCATCCCGGCGCCGCTATGGAGGTGCTGCGTGCGGCGGGGCGCGCCGTGCTGCGGAGCCCGCGCCTCGCCCGGCACGGCCTGGGGCTCCGCCGGCGGCGCAGTGAGTGCGGGCGGGTGCGGGGGTCGGGGCCGGGCATCGCTCCGGGCGGGGAGCCCGCAGCTCGGGGCTCGGAACACGGCCGCTGCCTGCCGCAGGGCGGTCTGAGGGGCCTGGAGCGGTGGAGCGGGGAGGGAGCGGCCGTAGGGGTAGCCGGGTTAGGGGAGGCGAGGGGCTCGGGCCGAAGGGGCAGGGGCACTGCCGGCCGCGGGGCACCGCAGCCCTGCGCTCCTCCCGAGCCCTCCGTGCCCCGCTCCCCGGGCCGTCTTCTCCTGCCCCGCTGGTGGATGGAGGCCGCCCTCGCCGCGGGGCTGAGGGGCCGGGGCGGCCGTGCTAGGCGCTGGAGCACGCCGGACTGCAGCGGGGACCGGCCCGGCCTCCGCGGCCTTGTGCCCCTCGGGCCGCCGCGCCTGGCTCTCCGCGGGTGCGCCAGGCCGGCCCGTGCTGTCTGCGGCCCGGCAGGACCCGAGATCCAGCCATGGACACGTCCTTGGAGTGTTCAAGGCTAGGCTGGACGGGACTTGGAGCAGCCTGGTCTAGTGGAAGGTGTTCTTGCCTGTGGGAGTGAAACTGGATGAGTGTTGAGGTCCTTTACCACCCAAACCGCTCCACGATTCCATGAGCCCCCGAAGGTACCCTGTGGCACAGGAGAGCCGTGTCTGGATGTTGCCAGTGAGCTGCCCAAGGCTTTGCTGGAGTAGCAGCACTTGCCCTGGCAGTCCTGGTATACATGGACCTCCGTTTGGAGTGACACAGGGTTCCACTGCCCGGGGTGAAGGTTACTGGTGTCTGCATGGCACCAGGCAGCCTCCCTGATAGTTGTCACTTGTGCAAGAGTATGCTATGCAAATAAGGTCTCCTGATTTCCCTGTGGGTTCAGATTATTCCAATTATGAGTTGGACCCTTCTGCAAGTGTGCCAGTATTGCTCAGGGAGCAAATCCCAGGGAAGAGGTGAAAATAACCCTGAAAAGTATTAGCTTAGTGTGAACAGTGCATACCTTGGCAATTCCCATCTTTCTTTCTTAATAAAGCATCTCTGTGGTGCAGTTGCTTCCCAGTCACCCCATCTTGGATCACAAGTGCTGACTGAGCTGCAGCCTGCTGCTGCAGATGAGATGCCAAGGGGTTTGGCTTTGCTTACACTGGGCCAGTCTGGGGATTTTGATCTGAGGTGGCAGTGAATGCTACTGCTCTTCAGGTGTGCCAGCAGCTCAGGCTGAGATGAATGCACTACAGAGAACATTTTGTTTATAATGAAACAGATGAGATCCAGGAATGCAAGGTTTTTGCACACAGCAGTGAGGGCTGCAGCATCCTCAGCCCTGTGCAGATATGCAGGAGCTGTCTGTCTGTGCTGACAGAGCTTGGACTTCCAGGTCTAGAGGACTAAATCTTCAAGGATGAACTGCCCACTCTTTCTGCTCCTCTTATGAGAGTGTCCTGCTGGGGGCAGGGAGCAACACCGCTGCTGGGAGCCATGGGTGGGGTGGCTCTGACAGGACTAACTGTGGGGCTGCGGGCACATGGCTTCTAAGGGCTTCTGTCTTTGCAGAGCTTCCTGAGACCTGGGCCGATATGCAGGAGCCACTGCTTGAGGGGATGTGCTTCACCCTCAAGTACCTGGGCATGACGCTGGTAGAAAAACCTAAAGGAGAAGACATGGCTGCTGCTGCCATCCGCAGGATCGTGGCCACGGTGAGACCCAGCCCTGGGGCCCTGCTGTGCCGGGGTCAGAGGCCAGCCCCTGCACTTGGGAAGTGCCTGTGTCGTAGCCCTGAACTCCAGTGAGGGACTGTACCCTTCCCAAGAGGAGGGTGCTGTGCAGGAGGCTCCTGGTGTCTGCCTGTGTGCTGTGGGAAAGCTGTCTTCCTGCACGACAGCCCCAGCCACTTGCTCCCACACCTGACCCTGGCTGGGAGCAGAGCTGTGCCTGCCACAGCACGGAGAGGAGGGTGAAGTGCTGGGAGAGGTGGGCTCTGTCCCTTCCTCTGTGTGTGGCAGTAGTGTGAACAGATTTGAAGAGTGTTATGTGCAGGGCATGCCTGCTTGCCAGATTCTGCTGTCCCATCCCTACAGCAGGAGCCTTTGCAGTAAGTATCCAAATGGGTGATACTCTACAGAGTCTGTGGGGCTCCTTCCAGCAAGGGGGTGAGGTGAAGACCCTTGCCAGGCTTACAGAGATTGCTGGTGTTTTTCTACTGCCAGGCACGGGTCGGAGCTCGGAAGTTTCAGAAGGTGATTCTGACAGTGTCTCCAAGGGGCATCTCACTGCAGGATGCAGACACTAAGGAGATGGTGGAGAACATCTCCATCTACAGGTGGGCATGTCGTGGGTTTGGGCTGGGTGTCCCCCAGCAGCCAGTTGAAAACTGATGGGAATTTGAGCAGCCAGGGAGGGCTGGGTCTTCTGTACCTTCAACCTTAGGTCTTTCCTTGGCTCCTTGAGGTCTGTGCCTTCTCTCTGCTGTGCTCCCAGCACTGCCTGAGGCTGAGTGTAGGCAGGGTCCTGGATGGCCTTGAGTTCATCAGCCCATCCATCATCTCCCTATGCCCTGCTTGTCTCTTCTGGCATTCAGCAGGATTTTGAGGCTCATGATTGGAAAGCCCCGCAGTTAGGACAGGACTGCATGTCTGTCTCCACTGCAGTGGGACCACCCTTCTAGCTGCAGGATGCCAGAAATTGCAGCTTACTTGGGCAGGCTAAAGGCAGTTGCTGTGAGAGCTGATGTTGATTTCTCCTGCTGCCACTTGTGCTTTGGGTGGGTTGGGTGTCTTTGGGTGCTGAGTGTGAGGGCAGTAAGTGTGCAGTCTGGTGGCTAGATGGGAAGCAGAGACAGGACATCTCTTTGCTGCAAAATGTAGGTCTCAGTGCCAGAGCTGATGTGCCAGCTCAGACCATCCCTCTGCCTGGCCTCCAGCTGTGTCCTTGGAGCCAATCACCCACCCTTCTGTGCTCCCCTTGTCTCACTACTTGAGTTCACACACTGGGTTGAGTTTGCCATCATAAAACTACAGGGCACTCTGGGATGGCACAGGAAGGAATGCCTGTGGATGCAGAAATCTCTTACCTGCTGCAGGTAGCAGGAAGCCTCTGGCCCTTGCTGGGGGTTTGGGCTGCCTGGTCAGCTCAGGCAGGTGAAAGCCTCAGGTTGTCAGCAGTGCTTGTTGATGTGCTGGGAGTGCAGCAGAAGTCCCATGCCGGGGTCCTGGATTGTCCTGACAGCTCCTCTCTGCCCACAGGATCTCCTACTGCACAACAGACAAGCTGCAGAACAAAGTCTTTGCTTATGTTGCCCAGAGCCAGGAGAGCGGGGCACTGGAGTGCCATGCCTTCCTCTCCCCCAAGAAGAAGATTGTAAGCACTTGCCCTCTGCTCTTGGCTCTGTCAGGTGCGGGTGGGAGCAAGGGTCTCGTTTCTTTCCCTTCAGCAAGAGAAGGCCGTTACCTCTGTGAACCTCAGCTGGATTTGAAGCCAGGGAGAAGGTGTGCTCATGTGCTGCAGAGGCAGGGAGTGAGCAAAGGGGGATTTCCTGTCCCAGCTCCTGAGGGTCTGCTCTTGGGGGTGGCTGGCCCCCAGGGGCAGACAGTCACAGAACTGAGCTCTGGCTTTCCATCTGTGTGTTCTGCAGAGAAAGGCAGGAGGGGATGCTGGGGGCTCTGAGATTTCATGGCAGTGGGGTTATCCTGGATTGAGGCTCCAGGTGGAAGCAGGCATTCCCTCTCTTTCATGTACACAGGCCCAGGCTGTGACTCTGACTGTCGCCCAGGCTTTTCAGATGGCACTGGATCTCTGGGAAGCAACACATGCAGGTAGGAGGAATTTCTCAGATGTATCTCTCTGCATAGCCCTGGAATCAGTGTCTCTGGTGTGGGAACCTGTCCTGGGCTGCATGGTGGGGAGATGACTTGCTGACTGGTGAAACACACCAGGCAGGGAGAGTGTTGTTCTTATGGTTGTGTTCTCTGCCACTGCCCCATCTCTGGCTGGAGTGGGAGGTGTACCTGCTCTCTGTGCTGAACTGCTGTGCATTGCCTGAGCTGTAGCCCAGCTCAGGGCCTGGTGGCCCCTCTCCCTTGTTTGCACCCTCCTGCCAGCACAGCAGGGATTCCCTGTTCCTCACCCACAGTCTTGCCTGTACATTCCCAGCTGGGCTTTCTGCAGGCTGCAGGCACTAACTCTGCTGCTTTTGCCCTGTCCCAGGCTCTAGGCAGGATCAACCCCTTCACCCTTCATGTGTCTTGGAGAGCAGTGAGCCCAGCAGACCCCGTGAGCCAGCCCCCCCAGAGAGTGCTCCCTTCAGACACCAGGTTGGGGTACAGTATGTGCAAGTCAGGCCCATGCCCAGGGCTGTCTGGAATTAGGGCAGGGACAGAGTGACCTCTCTGCAGCTCCCTGCTCCTGCCTTCCCACAACCCTGTTGATACCTGCACAGCCCCCATTGCACATTGCAGTCTGATGTGAGGAGATGCACTGTGCAGTGTGGCTCTCACAGCAGGTGCAGTTCCTTGGTGTCTGTGCTCCAGGAGCTCTGCTTTCAGGCCCAGCACTGCTGCAGCCTCAGCACTGCTCTGCTGGCCCTGTCACACAGGGACCTGGAACCTGGGCTGCACACCTGGTTTCATGGCTGGGGTGAGAGCTGCCTCTGAAGGAGAGGGACCCTTGGATCATCATCCTGCCAGCCTGGGCTAAGGCTCAGCTCAGCCCATCTGCAGTGCACTTCCTGCATGGCCACAGCAATTGGAGCATTGTCAGACTGGTCTCACAGTGTCCCTGTCTGGGAGCTTCTGGATGCTTGGTCCTTGGCCTCATGCTTCCAGTGTGAGTCCAGCCTGGCAGTGCTTGGGCTTGTACCTATGTGCAGCCTGCTCCTGGTAGTCTCTGCCTGCCCCTCCAGCTGCAGGGTGTGCCCACCCACCACTGTCCCTGGGCAGAGGTGCACTGTGTCAGCAGCTCTGTCAGCATGGTCCATGCTCACTGCTTGCCTTTGGGGCTTTGCACCTGGAGGGGACATGGGATGAGCTATGGCCTGTCTGTCCTTGTCCAAGCCCAGAGGGTTCTGGCAGCTCAACACTCCAGTCTTTCCCCCACTGCTTGTGGGAAATCTTTGTACTGTGCCTGGGGAGTGACTGTCTTGTGAAGGGGCCAGACGGGGTCTGAGCAGCCCAGCCTTGCTCCTGGCAGAGACCTGTCCATGCAATGAGATGTCATGGTGGGCTTTTGTTTGTTTGCTTGACAGGAGGAGGAGGAGGAGGAGGAGGAGGAAGATGATGATAATGTCAGTGAAACCTTATCTGGGTAGGTGGTGAGCTGCTGCTTGTATTCAGGGATCTCTCTGGTGATGCCTGTCTTGTTTCCTTCTCTGTGCCTCATGAAAGGGGAGCTGCTTGAGCATGGTGGGATCATGGAGGAGGGCTGCATGGAACCAAGGGGGAAGCCTCCTGGTCTTTCTCTGCTTCTATCAGCTGAGAGCTCAAGTGAACAGAGGGTTGATTGGTGGAGGAACAGACCATGCAGTCCAGCTTTTGCAGCAGAGATGTGGGGTACAGATACTGACCCCCAGGATGTACCCAGAGATGTTTATTACTCTGTTTCTGCCAATCTTTGCTGAGGCCAGCCTGTCCAGACATGCCTCTCACATGGGACTCAGTTGTCCCTCTTCTCCCACTGATTTCCCTGGGGTTTGGACCAGGATGGAGGCCTGGTCATGCTGACTTCTGTGTGGACTGGGGCTGTGGGCTGAGCCTGATGGTGTGTGTCCTGTGCTGGGGAGGAGCTGATGGAGCAGTCCAGCAGCAGAGGATTAACCTGCAGAAGTGCAGGTGGGGCCTGTGAGGCCCATTCCATCGTGGCTGTTCTCCATGTACACGGCAGCAGGCACCCAGCTGGGGTCTGGCAGGTCTGAGCTTGGCTTGAGCCCGTGTCACCTGGGAACCAGTGTGTGCACAGACTGGAGCTGTGTTTGTAGCCCAGTGAAGCACAACCCCTTTGGACATGGGGCTCCTGATGGGAAGGAGATACAGCTTTGCAGTCTCGGGAAGAAAGGCTGGTAGCAAGGGGGCTTAGGGCCTTCTGCACGCCCAGTCCCTGCTGCTGCTGTGCCATTCCTGCGTCAGGGTCACGAGCATGCCGTGTCTCTCAGGAGGCCATGCTTGGGGTGTGATGGATGCTGTGTTCTCTTCCAAAGCAGCATGGAGGAGCTGGGGAGGGGAGCCCACAGCCCGGCAGGTAAGTTTCTTCAGTGCTGCATTGGCTCATCCCCCAGCATGTCCTCTGTAAGGCAAGGGAGAGGGTGATGCTCACCTGGGAACATCTGCTTCCCCTTGCAGTCTGTGCTGGGCTCCCAGCCATACACCTTATGGTCCATGTCTTCCTTGCTCTCACTTTCCAGAATTAATACCTCTTGTGCCTCCATCGAGCTCTCCTACAGCACAGCTACTGTGCTACCGCCTGGGGCCACCCCCGGACAGCTGGATGGTGCCGGGAGGGGTTGGGGACTCCCCCAGCACTGGCCCCAGGACTGCTGGCCCCAAGACTCCCCTGGGCTAAGCCAAATCTCTGCAACAACAGACCAGCCACTCAGGATTCACCCTGTGCCTGCACCTGGGCCGGCCAGTGCCTGCCACTGCCCTGGCACTGCCCTCCCGGCGCGGGGGCTGCTGGCACTGCTGCCATGGAGTGCACAGGGCTGCAACGCCTCTTCCTCGTCCTGTGCTGCCTGCATGAACCTCCTCGAGCTTCAGCTGCTCCCAGCTTGGGCTGGGGGACCCGTGCTCCTCGCTCTGCTCACTCCCAGGCCGTGCAGGACCACCCTGCGTGCTCTGAGCCTGCCTGATGCAGGCAGTGTACACCCTCAGGGAGCAACAACAGCTCTTGGCCTGGAGCAAGGTGTGATGAAGGCCCTGCCCCTGCAGTTCAACCCCATACCCTCTCACAAGTGAAATGACCCTGGTTTTTAAAGGAAAGCTCTGCCTTTATAGAGAAATAAACTGAGTTTTTTACTGTTGTCATTTGGGTTGGACTGCTGGATGGCCACTGTGCATAAGCACAGAGGTATTGTGTCTCCATGTGGTGAGGGTTGCTGTGCCCCAAGCTCATGGAGCCTGAAACTCCCACATCTTCCTTGGCTGCAAGCCTTGAGGGAGCAGTTCCTCCTTGTGCTGAGGGCTGCCAGGGCCCAGGGTGCGTTTTTGACTTGGGAGAAGCAGGTTCAGGTTGTGCTGTACAGGTGTCTTGAGCACCTCTAAATGTCATCTGCACTGATAGAAGCTGATACCATGCTGAGGCCAGGGCAGACACAAGCCCCTGTGTGCCAGCTGCTCTGAAGTGTCTGCCCTGCTGCACCCCCAGCTGTGCTCTACAGAGGCAAGCCATGCACTTTCCTTCCCCACATGGAGCAGGGGAGGCTGCAGCATGTCTGGTTTCTTTGGCAAGGGACAGCTTGCAGCTGTGTTCTGGCCAAGCTCCTCACTGCTGGGTTCCTGTCATGTCTCCACACAGCTGTCCTTCCCAGGCTGGTGGCACTGACAGCCCCACTGACGATTGCCCCTTGCAGCTGGGGTGGCAGGGCCAGTCTCCCAGCAAGTGCTATAGGCACTGGGGAGGCCTGGGGTGCCATGGATCAGTCAGGAGCTGTGCACAGCTTTTTTTCACTTGAGGTTTTGCATATTGAATATGGTTTCATGCCTTTTCTCCCTCAGCTGGGAGTACAGAGAAATATGTAACTTGTTAGGGTGAGCAGGTCATTACCAGGCTGCAGCTTCCAGGACTCATCTCTGCACTTCCCTGCCCTCCTGCACCACCATAGTCTGAGAAGAAGTGGTGTCTTGGGGTTGGGTTTGGTTTGGTTTGTTTCTTCCAAAAGGAAAGGGCTTTCTCCTCAACAACACACACTGATTCTACATTTAATGTCAGACTTGTGTTCCTTTTTTTATTTGGTCAAAACCTCTGAATTTTGACTTTTTTTTGTGCCTTTCCTAGTTCCTCACCCCTGCTACACAGTCTGATCCATTGATTCTTTGTGTGTGCCTCTGGCCTGCCTAAAAGTCTCATGGCAGCAGGCATGTCTGCTATGACATTCCAAGACAGAACTTCTAAACATTTTCCAGGGCACTAGAACATCCTTAGAACTCTTGTGTTTCCCTGACAGCCCTAGTTTTTCTAGTGTAGCTCCTTAAAAAGAGCTAGCAGGCAAAACAAGGTGTTTGTGTCTCAGGAGCTGTGGCTGTGCTCCCTGCAGCCCAGGGTACAGCCCAGCAGCAGTTGCATCCCCCTGCCATGGTGCGGTTGCTCCTCAGGTACCCCTCTCCTCACCTGAGCAGGGAGCAGCACAGGCCCCTCCAGCCTGTCAGGGTCAGGCCTTGGCCCCCTTCTTGGCCCTGCTGCTGGGATGTCTCTGCTCTGCAGAGAAGAGCCATGATGTCACCCTCAGGGGGACAGCCTGCAGCTGGTCCAGCAGCACCACATGGCCCAGACTGCAGCAGCAGCAGTTCTCCCTCAAGGGCCAGGGGGGTGTGAGGTGACAGCAGAGGACCTCCAGCTCTTGTACAGCACACAGGAACAGATTTATGGGCCAGGACACATGCATTCAAGAACTTGTACATGTGTGCATGCATGGACACACACGGAGACCTGCAGCTCTGATGCTGCCTTTGAGCCAGGATGCTTTTATTGAAAAGACCCTGCCACAGGAGTTGCTTATCCTGTCCCTTCCCCGCCTAGTCTTGCAGCAGGAGCTGAGCAGCACCTGGAACAAAAAGTCCTGAAAGTGCTTTTACTGGGAGATTTATTCCTGGAAGACGCTGGATCCTGTGATGCTTGAGTCCAGAGCTGCAGAGCCTGTGTGTGGCAGGCTGCAGAGCAGAGCATGGAGGGAGAGCAGCAGCCAGGGCAGCAGGGAGCCTCCTTGTTTCACCCCATTCCTTCCAACTGAGACCTTGCAGGCCTCACCCCATTGTCTCCTCCAGGCAGCACAGCCACTGTTCTGCTCAAGAAGCGCTTGGCAGCTCCCGTCCAACAGCCTGAATGGCCAGCACTCAGCCCTGCTGGGGACACAGCACAGCCACAGCCGTGCCCTGACACTGCCCACTCCCCACCAGCACGCCCTGCCCCAGCTGCAGGCTCTGCGGGCTGGCCAGGCACTGTGACAACCAGCTCCACATCATCCCTCGTGTCTTTGTCCTCTGCAGTGGACAATCTGAAGCCCCCTCAGGCCCGTGACAGGGTGCAGTGGAGCCCTGTTCCCCAGCAGCAATCCACTCACCGCCGTGCTGGCTGGCCCAGCCCCACAGACAAACCCTCCTGGCAGCTGGCCACAGCTCTCCTGGCAGTGCCGGGGCAGAACCTGTTTCCTCAGCCCCGGGGCCCTGAGGGGAGCAGCTCCTGCTCTCTGCGAGTGACCCCCAAGGCCAGAGAGGCAGCTGAGAGCAAGGTCTGCCCCCCGAGGCTGGGCAGGTGCCACAGCCGCCCGCAGGGCCAAGGTGCACAGGGACACGGCCTCCCCTCAGGCCAGTGCATCAGCCCACGGGCTCCCCTGGCTGCCGCGCACCCTCGCCGGCGGTGTGGCCTCCCACTCATCCTGAGCCTCGTGCTTCCCAGCGGGAGGGGAGGAGGGCCCGCTGTGTGGGATGGGCAGGGCCATGCTCGGCATGCGTGGCGTGGGAGCTGGCTCCAGGCACATCCCCCGCCGGCTGCCCTCAGGAAAGCGGGAGTTCGAGACGTGGATCTTCGCATGCTGAGTTCCAGGCTGCGCGCCTGGGGCTGCCTCTTCTTCCAAGGCCTGCTTTGCCTCTGGCAGGACACCCAAGATCCCAGACGGCAAGCTGGTGTTGCACTTACACCTCGATGATATTGACCGAGGGAGATTTCTTCTATGAGAGAAAAATCTGCTTTAAGACCCTGCTTTGCTGCACCCCTGGGATCAGACCCGATGTCAGAGCCCCTCAGCCTGTGGCAGGCATCAAGACCAGCAGACCTCAGCAGAGCAGGGTCAGTTTGGAGCAGGGATCCAAGAGAAGGGATCTCTTTGGCAAGGAGTAATCAGCAAGCTGAAAAATCTGGAGGAGGGGAACTGGGGACTTGAAGTCCAAACAGGAAGTTTCTGCTCCTGACATCTGCTGGAAACCAAGGTGTCGAATCAATTGGCAGTCAGGCACTGAGGGGAGCTTCCATCCTTGACAAGGGGCAGCAGATGAGACACAAGCAAAACCCTAACATATGGTCCCATTAGAGCATCAGGGCTATAAATCACTGTCTTTGGCAGGTAACAAAAGGAGAAATGTCAGGGGCTGAGGGAACAGCCAGATGAAGGTACTGCTCCCTACCCATCCGCAGCTTGGCATAGCACTTCCATCAGGGTGAGGAAGGGCCTCTGGAATGACTTGTGTGGTGATGACCCAGAGCCAGCTGCAGTGAAGGCAGAAAATGAGCAGGGACAGACCAGTGCAGGAAGCATGAGAACAGGTGCCTATCATGTCCACTCCTGCCTGGACAGGCAGGAGCCAGGCCTGTCCATCAGTGCAGGAGAGGTGCAGCCTTGGAGGGGCACGATGAAGGGTCTGTTACAGTCAGAGGTCAGGTACCACCTTGCAATGCAAGAGCTACCCCAGCTGTTCTATCTTCTTGTCTCTTCCAGTGTTTCTCCTACAATCACCCATGGGGCACACACACTGCCCCAGAGACCAGAGCTCACTGAACCCTAAAAGCCCTCAGTCTGTGGGGTGAGAGCACAAGCCAGGGTGTTTTGATTTCTGGAGAGGAGCAGACTGTCCAGGCTGCCAGCCCCTGCAGACACCACAAGCCATCCCCCCTGCCAGCCCTCCCCACTCACCTTGCTCCTCAGCAGCCCTCCGCTTGGTCGCTCTGGTGTGCTGTGCTCTGAGGACGGCTTTGTCTTCTCCTTGTTGTTGTTGGAGTCATTATCCTTGATGATGTCATATTGTCTGCAGAACAGGGCGATCACCGCTGCCCAAAGACACACTGCGTGAAGGACTCCTTCACCGTGCCTGCCTCTGTCTCACCTCCCCACAGCATCCCTGCTGCATGGGGCAGGTGTGCCCAGGGCTCCTTGGGGTGCTGCAGACCCAGGGCCCCACCTGCATCAGCCTGCACCGCCCCAGGGACCTCTGCATGTGTGGCGAGGCCAGTTTCCTTGGGCACATGGGCACGGAAGTGGCCAAGGCCATTGGGCCACGTGAGGTGCTCAGCACTCACCAAAGGCAGATGCTGATTCACTCAAACAGGGACAGTGAGGTCAGTGGGCAGCTGCATGGGTTTTGGAGTGCCTCCAGCGAGTCATTAAAGTTACTGAGCTGGTGCTTGTGACCCTCACAAAAACCAGCCGTTGTCTTTGTGCAAACTGGCTGTAGGGTCAGTCACTCTGTCATGCTTTCACAGCATGCATCTCATGCAGCATGTCCCACACCTGGGAACCCTGGACACAGGAGTCTGGAGCAATGCCCCCTAGGTGTGACCATGCTGGACTCACTCAACCCCAGTGAGTGTGTGATAACACAGGCACACACAAACTGGGCATGACTCCTCCTGGCTGGCATCCTGACACATCAACCTGTGCCAGGTGTAAACTACCAGCAGTCATCTTGTATTTTTTTTTCCAGTGCCCTAGAAAAGTGTCAAGGCCAGGGCAAGGAGAAATTTCTGCAAGATCCCACTATAAAATCCACATTTACTGGGAAGGGAGCAGGGGATCAGTGACTTCACATTCACAGCAGCCTCATGTGACCAGCCAGGAGCTGACTTAATGCCTAGGCTCCCATGCTCCCAGGGCAGCCTGCTGCCTGCATTGGCTTTAATTGAGATGTACAGGAGCAAATCACACACTTTACAGTTTAGCAGACTAAGGCACAGCCTCTACAGCTAGTGCAGTAGTGTTATCAGTCACAACATCTAAGGCCCAAGCAACACAATCATCACTGTCAGCTGGGATGCTCCCACCTGTAATTCCAGGTCCCATTCTGTCTCGTGCTCTTTGACATACTCCAGGCCATTACTGCTGAGCAGTGGCTGTGGTTGCTCCTTTTACCCCACTGGCTCCAGCACCTACAGAGACTCAATGGACTTACTAGAAAGGGTGCCAGACCCTCGCCAATGTGCCTCTGCACTGTCTTGAGCCACATCCCCTTTGTGAACCATGGACTGCACCTCTGCTTCAGCCTGCCAGAACACTGCCAGTGACACTCACCTGCCCACATGAGCAGCACAGCCACAATGATAATGATCTCGCCTGTCTGCAGCTGCCGGTCTTTGTCCAGCCCTTCCATGGTGATGTCACCTGCAGAGAAGAGACCCCAGGCAGGGCTGGCAGCAGATACCCTCCCACTACAGCAGCACTGGAGGAACTCCAAAGGAGAGAAGCCCACCTCCCCAAACAAGGAAGGGTGTGGGGTGACATCCTGTCTGAGGAGAGGACATGTATCCCGTGGTTTTCCTGAGCCAGAGAAACCATCCATGCTACAGAGCTAGTCGGGGATTCCAACAGCTTGTTTGAGTTCATGTAGGGACTGCACAACACATGCCAGTAATCACTAAGGTCTCTCTCTACACAGTGACCAGGGTGGGTCAGGTTAAATTTAGGAGTTCTGAGGAAAGTCAGCCATCTGCTTGTCCTGCCATACTGAAGACCCCTCTCGTGGTCTGTCTGTTGCTGGAGACAAGACTCCCATGCCCTCTATGGGCATCATCTCTCTTAGATTCCTGGATTCTCTCTCATGGACCAGCATGTAGGCAACATCAAGGCAACACAGATATGAGTAGTAAAGGAGACCATGGTGCTCTGTCATTTGTCCTTTGGTAGCCTGCAGACTGGGAGATGTGAGAGTCTGTTCAGTACTGGCTTCCTACAGGCAGCAGCTGGGCAGGCCCAGGCAGCTGTCCTGGCCAGTCTGCCCAGCTGAATAGATGTCAGGACCTGGGATAGGAGGGCTGCAAACCACAGCTTGGGGACATTGTCATGGACACATGGTAGACAAAACAGCAGCCTGTCCAACCCTGTGTGTCCCCAGCAGCCTGCTGCTCAGGCCAGCACATTGCTCACTGGAATCCCTGCCTGTCTGCTGTACAGGCCTCCAGGTGTGGCCCCACCAGCAGCACCTGGCTGAGCTGAGGGAGGTGCCTCACCTTGGTTGGAGCTGTTGGAAGGCAGGCGGTCGGTCTCCTTCAGGGTGCGGAAGTGGACACGCTTGCTGGCCTGGCTCTCCCCGTAGAGGCCAATGCTCTGCACCTGGATGATGTAGTCAGCATCCTCTGCCAGGTCCCACAGCACACAGGCACGGTTGGTGGTGTTCACCTCCCGGATGAAGCGCTGCATCTGCCCATCCTGCCTCTGCCAGAGGGAAGAGCTGTCACCCCTGGGAGCTGCTTCCCGCTGCACCAGGCACAGGCCCCCAGCTGCAGGGCTATGCCCTCACTCCTCCCTTCTCAAGCAACCATTCACCCCAGCGTGGGCCAGATGGCCAGCACGGCCTATTCAGCATGCCTGCATGGCCTGAGAGCCAGGCCCCTCCCTGGAGAAGACACCATCACCCAGGGCTGCACAGGTGGAGCAAGACAAAGCAAAGGAGGGTTATGCCACGGCTGAAGCACCGTCCTTACCTGGAGAAATCCCAGGGAAGCTATTGGAGGGACTACCCCCAGTGCAGCCCACAGTCTTTTGCCTCCCACCAGGATGGATGGCTCAGACGGGGCACCCTGGCAAGGACTGCTCAGCAGCAGAGATGTCCTCAGGCAGATGCCAGAGGAGCCCCAGACTGTGGCAAAGGGACTGACACAGGAGCATGCTGGTAATCAGTGTCCCCAGTCCCCTGGGGACAGACCCCGGATACCTGCTGTAGAATGGCATAGCCAATGACCACGTCTCCTTCTGGTACGTCCCAGGACACTGTGGCAGAGTTGGCCTTCAGCTGTGTCACAGTCACATTGACAGGGGACGGGGGCCTGTCTGGGTGAGCCAGGCACGGACCGCGGCGAGGCACAGGAAAGAGGCAAAAGAAGATATCTCAGAACAGGCACCCCGCCCTGCACATCACCACGGGGCCTCTCCAACACCCGCCAGCGGCAGCATGTTGGCCAGGCTACAGGGAGCACCTTCCCTGGTGAACCCATCCCCAGGAGATGAGTGGCACAGCAGATGGAGAACCCTGAGCCCTGCCGGCAGCATGGCACGGCGCTTCCTGGGCTGGCAGGCAGCTGCCCACGCTGTGCATGGGGAGTGTGCAGGTGCAGAGCTCTGGGCTTGCCCCGTGGATGGGCACACCACAAATGCCTGGCACACCACCCAGAACTGCATAGGACGCAGCCCAGACACAGCAATAATATATTGATTATGACAGAGAAATGGGGCACCTTGGGATAAACACACCCTACGACTCGATCTGCCCATCTCCTCTGCCTGGACTTACTCCTTGCTCCAGGGCATGGGGAAAGGCCAATGCTGAAGGCAGGGCTGGCTGTTCCAGTAAAGCCTGGAAAATAGAATGGATCTTCCCAACAACATTAAGAGTGAATATATAAGCAGACCTTTACTTGAAAGCTTTCAGGTACACAACATGGCAAAGATTGTATGTGGTATAGTAAAGCTACAATTTTTATAAGGTTAGCTAATTAGTATACTTATTATATGCTGTCAAATTAAAAGGTTAGTTGGTTAGGTTATGATTCCTGGGGTCCTGCCCCACTAGAAACAGTCCGGAAGCTTTTCTTGCCCCATTTTTGTTATGCCTGGTCCAGACTGCAGTTGGAAAACAGAACATCCTTGTAGCTGGTTCTCTTATTGGAATAAGACACAGTATTTTTAGGAATGTGTTTATAAAGTTAGCTTTTTGTTCCTAAGTGCAAGGAAGAAAGATAGGAAAAGAACTAGAAGCTACAATCATGCATTAACAATCTACACAGCCACAAATATGTGAAAACTATAAAAAGCTAAAACTCTTGGGCATCACCAGCAGTGCAGTGCCATTGGCTGCAGAGCTGGCAGCGATGCTTGGCCATTGCTGTTCTATGGAAAGCTGACCTGACTGACCCATGGTCTGCACCACTGCTACTTTGAGATTTCACACACTAAGAGCACAACAGGATCCCACACAGTCCTGCACACAAAGCCAAATTTTGTCTGAAAGTCAGACAGAGGAGCACATGAAAGACATTGAACCTGCTGTTTGCGTGTTCTCACTCCCCACACACAAGTCAGTGCCCTTCTACAAGCTGCCTGTGTAGCAGCTAGGGCTACAGGGTCAGTGCTGTGATTTATATAGAAAAACAATTCCAGGGGGCACCTGAGAACAAGAGAAAGGACAACCAAGACACCAACAATAACCCCAGTTAGAGTGACTGCAAAAAAAGTGATTTTTGCAGGCCAGCTGTTTAAGTGAATTCATTCACATCTGAATATAATCAGCTTCAGATCAAACCAGAGGAAGGCTGTGGTTCCCACTCTGAGAAATTCAGGTTTGTGGTCCGCCAAGGCTAATTAAAGCAGAGAGGAGAGCCCAGGAAGCAAGTTCTAAGAGATACCCTGGGACTGAGTGTGTCTCCAGAAGTTCGACACACCACCAGGAGAGAGGGTCGCCAGAGACAAGGCCACCACAGGATTCTGTTTTCCTCCTTCAGAGGAGGAGTCTGGAGAACTGGAAAGGATTCAAAGACACACTCAAACATTCTCTGTCCCACAAAGAGTGTGTCTCTGTAGAGTTTTGCCCGTGGAGATCTGGTTCATCACTAACCTCTAAGAGGGAGAGGGTCTCTGAGCCTTGTCTGCATGCACACCCTGCTCGCCTACAAGCCAACAGCAAAACAGGCTGAACAAAGCTGCAGGCCCAGCCTTGTCCATTGCCTGGCGTGCATGTACTCTGTCAGCACAGCAGCTGAGCTTCCTGTCATTAAATTATAGAATCATTGTGGTTGGA
This sequence comes from Sylvia borin, assembly GCA_014839755.1. Classification (NCBI taxonomy): domain Eukaryota; kingdom Metazoa; phylum Chordata; class Aves; order Passeriformes; family Sylviidae; genus Sylvia; species Sylvia borin. The sequence goes on along the minus strand of CM025959.1, from coordinate 112,921,598 downwards.
AAACATCTCCAAGATCATCAACCTCTGACCGAATAACCCCCTGCCCATATTGCAAAGTGCCATGTCCAGCCATTTCTTGAACACTTCCAGGGAGGGTGAATCCACCACTGTCCTGGGCAGCCTGTCCAATGCTTAACCACTCTTTCAGTGAAGAAATTGTTTCTAATACCCAGCCTGAACCTCTACTGGTGCAACTTGAGGCCATTTCCCCTTGTCCTGTCACCTGGTCCCTGGAAGCAGAGCCTGACCCCCACCTGGCTCCACCATCCTGTCAAGGAGTTGTAGAGAGTGAGGAGGTCTCTCCTGAGCCTCCAGTCCGAGTTCCCCTAGCTCCCTCAGCCACTCACCAGACTTGTGCTTCAGTCCCTGCCCCAGCTCTGCTCCCTTCCCTGGACATGCTCCAGCCCCTCAATGTCTTTCTTGTTGTGAGCGGGCAGGATTCAAGGTGCCTCAGCAGTGTCCAGCACAGGGGGAAATCACTGTCCTGGTCCTGCTGCCACACTACTGCTGACACAAGCCAGGATGCTCTTAGCTTTCTTGGCCAGATCATGTTTAACTGCTGTCAACCAGCACCCCCAGGTTCTTTTCCACTGGGCCATTTTCCATCCTTGTCTGGTTTTCCACCCCAGCCACGGCTGGTGCTAGGTCAGCTGCTCAGCCAACAGCCAAGTGCAGGCAGCATCCTGTCAGCCAGCAAACAACTGCTCCCTTGCACTGGCCCAGACACAGGCATTTCAAAGTGTGGGTGTATGGGGGGGGGCTGCATGTTTCTGCTTGTCTTCAAGCATAACAGCAGTTGTCCTAGGTTACCACTAGCTAGGTTTGTGCTAGCAAACATAATGGGGTCAGAACAGCCCAAGAATCCAGTGGTGGAGACTTCTCCAAGATCTCATTTGGTCTGCACCAGCCAATATCTGCCCAACCCACTCTTGGGCACAGCTTGGAAGATAGGACAAGCCAGAAAACCATTCCTCACAGGTAGCACTGATGTGCCTCCCTCTTTGGAACTCATGAGTTTAATAGCATGGATATGAGCAGCCCCTGCCAGCTGGCCTCGGGACAAGAACAGGATATGGTGCTTCACAGGATATATCAACAGTAATTAATTAGATGGGTTTTTTTTACATCTAACAGAATTTAAAAAGTCCTGAATATGCGTGATGGGGGCAGTTTGACTGCCTACCTTTAAGTGTACATGAAATTAAAGACAGGGTCTCACATCTCTGCTACACAGAAGTTTGTGGGTGGAGTTTGTAGCAGCTGTCCAGCTCTGCTCGAGAATTTTCTAGGCTTTTGTGAGGCACCCAGCCTGTCCCAGCTGAGCTTTTCAGGCTGGGGATGCTGAGGCAGCCCTGGGACCGAGTTACTTGATGATTTGAGAACAAAGGCACTGCACCAATTCACAAGCCATGCTGCTGAGCCCACACAGGTCTGTTCCAGCTGTATTTAGCCAGGGCTTGCCCAGGCCCTGTGCAGGGACTGTCACTCACTGGCAGTAGAAGGGTGAGAGGACATGGGACCACAGCAGAGCCACAATGCACTGGCTTGTCAGTGCACCCTAAGCACAGTTGGGGCACACCCCAGGCCAGCAGCCCTGAGCCTGTGTGACAGCAGACGTGGTGTCCAGGCTACACTTCTGCATTAGAAGAACCAGTGTTCCTTGAGTTTCCTGTTCATTCAGTTTCCTGCTGAATGAACTGCAGAAAATACATTTCTGAGCATGCGGGATTTGTGCATCCATCAGGAAGAGCCAAGAAGCCTCTGAAGTCAAAACCTGAGAAGTTCCCCCTAGATACGCAGGGCAATGTTCAATCCCAATCACCTCTGCTCTGGAGACAGGCTGGGAGAGCTGAGGTTTTTCACCCTGAAGAGAATGCTCTGGTAAGATACTGGAGCCCTTTCCAGTGCCTAAAGGGGCTCCAAGAGAGCTGGAGACTGACTTTGCACAAAGTGACAGGACAAAGAGGGGATGGCTTTTCACTGACAGAGCCCAGAGTTAGATGGGATATTGGCAAGAAACTGTTCCCTGCCACAGCAGTGAGGCCCTGGCACAGGCTGTCCAGAGAAGCTGTGGCTGCCCCTGGATCCCTGGAAGTGTCCAAGGCCAGGATGGACAAGGCTCGGAGCAACCTGGGACAGTGGAAGGTGTCACTGCCCATACCAGGGGGGTGGACTGAGATGGGCTTTAAGGTCCCTTCCAAAGCACACCATTCCAAGATTCTATGAAATTCAGGATGAAACTTCAAAGTTGTTACAAGACCTCCAAAGGACAAAGCTTTGTGCATAATCCCCACATTGCATCTAATATTGTCCAGCCTGCTCTGCAGCTGAGATCAGAGCAGTTTTGTGCCAGAGCTGTTGCCATAAAGGTCTTGTGAATGCAAGGGCTCCAAAAACCATGCTCCCTGAAGCCAACACATTCTGGCTGTACAGTCAAGATGCTGCTGGGCTCTCTGGGAAAAGTGTGCCACCATTTAGCTCAGTGCATTAACTGCTAATGATTCTACATTACTTATAAATGATCCAGCTTCACTTTTTATTAAAGCCATATTACGGAAGGGGCATCCCCCCACAGAAAACACAGTCACTTAAACTTAAGGCCTGGCACAGGTTTTGTCCTGTCTGTACAGCAGTGTGCTCCTTTGGGGCCTGATTTAGGGGTGGGAAGAGCTGGGCTGTGTACAGGAGCTAGCAGCACTGCAGCCTGTGGCTGGACACTGGCAGGGATGAGCAGTGAGCAGCTGAAGGGATGTCCGGAGGGCACTGGGAGGGATGACCAGTGAGCAGTAGGAGAGATGGGTGGTGGCCAGTGGGAGGGGTGGCTGCTGGGTGAAGAGCTGGACATGGGACCAGATTTGCCATGCATCCCTTTGCTCCAGCAAAGGGGCCAGACACATACCCTTCGGGAGGGATGCTGGCACGTGTGGTGCTGCAGAGGGCCAAGGAACAAAGCACAGCTCCACCGGTGCCCTCCCCATCCTGCTGAGATCCGGAGAGTGGACCACCCCTGCCCCCTGGCCCATGCCCTTGGGGCCGCTGCTCAAGGGCACCCAGATGTTTGCCCAACTTACTGCTGCAGCAGGGAGTAAGCACCAGACTTCACATCTAAAAATAAGTGGCCCCTTTTTAACACCCCTGATTGCATCTCTTCCCGAATCCGTCAGTACGTGTTTTGCAACAGAATGGAGCAGAACACGTCTGGTAGTCGCAATTCGATGTGATCTCTCAGTTGAGCTGCCGAGGGGCAAACAGACAGCGGGGTGGCTGCTGACAGCGGGCCATCCCCCCGAGGCAAAGGACACAAGGACAGCGGTGCCTCGGGTCCAGTGAGCTCCATATTCCAGCGAACACGGGCAGAACGGACAGCATCCCCCCCGGCCCTAGCCGCAGCCCTGGGTGTCCCTGCCCGGGCCAGGACGGGACGCGGCGGCCGCGCTCCGCAGAGCGCCCCGGCAGCCCCCGGCAGCCCCCGGCAGCCCCCGGGAAGGGCAGCGCGCCCGCCGCCGAGCCCCGGGGATGGACGCGACACGGCCGAAGGCACAGGGGACTCGGAGGCCGCGGCGTCCCGGGGCTGCCCGGGGAGTCCTCGGGGATGGAGGCAAAGGCCACGCCGGGGATGCAGCGAGGGTATCCGGCCGGGAGCGCAGCCCGCGGCAGGGACGGGCGGCCGGCAGGGTGTCCCCGCCCGGCAGGGTGTCCCCGCCAGCCCCGCTGCCCTCCCGGCCCGGCCGCACTTACTGGCTCGCACGAAACACAGGTCGCAGCCGAAGAGCACCAGGACCGGGCTGATCATCGCCGAGACTCGGGCCATGGCGGCGGGGGCTGCGGCCCGGCCGGGCGGCGGCCCTGGCACCGGCCCGGCTCCCTGCACGGCGGGACGGAGCGGGGCCGAGCCCCGGCCGCAGCGCGGGGGGACGGAACGGCCGCCGGGCCCGGCCCGCCCCCGAGCGGCACCGCAGCGGCTCCGGCGCCGCCTCCCCGCCGTGCCCCGAGCGGCCGGCGCCGCCCCCGGCCCCCCGAGCCGTGCCCCGGGACCGCCCGTGCCGCCGCCACGCCGGGACCGGAGCCCTGGAACCGCTCCCCATATGGTCCTCCAGTCACCCGCAGCGCCCCGCCGCAGGCTGCGCCTCCAGAAACCCCCGGCGTGCGCTCTCCCCGTGCTGCGCCCCAGGGACAGACACAGTGCCGGCTGTTTCCATGCTGCACCCCAGGGACACAGTGCCGGCTGTTTCCATGCTGCACCCCAGGGACAGACACAGTGCCGGCTGTTTCCATGCTGCACCCCAGGGACACAGTGCCGGCTGTTTCCATGCTGCACCCCAGGGACACAGTGCCGGCTGTTTCCATGCTGCACCCCAGGGACACAGTGCCGGCTGTTTCCATGCTGCACCCCAGGGACAGACACAGTGCCGGCTGTTTCCATGCTGCGCCCCAGGGACACAGTGCCGGCTGTTTCCGTGCTGCACCCCAGGGACACAGTGCCGGCTGTTTCCGTGCTGCACCCCAGGGACACAGTGCCGGCTGTTTCCGTGCTGCACCCCAGGGACACAGTGCCGGCTGTTTCCAGGCTGCGCCCCAGGGTCACAGTGCCAGCTGTTTCCATGCTGCACCCCAGGGACACCCACCCAGTGCCAGCTATTTCTATGCTGCACCCCCAGTGCCAGCTGTTTCCATGCTGCACCCCAGGGACACCCAGTGCCAGCTATTTCCATGCTGCACCCCAGGGACACAGTGCCGGCTGTTTCCATGCTGCACCCCAGGGACACAGTGCCGGCTGTTTCCATGCTGCGCCCCAGGGACACAGTGCCAGCTGTTTCCACGCTGCACCCCAGGGACAGACACAGTGCCGGCTGTTTCCATGCTGCACCCCAGGGACACAGTGCCGGCTGTTTCCATGCTGCGCCCCAGGGACACAGTGCCGGCTGTTTCCATGCTGCACCCCAGGGACACAGTGCCAGCTGTTTCCACGCTGCACCCCAGGGACAGACACAGTGCCGGCTATTTCCATACTGCACCCCAGGGACACAGTGCCGGCTGTTTCCATGCTGCGCCCCAGGGACACAGTGCCGGCTGTTTCCATGCTGCACCCCAGGGACACAGTGCCGGCTGTTTCCATGCTGCACCCCAGGGACACAGTGCCGGCTGTTTCCATGCTGCGCCCCAGGGACACAGTGCCGGCTGTTTCCATGCTGCGCCCCAGGGACACTCAGTGCCAGCTATTTCCATGCTGCACCCCAGGGACACCCAGTGCCAGCTATTTCCATGCTGCACCCCAGGGACACTCAGTGCCAGCTGTTTCCATGCTGCACCCCAGGGACACAGTGCCGGCTGTTTCCATGCTGCGCCCCAGGGACACAGTGTCGGCTGTTTCCATGCTGCACCCCAGGGACACAGTGCCGGCTGTTTCCATGCTGCACCCCAGGGACACTCAGTGCCAGCTATTTCCATGCTGCACCCCAGGGACACTCAGTGCCAGCTGTTTCCATGCTGCACCCCAGGGACACCCAGTGCCAGCTATTTCCATGCTGCACCCCAGGGACACTCAGTGCCAGCTGTTTCCATGCTGCATCCTCAGTAATCCCCGGCGCCCCCTCTCGCCACACGCGGGCTCCAGTCCCGGGCCGTGGGCACATGGTCACGCGTGTGGCAGCGAGCAGTGCTGGTGTCACCACCACTGGGTCACTGACAGACGCTGACATTTGGGCTGGGGCACAGTCCCACGGCTCCTCTGCACCTGGGGTGCTCTGACCCTCCAGGCTGCACCTCCCAGTGTGCCTGAAGACACAGGCGTGGGGTGTGCCCCATCCCCAGGAAAGGCAGCACTGGGTGTGCCTAATGGAGTAGCAGAGAAATAAGGACATGAACCCAAATTATCCTCCATTATCTTACAGCAGTAACCTACTGCTTTATGTGGGCAATGCAGGCTGAAAGGAGGAATCAAGCCAAGATGGAATCTGTGGTTCCAAGGGGCTGCTAAGGTGGCTCAGCCTAACTGTGGTTTTGGGCAGACTTGGGAACTCCTGAGGCTCCTCTCTGCCCAGCTGATGTCCTTAGCTGCAGCCCATGTTGTCCTGCTGTGTAGCACAGCTGGACCCAAATGGCAGCTTAGACCATGCCCTGGATAAGGTCAGCCCACAGCAAAAGTACATCGGTGTGTGCATGTGTGCACAGACATCCGTAGTTCAGTGCCCTAGGGCCCCTAAAAGTCTTTACTTGGTCATTTCAAAAGGCCTTTCCTAGTTATATGAGAATTGGCCTGTGCTTTGGGGAGAGTTGTGGGAGACCAGGGTAGTCATGTTGTCATGTGAAGGATTTAATCTGCAGTGCCTGTGTGCAAAAGGCAAATTCCAGCTAAGTGAAAACTGAAGCTTGTCAGTATTTACGTTAACTCTGCAGCTGCATGGATGCTGAGGTGATCAAAATGGTCCCATCTGGGTTGTTCAATGCTGCTTTTCAGATGGTCTCGGCAGATCAGGACTGCCTCTTTCCTGTGCTGAGCTTCATTGCTGCTGCAGTCTTCACAGTGGTGATGAGGAGGGTGAGCCTGATACTGCTTTCCCAGCAGAGTCCTGTTTCAAAGCTCCTTCTCCCTCTATCTGCATTCTGGGGATGGAACTTCAGGAAAGCCAAAGGTAGAGCTGGCAAGTGTAAAACTGTGACTGGAAGAGGTTTTACAGGAACAATTTGCCAGTTGTGTCTTCTCTGCAAGGTCCATTCTCACTCGGTCGTTGTGAGAACCACTTGGTTATTGCAGATCTAGCTGTTGGTGTTAATGCTGACTGCTCCAGAGGCTGTGTTTGCCACCAGGCAAGGATCCCAGGCCCAGCACTGCTCTGGCCTGCACAGGAGTGCTCAGACACGTTATTTGAAAAGCTCAGCACTGTCAGTGTTAGGTATCAGTGAGTAATGCCATTTTTTAAAATACCAGAAACAGGTGGCTGTTAGCACTGTGCAGTTTATTCTGCATCCTTCCCCCAAACTGCTCAAAAGTGGTTCAGGCTCTATGTCCTTTCCCTGGGCTCCGGGGTGCAGCCCTATTGCATGTGCAGGGTGAGAGCTATGCTGTGACTGGGGAATGTTGTGTCTGATCACCCTGGGCATCATTGTTGGCTGGCTGGCATTCCCAGGCTTCACACACCTGCCAGATCAGTGCTGGACGTGGGAAAGGACATGCTGTGCCACTTAGGACAATCCTGGGAATTCGGTGTTGTGCACTGGGTGCATGGTGTGCTTTGGGAGCAGGTGATGGCGTTTGTGTTTGTGGCTTCAGTCTATAAATAATAAATACTGAGAGTGCAAACTCCGCACACATTTAATTATCGTTTTAGTATTTGGGATTTTGGCCAGGCAAAATTCAATTTGCAATCGCAAATCAGGCACTAATGCATCTAAATTGTATTATATGCCTTGCAGTGCCTTGTACTTAGAATTCAGTGGGGAAATCCAGCTGCAGCCTCAAGATCCCAGCCTCACCTCTACAGCCTGGCCTGCAGGCTCCAAAGTCCCAGCCTGTCCCTAGCAAAAACGAGGTTCTGGGAGAGGTGCTGGCAGCAAGAGAACGTCCTGCCCATGATGCAGGAGCCTCCTGTACTTGCATCACATCACCCTGCTGCCATCTTCCTCTGCCCATCAGAAGAATATACCAGCAAGGACTCCCAGCACATCAGGAATTGACCTCTGCAACTGGGAAAGGTTTGGATGGATGGTATCCCTGTGCAGAATCTGCCTCATACTTCGTAGTGCATAAATGTTATTGATTAAATGGAGCCGACAAAGCATGCCTGGATTTCATGGCCCTAATCTAAACTTTAGTTAGCTGCTGACTAGGGCAAGGTGAGTGCGAAAAATAAGATTCACTTGTTTTTAGAGCATGCGTGTTTCTTGGCTGTGTCTTCATTATCACCTCCAGCTTGGGCCTCGGTCCGTGCTTCCTTCAGATGGGAGATGCTGATAGCTGGTGTATCAATGGCAGAGTCTTCTTTACATGTTCACTGGATGTTATCCCAGCCAAACAGGCAGTTTAACCATACTCTATCACTACTACCACTATACCTAATTTTCTTTACTAACAGCAGAAATAAAAACTTTTATCCTTACCACAAAGTTATTAATCATATAGTACACATCTTGTGAAAAGCCAACTTTATAATAGGCATTTATAACAGTGAGCCTTCACAGATTTATGAAAGCATGACACGACCTGCAATAGCTGGGTCCTGACCTGGGGGTTTTGGATCTCTGTGACTGTTCCCCTCCTGGGCCACAACACTGATGCAATTCTTTCCCCTCTATTCTGGCTGCCCCCTTTTCCACCTGCAGAGCCTCCCACGGCCAGCTGTGACCCAGCTGTGCCCATGGAAGCTGTGACTCAGGTGGTCTGTTCCTTCAAACAGCGGCTGGCTGGCCCAGAGGAGGGCTGGGCAGGGTGTGAGTGCCAGACCTGCCCCTCCACCCCCAGACCCTGTCTCCCAACCAGCCCTGTGCCTGCCTGGTGTATTCAGGGCACCTGCCCACCGTTTTCTCTCTCCAGGCCTTCCTGGCTGCTGCTTCACTTTAGCTGTCTCCATGCTCACTGAAAGGAAACGTCCAAAGCTGTTGTGAGGGTTCATTCCCATCCACGTAGTCACGTCTGTGTGGTGGTGCTGTATCCTCTGTTTCTCTCCCATGGAAGTGGGAATTAACACACTGATTCCCTGTGATGATAATACTGAAGGGCAAAGGTGCAGCAAACCACAGACATTTTCTATAAAGCCACTACAGGGAGGTCCCCTGTTGTCCCCAGCCAAGGAACAGGCTCAGACCTGTCACCAGTCTATGGATATCAGCACTTTATCAACACTTCATGAACTTTATTAAATGTGGGAAGTCAATCTGCTAATCATTAATATGCACTAATCATTAATATCTCCTGGTCCTCCTTTTATTTATGTTTATTTATTATTATTTTTTTTTGATGGCATCTTTTTACCATTTGCTGCATAACTGGATTGGGGGAATTCAGTGCTGCCCAAGAACAGACATTTATACTTGCTATTGTCACAGGGTATTGTGAAGTCAAGACATTCGCTGTGCAATTATGTGCATTGTGAAAAGTAATTTATTCTGTTGCATTTAGACCAGATGCCAAATTACTACTTCTGGTGCTTCCTAGCTTCTATTGTAAGAAAAAGTAATAACAGTTTGCTATCTATCTGCACTGCACCATCTGCAACACAGCAGACCCTGGCCATCTTTCACAGCTGATTATTTCTTTTTTACCCTTTTAATATGGGACAACTAGACAGCATATGGTGTTTGAGATGTGGGTTTCCAGTGTGTCAATATATTCATAATAGTGTTCCCACTCAGCTGTTTCCCAGATCATTTATACCACTTGAAGCCACCAAAGCCAGGAGCCTGGTAAAGCTGAAAAGTGATCTGACAGGTCTGTCAACAGCAAAAATATCCAGCACTGTCATGGTCAGTGAACACACCACTGATGGAAGGTGATGAGCAGCTCTATCAGAGCCCACCCCTGGGAAAGAAGTTTATTTGTTATTGCTCAGATAAAAGCACAAATGTGAGGCAGGAAAGCTGAACCCTCTTCATCAGGAGAATGGGAGCACTGGGCAAACACTGCACCCAAGGCAGACACTGCCCTGTAGTGACCATACAAAAAGGGGTGTTGTGCCCCTCTGGAATGGGCATCCAGCCTGCCACAAACCTGCTCTGGCGCTGATGCCCAATCTTCTGCCTCTTAGTACTGGTATCTTTTTTGGGTTCAGTGTCCAGTTAGGGGCTTGGGCTACAGGGAGAGAGAAAACACACTTGGGACTGGCTGAAAAACTCACTGGGATGACCCTGGCTGGATACCAGGTGCCCATCAAAGCTGCCCCTCAGCTGACAGGGAAGAGAAAGAATAATGAAACACTCGTGCATTGGGATAAGGGCAGGGAGAGCTCACTCACCACTTACTGTCATGGACAAAACAGACTCAATTTTGGGAAATCAGTTTAATTTATTACCAATCAAGTCAAAGTAGGATAATGAGAAATAAAACCAAATTGTAAAACCATCTTCTCACCACTGCTCCTTTCTTCCCCAGCTTAGCTTCACTGCTCAGCGCTCTCCCTCCTGCCCCTCGGCAGTGCAGTGGGACAGGGAACGGGATCAGTTCATCCCAGCACGTCTCCTCCACTATTTCCTTCTCAGGGGAGGGTCCTCACACTCTTCCTCTGCTCTCACATGGGCTCCTCCATGGGCTGCAGCTGGGTCTCTGCTCTCCCATGGACCTCTGGTGGCTGCAGGTGGGTCTCTGCTCCTGTGTGGATCTTTTTGGGCTGTAGGTGGGTCCCTGTTACCCCTGGGCCCCACAGGCTGCAGAAGAATTCCTGCCCCAGCACTTGGAGGCCCTCCTCTCATTTCTTCTGCATTGGCCTGGGGGACTGCAGGGCTGTTGCTCTCATTCACCCTCACTCCTCTCTCTGCCTGATGCTGTGCACAGTTTTTCCCTTCTTAAATCCCAGGGGCGCTGTCACCATTGCTGATGGGCTCTGCTTTGGCCAATGGCAGGTCTGTCTTGGGGTCAGCTGGCTTTGGCTCTGCTGGACGTGGGGGAAGCTTCTAGAAGCTTCTCACAGAAGCCATCCCTGTAACCCTGCCTCTACCAAAACCCTGCCATGCAAACCCAATACAATTCCCTTAGGAAGGAGTTTTGGGCAAAGCAGCTTACGGTGAAAGCCTAAATTAGCCTGCGTTGTTTAGCCTAGAAACTATGAAACTGAGGGGGATGTGCTGACAGCTTCTCTTTAGATGCCTGACAGCTGCCAAGCATATACACGGCTGCTGCAGAGACTGGGATGGCCTGTTCCATGCCTGGGCTGTAACTTCACTCCATGTTGGCTTGGCCCACGTGGAGACCAGGGCTGATCGTCCTCTCAGTGTGAGACTGCAGAAGGCTCATTTAGTTTCCAGCTACTCCTCCACCCCAAGGACTGTCCTGCTGCCATTCTCCTGACACCCTCTCCCTGGCATTGCTTCTGACAGGGCCAAAGTAATTTGCCAGCTGCATCATTGGCACTGGGATCTGCTCCTTGTGTTTGCTTGTGCTGACTGTGCGACTGTTCCCGTAATCTGGGAGCAGAGATGCAGGTCCTGGAGGAAGGGGAGAGAGGGTACGTGCTTCTCAGGCAGCCTGGCTCTGCCACGTCTCTGCTCAGTGCCGTGCTGAGCCCACCTGTGCTCCACCTGGACCTCTGCAGTGCTCCACAAGGCCAGGGGCAGAGCCAAGGTGGCATGGGAAGGAGGGGAAACCTGTGTGGAACCTGGATCTCCATGCCATTGGACAGGGAGCTGTCAGGGACAGGGGACAGTGACACAAGTCTTGCTCTTTAAAGATATCCAGGGCCTTCTCAAAATTTTTGGCAATTCCAATTGCAGCTTCAGCAAAATCTAATTGAAGATATTCAGCTCCGAGGTTCTCAGCAGAGGAAGTACATGGAGCTGCTGGGGTGAGAGCAGAGGATGCTCTGAGGGCTGGAGCCCTCTGCTCTGCAGACAGGCTGGGAGAGCTGCTGGTGTTCAGGCTGGAGAAGAGAAGGATCCAGGGAGACCTCAGAGGCCCTCCAGTGCCTAAAGGAAACCTACAAGAAGGATGGGGATGGACTGTTTAGTAGGGCCTGGTGCAATAGAGCAAGGAGCGATGATTTAAATGGGAGATTTAATTTAGATTAGATGCAAGGAAGATTTTCACAGTGAATGTGGCCAGACACACAAACAGGCTGCCCAGAGAGGTGCTGTGTCCCATCCTTGGAAGCATTCAAAATCTGGTTGGATGGTGTTCTGAGCAACCTGATCTAGTAGAAGACAATCTTGCTCATTGCAGGGTCTTGGCCTAGTTAATATTTAAAGGCCCCTTCCAACCCAAAGCATTCCACGATTCTGTGTGTGGAAAAGTCTTCTTTGAGGTTTACCTCTTTACCAATTACTTAAATCAGATTAGATGTCTCCCATTCACATTCTTCCTTTGCATATGAGCCCCCCTCTTTCCTCTAACCCTTATTGCTGCATGGGCTGCTCTCTGGTTCTCATGAGGTGAAGGAGCTGTCCCCAAAAACGGCACCACAGGAACCAGCTGTCCTGGCCCGGGGCAGCACCGCCTGCCTGTGGCAGTGCCTGGGCTGTGGCAGTGGGAGCAGGGCCAGCCAAAGGCAGATCAGGGACCAGCCCACACTGCAGTGGCACAGAGGGCCGACAGCCTCCTTGGCAATGAGGAAGAACTGGAGAAAAGGCTGACAGCACTGGCTGTGATTTTCCTAACCTTTAACTTGGCTCTGCCTCCGCAGGCAGCCACGGGGACCACATCTCTGGTTATGGTCATTCTACGGCTCAGGGCAGGCTGTGTTTGAGTAACTACCTGGCTTTTGTTACCAGCTTCCAAAGACAGAGGCTTGCTTCTGAATGCAACTGCACTTTCTGAAAACAAAAGTGGCTGATTTACAAGACCTCTGAGCATAATTCAGATGGGTTTTTGGACCTGACACAGCATGCATAAAAGAGGACACTGCGCTAATTAATGTCTCAGCAGAGCTGTCCAATATAACCACCTCCCCCTCCAATCTCTCTCATTCCACTATATTTTAATGATAAGATTGACCTACTTAATTTTGAAGGCAGCTGGCTTTCAGAGCCAAGCAACGCTTGAAGAAATGATGTCATGCTTAGTGCTGGTTTCAGTACCAGCATCAGAGTCACACGGCATCCCAGGGTGACATTAACCCTCCACCTGCCTTGAAGGTCGCTGAGCAAGCACCCAGGACCAGACTGCTCCAGAAGCTGGCCATGGCTCCATCAACACCTGCTCCCAAAAACCTGCAGCAGCACAGGGAAACGTTTGATTTACAGGTGATGTCACTCTAAGGAAAGCAAAGCAGTGGAAGAGCTTGCCTGGCCCCGGTGTGGTGTCCTTACCAAGAGAGATGTGAGAAACTAAGGGGCTGTGCCCCAGCCTGATACAGTGACAGAGCAAAGGGTACGACTGCAATGATTTCATTCTCACATGCCACACTCAGCACCAGACTGCTCCGTGCAGGCAGCAATGATGAACTGCAGTGGATGTCTCCGTGTGAAGTGCACCCTCTGTCACAGTTTTCTCTCAACAGAACAGCTCCATCGTTTTGGACATTTTGGCACTATTAAAAGAGCTTAAACCTTAAAGCTACTGCATTGCATAACTTGCAGGGAAGGGTGGTAAGTGATCTCATGAAAATTACTGAATTATTAATGACCTTTAACAAATCTTGGAACAACGGGGAAATCCTTGAGGATTAAGAAAAAATGAAACAACTGAACAACTCCCAAACCAAAAGATAATCTCTCTCCTCTTCCAAGAAAAAAACCCTCCAGGCCCTCAAAGCAAAACTCAAGTGTGCAAGTACTTAAAGATGTGTGATGAGTAAGTACAGCATAGTCTGAAGTGTCTGAAATCTGCCAGACACACCAACATTAAAGGGCATCAAAGTAAGACCCAGCCAATGTGGTTTCACAGAGAAGAGTTTTCTGTAAATATTATTCTTTAATTAATTACCAGTCCATTTAGGTAAAGGTAGCCATTGACATCATAAATTTCTCTAAGGTCTTGTTCTTGGCCCCACGTGTTATACAAGCATCAGTGGAACACATTAAATGCTTGATATTAAGTAATTGTAAATAAGGATTTGTCCTAGAGAATCCCAGAGTCTGCAGCTATTTAACATCTTTATCAAGAATGTTAATGACATTATATAACAATTACAAAGAAAATCTGCAGATTAAAACCAAGCTTTCTGGAAAAGTTACTGTACAAAACATAGTTATTAAGGTCTCTGCTAGAGTAGTTCTGTGAAATCCACTACAATGTTTCAGAATGTGCTCATCATGTGCTGTCTGGCTTTAAACTCTGTCGAGTTTCTAGAAACAAGAAAGATGAGTCCTCAGAGGCATTTGCGGAACAACTGAAAAATGTGCCAAAGAGGGTAAAAGTGAGTATCAATGGTGTAGTGAAGGAGCTGAGGACAAAAAGAGGTAGGTGAGAGCAGAGCAAGGTTATCATTGTATCTTACATAAACCAGACTGTTACAAAATGCTGCAGCTAATTCCTGGTTCATCTCTCTGGACTTAAAAAGGCAAAAAATGCACCAATCAATATACAACATGTCAGCAAAGAACAATGCACAGCAGGAAAAAGAGTGAAAAACCTGTTTTGACTGAGACTTACAAGCCTCTTTAGCTCATACAGCAAATTATGTAATGGAATTAATAATGACTACAAATATGCAGGAAGAAATTTCTGATACCATAAAGCTATTTCAGTTACCAGGACTTAGCAGTATGGGATGCAGAGGCTGAAATGAAAACAAATCCCAATGAGAAAACACAGCATTTTTAGTATAATGAATCACTGCAACAAGTATTGAGTGACTGGCTGGTTTCTTTTATCACTTCTGATTTCTTCAAAACTGGATCTCTTTCTAAATATGTACTTCCTCAAGGACAATTGATAACAGCAAGGACCAGTTTGCTGGGGCAGTCAGTGATCAGCATTTCTCCAGGGCCTGTTGCACACACTACATCATGTCCTCATCCAAGCTGCCTGGTGCAATTGATTTGCTGGAGGAGAGAGACGTCATCCAGAAGAACCTGGGGAATCCACGGATGGAGAGCAGCCTGGTGGACAAGGTCCTATGGATAACAGAATTGGGCACAGCCTGGCCATACGTGCACTGGCAGCCCAGAGACCACCCGTATCCAGGGCTGCATCTCCAGGAGTGTGGACAGCAGGTGAGGGAGGTGATTCTGTCTCTCTGCTAAATACTTTGCCCTCAGGACAGCTGCCTCAGCCTCACTGCAGCAGGATTGCAGGTGCTCTGGGACAGATCTCTCTCCTCACACGCAGTGGACTGACAGCAGTGCCACCACCTTGTTCCAGCTTGAGTCAATCCAGCAAACTATCTGCTGTAATGCTAATGGACAGGGATGGATTGTTGGAGAAGGCTTTTTTCCCCGTGCCGTGTTATGTGGAGGAGTATGTTACTGAATAACCACAAAAATATCCATGTCTAGAGAGCAGGTCTAGTTAGTAACTCATAAATGACAGGAAACTGGACTCTAGACTGAAAACCAGTATGAAAAACCTTTTAATTCCTGGGTTTATTGTACTGAGTGGGAACATGGTGAACATTTGCTGAGTACAGCATTGTGGAGTTCTGAAGAGAAACTGAGAAGACAACTGAACAGCACCAGTACATGCAGGACAACAACCCTGCAGGCAGGCTGGGGTGTGTTGTGTGAGGAGGGATGGCACCAAGAACACCAAACAGACAAGAAACCACATTCTCACACCACATTCTGCACAGCACTGTTTCCATGTTTAGTTTGTGTGCATTCTGTGCAACAAAGGATTTCCCCCTTGAAGAGACCTAAACATTCTGCTGTCCCTTAAGAGAAGAATTGTAAAAAAAGCACCCTGATCTCACACATCAGAGGATGACAAAACAGACACTTGCTGTACTGGACACCACTAAACAAGCAACTAATGACCAAAGTGAGACTGCAACCAGAGCGGGGATCACACTGGGTACACTGTCACTGCTGCTGTCCAAAGGGATTACACCAGCACAGGCAGCCTCTGCACCACAGCTTTGGTTTGTCTTCCTCACAACTGACCAGATGCAGAAGTTGCAGTATCAAAGCCACCTGCAGAACTGAGTCACAGTCCCAAAGACATTCAGTTGCTTGTATTAGTGCTGTGGGTTACGAGCCTGACAGAAGTGGGGCTTGTAAGTGAAAAGCCTTAGAATTAATTACTCCTTCTTATTTTCCAGGGATTTGCTTCGGCCTCGCTTGCGGCTGGTTTTTGGGACGTCAGCTCTCTGTGCAGCCTGGGGTGCCCCTGCCTCACTGCCTGCATTCTCATTGTTCACTCGTCGTGGACGGCCTCTCTTTCTTCTCACTTTTTCAACTCCAGCAGCAGGGAGCTTCTTGGCAGCCAGGGTTCCAGCCTTCTTCTTCCTGCCCCTGGTCAAAGGGCGTTTCTTCCGTTGCTTCTTCTGCTCTTCCCTTCGGCGAATTTTCATCAGCTTCTCAAAGCTTTTGGTGGTCGTTGTATTCATATCAAACCAGTCCTGCAGGTTTGGAAGGCAACAAGGTTGGTACTGATGGTGGTGGAAAGGCCAAAGAAAGCCTATCAGGGCTTACAATATAGCTGTGGGACAAGGTCTCCCTGAAACGTGAGCCCTGGGAAGGCAACTGCCCACCAATGCTCTGTTCTTTGATGTGTCTCCTCAGGTGTCACTCTGTCTCAGAGGATTCAGATTTGATTTTTGCCTAATTGAAGGCACAGGGAATGCTGCAGAGCTGAACAGAGCAGCAGCAGCTTGGGACAAAGCAAGTGACATGACACAACACTTGCTCCCCAGACTAACATGTAAGACCAGCTAAGTTTAAGGACCCAAGTGAGCAAGGAGAAAGTAAAACATGGCACATATCCAGCATTTTCCTCTTCAGACACTCTCCCCACCTCCAACAGCCCGGGGTTTGAGGTTCCACTCTGCCTGCCTTACCTCAGCGTGCACAGAGTTGATGTGATACTTGACCCCACTCTCGGAGATGAACTCCTTGTCACACAGGAGACACTTGTATTTACCAGCCACAAAGTCTCCCTGGCAGCAAAAAAAACAAACAAATTTCATCAAGAGCTGCTTGACCAGGAGGCTGATAAACCTATATATTTCATTTGAATCTTGCTCAGATAGAACCAAGCAATAAAAACTAGAAACTCTCATCCATAGCAGACAGCTTTAGCTACAGGAGCACTGACTGGACTGAGCAGTTGTGCCCACAAAGCATAGGACTGCTCTCTGAGATGCCATAAGGTCTCCAGCAGTGCACCTGGAAAAACTGCTCTTATGGCTGTGAATCTACAGGTAGAACTGCTGTGTCATTAAAAGGAATGTCATTCAGGAGCTTCCTCCTGGTCTCAAGTATTGTTTGCAATGGCAACCTCCTCAGCAGTTGGGGGAGCACCTAAACTGGGGGCTGAAATGAGATGATCTTTAAGATCCCCTCCAACCCAAACCATTCTGTGAACCCATGATCTGTGAGGATCTCAGATTAGCAGAACAAGAGCTTGAACTAAGGGTTACCAGAGGGACAGAGACAGTGGGACTATTAAGAGGAAGACTACCAACCAAGGTACATGTGCCAAGGTGAGACTTGAGTCCTGAGACACTGCCATACACAGATTCACAACCCTGAAACAGTAAAAAAGAACAAACATGTGAACAACATGCTAGCAAGAAATCACTTCTTCCTGGATAAAAAATAATAAAGCATTGTCTGGAAGGCAATCCCAAAAGTGCAAAAAAGAGGCAGAAGCCAGAAAGTTTCTGGTAAAAAGACCGTTAGAAGAGTTAAGTTTTCATTAAGCTTAGTATTTCTATTTCCTGTTTCGGAGCACACCTGGATGTAATAAAGAGACTCCTGCCACAGTTACACTCATGCTCTATCAATAGCCTGACAAAACTGACAGTTTGCTTTCTGCCTGAAGTGCAAGAGAGGAAAAATTCAAAAATTCAAAATGCCCTTTAAAGGGCAGCTTTAGAGGCCTGTCCCATGGGGAGCTTCAGGCATCAGTCTTGGGGTACCACACTGTGCTCAGCCCTCAGCCCAGGCTGCAGAACAGGAAGCAGGAGAAGATCTGCTGACCACAAGACTGGTTGGTGACACAGGACAGCTGTTCCCTGGAGAGACAGATCCACATACAACATGGTGCTGCAATTCTGACACTTGGAATTTATGCTAGCCTGAATAGTGGGGAGAAAGGTAGGGCAGGGGGAAGGCATCATCTGTCCACCAAGGCCAGAGGGCAGCTCCCACTGACCCTTGGCTCTCCGACAGCATGCATCACACAGAGATGTCTACCACCACCTCCACCCATGGGGCTGTTTGTGATTGTGACTGCTGTAAAGTATTGTAAGAAACTAAGCTTTCCAGTGCCTAAAGGGGTCCAACAGAGCCAGAGAGGGACTTTGGACGAGGACCTGGAATGACAGGACAAGGGGAAATAGCTTCCCACTGCCAGAGGGCAGGACTAGATGGGATACTGGGAAGGAATTCTTCGTGTCAGAGTGGTGAGGCCCTGGCAGAGGTTGCCCAGAGAAGCTGTGGCTGCCCCATGCCTGGAAATGCTCAAGGCCAGGTTGAAAAGGGCTTAAAGCTTGTCTAGCACAATGAAAAAAACTTAAGTGCTGTCCCAGACAAACTTTCATTACTCTTGTATTTCCACCTCTACTTCTTCCTTCTGTGATTAGATTTAGATAGAAAGGCAGGGGCCTGATATTTTTCCACTATTCAAACCTCCAAATGGACCAAGTGCCCACCTGGATGAGAAAACTGTACCAGCCTGACACCAAGTTACTGGCTTTCAAGTGTTCACATATTCCCAAAAGGATCGTCCTCAGGGCATTTTGATGTAAAGGACTATAGGAGCATCCCCAGACATCCCCAGGACTAAAAAAGGTCTTGATTACACTAAACAACCATATTGAGATGGAGCAGGATTTGTCTCCAACAGAGAGACCACCTGCAGTTTCAAGGTTGTGGGAAGCTGTTGGTTCATACAGACCTGAAATCTGCCCCCTCTTCAGAAACAGTTAAGGATTACCTGGTTTGGGCAGTGGACTCTTCGGTACATCTTTATCTCTGTTTTCCATTTGCACAGCACATCTTGGCTAAATGTGGGCAGTCCAGGACGAGTGTATTTCAGCTGAGACAAAGATGGAATCGAGAGCTGGAAGTAATGCTGGCTATGCAGAATTTTCTCTTCTAGGTTGAGATAGAAGTGCTATCTCTTCTCCTACTCTAACAGGCAAACTCCCAATAATCAATGTTCTCCTGCCACCAACTCTCTAGAAACATAACTGAATCTGGAAAACCCCCACAATATCAGAACCTGAAACTTCCCATTGCCTTGACTACAATAATTCCTCTAAATGTACCTATCCCACTGAAATCATAAAGCATCCTTTTCTCTTGGGTTTCACTCACAGCCTAAAAGACTCTGCTGGAAACTCTGAAGTCTAAAACACTGTGAAATACCACAGCATGTATGAGAGAGTGGAAGGATTGCTGGGACCTTTCAGCACGGCAGGAGTGATCTTGAGCCTATCACCTGTGAGCAATCATCATAACTGGACATGCTCCCTGTGCCCACTGAGAATTCCAGCAATAGGACTTTTTAGTCACCACAGCCTGCCTGAACAAAACACTCCCTCCACAGCAACTGCTGCTGTACAGGTACTGTGATCTAAGATGAGAGAGAGCAGAACCCAACCCCCCACACAACCTACTGCTTTCCAAATGCCATAAACATGGAGTAGGAGCCAGCACAAGATTCATCAGATATGGAGGTATAAACTTGAACCCTATAAAGTATTTTTAAGGCCTTGTACCTTCCGGTCATCTGGAATCAAGTCCTGCAGAACTTTTCTTTTGGGCCACTCTTTGGCCAGCTCTTCTCCTGCCAGCTCATGGAGATAGTAGATTGCCACCTTTGCAGATCTCCTCTGAACTCTGCCTGTGTTGTTTTGCTCCCATTCCATTTCTTTCAGGTTCTCTGTTCTTCCCTCCTCATGGAGGAAAGTGACCTGCAATGAAGGCCCAAAAAAGTGAGCCTCTTTCACTACTTCCTATTTCAGTTACACTAAATATTGGGAATAAATGTTTTGCCAAATCCCTCACAAATAGGCTGCAGCAGCTACGGTTTACTGTCACAGACATAGGACAGAAATGCCCCCCCACTTGTCAGACAAACCCCCAGATCTGCTCACAGGGATCACAGCAATGAGGCTCAAGCAGAGAGCTTCATGGAGTTGTTAGTTTTGAAAGGTATTCCATCATTCACTGCAAAACCCTCATGGACAACTAAACTGGCCATTCTGCTCCAGTGCTGAGTCTTTTAAGAGCAAAGGAAAGCATCTCAGGAATCAAGTCAGCATTACTCTTTCAGGGAACAAAAGTCAGCTCATTTACAGCTGCCATGATGATTTACTATTAAAAAACTTCATCCTAGTCATAGACAAGCAACAGCTGCTGCTAGAAGGAAACCATCAAGTACAAAAAAATCCAGGGGCAGGAAAAACGCAAAGATTTGTGATCTGTAATTCCCCAACAAAGTAGCAGACAAAAGCCTACATGTCTCAAGTCTGAGTGGCTGGAGTCCCACCAGAGCCCTCTGGTAAGCACTGCAGGGTGCACTCACCGGCCCGTGCTTGGATCGGAGGTGGTAGACAAGTCCTGCCTTTGATCTGTATGCTTTTCCACAGTGATGGCACTTCATAGTCATCTTCTCCAGCTCAGAAGCAGCCTTCCCACATTTTTTAATGTGATATAGGTATCCCATTATGCTGGTGAAGCTGCCTGTGCAGCCCTGTCAACACAGAAGAAAAATACATGGAAGAAAACTGTTCTTCGAGGGATTACACAACCAGTGTGAACAGGATCCACAGTCTGCTAATCAAAGTACTATCATTTATCCTGACAGAGCAGAAACAGGTAGGTAGAAAACTTTAATGTTAGTCTATTCAGACAGACAAAATCTGCGACGAAGAATTGGCATTGAAATGACTATTAAAAGTCTCTTTTAACCCGAATTATTCTATGATTCTAAGCTGCTCTGTCTTAAAAGCATAGCTGGGATCTTGAAACATATCTTGCTTTGGCCAGCACCAGAGCATACTCAACATCACCCTCATGTTTTATGTTTCTGCATTCACTGCTGTTTAACCCTTTTTTCACCCTTGGCACAATGCAGCTTACCTCCCTAGTACACTTCAGTTTTCCCATGCGCTTCAAAACCTTCCGAAGGCGGTCTCGCTCAAGCTGCTCGTCCAGTTCTCCCTCCTTCACAGCTGGCTAAAGCACAGCAGAAAGATGAATGAAAAACACAGGATGCTCAGCATTTACAGTTCTTCTCACAGGGAATTCATTACTCAACAGACTGGGGCAGGAAAGCTTCTAAAATAATTAGATCTCTGCAACTTATGATTTTACAGACACATATTTACTATAATGATCATTTTCTGTATCTGTGCTGGCTATGGCTGAAGTGACAATTGGTATGGGAGTGTGTTTTGGATTTGTGCTGAGAACTGGGTTGATAGCAGAGAGATGGTTCTGCTATGGCTGAGCCCTTGCACAGTGCCAGGGGCTTTTCTCATACTGCCGTCGAGTGGTCTGGGGGTGCACAAGCAGCTGGGAGGGGACACATCTGGGACAGCTGACCCCAACTGATCACAAGGATCTTCCAGACCATATGGCACCATGACCAGCACATAAAGCTGGGGAAGAAGGAGGAAGGGGGCAGACATTCAGAGTGATGATGTTTGTTGTCCTAAGCCACTGTTATGCACGATGGAGCCCTGTGGTCCTGGAGATGTCTGGACCTTCCTGCCCAAGTAGGGAATGAATTCTTGTTTTGATTTGCTTGGGTGCTTTATCTATTGAACTGTCTTTATCTTAACCCATGAGTTCTCTCACTCTATCTCCCCTACCCTGCAGGTGGGAGAGAGAGTGAAGGGCTGCATGGGGCTTGGCTGTGGCTGGGGTTAAACCAAAGAGGAATTACCTTTAAAAGGAGTAAACTGACAGAAAATGATGCATTTTAAACATTTACTGGTCCTACTGTTTCCACTAAACCTGACTAAAGTGAAGCAGTCTGCTTGTAACAGTTATTCATCTGTGCTAAACTACAGCTCAAGTTCCTTACTCTCTCTCTGATGGGGGTTTATTTTTTCCTACTTTACCTAATATTACACCTATACTGAGTAAAATAATAAACAGACCTAATTCTCAGGGCCAGAACATGATCCCTGATCTGCATAATTTACTAATACAGCTGTAGGGTTCAGAAACTGCAGTACTGGGAATTGTGCAAAAAAATTCAGAGTGAACTATCTGAACATTACACAAACTTCCAAGTGACCTTTTCAAAAGCTCTAACTCCTCACAACTACAACAGGAGACATTGCCTTCTTTAAAGCAAGAGCAAAGAGGAAAAGCAAATTGTAGTATTAGTACTAATCTAGTGTTAGATTAGTATTTTTACAATAAAGAGAGATGAGAACTAATTGCTGCTTCTGCTATTTTACCTCAAATTTACTCTGGTCTAGATGTAGAAAAACTTCCTCCTTTCTAGCAAAGGACTGAAAATTGCAGCCTAGTCTTTTTCCTTCTGACTGGGAATGCCTTCTGTGTGTGACTTATTACCAGCCTAAAGGGAAATTCATCCCTCTTTCTATGATCTTGCATGCCTATCATCTCTGGTAACATTCTACTGTTTTTCAGATGTCAAGTCTCACTGGAAAAATAACAGACAGACTAGATTTGAACAGCTACAACACTCGAAAGAAACACTCCATCTTCTGTTTCTTTGTGTACCAGGAAAGGACCAAAGCCTCTTCTGCCTGTAGGAGTTTTAGCTGCACAGCAGTTGTGTTACCTGATTGTTATGGTCTGCCATGACATGGTATTTCATCCCTGCTAAAGACTTCAGCTGCTTCCCGCAGTGATGACACGTGAACATTTCCTAGAAATAAACACGGACATGGTGCATTTAACTGTAAATTAACCAAAGTAGTGGAAAACTCTTTGGGGCAAAGGAGCAGGAGAGCAGAACAATTTATTTGGGCCTGGTAACTGTCTTCTAAGAACAGATTTTACGGAGATAAAAACTTCGTGGAACAATGAAGTAACTACACCCTTGTTCACTACCCCAAACCCCCAGCAAAAGGCTGGGCAAGAAGCACCAAGCACTATTCTTATAGACGTACAAAGAACTCTTGCTTAGGGACATGCTGATGAGATGAAACTGGTTTTAAATACAACACAAAACAGGCGGGCATTTCTACCAGTAAGCTGAAGAGGAGTAAAGAAACCAGAGCTCAGCTCTTGTGTTCTTACCTTTCTGCAATTTACCATATGTTTCTTCAGCCCCTCTACAGTCTTCCTGACCACAGCCCGGCACGTTGGACAGGTAACTCGGCCTTTGTCCTGAATCTCTAAAGACCATTGCTCTTCTATACTACCTGTCGAAACACAAAGTTTAGAATACCAGTGCTAACACAAGATCTTTATCTCCTTCGGTGTGGACAGTGAACTCTAAAAAGAAACAGGTCACAAGCTACCAAACCTGTGTCCAGCTGCACTTCAACACATGTAGCTCACTTACAGCTTTGGGTATGCAGTGTCACACGGCACAGATCGCTGCTTTTCAAAGAGCATTTTACAAACTCTTCCATACACCATTTCCTTCTAAGGAGTGTTCTTCTACTTGACCAGTGGACATTTTTCCTTTGTTAATTTCTGTCACACAATTACTTTAGCGTGCCGAGTAAACTTTTCTTTTGGCAAAAGTGTTTTCATAGTTGTCTCGGGCGATGTAACAAAAAAAATGTTTATTCTATTCCATCTGTTGAAAGCTGTTGGGGAGATGTTTTTTTCTTCATCTCTTGTAAGGGCAGGGAGGAGGGGACGGGTGCCTTCTGATCCTGGGCCAGCTGTGCACACCAGGTGGGGCATTGTTCCTCATCTCCTCCCCCAGCCATCCTCCCTCCAGGGGGAGATCTGCTGCTCCTGGGCCCTTCAGGCTCACTAAAGACATGACACATGACATCATCCCATTGGGAGATGCTGCACCCAGTGGGGGAATCCAAACCATTCCTACCTAGATAAAACCTGAGCTGTAGGAACAGCAGATATCCAGTGCTCCCACAGAATTCCTGGGGGAAGACCAGGCCCATCTCACCATTACTGGACCCTTTTTCTACAGTCTACAGTAGGACCATCTCTACTCCAACAGAACCACATCTGCCACTCCAGTAGGGCTTCCTTCGGACTGCTTCCAACACCCTGACAAACAGGGTGTCAGGCTGTATTTCTGACTCTGTCAGGGTTTCTAGGATTTTTGTTTGTTTATGTTTGTTTTGGGGTGTTTTTTGTACTACTACATTTGTATTATTAATATTCCTAGTAAAGAACTGCTATCTGTCTTCCCAAATCTTTGCCTGAAAGCCTCTAATTGCAAATTTGTAATTGGGAAAGGGAGGTGCTGGTTTACATTCCCCATTCCAAGGAAAACTCTAGCTTTCCCTGGAAGATACCTGTCTTCCCAACCCAAGACAATAGTAAAAGCAGTCACAGACCACCAGGCTGGGATACTCAACAGCCAGGGAAAAGCACCCTGTGTGGCATGATTTCCAGTTTCTGGCCTCTTTGTGAAATCCCAAGTGAAAGTTTGATGCAAGGGCAGAACCAGGATTTTTGGATGGGATGGTACAAGGGGAGGGTACAATAAACTAACCATCAGGGATAAACTGGGGAGGAGCTTGAGGAGGGACTTAGAAAATGGGAAACACAGTGGGAGGGTACAGCTTGAACAATCCAATGGGTCTTTGAGCAACACAAAACTTTCCAGCACTAGGGGAAGCGATTGGCACAGATTGACAACCAAACAGGTGGGGTAACTGGCAGGGGGTTGGTTCAGTAGGGCATTGGCATGGAACATTCTGGAATGAGGGGCAGGGTTTGGGGAGTAACTGACAACCAGGAGAGGGAGGAGATAACTTTGGGTGAAACCATCTATTTGAGGGGAGATCATGGGTCAACTCTTCAAAGAACTGCAACTACTTTAGCAGGCTTTCTGTTGAGTTCAAAAAGTGATTTGCCCTTCACTATTATCTTATGCAATGGCAAGAGCACGTGGAACTATGTGTGTGCACTCCTTTCAGTCCTGCTCTGCAGTACTGACACAATGCCAGCACAGCAGCCAGCTCTGCTTTGTCACCAGTAAAGTGAACTACTAAATGGAAACACAGCTGTTGCTCAGATTCAAATCCTAGAATCACATTTATCTTTTATCTGCTTCATCAACAATGTTTAGCTACTGCCTCTTCTTACCTGTCTCATAGGTTTCTGGCTCTTTCTGAACACGGTGCTCTTTCGTTCTGGAGTTTTGTTTTGTTCCAGTTTGCTGTTTTTTCCCTGTTATAACACAAACAAGAGAAGCCAGAAGACTCAGTTGTGGTAGTTGTGTTACAATAAAAAGCAATTTCTTTGCTACAAGGCTGCTATTTAGTCTGCCGTCTCAGAGTTATTGAGAAATGTTCTGTATTTTATTTTTTTTTAAGCAATGTCAAGATTATGTTTCCTACTCCCTTTCAAAATCTATTTATAGTGGCAGGCATTAGTCCCACCCAAATATTTTTGTAAGTTCTGTGGTTGTTCATACACAAAGCTCAGGTGATGGGAAGTCCTGGCTCTGAAACATCATCTGTGCATAGTTTGGCTGAAGTCCATCTGATGACAACCAAAACAGAGTCTCATTTCTCTACTCATTCCTGTCTTCTTTAGACTAAAAAACTCTCATTGATTCAGTGTGGGCTATGCTGTTTGCTCTCATCTCCCTGTCCTCTTCAGTTGTCCCACACATTTCCTGAATGGCAGCGCCTACTCCTGGAAATAGCACTCCATGGTCACCCTGCCTTAGAGCAAAAGAATTACTTCATGTGTCTAATACTTCACAAAGTCTACATTCCTACTCAAAGCTCAGTCTAACATCTGCCTTCTTAAAAACAACTATGACACTGTTGGTCCGTAGTCAGCTTTTGATTTGTTACAGATCTTGGATCCTCTCCTGAAGCATTGACTCCTGGGAGGCTGTCCTTTGTTTTTCAGCTGTGAGTGTATTTCTTCCCAAACTATAAAATCTTGAATTTTACAGTGTTCTCTGTCCTATTTTTAAACTGTTTCTCTAGTGTCAGGACCACTTGAACTTTTAGCCAGTTCTCCAATACACTTGCTGTCACTTTCAGCTTTGTGCTGTCTACATCCTTCCAAGTCCTTGGTGACAAAAACAATAGTTAGAATTGAATACAGGGACAGATGGTGAACCCTCTTTCTATACTCCCATTTCACCAAGCTAATGACCTCATTGCAAAAGGCTATCAGGTCAATTTAAGCATGATTTTCCCTGCATGAATCCATGTTGGCTGCTCCAAATCCCCATCTTGTCCTTCATGTGTTTGGAAATGCTTTCCAGGATGATTCTCTCCATCAGCTTCCCAGGGACTGAGGTGAGGCTGACTGGCCTATAGTTCCCCAGATCTTCCTTCTTCCTGTCCTTGAAGATACAAGTGATATTTTCTCTCTTCCAGCCTCCAGGAACCTCTGCCAGTTGCCATGACCTTTCAAAGATAATCAAGAGTGGCCTCACAATGACATCAGCCAGCTCTCTGCACTCAGTGCAACCTGTCAGGCCTCATGGGACTTAAAATCATAAATGGTTGAGGCTGGAAAAGCTCTCTAAGACCATCAGGTCCAACAGCTACCCCAGCACCACCAAGGCCACCACTAACCCATGTCCCCAAGTGCCACATGCCCTTCAAATCCTCCCAGGGATGGGGATATCACCACTGCTCTGGGCAGCTGTGCCAAGGCTGGACAGTCCTTTTGGGGCAAAAGATTGTTCCCAGTGTCACATCTAAACCTGGTGCAACTTGAGGCCATTTCCCCTTGTCCTGTCACTTGTTCTGTGGAAGCAGAGCCTGATTCCACCATCCTGTCAGGGAGTTGTGCAGAGCCACAAGGTCCCCCCTGAGGCTCCTTTTCTCCAGGCTCAGCCCCTTTCCCAGCTCCCTCAGCCTCTCCTGGGGCTCCATTCCCTTGCCCAGCTCCGTTCCCTGCCCTGGACACGCTCCAGCCCCTGCAGGTGTCTCTTGTCAGGAGGGGCCCAGAGCTGTCCCCAGCACTGGAGGTGTCCCAGCAGTGCCAGCACAGGGGATGGGCACTGCCCTGGCCCTGCTGCCACCCAGAGCTGACACAGCCCAGGGGCCAGTGGCCTCTTGCCCACCTGGGCACCCCTGGGCCTGTGCTGAGCCGCTCTTGACCAACACTCACAGGGCTTTTTCCAGCTCCTCTGCCCCAGCCTGCAGTGCTTAATGCGGTTATAGTGACACGAGGGCAGGACCTGCCACTTGGCCTGGTTGACCCTCACACTGCTGGCCTTGGCCCATCATTCCAGCCTGTCCTGTTTCCTCTGCAGAGCCTTCCTGCTCTCCAGGAGATCCACATCCCAGCCCACTCGGTGTCACCTGTCAGCTTACTGAAGGTGCACTCAGTCTCCTCACCTAGATCATCAATAAAGATATTAAACTGGACTGGCCAAATACATACTGGGCCCTGAGGAAGACAACTGGTGACCGGCCCCAGATGGATGTCACTCCATTCCCCATGGATGGCTCTCTAGGCCCAGCCATCCAGTCAATTTTCTACCCAGCAAGGAGTGCACCTGTCCACGCCATGAGCATCCAGTTTCTCCAGAAGAATGATGTGGGAAATGGTGTCAGAAGGCTTCACTGAAGTCCAGGTAAATAACATCCACAACCTTTCTTTCATCTGTTAAGTGCATCACCTTGTCACAGAAGGACATCAGGTTAGTCAAGCAGTACCTGACATTCCTAAACTCATTCTGTCTGGGCCCTGATCACCATGTTGTCCTGCAGATGCCACATGATAGTACTCAAGATAATCTGCTTCATGACATTCCCTGGCACTACGGCCAAGCAACATGTCTGTAGTTTCCTGGGCCCTCCTTCTGACCCTTCCTGCAGATGTGTGTCACACAGGCTGACCTCCAGTCCCCTCAGACCTTCCCACTTAACCAAGACTACTGGCAAATAATTTGGTAAATCCAGTTTGTTTAAGTGCTCTAAGCATGACCTCTTTCACTGAGTGTAAAGCTTCCTTGTTCCAGACTTTCCCTCTGTCTGGTCTCAGGCTCCTGGGATTCCTGAAGGATTCCTTTAACTGATAAAGACTGAGTCACAGGAAACACTGAGTACCTTTTCTGTGTCATTTGTGACCAGCTCCCCTGCTCTGATGAGCAGTGCACTCACACCTTCCCTGGTCTTCCCTTTGCTGTTCATGTACTTGTAGAACCCTTTCTTGTTGCTGTTCACATCCCTTGCCAGATTCAACTCCAGGCTGGATTTGGTTTTCCTGACCTCATTCTTGCAAGACTGGACAGCAAATGTACACTTCTGTGCCACCTGCTCCTACTGTCACCACCTGTACACCTTCCTTTACACCTAACCACTGACTGACAAACCTTTTGAAGGAATGAAAGACCTATGATGTCAAGCATTTTTCCCCTCGGTCTTTCTGGCAAAAAAGAAGTGTTAGGGTTTGATTTCTTCTTAACAAACCCATATTGCTATTATCAGTTGCTCAGTCTCCAGATGTTTACAAGTAATGTGTCTGATTATTTAGTCTATAATCTTTTGGGAAACTGAAATGATGCAGACTGGCCTATACTTCTATAATTCCCTTCCTCCCTCCCTTTATTGGACTTCTAAGACAGACTGAAATTAGATCATCTCCCACTGATTAAGCAGGCACTAGTCAATGGTCTCCTAGAACAAAACATTCAGAATCAGAAATAGAGTTTGAAGACTCCAGAAGATGTCATTTGGGCAGAGAAGTCTGAGGTACCTGGAGACTTGTACTTAGGAATTACAAGTTATTTGTATTACCCGAAATCTTCTGCTTCTTCTTGGGAGAGTCTTTAACATCTTTGCCTTCCCTTTGCTCAGATTTCCTCTTGCCTTTCAAGAGTACTTCTCCTGATAAGTAAGAACAGATATGCTTCAGTCTTGGCATTCAGTGTGGGTAACAGCTTTGAGTCTACTGCTGCCTCATCTTATCCTTGTATTCAATATTTAGTCAAAAAACCAAAAGCAGCTTTTGTGAGGCACCTGGACACCAATGAACCAGACACAGCCTTCTCTCTCAGCAACGTTTAGGCACCCCATGGCACACAATACTCTGATACAGCAGGTATGGAAGAAACAGTGCCACAGTATGGCCTGGAAAAATAATCCTCAGGAAGAGACAGAAAGTGCTAGGTTATGTCATAAAAACCTCACCTGCACTCACACAAAAAGGAGCATACAGAAACCCAAATAATATCATGGCTGCCCTGAGTATTTCCAAGCCCATCAAAGTCTTATCTCCATGAATACAGATAAGCACAGAAGCACAATGGTAGGCAGGGAACACCAGTCGTAGACTTTAAGAAACAGACAGCTTCCTCCTGGGTCTGTCCCAGGAGACCCACAAGGATTAAGTCAGTGGTAACCCCTCTCTGAATCACCCTTTGGAAGGGGGGAACAGTGAGCAAGGAGAGTGTGGTGTTACTGCCTAGGGTTATGCAGCACCTAGGATCTGAGTGGAGAACAGCTCAGGATTACACAAGACTAGGATGCTTAGGAGTGGTATGAAAGGGAGGGAAAGGGAGAGAATTACCAGTTTGGGGTTGATCATGTGTGGGAAAATAGAGGTGTGAAACGACAGCAAAGAACACTTGCTTGCAAATAGGTGACTGGTCAGTATTCAAATGTTGTCACGTCTGACACCAAGCAGGGTCTGTGAGTGTGACCCTCTCTGTAAGGAGGTCTTCACCCACCACTGGCACATCCAGGGACCAGCAACTGAGGAGACTGGCATCCAAAGGCCAGGTACTGAGCGGATTAGGGATTTAAGGATGGAGGCTGTTGGTGCTGTTTGTGTGAATGCTGATCTGCGTGGCTCCTGTTTGTTTATGTTGTATGTCTGTGTTCCTAAGGAATACTCAGTCTTGCTGCTGACCAGACCTGGGGCTGTGGAGCTACAGCAATCTCACTTCTATCAAGCTACTGAATTTGCCTCTCCCCACAACAGAACTGAATATGGATCCTGACTTAGAGGTAAGAAGAAAGTGCATTGAAGAATATTGAAGTTTTGACTCTCTGCCACACAAAAAGTTTGGAAAACAGCTCCTAGGCCAGGAAATCTGAATGTTCCTACAAC
The DNA here is from genome assembly GCA_014839755.1 of Sylvia borin. Classification (NCBI taxonomy): domain Eukaryota; kingdom Metazoa; phylum Chordata; class Aves; order Passeriformes; family Sylviidae; genus Sylvia; species Sylvia borin. The sequence goes on along the minus strand of CM025959.1, from coordinate 112,891,682 downwards.
AACCTAAGACCCACACCATTCCAAATCAGAAAATTGTAACTGACAAATGTGAGTAAATAAAGATAACCTTAAAAAATAATGGTCTACCAACCACAAAAGCTGTGTCTAATCCCAAATACTGCTGAATGGTCCCCTTTGCCACATCTTTAGTGTTGATGGTTCTATTTTTAAAGCTCTTGAAGCTTATTTCTGATATGATTGGTGTAACTCTTATGCTTATCTCTTCTACAGATAGCACTGAGTTCAGCCACAGAATGATTATTTTAATAGACAAGTCACTCAAAAGGAACTGTGTCATGTCAGGGAACTGTACCTGTGTTTGTGCAGTGACAGAAGTTAATTTCTTTCTGTACAGGAGCAACACTAGTAAGCTTATAATTTTTGGTTGAATTGCAGCATGTCTTTCAGAAGCAAAAGAATATCTCACGGAAGAACCAGAGAGAAAATCAGTTTTGCCTTGGACCAAGAGTGGTAAATACCTTTTTTTTCTGAAGACTTGTTAACACTGTTCTTCATCCCTCTCATTTCTAACCAGTAAGCAGGCCTGCGGATGGTCCGCTTGCTCCTGGGCTCTGCACTCCCATTCACTGGGCCCTCTGGTGAGGCAGAGGAAATGTTGGTGTCTGTGTCATCACAGGTACTGTTCACACCTGGAACAGCAGCTTCCTCTTCCTCCTCGAGTTGCTTAGACCTGGAAAACATCAAGTTGAATTCCTGTGTACATGGATACACATACACACAACCACAATAAACCTGACAGATGACATCCTCCTCATCTTCCCAAGTATTCTAAAAATTAATCTCACAGTTCACTGAATCTCCTGAGTTTTGGGAACTGTAAAATGCCAGCAAGATAAAACATCCTCAGTGTTGTTCTTTTAGTATATCTTTTTAATAATGACATCAGTAAGCTCTCAAGAGGAACTGAAAAAAGTATTCCTCCTGTCTCAAACTTTCAACTTCAGAAGCAAGCGCAAGAGAACCTTTTAACTTAAAAATATGCATTTATCATTGGAATAGAAGAATATTTCTGCAGCCCACCATTACAGAAGAGACATTTTCCATCCCACAAATGGCAAGATCTCCTTCAGTCTCTATTCCCAGAGTCAGGGCTGGCACTACACAATTAAAGATTTCATGCCAGTAAGAATTTTAACTAGCGAGGCTTTCAGCAGTGAAGACAACCTTCCTGTATATCCTACAAACCATACTACACTAAGATTACTTTAGACTAATCAGCAGCACTCAATTTTTTTCCTAGAGATCAGAGGGAACTTTGCTTCACTGTTCCAAAGTATTTCTCTCAGGCCTTGAAATGCCTGGACATCTACATTCCTGTACATGACAGCAAACTGAATGAGGTGTCAGAGAAACACAGGATTTCTATTCTCTGGGCAAATACCATTTATGTAAAGGAGAAAGAGGGAACAGAATCCTTTTGTAATGTATCCCATTGCCACTACAATTACCAACCGAAATAACCAGATCACTGGAGCGATGACTGATGGCCATTCTATTAAGTCTATTAATTCTATTAATACTCTGAGCTGTGGAGCTCACCTTTTAACACATCAATCCAGGAATTAATAAGCAGGGAGGGACACTGATGGTGTCAGGTCAGGTCATTACATACTATGTTTCAGGAGGTACTGCAGAAGCATGGGGAGAGGATTTCTCAAATTAAAGTCTTTAAGTTGCACTCACACCCAAAATACAAATGCACAAATACCCAAAATTATTTCAGAGCACCATTTGGTCTTGGACTTATCATATTTATCTTCACCATGTTAAAATCCTTAAAAAAATAAAAGAAAGCTGATACACACTGAAGTGTCAGAAAAGCACTTTTCCTACAAACCAAAAAGTGAAGTCAGCTGAGACTCTCAACACGCTAATTAAAATTGCTGCAACTCTTAAAATTCAGAATATTTATAAAGACCAGATATAGTTTTCCACTAGGATTCTCTCAGCTTTCTTCTTGCCCTCAATCAAACCAAACAAAAAAAAAAATTCACATACTTTTTATTTCCCAAGGGCTTCTTGAGCTTCTGCTGTCTGTGATGTTCAGTCCTGGTGTCCTAAAAGGGCAGAAAAATTCACATTAGAAGCATCATTTGTTTTCTTTTAGCATGTTTCACTATGCAGCCAAGCACAATCACCTGCACTTTGAGGATGTGCATCACCCTTTCAAAAACAAACCACTGTTTTCTGCCACTGGAAACGCTTAACCTTTCCAACTCCAGCTGAATTAGAACAGAAATCAAAACAGTGATGAGTCCTTCCACACTCCACACAAGAAAGCCAATCTTTCCCCTTGCAATGGGATGGGATGGAGTGTTCCTTGTCTCCCCTATATTCACCCATAAATGTTTTCTGCCTACACTTTACCACCTGATGACAAGCATTTTAGATACTAATTTGCTAGTTTTTACACAGTACTTATTTTTCCTCAATGAAGTAATTCTTCCATTTATCCTGCCTAGAATGTTGTCTCTAGTCTCCCTCATGCCCTCATTTTATATCTCACTTTATCATACCCCATCATGCCCAGATGTTCACTTTATCTGTATCACAGCACCCTTTTCCTTATTGAACAAAGATTTTCTATCACTTGCTATGCTCCTATTAAGACATGTAATTTAACACACCTTTGTAAAAGTACATTTACAAGTCAGTATGAACAACTCATTTGCTGTATGTTGCTCCTAGGGTGTGGACAATCACAGACCACTGATCATGACTGAATGACATTCTTCATTAGAAAAGTGATGACAAAACAGACTAGAAAATAAAAATCGCTGCCCGGTGGAAGTATATATAATACCAAAACTGTAACCTAGGGAAAAAAGGTAGCATTTTGCCAGGTACAGGAACTGGCTAAAAACCTGGGGGGGGGAAAAAAAAAACCAAACAAAAAAACCAAAAAAACAACAAAAAAAAACCCCCAAAAAACAAAAACAAAACAAAACAACAAACAAACAAACAAAAAACACCCACAAACCACAAACAAACAAAACAAACAAACAAAAACAACAACAACAAAACCCCTCACACACACAAAAAAACCCCAACAGCAATCAACCACACAAAAAACCCTTAAACAAACCAACCAAGAAAAAAACCCCAAAAAAACAACAAAAAAACCCCACAACAAAACAAAACACAACAAAAAATCCCACAAAACAACAAAAAAAACCCCCCAACCCCCCTAAAAAACAAAACAAAAAACCAAAAAAAAACCCCAACCCCCCACCACAAAAACCCACCAAAAAACCCAACAACAACAAAACTAAAAAAAATCACCCCAAAACACCTGAAAAGAAAAAAACAAAAAATCCAACGAAATAAAACAAAACCAAACCAAACACACCCAAGAAAAGAAAATGGAAGAAAAAAGAAATGATGGCTAAATTACCTGTCTTCTTTACAGAAAAATGTAATGCACACTATCTATGGTGCGAGACACCCCAAGCATCAGCTAAGAAGTTCAGAAGCAGGCACTGATACCAACGTATGAATGATTAAACTGTGCCTGGGGAGTGTCAGCCTCTCCTTGGGCCTCCAGCCCGAGTCTTCTCATGGAAATGTTAGAGAAGTAGCAGGAGATAATTCACAACTGCCCACAATGACTTCACAGTGAAATCTTGTCTCCTTTGGAAGTAAAGTCAATTGGATGCTTGTGTTTGCATCATTTACACCCAAACACTAGTGTCAACAGCGTTGTCTGGGAAATCTCCACATTGGAAATGTGCAGAAACCTCACCGAGCAGCAGCCAGAATAAAATCAGAGCTATGAGATTACAAAGATAGAAATGAATAAACAGGCAGGCAGAGTCTGCTGCAATTCACTGGCTTAATCTATGATTAGAAGAAGTGAAATGACTGACAAACATGGCACGTGTTTCACGATTCATGGAGGTTTTATAGCTAAAAAATTTTGCCTAAGAGTGAAGAACTTTGGTGGCAGTTAAGGATCTGCAACAAAAAGGGAGAGTGAAAATTATCTGTCAGGCTTTCTGAGAAGTTAATAATAGCAGTTATGAAGGAAACATCTATAGAAATTGGTGTTTAGGTTCTGTGTTTTTTCATTTATACCGTTTACTTCCTACTTAAAAGAACAGAGAGCTAATGTATGCAGAAATGCCCAACGGCAGGACATAGGGAAAACAAAAAAGTCACTTTCCTTGCACAGCTGAGAAAAAGTGAAACAGTGGCCCAGAGCCCGAAGAGATGGAGCGCGGTGGGTTCTGTCTGCTGACGGGCTGCGGGCCGCTGCGCTGAGCTGGGACACGGCTGCTGCCGCTGCCGGAGCCCCCGCGGGACCCAGCGGCCAGGACGGTGCCCAAGGACAGCACGGAGAGCCGCGAGGGGACGAGGTTGACACGGGAACTGAGCGAAGGTGCCACAGCAGGGCCACCGACTGTCCCCGCGAGGCGCGGGAGGGCTGGGGATCCTCGGGGATGTCCCCGCTCCAGCGCCACGTTCCCGCTCCCGCCCGCACCCTGCAGGAACTACGTCCTCCTGCCAGGAAGGCCTTTGGACAAAGCGCCCCGCTCGGGGCTCCTGCCCGAGGCCTCGGGGGACGCCGTGGCCTTCGGGCGGACAGGAGCCGCTCCCGCCGCTGCTCCCCGGAGCCGTGGAGGGCCGCACAGCCCCGGTGGCGGCCCAGGGGAAGCCGCTCGCCCCCGCGATCCCAGCGTCGGAGCCCATCGCGCGGCGGCCCGCGGCCCGGCCGGGCTCCCCGGCGGCACGGGAGAAAAGCCTGGCGGACACTCACCGAGGAGCCGCCGCCGCCGTCGTCGTCCCGCATGGTGCCGTCGTCGTCCCGCATGGTGCCGGTGCCGCCGCCACGTCAGCGCCGCGCTGCCCGCGCGGTCCGCCCGCCGCTTCCGCCCGGCCCCGGTGGCGCCGCCGGCCCGGGCCCCGCCGCGCTGTGCTGGCTGTCCCGGGGCCGCGCCGCGCCGTGCAGCGCCAGGAGGCCGCGCGGGCCCGCGGTGCTCCCCGGGCGGCAGCGGGGCCACGGCCGGCTCCGTGCGCGTCACGGCGGGGCCGCGGGCGCCTCCCGCCCCGGAAGGACACGGCGGCGCCGGGAAGATGGCGGCGGCGGCGGGAGCCGCGCGGGCGGCGGCGCCGGTGTGTGTGCTCGTGCTGGGCATGGCCGGCTCCGGGAAAACCACCTTCGTGCAGGTGAGGGGCCGCGGGGGCCGTGAGGGGCCGCGGGGAGCCGCCGGCTGCCCCCGGGGCTGTGGCCGTGCCCGGCGCGGCCTGACGCCTCCCCCGTGTCTCCGCAGCGCCTGGCCGCCCACTTGCACGAGCAGTGCTGCCCTCCGTACGTGATCAACCTGGACCCTGCCGTGCACAGCCTGCCTTTCCCCGCCAACATCGGTGAGTGACAGCGGGGACGTCGGGCCTTCAGCGGGGACAGAACCGCTTCGCGGAGAGCGCTTTTCGTATCACACACTCACAGGATGTGTACGTGGGAGACCTTCAAGATCATCGAGTCCAACCCGTGCCCTAACACCTCAACTAAGCCGTGGCACCGAGTGCCACATCCAGTCTTTTTTTAAACACGTCCAGGGATGGTGACTCCACCACCTCCCCGGGCAGACCATTCCACTACTTCATCACTCTTTCCATGAAAAACTTCTTCCTCGTATCCAACTTATATTTCCCTTGAGGCAGCCTGAGACTGTGTCCTCTCCTGTCAGTTGCTGCCTGGAGTTCACAGAAGCGAATACGTGAGGGAATATAAGCTGAGCTGTTTGTGTTCCCTTAAGAGAATTCAAGTTGTAATAAAAGAAGGACTTGAAGGCCATTTTTTTCCTTATTGTAGCTCTTTTCTCCTAACAGTCGTTAATATGGGTGTATTTAGAACCAAAGCCGTTCTTCCAATGCGTTCGTACATTTTTTATATCATCTGGTGTGATTGGAGGTGTTTGGGTTCTGAAGACTTTTTTTTTTCGTCAGTAATGAAAGGATTAGCAGATTTGATCTGGTTCCCTATATACACATATGTTATCAACAGAGAGCTTTAAAGCACTTTAAAATACATGAATTTTAGAGAAAACATGTTAGCAATAGAACAGGTCTTATGTTCCAAGGAGCACAGCAGTGCCTAGTTTTGTGACAGTCCTGCCTCTTGCACTCTGTGAAGTACACCAGCCAACCTCTCCAAAGGATAAGACAGACAGTGTGGGTACACAAAGTTGTTTCACTGCTGTCAGAAGAATGACTGGAGTATCTGTTCCAGTGCTGGGTCTCTAGTAACACAGACAGGTGTTACTTTACTTTATTAAACTGCTTGTGTGTCTTTCTCCCCTAGATATCAGGGACACCGTGAAGTACAAAGAAGTCATGAAGCTGTATCCTTTTTTTCTTTTTTTTTTTTTTTTTTTTTTTTTTTTTTGTCTTAATAGTGATATTTGAAGTTTGAAGTTTTTAAAAATAATCAGTTGCATGCACACTGTGTTGAGGGGGCAGGAGGTGGGGGGGATTGCAGTAATGCAGGGTTCCATGACGATCAAGAGGTTTTGACTCTGTATTTCTTGCATGTGGTATTAGGAATGTGTGTTCTACAAGATTTAGCACTTCTTAGGTAATTTTCTCCTGTGCTAAAAATGATTCTGCCTAATAGTAACTTTTAACAAGGAATAGGGACTCTGCGCATGTAGGTTTTTTTTTTCTTTTTCTTTTTTCAGTTGTTCTTTCAAAGAACTTTTATCTTCTATTGGTTTGTTGCTTTGTTTGGTTTTTTGTTGGTTTGTTTTGTGGAAGCCAGCAGCATTTTCACCATGTTCTAACTAGTCTGATTTTATTTGTCATAAACAAATATGGAAATTCTTACTTGCCTGATGTAGATGGAGAAAACTATCTCTCTATTTGACTGTAATCAAAGCACTGTTGTCTCTCTGAATCCCAGAGACATTGGGGTGTTTGCTCTTGCTCCCAGTGTTGGTGGCTGTAGTGCAGTAACATCTCACTGAAGTGGCTGCACTTCCAGAGAGGGCTGTGGAGGTGCTTGGTCAATTATGTAATAGCTTGTGCAGATGGAGGTGATACACAGTCTTTGGTTTTCACTTGCAAGTATGACTCTTAAATTTAATATTTTAGACAAGAGTAAAGGTAGTAGGGGATGGGATTCTTGATTTTTGGCTGTTGTTTGATTTGGGGTTACCAGCAGAACATCCTAAATATAAGGTTCAAATTAATACATGAGTGCATTATCACCTGTTAGCCACGGAATTTCTGTGTCTTGTTAATAAGGGCCCAAGGAGGATGTTTGCCCTCATGTTTGAGTATGGAGAGTAGTGATAGAGAAGGCAGTGTGTTATGAGTCAATGCTGGTTCTTGTGCAGTTAAAGCAGGAATGGCAAGGAGAAGCCACGTAGCCCCTCCTCCTGTCAATGGCACGTGTTTGGGTAGAAGAGTGTTTGTTACCTCCCTGGCTGGCTGAGAAGACCTAATCGTGTGTTAGGGCTACTGTCTCTTGATCTCAAGGTATCCAGTGTGCATCTGTTTGTCAGGGTTGACAAAGACAACCTCTGGGCTCTGCATAACCATCTGCTTTCCTGAATGGAGCATCAGATATGGGCTGGGCCCAAACGGCGGGATAGTGACCTCTCTCAATCTCTTTGCTACAAGGTTTGACCAGGTACAGGCTTGTTTTCCTGTGCTGTTCCTGCAGTGCTGTGCTGGGGGTGGGCAGGGAGTTGTGTACGTCTGTCCTGGGTTGGGAACACAGGTATCTGCCAGGGAAAGATGGAGTTTTCCTTGGAATGAAGAATGTAAATCCACGCCGCTTTCCAATTATTGTAATTTTGCAATTAAAGACTTTTCAGGCAAAGATTTGGGAACAGGAATAACAGTTCTTTACTAGAAATATTAAGAATACAAATGCGGTAGTACAAAAAACAAGCGAACAAAACAAACAGAAAATCCTAGAAACCGTGATAGTCAGAAATACATCCTGTCACCCTGGTGGTCAGGGTGTTGGAAGCAGTCCAAAAGTATTCCCTCCTGAGAGATTTCAGTTTTTCAGCTTTTTTTTAAGTAAAATTAAGAAGCCACATGTAGGGAACATTTTCAGTCTTTGTATAGAACTGTTGTTCCACCATGTTTCCTATGAAATCTTCCATGTGAGTGCTCTGGTTTTGAAGTAGGGAAGCTTGTAACATTTCCTCAGTTGTTTGATAACTGACAGCACTCCTAAATCCCAGCACTAAATCAGCTGTGGGGTGGGGACTGATGTCAGATATTAAGGTAATCTCGTGGAGAAAAGAACAACTGCCCTTAGTCAGGTACTAATTTCTTTAGCCAAGCCCTAGAACACACACAAAATCAAAGTTGTCTTGTGGGGTCTGAGCATTTTTCACCCCTCCTTAGTAGGGCATTTTCACACCCTGAAAAGCATAAAGACTTTAAACCTTTTGATAGTCACCTGTAGCTGTGCAAGTTAATGTAGTTTCTGCTATGAAATGAAGATGAAAGTTTCCTGTTGTGAGTCTAAATACAAAATATGCTTCTGCCTTTTCAATCAGGTGATGAAGTTTATTGAAAAAAGACAAAATGCATCCAAGTGAGTATATTATACTGAGTTGTGCTTTTCTGGGGTCATTGTGGAAAAATTGCAAAATTTTAAAAAGCTTCTCTAAATGTTTTCTAGTTGTTTTTTTTCAGCCTTGCTGTAAATTTTATATAGAGAAAGGCACAGAACGGATAAAATAGATTTTTTCTTTGGATACATAAAAAAAAAAAACCTCCTTATTACAGTCTTGCTTTTCTTGTCTTCCATTAGACTATCATTTTCTCTCACACACTCTTTAAGTAGGCAGCAGTTAATTCTTTTTCTGAAGATTTTGCACTACTAACTGTCAAATTGATGCCTTGGACTCATGAGAGTACTTGCTTCTTTGTTACAAAATTCACACAGGAGATTTTCAGACAGGACCATAAATTTCATTAGTGTTTGGGAGAAACTGTTCTCATCTGTTATAGAGTAATCATGTCATTTGCCGTTGTATGCTGGTGATAATCTAGTCAGAACAGGACCTTGTACTTAACTAATTTTCCCTTATTGTTGTTTGGGGGTAACTTCTTACCAGGTATGTTATTATTGACACACCAGGGCAAATTGAGGTATTTACTTGGTCAGCATCAGGAACCATCATAACTGAGGCCTTGGTAAGTGCTTTTGACATGACTGGACGGTGAAGTTGTGTGAATGACCTGGCTGTTGAGCAGTGAGCTTCTAACTGAAGTGTCTTTCACTTTGTGTTCGCAGGCCTCCTCTTTTCCTTCCATCGTTGTCTATGTGATGGACACCTCTCGCAGCACTAACCCTGTCACTTTCATGTCCAACATGCTGTATGCCTGCAGGTGAGAAAAGCTGTAAGTGCAGCCCATCTGCTTCAGTTGCTGTGTCTCTTTAATAGTTATTTTTTAAGGGAAATTATGGAATGGCTTGGTTTTAAATGGACCTTTAAGGGCCATCTAGTCCATGCTGTTCCATGGGCAGGGACACACCTTCCTCTACACTAGGTTGGTCCAAGCCCTATCCACCTGGCCTTGGACACTTCCAGGGATGGGGCAACCACAGCTTCCCTGTGCAGTGTGCTCCAGTGTCTCTGCACTGTCATGAAATTTTTTTTCAGCATGTCCCTTTCAGCTTAAAACCATTCATCCTTGTCCTGTCACTACAAGTCTTGGTGAAGAGTCACTCCATTTTCCTTACAAACCTCTTTGTGTACTGAAAAGCTGCAGTAAAGCTTCCCTGAAGTCTTCTCCAGGCTGAACAATCCCACTCTCTGGCCTGTCTCCACAGGACAGTCCTTCCAGTCCTCTAATGGTTTGCCTGACCTCCTCTGGGGCCACTTTACAGGCCCATGTCTTTCTTGTGCCATGGTTTCCAGGGCTGGATGCAGTGCTCCAGGTGGGATGAGAACAGAGTAAAAAGGAAGAATCACCTTCCTCACCCTGCTGCCTGTGCTGCTTTTGATGCAGCCCAGGGTGTGGTTAGTTTTGCACTTGGATGTCTCATATCCACTTAATCTACTGGTATGGTTGTTCTCTTAGTGAATTCCTCATTGAAAAAACAGAATAATTTAGGTGCCAGTGGACATCTGGAGGTCATTGGCTCAAAACTCCCACTGAAAGCATTAAATAATCCATGAGACCTTGGTGTGATGAATGCTGGTTACAGTAGATTTAACATTGCCTATTGCTTATAAACCCGTTTATCTAAGTTGTATCAAGATAGTCTAGTTTAAGTTCCTTCTTGTAGACACACAGTTTCTTATTCTATTTTTTATGTCATTGATACTTCAGGAGATTCTTCAAGATTGGTTTTGAGTTCAGCATAGCAAGGAGTTCTTGATTTATTGTATTCTTTTTCATACATGAATTTATCTGATTTCTTTCATGTTAAATCAGGGACTAAATACCTATAGAATGATCAGCATAGCTGGGGCTGTGATAATTCATGGTAAATGATGGTAAAAGGTTTTCAGAAACCCTTGCAATCCTTTATCAAGGTCAGGAGTTGTAGCACTGTAATAGTGTACAAAATGTGTCTTACTGCATGCTGCATTTTCTGGCATTAGTTTGAATAAAAGGTGGTAGCACACATACAGTGAAATTAGTGTGTGAGCTCCTGTGTCAAGGTAGTTTCTCTTTATAGATCTTCTGTGTTATTTGAATTCATTGCTCAGTTCACAGTCTCTCAGAACCCGAGGTTTGAGTCATATGCAAAATGCAAAGGGAGTTAAAAACTCCCAGTTAAAAGTCCCCAGTTAAAAACTGGGATCTGAGAGTCATAGAAAATGGTAACCAAAAATAACTGCGTGCCAGAGATTTTCTGTCTCACAGAAACATGCTTACATCTTGGGGAGGCATATTTTGTTCAGTGGTTGCAAGCAGGACCTGGGTGAAAATTACATTCTGATTGGCGCAGAGGAAAATAATTATCTTTTGATGTCAAATGTATTTAGTTTTGCACAAGTCTTGTGTGCCTTATGCTTAACTTGCTTTCTGTTCTAGTGAGTTTTACCATTAATGTTAACTTTTCATTTTGTGTCTCCCTGCCCAGCATCCTGTACAAGACAAAGCTACCTTTCATCGTGGTTATGAACAAAGTAAGTTGAAGCTCTGGTTTCCATTTCCTAGTGGAACATTGTTCTGCTTAGCTTCTTTGGTGTGGTGTCTTTGCTTTACCACAATTACAGGTTTTTCTAGGAAAGAGAGAATGGGAGAGGCCTGCAGGCTGACAACGTAATCTGAAAAGGGTCTTTAATCTGGTATCCAAATGCACAAGCATAACAGGGATGGGCAGCTGCACCCAAAGCCTCGAGTCAGAGAGGATAACAATGCTTTGGAACATGTTTGGGACCTTAAGCCTGGACTATAGGGAAACTTGACCCTGTAAGAGGGAGGTCGTTATGGAATCTGCTCTTAGACACCCTGTTTCCACACATTTGTCTTCATTCTTGTTTCTACTAAGCAGCAGGTTAATGATCCACAGTGGGAACGGTGTAAGACCCGCATGTTTTGAGGAAAGAGTCCCACATATTGCACCAGGCAAAACTCAGCAAAAGATGGTTGATCCAGTGATGGCTGGGAGGCAGTGCTGGTGTGAAGATGCACACCCACTGTTGTGTAATGCACTTGCAGTCTTAAAGAAATGCTTTTAACAGCTGTCTCTTTAAACATCGTCATTTCAGATATTAAAAGAAGCCCATTAGATTTTTGGAGGTGCTGCTCCCCACAGACATAATTTATATTTGTAACCCCAGCACAGCAAGCTCTCTGCACACACATACATTTCCCATAGGCCATGCCTTGACTCTGCCATTTTCCCTCATTCCAGCCAAGTAATAGATATGATATATGATTTATAATATCATATGATATATTATATCATATGATATCAACTGAACCTTACACAGCTAAGTCTGCTGTGCCCCAATGCCATCCATCTGCCCAGTGACCCAAACCTTGTTTTGACGTGCTTGCTTACTGAGCAAGGTTTTGTATGCTGCTTTCTGCCTAACTCTAGACAGTAATTTTAGAATAAGGTGCTAAGCATTTTTTTTGTCCATGGAAAAACACATGAAGTAGGAAAATCATTCTCTCTTAAGAAAATACACCTTTTGAAGGACTAAAAGTGGGACTTGATCAGTATATGTAAGGAAAGGTAGGCCAGAGGCTTAGGATTTATAACTTCAACTTCATTTTAATTTCATGTTTGCCTTTGCTAAAGAGTAAAGGCAACAGTGTTTTAAGAATTTTTAACAAAATGTTATTAAATTTAGTTTTCAAAATCTGACTCTTGATAAGAATGGAAGAATTCTGAGCAACTGACACATGTGTAGTGACAAACAGATTTTAGAATTTCAAGGTTTGCAGAGGGGAAAAAAGCAATTTGTAGAGGTGATTTTATTTTATTTATAGAATTGTAAGTACTGTGGCTTTGGCCCTTGGTGGATTCAGTTCTGTCTCAAATCTTGTGAGTAATGCTAGGCAGAACTTCATCTTTCTCCTTCCCATTGGTGCAGGGAAATGAAATATATCAGAGTTTTGGGCGCCTCATGCTGTGCTGAGAGTGGATATGCCTGTAATAAGATGTTTATGAAACTTTTTAACAGATTGTTTGCATATGAATCCATGTAAAACTGTGGAACCATCTCACCTGTTTGTGTCCATTGTCTTGCACTGAGTTTGGGTTGTAACTTCTTTGGGTCAGAACACAGCTCATGTTTACAGAGACCCCATCCATGGGCTGCTACCCACTGTGGAAGTGGCACTTTGCTCCTCCACCCTCCAAGCAATCAGGAAAGTTTGGGATTGCAGCGAGGGCTGTTCTTGTCTGGCCTCAATCATATGTTCTACTATTTACACTGTAAACTTTATTGTACAGCATGCAGTTTTTGAATGCTCCTTTGCAGTAAATCATAGAAGGCTTTAGACCTGTGATTGTTTCCTTAAACAGTTGTTACCTTCTTAAGCCTGAGTGGTCATTTGTCTCCTTTTCAGGCCTTCACGTAGTTGGTTTGATAGAAACAACTTATGCAACTTCAGACCGGGGCTGAGAATTTTGAAAAGATTAACATTTTGAAAATAAGCTTAACGTGGATTTTTTAATTTTATTTGTCCACTTCACAGTCTACAGCTAGGATTACTTTGGAATATTTTCCCTTCTCCTTGCAGACTGACATAATCGACCACAGTTTTGCACTGGAATGGATGCAGGACTTCGAGACTTTTCAGGATGCCCTGAATCAAGAGACCTCCTATGCCAGTAACCTGACTCGTTCTATGAGTTTAGTGTTGGATGAATTTTACAGTTCACTGAAGGTAAGAATTTTCTTTTTGTTTATTACCTCTCATAAAAGCCTGGAGAAGAGAAAGCTCAGGAATAATGTTTTTGATGTAGGGTGGGAGTGTAAGGGAGGCAAAAGGCAGACTCTGTTCTCTGGTGCTCAGGGAAAGGAAAAGAGGCAATAGACACAACGTGAAATCCAAGAAACTATGTTTAAACAGAATAGGAAAAAATAACTTCATTTTTACTGATTGAGCACTAGAACAGATGGTCCAGAGAAATTGTGAAGTCTCCATCCTTGGACACAAACAAAGTCTGTGAGCGACCTGTTCTATTTAATTCTGCTTTTTAAGCAGAGAAGTTGGACTCTCCAGGGGTGTCATCCAATCCTAACCATTCTGTCCTTCTGTAAAGGGTCTTTGCACTGCCCTTTTGAGCTGTAATCTGTTGATGAGCCATGTTGAGGATTTGCAAATTTGAACACGGCAGCTTTAGTAACTTGTCACGCTGAGTGGCAGCCCTGAGTAATTTAATACTGAGCTGTGATTAATCATGAGGAGAAAGCTAAGATAGGCTGGTAAGAGGCAGCATTTTTTGCTGCTGCACTTCCTGTCTGAGATAATTTTCCTTGTTCAGAAAGGGTCTAGTACAGTTGTGCAATTTAGGGTGAAAATTTAGGTGCAATTTAGGGTGTGCAACAGGGAGAAAAGAAAGAATCTCAAACCCAAACAAATACCCTCTTCTCCTCCCTCCCCTCCATATTTGCTTGGGCAAGAAGAAGTTGGATTCTGTTCCTCACTTAACCAGGTTTTGAGACGACAAAGTAATCCAGTTCCTCATGAAACCCTATGCATTGGAGGCTGTTACTGTTCCCATAGTCTGTGCAAAAGGTTTCAGCTAATTGTGTTTGTCATTAGCTTTTACTAAAGAAAAAGCAAGCCTTCTTGGCTTTATGGGTATTAAAAGGAAGACAACAAAAATAAGTGATTTCATTCAGATAGATAATGATAACGTAGCCAGAACAAAAATATTGTAAGCGTTCTATGTGGAACAATATACAGAATTTCAGAAGGGACTGTAGTGGTGCCATATGTAGAATTAAAGTACTTCCTGTTCCTTATTTGTTAATTAGGTTATATTTCTCTGCATGTCAGAATGCAGAACTGGAGAGCAGGTCATATGATGGTTCTAGCATAGACTGCAGCTTGTACTTAAATACAGGGAAAGGACAAATATTAACATACGTCAACATATATTAATACTTAAAATCCTTTGGAGAGCTGTCTCATGTTTGTTCTATTAATGATCAAGTGCCAGGCTGTATTGCAAAAGGTCTTCCATTTGAAAGTAAGTAGCTGAGAGACTGTCTTGCTTTTCAAAAAGAGGAAGAATTTTTGTTAGAAGATGATAGATTCTAACTGGTAATAGTCCTAATGAAATGTATTTTTAGGTAATTGATTTAATTACAGGCAGAACAAATGGCCAGAAGTGTAATGATAGACAAGTTCAAATTAGGAAGGAGATGTGCACATTGAATGTCTTGCCATAGTGACTGATTAAATTCTCCACCTCTTGCTGTTCTGGGGTTGGACTGTGGACTTTTTGAAATGGGATGTGGCTAAATACAAAGTATTAGACATAATTTCAGAGCCAGAAGGTCAGTTGTCTGTTTTGGTGTCTGATTCAAATACACTGATACATACTAATTACCTATAACCCTAGATGCAGATTGGATTATTAACAGTAAAAAAGTAAGCAGCAGAAAGACCTGACTTTCTCTTGAAATGCCCAACTTGTTAAAAAACACCCAAACCCCCTTCCCCAAAGAAACACCCCCTGAAATACTGCAGCAACTCACTAAACAGAAAACCAGCAACAACCAAAAAATAAAGGTAACAAACACAAACAGCAAGTGGAGAGAGAGTTTGAAAGCAGGATGGATAGAAGCAGAAGTGTTACTGCACATTCCTATGTCACTGTGTTGGTTAAATGGCTATGGTTAAGTTTAGACTAGTAATTATTTGTTGGTTTTTGGGATTTTGTTAGAAACTAGTTCAGTTTCTGGTGTGTGGTTTCTTTTGCAGGTGGTTGGTGTTTCTGCAGTGCTTGGCACAGGACTGGATGAGTTTTTTGTCCAGCTTTCTAAAGCTGTAGATGAATATGAGAGGTAAGGGGATAGTTAACCCAGTGAACACTTCCTGAAGGTATTGATGTGTAATTCCTTTAATTTGAAAGACTCTACACTGCCCTTAGCCAAGGTAGTTTAGAATTTCTAATAAACTTCAAGCATCAGCATAAAAAGTGGCAGTGTAAAGGAGCTATTCAGACTGAATTTGTGTGTCCACTGTTCAGCAAAAAAGCAAAAGCTGTCTGTGCCGTCAAATATGTCAAGTAATATTTTTTCTCTAATTCCATACAGCGATCAAGGTTTGAACTCCTGCTGTTTCAATGAACTGTGTTCACTTATTTTGCATCCATTGGTTTCAGAATCCAAACCTGGGTTAAATGTACTGTTAGTCCTTCTGAAATGTCTCTCAAACATTTAAGCCTAGAGAAAACATTTTTTGGGGGTCGAAGGAAGCCTCTGAGATGATCCTTACTTACTATAAATCATGTGTTGATTCTGACTGAATGCACTCCGTCTTTTCAGAGAGTATCGCCCAGAGTACGAGCGCCTGAGAAAATCACTAGTAAGTGTTTTCAGCAATTGTACACCTGGGTGGTGTATCTTGAGGGCACTTCTATGCACACAATTGCCTTTATGTTGAGAGGGTCTAACATTTCATTTATTAGTCATACTCAGTGTGGGAAAGCTCCTGTCCTGAAGAAGTCTGCTATCTGCCTTTTTTTCCTATTTGTGGTGGAGTGTATCTTTACAAGAATAAAGATGTTTTAGAAAACACATCTATTTTGCTGCTTTAGTGGTAGTATTTGAGCTAGTTGTGAGAAAATTATTGGGAAATAGTTTTGTATCTTCTATTCAGAAGGACAGAGAGTTCTTGAAAATAAATTATTGAGTGACTTGTTGAGGCTATCCTTGTATCTTCCTGTACCAGTGAAGTTTACTGGTTTGACTTAGACAGAAAAAGAGACTGATTTGCAGTGCCAAAATCAGTAGCTCTGCTCACCTTGAGTCCTGGCTGTCCAAAGGACAGGCACAGCTGCACTGAGTTTGGCTTCCTGAAAATGTTCTAGAAGTCCTCCATACTGGAGGTTGCTGCTGACCGTGTTTGGTCAAAATTCTGTGTAACCTTAGTTGTAATGTAAGATCTGCTTAGTGACTTGCACTCTGGCTGGGGTTTGGGTGAGGTTACTTTTCTACTGATGTTTTAAATATTCTCAGAATCCACATGTAACTCTTTATCTACAGGAGGAAGCTCAAGAGAAACAAAAGAGAGAGCAGTTGGAACACTTATGGAAGGACATGGGCAGTGTGTGTGTGCAGGGCAGCACGCTGGCAGGTACCTCACCAGAAATTTAGGTTCACTGCAGAAGTTTTTTTAAGAGTTCTGAAGAGTTTGCATTGAGAAGCGTTTCTCTGTTCCCACACAGAGGTTTGAAAGCATCTCCATGTTGGAGGAGTGGGGCTTTAGTTCTGGGATTGGCCACACTTAGCACTTCCTGTGTCAGTCACAGGTGTGGGAGAAGTCCTGCTGTGTAACTAAAGCAGCAGACTTATTGAAAACAATGAAGTAGTTGAGGAAAGATGAAACAGATTAGAATTTGGGAAAGCTGTGCTGTTGGCTGCACTGTTCCTTCCCTGAGGTACTTGGTGATGAAATCTGTCCTGTGTCTTTGGGATCCACAGTTTTCTGTCCTTTCAGAGCGGGTGTTAATTGTTGTGCTTATGTTCAGATAAAAGTTGTCAGTGTTAACAATACCTTACCTTTAGCAAGCTGGTTTGTGTACAACCATTTCTTTTCCCTTCAAGGACCTGATGATGTTTCTGCAATGGGTCCCTCTGAGCTAATCCTAA
This sequence comes from Sylvia borin, assembly GCA_014839755.1. Taxonomy (NCBI): domain Eukaryota; kingdom Metazoa; phylum Chordata; class Aves; order Passeriformes; family Sylviidae; genus Sylvia; species Sylvia borin. Next base: position 112,874,394 of record CM025959.1, on the reverse strand, counting down.
CACGGGGGACTCTCAATGAAGAGGAGGAAGAGAGGGAGAGTGATACTGACGACATTGACCATGAAGGTAAGAGGAATGAGGCCTGAAAGCTGCCCATCTAGTCAGGAAATCCCCTCTGTATTTCATTACCTGGATGGACTGTAAAGAGAGCCCAGAAAACAAGCAAACGTTCAGTCACCTAAATACATGTGATACCATGCCAAAGCCCAGCTGCAGTGTTTGCTTCAGGGCTATCGCTCTCCAGCCTTTGTGAGAGGTCAATTGTAAATTTTCAATTTAAGTAATTAATAGATGTATAACACACATAAACCAGAGAACTTATTAGGCTTGAGGCATGCAGTGACCTCTGGTTGATTCACAGCTGTTTTATCATCTTTTTGACCTTACAGTTTCTGCCCCTGGCTCTCCTTGCTTTTGCTTCTGCTTTTAGCAGTCTTCTACGTTCTTAAAGGGTGACTTTTCTCTTCCATAGCTCACAGACTTAATCTTCATTCTTCTCTTGTTCCATTGATGTTTAGGGTCACTTATTTCCTTTGCCGTGTAATATAGTTGAAGATCCAACAGATGTTCTAGGTTGTTCTGACTGTCTTGACTCTAGCTTTTGTCAGTCACAGAAGTAGAATAGTGCTGAACTGTCATTTTTCCCCCCAGTGACTGAGGAGAGTCATGAAGAACCAGCCTTCAGAAACTTCATGCGAGACATGCAGATGAAATGCCAGAGAAAAAAGCAACCTGAATGAATGAGATCTTCACAAAGAGAAGATTTGGAAGGAACAGCATAAAGAAACTTGCATGGAACCATGCGTGAAGACTTTTATTTGTGAACTGCTTCCTCTGATAGATCTTTATTTCTCTTTCTGCAGTAACTGTTGGTCATGTGAGTTAAAGATCTTGTAGCCAACTGACTGCACGTTTCACCATCTGCCACTGTGGCTTCCTGAAGCTGAAGGAATCAGATAGCAGTTTCTTTTCCTCCAGATTCTTCAGATCTATCTGTTGAGAGCTTATATTTTGAGCTCTGACAGCATCAGTATCTGCAGCACTAACTGGTGCCCATGAACACGTTCCATTCCCGTGTGCAGTCAGGTGTCTGCTGCAGCCAGGGCACCAGTGGTGCTGTATTGAACTTTATCAGTCTACTTACTGTTTGATGGCTTGGTTTTCATTAAATATGTTTTATGTACTAACAAATGTGTGATAATAGAAGGAGATTTCATTTTATGCACTGTTCTAAAGTGAGACTTTATCCTCTGTGGTTGCAGCCCATCTGTGTGGATGCACAGCAAATGCATCTTAATTACATTATACAGACATGGTACATGCCAGGAAAATCCTGAGTAAAGAAAGTTCCCAGGAGGAAAAGTAATAGAATGACTCTGGCTTGATTTGGCTGAGAGCAGAAATACATACGGTTATATACTGGCTGCATATATCCCTAGGTTACTTAAAGCAAAGCCATTTCCATAGATTAGTGCCTACCTGGAATACAGACAAGTGATTGGAGACTGGCTGATACTTCTTTTCCTGGTAGGCACCACAGGCACAGGTGTTCACTTGCAGTTTAGCAGTCTGGACCCTGGAGCCTTCGGGGTGTTTTCCTCCAAACAGCGGTGGCCTCACTGGATCGGTCTCTGAGTGGAAATCTGGCACAGGGTCTGCTAGCACCAATCCCAAGTCACCAGTGTGGGATACCACCCTGCTTTAATTTATAAATCACTACTTCTCTTAGTGGATGATCCCTTCAACTATACTTAAAATTCACCCAGTTCCAAACTGTGGTCACCAAGATTGTGCAGCACCATGTCCGTGGTGGAGTTCTGAAAACACAAAGTGTATAGTCCTATGGGAATGTTCACAAGGAACCACACTGACCTAACCTGTGACTACAGCCCAAAGGGAAATCTCTTTCCAACACCTCTGGCTGATGTTGTGTCAGTGTGTCCTGACAGTTCCCATGCTGACACAACAGGTTCCTCACCCGCTGCCTTGACAAGTATCCCTAAGGTGCCTCAAAGAAAGGGGCTTCTTATGGACACAGTGTCTTGGGATTCAGGGGGAAAGGAATGAGTTTGGAGCCTGTAGCACCTCACACTCTGTCAGCATTGATAGTAAACGGCTTCAGCCTCGGGAAGACACTGAGAGTCAGATTTTACAGATTGGTCTCACCTCGGCCTTGCCGCAGGTACAGCCTGACAGGGAGAGGGAAGGAAACAGGTCTGGATGGACAGTCTGCTTCCAGAAAATCATCATGATCCTTAGAGCATTAAATAGAGCTGTAAGAACTTCCCAAAGTATTCATTTCCCTGCAGATTGAGGGCTCAGAGTGGCACTAAGTTGAAGGACAGGCTGGACCTGCCATGGACAGGATCTGTAAATGTAAGAAGTAAGAGCTACTCAGGCAATTCCACAAAACATTCCAAAATTGGGCTCCTGAGATATTATTATTATTTAGCAAGCAGGAATAAATAATGGGACATTATTTTTTTTTTAAATCAAGTTGCAGGAAAGTGTGTGAGGTGCAAAGCCCTGAGCAGAGTGGTGGGAAATGGGAGGTGAGGAAGGGTTGGGTAAGGATTGGCTTTAAACTGGGCTGGATGTTAGTGCAGGAGGAGACATTTGTAATCCAGACTGCCAAAAGAAAGACCTGTAAATCCTACCTCTGCATTGTGTGTAATGTTCTACTTCATATTTGTCATCACAAAAAGCAAGGAAAGAATAAATACACACATGAACACACCAGCTTTTTAAAGGCTGGTGTATTTATGTTCTCTTTTTGCACTCCAAGCTTGACTTTTCTGCTCCTTTTTTGATGTCTGCTGCATTGGGTATCCCAAGGAGGGCTGGGTTCCTCAGCAGGGGTCTTAGGAGTTGGTGCTAATTCTGCTTTTTCTGAAGGTTTATGAAAGTGTGCTACCACAATGGCTATTTTCTCCACGGAAAAGCTTTCCCTCAATGACCATCAATGCATGCATGTGTTTTAATCATGTAGCCAGATGTACTAAGAATTTTACTTTCCAAGCCAAAACCTGTAGTAGATTTCTGTTTGGTTTGTGTCTGTGAGAGGTGGGATCTGTGCAGGAGAGGTGCTGTTGGGAAGAAAGGATGGAGTAAATCTGCCCTGGGCATGTGCAGTAAAGGACTGAGTTGCAGGGGAGGGCAGTATTTATAAACTATCTCCATATTTCCCTGTAATTCTGGGTGTTTGGATTTAGCCTGGGCTTGTCAGCTGAGTCATAAACATCCAGCTCCTGAACTCTCAATGAATGTTTGAAACATTTTCGACAGAAAAGTCAGTAATGGTTCCAAAAGAAAAAATTGTAAATGAAGGCTAATGATTGCTGGGGAATTTCCTTAGGAATTATGAGCCTCACACATACAGAATTTAGGAGGTGGAATCCCAGTTTGAGCCTTGGGCACCTGCGGGAGAAGACGGGTCCTAAAGCCCGGAGCCCCAGCGGGTCAGGTGCAGACCATGAACTGTCCAGGGAATGAGCAGCACGTCCCCTCTGCCCCCGCCCTCACACGCGGAGTGGCAGCAGCTGCAGGTGCGAGTTGTTGCAGGACGGTGGGGGACACAGGGCCCCAGGTGAGAGCTGTCACAGGATGGTGAGGGGACAGAGAGACCCCAGGATGAGCTGTGAGGATGAGGAGGGGACAGAGAGGCCCCAGGGGAGAGCCGTGAGGATGGTGAGGGGACAGAGAGGCCCCAGGGGTGAGGTGTGAGGATGAGGAGGGGACAGAGAGGCCCCAGGGCTGAGCCGTGAGGATGGTGAGGAGACAGACGGCCCCAGGGGTGAGCTGTGAGGATGGTGAGGGGACAGAGCGGCCCCAGGGGTGAGCTGTGAGGATGGTGAGGGGACAGAGCGGCCCCAGGGGTGAGCTGTGAGGATGGTGAGGGGACAGAGCGGCCCCAGGGGTGAGCTGTGAGGATGAGGAGGGCTCAGAGCGGCCCCAGGATGAGCTGTGAGGATGAGGAGGGGACAGACGGCCCCAGAGGTGAGCTGTGAGGATGGTGAGGAGACAGACGGCCCCAGGGTGAGCTGTGAGGATGAGGAGGGCTCGGAGCGGCCCCAGGGGTGAGCTGTGAGGATGGTGAGTGGACAGAGAGGCCCCAGGGGTGAGCTGTGAGGATGAGGAGGGCTCGGAGCGGCCCCAGGGCAGAGCCGTGAGGATGATGCCGGGGCGGCTCCGGCCAGGGGCTGCTTTAGGAGCCTTTCCTTCAGCCCGCTTTGGCCTAGAGCTGCCGGAGGAGAGGGGTTTACGGTCCATGGGAGTGTCCCAGGGTGTCTCATGGGACGATATTAGGGCTGGACAGCCCCTGGACGCTCTTGGATGTGGAGCCTTGGTTAAAGGAGGTGCCGAGAGACAAACCTTTGTGTCAGCAGCAGGTGAGCCAGTATGGGTTTGTAGGGGGGACTTTTCTCCTTTCCTTTTTCAGTTTCGTCTTGCTAATCTCTTCCCGGTGCCCACAGGAAAAAAAGGTTATGAGGACAAAAGGAGCTTAAATTGAGGGAAGAAATTCCTCTTCTGTTATTGTCTGTGTTTCGATTAAACTGGGGGGAATGCCCCTTCACCTGTGATTTTAAGGGTATTGATTGAAGGAAAACTTGGCTTTTCCCGGGTGCTAAGGGTATTAGTTGACACGGAATCCTGGTGTTCTATTTTAAAGGGAAGGGGGAAAATGTTGTTGTATCTGGGGCTTGAATTGAGCGTAACCCCCCATTTTCATCATGCTAAGGTTTAAAGTGTGGGGGAAGTGTTGTTCCTCCTTTTAAAGTGCTTGGATAGAGGTAAAAATGTCACCTTCCCCAGCACTTGAAGAAACCCCCCCCTCTTCTCTTGTAGGGGATTAAATTGAAAGGGGGAATATTTTTATTTGCCGTTGTATTGGCTTAAAGTGAGGTGAACACCTGCTGTGGCCTCAGTTTCAGGGCTTAAGTTGCAGGATCCCCCAGCTCTCCCCAGCATTTCCAAAAGGCACTGAAAGGAAGAGAGAGGAAAAAAACCAGCCCTGACCCTGGAGCCTTTTTCTCTGTGGATTCTGTTGGTATTGCTCTTTAACCGAGCCACATAATAATAATAAATTAAAATCATAAGTATGATTATAAATAATAAAAATTAAAAACATATTATTATAAATTATATAGAGTATGTAATATATAAATGAAAATTAAAATTTATTTTAAACTATAAATATAATAAATAAATATATATTTTCTTTTATATAATAGACATAATATATTATCTATATTATATATAGATAATATATAACATAAAATATAATACAGTATATATTGATAAAATAATTAAAATATAATAAACTATAACTAAATATAATTATAAAGAATATTATTTAAACATTATTTTATAATATACTACATATAATATAGTATATAATAACACAGTAATATAATAGAAATATTATGAATAATAATACATATTAAATTTAAATAATAACTTGGGTGCCTTCCAGAAACTCAATACATTTTGCACTCTCCTGTGAGACCTTTGGGTCAATATTTTTTCATTGCTGCAGCATGGGGTTTTTGGAGCTTGTTTGGTTTTTTGCATTGAAGTTATGTTCAGTAGTTTTAGAAAAAGAAAAAACAGTCTTACCAAAATTTTTCATTTTGGATAATAAATAAATGAGAAGATAGAAATAGTTAAAAATGGATTTTTTTTTTGTGTTACATATAGTTGAGAGAGAATTTGGGGGAGGATGGCAGAGGATATCATATTATAATATCATTTTAAGACATTTTCTGTTTTATTTTGTGTTGTCAGCTTAATGCTTAAATAAATATATTTAATTATCTGTATTTATATATAGATGCAGTTAAATATAGATAGTGGCAGTGGTAGTTCATATATAGTGGTATTTATATGTGGTTTTTATTCAATATTACATTCTTTGATTGTATATAGTGTTTTGGTTTATTGGAATTATTTACTGGAATTATTTATTTATTTGATTAATTTATTTATTTGTTAATTGGAATTATTTTGGGGGTTTTTTTGAATTATGTGTAATTTGGTTTTTGAGTGCAGATAACTTTATGGATGAATTTGTTTGTATTTGAGGTAGAATTACTTTAAGTAGCTTTTAAAAATAGACTTCTGATATGTGTTATTGGGGTTTTGGTTTTGTTTATTGTATGTAGGGCTTCAGATTGGGTAGGGCCAGTTTGGCTGGTGGAGATTTGGCTGTTTTGCTAGATGCAGTTTTTAATTTTTGAAAGTTTTTTGTTTGTTTGTTTAGTGGTTTTTAATAATCTATTGTGTAGTAGTATTTTGTTTATAGACGGTGTATGATAAGGGATATGGTCTATTTAATGTTACATTTCTTTGTTTTTGGAGGAATTTACTTTGGAATGTATGAGGTTTTGGGTTAGTTATAATGGGATTCTTAAATTTTAATTTTAATTAGGTTTTTTTAGGTTTTATTACAGTTAAAATTTGGGGATTTTTGTTATGTTAGTAATAGAAACAGGTTTTGATTTTGTATGTAGTGATGGGATTAGCACATTCGGTGTACTAGTGTTGACTAAGGTTTTAAATTTTAGTGGCTTTGATGTGTTAGGTTAATGAATTTATGTAGTTCAAAAGACATGAGTTTTTTTGCTTTTTATTTGGTTAGAGGCAGGTCTTTTTAAGTTTGGAGAGTTCTGGGCATATATTAGAGTTTTTTAAAGGGGATTGAACATGGGGTTATTTTTATTATATTTGATAGCTTGATTATGGGTAATTAGAGATAGCTGGTTTTGGTGCTTTTTTTAGTTTTCTTTTTCAAAATTCATATATTTGTGTGGTTAGGGTAGTGGTGTTTCTGGTGCAACTCTAAGCATCCATTATTATTATTATAATTATCCATTCTCCACTAAAATTTAAAACCTTAGTCAACACTAGTACACCAAATGTGCTAATCCCATCACTACATACAAAATCAAATCTATTCAAATCTTATCAAATCAATCTATTTTTATTTCTAACATAACAAAAATTAACAAATTTTAACTGTTATAAAACCTAATTTAATTTTTTTTTAATCCCATTATTATGCTGACATCTCCCCACAAACCAGCCAGCAGATCTGCTAGGATCACACATTCATGTTTGATTTTCTTTATTATCACCAACTAAGGGACAGCAGGAAACTCCCAGAGGGTGAAGCAGCCTTCCCTTGCACCCGACGTGGATTCTCATCCCTGGACATCCGAGAGAGAAGTGGAGGCTCCGAGGGGATCAAAGTGCAGTGATGGCACCCCACAACCCCAGCAGGAAATAAGGACATTTCCAAATAAGGAAGGAGTTTCACTTTACCTTTAGACATTTTAGGAAGTTTAGCTGGAAAGTTCTGTGGTTTTCCTCTTATGTAACTGGCTCAGCACCAGCACAAGAGTGTAGCCCTGGTTTTGTGCTTGAAGTGTTTTGGTTTTCTGAAATTCTTTTCTTAGGGAATTTTCTGTAATTCTTAGGGAATTTTCTGTAAACAGCAGAAACGTTTTTGTAACTGTACTTACATAATTCATTCCTTTTCCTAGGAGGGACTTCTTGATGTCCCTCTGATCTGATCAATGTGATTGAAGAGGTTTGTATTTGCCTCACCAATCAAATTGGTCTGTGTAAAATACTATAAAAGGGAAACACATCCCAAAAATAAAGGAGTCATTTCCAGCCTTATGAATTTCAGAGTCTGTGTCATTGTGGTGTAAAACAGCATCACAAGAGCATGGATTTGGCTCTGAGAGAGTAACTCAAAGACTCTTTGTGATTTTATTGGCAGCAGACCAGATTTTCCCTCCTAAAACATTCAATACCTAGGAAGGAGCACAAAAGAAAGAAGAGACTTTTTGGAGTGTTTTAGCAGGGTGTCAGAGGTTTCTCAGGCACCTGTGCATGGCTTCTCTTTGGTTTTCTGTTATGTTTGTTATTTTGATATTTTCCTTTATTAGACCTTTTGCTTTTCAAAACACCTCTGAAGAGCAGTCTGGCTGAAAATAATTCCAGCCACTTCTCTGCAAAGGCCGGACCCTCAGAGATTGATACATTTACACCTGCTGCATTACACTCTGACCACCTGCTAAACTGTATCAGGTTGGGAGTGGCTGGGAGGGATTTTTGAGTCAGGTTTGGAGATGGGAATGTCCAAGATGTGACCCCTTAGGCTACAGAAAGGGAAAGTCTCACTTTTGATTACACTACTGAGGTGTGCAGGGCAGAGCAGTCCCAGGGCATGTCGTGTCCCTTGTCTGTTGTGCACTCTCTGTCTTTTGGGCATCTCATCTTTCATGTCCTTTTCCTTAGCCCTTTAAGGAGCCTATCAAAACCCCCTGGCATCAATCTTAGCATCTCTGATCTCTGTGTTCCTTGCCCAGGTGCTGAGACCATTGAACCTTTGACTCAGGAGCTCAGAGACACATTGGAATCTCATCCCTCTTCACAAGCATCCAGTCTGATACCTTTTCAGGTCTTATTCTGAGCTGTGTCCACAGCCGTGCAGTGCCACGATCCATTCTGGAGGATTAGGTCTTTTAGGAATGCAAAGATAGGTAGAGGATTCTGACCGTAGGATTCTCGGGCATCCATCTTTTTGGTTCTTGGGATAATCATCCCACTGGCATCTTGCCGCAGGGTTCTCTGAGCCTGGTCAGCTCACCCTCAGTCTGACCTCGGTCATCTCATCCCGACCTCTCTCGGTCCTTGCGGTCGCTCCTGTTGCCGAGAGTTTTGCGTCCCCTCGTTTGTCCTGTCCTGTGTCACGGGTGTCTGTGTGTGTTTGGCCCGGAGCTGCTCTGCCTTGCTGCTTAGTCTGGGGGTAGGGTGAATAGGACAAGTCCCGGGGACTTGATATTTGTCACGTAGGGTGTAACTGGACTGTCGAGGGTATTCCTAGATTGACACAAGATGTCTGGAGCTGTCAAGTTACCCTGCAGCACTTTGACTTTTGTCTGAACTTTCTTTCAGATGCAGAGGGATAAAATCTGTGGCAGAGCACCCCATCCTGGGTGCAGGGACTCCCCCGAGAAGGTCAGTCAGTGTTTGTGTTTGCAGGGGAAGTGTAAATGGTGGCTTTGTTACAGCGCTGTTCTTTGTCTTTATTTTTAGGAAGTAAGGCTGGATATCAGCAGTCGAGGTGAACTGGGCATGGTGAGCAGTGGCCAGTGGACAGAATGGAGTTGCTATTGCTCAAGTCTCACTTGCTGGTGCACGTAAAAGTATATTCTCTCATTTTCCCTGTCTATCCACCCTGTCTATTACTGAATTCACAAACTCCCACTTTGAGTTGAGCCCAAACCACCGAGGCAAAGGAATCCCCTTTGTCTGTCTGGCCAGGTTGGATTCTCAGACAAAAGCTCCCCTGATTATAATTCTAGCAATCTACAAACGCAACCTCCGTGCCCCGAATCACAACTAAGGCCCTTATTAAAAACTTTCACCCTTCTTTGCCAAACTAGTCCTGTCCCTTGTCTGTTCTCAATCCTCTTCAATAATATCCACATTCCAGCTCCCAAAACGAATCAACTCTTTCAACCATCCATTCAGCAAGTGCTGCACTTACAACGTTTGACACGAGATGGCAGTTTTTCCTCAAAAAGCACCACAGCTCCAAAACACAACTCCCAAACATAAAACGCAACAACAACAAAAAAATCTCTTCCACTCAGACCAGCATCACAATCTCATTAGTGCCGCGGGAAACACTCACAAACACACTGTACTAAAGCACTCAACCTCTGTCTCGCAAACGCCGCCCTCGTCGCCTCTCCAAGGCCGGACCCTTTTAGCGTGAGCACCGGTGTCACAGTAAAGACCGTCCCCCGTAGCGGAGGGGATCGCCCCGCCATCGCAGCGGGGAGGCCGCCTTTTTACTGAAGAAAGTAAAGGGTTCGCACAACATACGGTGATATCGAGGGCTTTAAGCACGTACCCCACTTGCTTTATTTTTCCCCAGCCGTTTCGGTGGCCCCAAGACGGAACCGCGGGTCCAAACCTCTCAATCTCTTGGTGTTAACAGCGTGTCTCAACATGTCTGTCGCAGCCTCTCTCACTGTCAGGACACATTCACAACAGCACAACCACCACAGACCAGGGTTTGCCCTTAAGACTGCCAGCCCCAAACTGCCACCGAACTGAGCCCTCTATGGCGCAACAAATGGCAAAATCCCCTTCTGCTGGCGACCAAACACCGAGGCCCCCCCGGCCCGGCGCAACTCCAGAGCTTTCTCTGCTGGTCACCGAAGACCAGTGACCGGACAGCGCTGCAGCTTGCGAGGACACTGCACAGGCACAGGTTGTGCGTGGGACGCCTCCCAGGGCTCACCGACGGCCTTCCCTGGCCACGTCTATGCTTTACAGGTCACTGTTTAAACTGTTGCAGTTTGTAAACGTTCCCCTTTGTCCGGAATTTCAGCAGTCCGGAGTCCTTTGTCTGCTGCTGCATGAACAGGCTGGGTGGGGAGCCCACTCTTCCAGGAATATCCTGGAGGGGATTTCACCACCCGAGCTGGTCTCATAGCCCAGCAGAGCCTTCTCCAGCAAGTTTTTTTCGGTTTTAAACGATTCAACTCACCAACTGAGTCGTTAAAAACCGGAAATCACAAAGACCCTCTAACTAATAAAAGTTAGAAAGTGGAATGTTTATTAAGACGCCAGCACGGAGATGGTCCCCTAGAGACGTGGCAGCCCCATACAAGGTTCCTCTCCTTTATTTATTTCCCAAAGTCTTACATACAATACATGTGCATAAACCCAGCAGCTCCCATCCCCGTTCCGTATTAAAATGAGGCCATTACTCCTTCATCCGTGTGCAGTTCTTCTCTTGAATTGAGTAAGTGGTCTTGAAGGATTAAGCAAGAAATGTCTTCATGATATCCTGCACAGGGACCCCCCTGTATCCTCTATTCCTGGACATCAGGACACTCTGCTTGCCTTTTCCCTGCCATCCTTCGTCTCCCAGCCTCCAAACTGGGATACTGGGGTATCCAGGGCTGAGATATTGGGACAGCCAGACCCAGGACTTTGGGATTGCCAGGCCCGGCTCAAGGAGAGGAACCACTGTCACCGGGCTGACAGTGACCTGGAGATGGGGCTGGTACAACCAGAGCGGCAGAGTGGGGGAAGCTGGGGGCTGGGCTGGGATCTGTGGGAATGGAGGACTCTGAAGGGATGGGATCTGTGGGAATGGAGGACTCTGAGGGGATGGGCTGGGGTCTGTGGGAATGGAGGACTCTGAGGTGCTGAGGTCTCTGAGGATGGGGAGGATCTGTGGGGCTGGAATGGGAATCCAGGGAGTTCCAAGAGGTTCTGTGGAGCTGGAACATGACTCCATGGGTCTGTTCTCTCCTCCTTCCCAGGTCTCCACATGGTGCATGTGGGTTTCCAGCTGTGACCTCCTGTCCAATGGAGCATCCGTAGATCCCACTGGTACAGCTACGATGGGTGGAATTTCATCTCCTTCCAGCTGGGATCCAGGAGCTTTGCAGTGTCTCACGGTGCCACTGGATCACCCAGAGGTGCTGAGAATCCAAAGGGATCATGGTGGAGCAGATGATGCATTACCTGGGACACACCTGTGTGGAAGAGCTCCCAAAACACACCAGATATGGTCAGGAGGCTCTAGAGCACAAAGGTGGGTGTGGAAAGGGAATTCCTGTGGGAATGTGGGATTCAGAAATGGGGGGACTTGCAGGAAATCCTATGGAATTTCCATGGCTGGATCTCACTCTCATCCCAATCAGGTGAGAATTCCATGGATGGATCTCCCCCCCCCGCAAGCCACTGCCATGGGAATTCCATGGGGAAATGGTTTGAATTGATGACAAATGAAATTCTACCCACTCCCAGTTGCTCCCAGTAGCTTCCAACATGATTCTCTGCTCACAGCCCTCAGTCACCTCCAGCATGATTCCAGTCCTTTCCTGTATATCCCAGTTGCCTCAACATGGTCCCCGTTGCCCTCAGCCTGCTCCTGGTCACTTCCAGGATGATCCCAGTATGACCCCAGTCACTCTCAGTGTGGTGCCAGTTGCTCCCAGTATGATGCCAGTTGTCGCCATCATGGTCCCATTTCCTCTCAGTGTAATCCTAGTTGCACAGATCCAGCCACTCCCAGTATGCTCCTATTCTGATGCCATCAGGATCCCAGTTGCCCCCAGTACAGTCTCAGTTGCTCCAAGTTCGATCCCAGCTCAATCTCAGTTCCTCTCAATTGCCCCAGCACAGAGCCAGTCGTTCCAAGTATGATCCCAGTACAAGTCCACAATGATCGCAGTCACCCCCAGTATGGTCACAGACACTCCCAGTATATCCCAGTTACCCTCAGCATATTCATAATCACTCCCAGTGACACCCAGCGGCCCCAGTAAGGTTCCAGTTTCCACCAGTATGATCCCAGTCATTCTCAGTCGATCCCAGTTGCTCCCACTGTGCTCCCTGTTCCCCAGTGCTGGTCCTGCTGGGTCCCAGTGTGCTCTGATCCTGCTCCCAGTGGGTGCTGGTCCTGGGCCCGATGTATCTTGGTGTATAATCCCGGTTTGTCTCAGAGTATCCCGGTGTATAATCCCGGTGTGTGCCGGTGTCCCAGTCCATCCCAGCCTGTCCCAGTCCATCCCGGTCCCTTCCCGGCAGCCGGAGCTGCCGCCGGACGCCCCCCCCCCCCCAGATGCTGCCGGGGCTGGGGCTCGGCCTCCACTGCGGGAGAAGGTCGGGGGGTCGCCGGGGCCCGTGTCCCCCCTCGGAGCGCCTGTGACTCCCCCATGTCCCCCCATGCCGGGCTCAGCCCCTTTTCTCTCCGCACAGCTCCTGACCCAGCTCCTGCTCCCCCCTGCGAGGGGCTTTGGAGAGCCCCCGGGACCCCCTGGAATCCTCATTTCTGGGCACTGGGAGCCCCCCGCATCTCCTTCCCCAGCTCCGGGACCCTCTGCACCCCCTGATCCTGCACCGACACCGCCCCGCACCCCCTTGCCCGGGGATCCTCCTCTCCGAGCCCTTGCATCCCCTGTTTCCGTCAGCCCGGGGAGCCCCGGACCCCCATTCCCGGCCAGCCCGGGGCACCGCACCCCCAGGCCTCCCTTTCCTGGGAAACCCGAGCTGGGCACGGGGCTCTCCGGCCGCTCTGGCACTGAGGATCACCCGAAGGAAAGGGAGAGAACAGGAGCGAGCGAGGGCAGGAGATCGGGAATCCGGGATCGGAGTCCCCGCGCCCAGTCCTGCTCCGCCGGGGGCGGGAGCCGCAGCCGCAGGAAAAAATGGATCGGGACCCAGCGGGTTCCCGGCAGAGATGTAGCGCAGGCCCCGGGAGTTGAGCACAGCCCGGCCCGGGGGTCCCGCAGGGCGCGGCCGAGGAGGGTCCCGGGGGATGCCAGGAGGGGATCCCGGGGAATTCCCGGGAATTCCGCCGTGCGCTTCCCGCGCGCGCCCTCGGGCACTTTCGCTTCCGCCTTGCCCACCGGGATCTGCTAGGCGACTGGTGACGTTACTGAAGACTCGGGCTGCCATTGGCGTACAGCAAAGAGGGGCGCCAATGGCGGGGCCGGAGGCGGCCCGGGGGCGGGGCCAAGGATATGGGCGGGGCCTCAGCGGAGCAGCGCGATGGCTCCACCGCTGGGGCTGGGGGCGCTCCGCGGCGTCCGGCGAGAGGTGAAGGTGCCTTATTGGTACTTTTCTGTTATTAATGCTGTAGTTGTTGGGTTTTCTGCTTTGTTATACATTCTAGTAAAGAACTGTTATTCCTATGCCGATACCTCTGCCTGAAACCCCTTTAATTTTCTAAATTATAATAATTTGGAGGGAGGGGGTTTGAATTCTCCATTCCGAAGGGAGGCCCTGCCCCTCCCTAGCAGATACCTGCCTTTCAAATCAAGACAGCCCCTCTGCAGGAGCTCAGGAGTTCTGAACGACAGAACCAATGTGATTTCAGCAGAAGCCATTTATTGTTTACATTCTACTACAGTTATAGATTCCAAGGCTGCTTGGTCACTTGTTCACACATCATTTCATTGCCCGGCTCGCCTGTCCGCGAGGGAGGCACGCATCCTTCAGGACAACTAATTGGTCAGGGTCCATCATCACATTGTGCCTCTCCTTTATCTGGGTCTAACATTCTTGGTGGACAGTTTTTCAGGCTCTTGGTTCTTATTTTTGTTTTTCTCAGTACCCTTGATGAATTCCTGACAGTTCTGCTAATGAAAACTGCAGGTGGTTTGATGAGTTTTCTCACAAACGGTTTGGTTCCTAAAGAGGGTGGCCTAAGTCTTGCAAACATATTGCTACACCCCTCCCAGTCCCACATTAAACCTCTCCCAGTCCCGCCTAAAAGCCTGCCCCAACCCCCTCCCAGTTCTGCCCAAAACCCTGCAAAACCCATGAAAATCACTGCAAAAATCACCACAGAATCATTCCCAAACCACTCCTAAAATCGCCTTCTAAATCACCTTAAAATCACCCCAAATAACCCCAAATCAGCTTCTTCCACAATCCCAAAGCCAAATTCTTAATATTTCTATAAATTTTTTAATTGTTTAACTCCAAATTAAATGCTTACAAAACAAACACAAACACAAATAAAAGTGCAATAGCCACATATAAAAGCTTACTCATGGCCCTATAAAAAGTTTTCAAAGAATGGATTTAACCAACAAATACCGGAAGTATTTAAAAATGCTTTCTTATACCTCTGGATATCAAAAATCACTTTTAAGGAAAAATGAAGACCCTGAGACACATGCAAGCATGAGTCTTCTAGAGGAAATAATTACAAAGCCCTAATTTTCCATTTTCCTCCAAAAAGAGACCTTTTACTAAGCACAGTTTAGTTTAAGGTTAGCAGCAAATAGTGATAGCTATTGTGTTTAATTCTGCTTAATTCCAGATCCTCGCACAGGCCATTTACTTAAGAGCTGGGCTTGATGATCCTTGTGGGTCCCTTCCAACTCAAGACTATTTTGTGATTAAACACATCATGTCAAAAATAACATTGCATTTGTAAATAATCAGGTATATCATGCTCTTGTCTGACAAAAGAGAAGTGCTTAGCATTACATGCACCATGTAAACACATCCCCCTCCCATCATTGCTCACATGGATTTCTGGTACCTTTTTTTGTAGCTCAACTTGTATTGGAACCATTTAAGTGCCTTTCTGTGAAGAGTGCTGTATGTCTAAAACCTTTTAACTTTGAAAGTCATGAAACCAAGATGCTAATTTAAAACATGGAAAAGAGAAACTCATAACTACAATTTAAGCAATGAAAGGTTTCCATAACTAGTAGTTGTGCACAACAGTCTTTCTCAGTCCCCTCTAGAAGTTGAGGAGTTTTCATATTACCATTTACAAAAATCAGCAAGTCACTAACTCTAAAATGCTAAACCATTACTCCAGTAAACAAACAGCTGTTTTCCTCTACCATTTCCTGACCAAGCTGGGCATCTAATTCCTCTTTCAACTGCTTAAATAGGCACCAATTGCAAGGAGAATGAAACAGTAACACAATAAACCGAAACCTGGAAACAGCTGACAACTAGACAACTGCAGAATTATACTCTGGGTCACAGAGAATAAAGAATATTTTCTGGTTGTTGGTTTAGTCCTCATCTTCCAAAATGTATAAATGTGGGCAAGTGTGGGGGGAAATCCAAATCCCTGTTTCACTTGAAGATCTACCCAAACAGGCACAGAAGATCTTCAGCAGTCTCAGTACTAGACCAATACAGCACTTATATGAATTTGTACTTTTGAGAACCTTACAAATAAAAACAAATAATATTTTTATCATAAATTTTTAAATTCTAGACTGAAGCCCTTCTTCTTGAAGTGGAAAAAGAAAAAAAAGGAACAGCACTTTTTATCAAACTAATTACTGGCATTTTTTCCAGCAGTAAGAAAATACAACAATATTTCTCAATCTTTAAGAAGGTAAAATTATCTCCTTCCTACGTGGTCTAAGCTTCTTCACTACTGAGCTTTGTGAGGTTTGGTTTTTTCCCATTGTAAAGAGTGAAATATCATGGTCCAGGACTCTGAGTATTTTGCTCACCACACTGACAAGTGTAAGTAAAGTTTGCTCAAGTTAGCCCTAACTGAGTATTGCTTGTTGATGAGACTTTTTGCATGAAGACAGATAATTCATAAGAGTTATAAAAGCATAATTAAGATGCTAGCTCAAAACCAGACTACTCCAGTGTAGTAAGGGATCATGTTTTTGGGCCCCTTGTTCACAAGTTGTGTGATTGTTTTAAATAGTTCCATGATCAAGAGACTATGATGAAAAAAAACTCTAGTTGTTTTTTTGGTTAACATTCAAACAGAATTCAGCATTAAAGTGCTAACATGAAAGAAAGAGTTTACATGGTAAGTATGGGTACAGGAAATACCTCAATTATTTTAGAAGTATTTCTAGCTCTTTAGAAGGAATTGTACATTTTCAAGCCAGAAATCTTCATGTTTTGGTCAAATTTAACATACCAGATAACACTGCTAGTACCTTAGAAATGTCTTACTTTATACTGAAGTGAATTTTCTGATTAATTGCTTCCACAAATCATTGCAGTTAGCATGGTCCATCTAAGTGCTAGCTTAGTGACATTTTAGAACAAGTTAACTTCTTTTGACTTTAACCTGTGATTTTACAGCAATTTCAACAGTTTATTTAAAACAGCTGCAATGCTCCTCCACTGAATCCTTTTTCCTGCATTTCAAAATTTTAGTGAGATTCTGGTATCATAAATTCAGTCATTCCCTCTGACTGGTTTTGTTTAAAAATTGTTTCATTTCCCTGCAGAACAAAAATGTCATCCCAGGTGATTTGTTTGGCTGGAGAGTTGGACGTTGTTCCTTCAGTGCCATCCTTCTCTGAGCCAACAGGACAGACAATTCCCCCCTCGTTTGCCCCCGGGACACTGCTGGGGTGGTCACTAATGTAGGTGTCCTGTCTGACCTGCAGGGACCTGCGGGGGTGCAGCTGGTACAGCTTGGTGTCTCCAGAAGGCTCCTGGCTGTGAACTGATCTTATATGGGAGGCCACATTTTGGTACCTCAAGAGAAATTCGCCACACACCAAGCACTGGTACCTTCGCTCCTGGGTGTGGAGAAGTTCATGCCTGGTACGATACTCTGCAAGAGGAAAAACTTTGTCACAGTAGTGACACATGAACTTCTTCTCCCAGGAGTGGATGTTGAAATGTCTCCACAAGCTGCCCAGATGCAGGAACGGCCTCTGGCACACGATACAAATGTAGTAGACTCTGCCATTCTCTACGAGCTCATAGTGGTCATCATGCTTTACTTTCCTGCGTTTCCCCTTCTGAGATTCATCACCAGACTTTTTGGGTGTGTAATCAGGTTTGGCTTCCCCTTCCTCAGAATCACCCTCCACAGGGATCATGATGTCATAGGTATCCTCACTGATACTTGCATAAATCTTACAGCCTGTGGACAAACCTCCTATTCCAGTCGCTGTATCAAATGTTCTGATTTTCAGCCCATCTGCCACATCCTTTGATGCTACACCCGAACTTAATTCCCTGTTGTTTCCAGAAAGGACATCTGAGATTTTTATTTTCAGTTCTCCAGGTTGAGGAGATGGCTCTTGTGAAAACGTAAACTGTTTTCTCTGTGCACCTGATCCTTTAGTGCTCGCTGCCTTAGAAACAGAAGGCTGCTGAACCAAAGAGCTGCTGCTGACCAAACCAGGACTAGAGGAGCTAATGATATCGACATCATCTTCAACAACCTCTTCATCATCAGCAGGAGTTGCTTCCATTCCAGTTATGGAGCCATTATGGGATGGCTGCTGGTTCTGCTCAAGTAAATTAATTGCAGGAGTCACAAGTGTTTGATGCAAGGAGCTGGCACCGAGCGATGAGTTGAGCAGAGACCTGTTTAGCCCAATGATATTACCAGTAAAATGCTGTGGTGTTGCTGAAACAGGAGATTCAGCACCTGATTGTGCTTGGTTTGAGTTCAGCTGACTGGCAGACAAAGTGAGCCTCTGAGCTGCTGTGGTGTTGGTCAAACAGGGAGAGCCAGCACTGCCACAGGATTTTTTGTCAGAAGCTCCCACTGGACTTGAGCAAGGCTGGTTCTGGCTTGCAGCCTTTTTGTCTTTAGCACATTCTTTTGGAGGAACAATCTCAGAACAAAAAGTTAAGTCATCATCATCCTCACCATCCGAATCGCTGACCATAATTTTTGTAGTCTCAAACTGTATGCCCTGTAAGGAGAATGAATGTGTCAAAACTGGCATCCCACCTCTTGCCTCTTGACCCTCTGGCTTGATTACAGTTTCCTGTGTTACAGCATCTCTTTGATTTGGACTGGAAGCTGAAGTTCCTGAAGCGCTGTCTTTGACTGTGCTTGGCAGATTTTTGCCTTTGGCTGCAGGTATGCCCAGGTCAGCTATGAATTTAATACCCAGTTCCTGCCCTGATTTAATCAGTTCATCAAGTACATCAGATCGAACACTCATTATTCTGGAACTATAAATATAATCAAGAATTTTTCCAAAAATTTCTGCTCTTACAAAGCTCAGTTCAACCACTTGACCAGCCACTGAGAAAAGCTGGTGAAAATACGTGCTTGAGGCTGAAAGAATATTTCTGTGAGCTCGAAATCTCTGGCCCTCCACAATGACTGTGACATCACAGAAAAGTCCACAGCCACGCTGCTCATTCAAAGACTGAAGGAGGACTCTAGGATATTGTGGTGCAGAGAGAATTTTTTTCCCCTCCATTTCTACAAAGGGAAAACAAAAGATATCAAATTAGTAAAAATGCAGATTTACAGCATGACAACGTTCACATATTTATTGGCTATTCCTTCTTTAGGAAGAAACAAATCTGAGATACTGTTCAGAAGATTATGTGCTACTGCACTCCACAAATTTGTTTCTTATTGTTGTTTGTCCTTTCCCCTTCAACAGAAGATAAGTGGAATTCTGAATATATCCTCTGTTCTTACAAGGTGGGGAACAGAGAAGCAACAGCAAACATCTTAGGCAACAGCAAATAAGGTTAATTATAAAACCAAGAAGATGGAAATTTCGGGTCCTACAAGCTGCTTTAAACGTTATTAGTAATTTCTTTTTAATTGTGAAATATTCCATAAATTGTTAAGAGAAAGCCCAATAACATGAAGTTATTTATGTCCAGACACCAGAATCTGTGTGTCTATATATTACCAGTCAGCTGAGTTAATGAAAATGCTATGGATAATGTACTTCCTTCCCCAGAAAAGTAAACTTTATATATATATATATATATACACGTCATATATTTGCAAGGCTTTGTATTTCAAGCTGAGACACTGAAGCAGCACTGGAACAAAACAGATCTGCTAAGTCAAAGTAACCCATCTGTGAGCAGTGCCTATTCAAAGCCCCCCAATAACTGCAAAAAACAACATCAAACAGTAGAACAGCGAGTCACAGGCCTGATTTTACCCGCCAAAGTTTTATCCTTTATTTCCGCAGGCCGAGCCGAGCCGGACGAGGAGCCGAGGCCGGAGCCTCGCGATCCCGGGGGTCTTACCGTGAGGACGGCTCCGAACGGGGCCCCAGCGGGGCAGCAGCGGCCGGACAAGGCGGGGAACGCGGGCCGGGGGCTCCGCACGGCTCAGCCAGCGCCGGGAGAGGCGATTCCGGGCTCCGGACACGGCCCGGGACAGACCGGCCCCGCCTGCTGAAAACCGACCGACTGAGCACGTGGGCGAGGGCGCCGCCGGCCAGAGGTGCGACAGAAAGCGGGAGAGAGAGAGAGAGAGGAAGAGGGGAAGGAAGAGAGGGAGGAAGAGAGGAAGGAAGGGAGGGAGGGAGGAAGAGAGGAAGGAAGGGAGGAAGGAAGGGAGGGAGGGAGTGAGGGAGGGAGGGAGGGAGGAAGGGAGGGAGGGAGGAAGGAAGAAAGCAAGCGAGGGAGAAAGCGAGAAAGAAAGAGCAGATGACGAAGGACAAAGACAAAGGTATTGTCCGTGTGCAGGCTGAGAGCCGAGCTGCCGGGTCGTTCGTTTACTCGGGGAGGTGGCGGGGCTCCCGCGGTGGCCCGGGGGGTGGCCCGGGGGGTGAACCGGTGGGTGAGCCGGGGGGTGGCCCGGGGGGTGACCCGGGGGGTGACCCGGGGGGGTGACCCGGGGGGTGACCCGGTGGGTGAGCCGGGGGGTGGCACGGGGGGTGACCCGGGGGGTGAGCCGGGGGGTGAACCGGGGGGTGGCACGGGGGGTGGCCCGGGGGGTGGCACGGGGGGTGGCCCGGGGGGTGAACCGGGGGGTGGCCCGGGGGGTGGCCCGGGGGGGTGACCCGGGGGGTGACCCGGTGGGTGAGCCGGGGGGTGAACCGGGGCTGTCCCGACCCCGCGAGCCTCACGCCTTTGTCGCCCGCCGGGCCGGGCCGGGCCGGGCGCGGGGACTTACATGGCCCAGCGTGCCCCACTGCGCGGATCGATGGGGCTAATTTGAATAATCCTTGAGCCCCTGGACTCAGGCCAATCAGCCGTCAGGGCCCCGTGATAAATAACGCATGATTGAGAACCATCATTGCTGTGATGTGTGCGTTCCGCCCAAACTTCCCAACTCTGCACCATGCCGCGGCGGAAGCAGGCGAAGGCCCGGCACATCAAGCCCCCAGATGCTGCAGGTGGTGAGGGCAGACGGGGCTGATGCGAGCGGCGCCGCCCGGAGGTTTTTTGCACCGTCGTGCTTCACCCCTGGCTCCTTTCCCCCGCGGGCTCTGCCAGGAGCCGACCCTTGGCTCGCCCCAGGTTTTTAGCGGGGGCTGAACGCCCCGCGGGGCTGAGCGAGGCACGGACGCCTCGTTCTTAGCTTCGGGGGGCTGCCGGAGCGGCATCTTCCCGAGCCCGGCTGCTGCGGCCGGCGGCTGCTGCCGGCGCTTTCCCCGCTCTCGCCGCCCGCGGTGCGGAGCTCGGCACGCCGCCACGGGCTCGTCCCGGTTCTGTAGGGCAGGGCAAGGCGGCGGGCTCGGGTGCCGCGGTTTGGAGCGACACTGGCGGCTGTGGATCGCCGTGCGGGCAGTGCCGGCAGCTCAGGTGGGCGCCGGGCTGCCGGGGCCCCCGCCCTGGGCTGCCGGGATTCTTCTCATTGAGCCAACGGGGAGTTTTGAAGGTAAACTTTCACGTGCGCTTCATGCCGCACAACACTAAATGGTTGAAGTTTGCTTTGTTGAATGTGCACAGTGCCCTTGATGAGGTAAAGAAATGGCAAACGTTTGCAATATTCTCCCTCAGAGCAGTTTTACATGCCCCTGGAGCACGGTCATGTTCTGGAGGTGTCACCTGGACGTGGTTCCCCTCCGTGTTTAGGACACCCCCGGGGCGGTTTGGCCACACCTTGCACAACCCAAAACCTCAAGAAGTTCCTGAGCTTGCCGAATCCTGGCTTCACCTGGGCCCAGGGGGTGGCGGCTGCCCAGGGTGGAGGGACTGGAGCCAGCACAGATGAGTGACACCATTCCCGTGTGCCTCACTGGGGCAGTGGCAGGTGAAGTCACTGCAATTACCGTGAGCTCCAGGATTTGTCGGCTGATGGGGGCGGGAATCCTGCTGGAACCCTTCCTGCTTGCCCCTCACCGGGAGGTTTTCCCTGCTGAGCACTCCTGCCCTCAGCACTGCCCCGCCTCCAGCGGGCTGCGAGTTTCTTGTTTGAAGGATGGCAAGGCTGAGTGAAAACATCCTGGTTTTGGTTAAAATTTCTCTTAACTTCTTCCAGTTCAGATATTTCCCCAGATGCATTTTTTTTCCACGTGCAAATTCTGCTCAGCCTAAGCTTTGAGATGCTGGTGGTGGAAGGGCAGAAGTGGACTTGGAGCTCAGCTTGGCTTTCCCTGCCCCTTCTCAAAAGTGAGTGGGTTGTGGATGCAGCTGAACGAGGCCTCCTGCGAGGATGGGAAATGCCTTGGTGTGGGCAGAACTCGTTATTTGTGTGTTGGCAGGAGCAGGACAGGTCTGATGGGTAGCTGTTCTCAATTCTTAATGAAACATCAGTCTCAATGCCGGGTAGAGACAATTGGGAAAAAGCAGCAGCTCACAGCCTGCCAGCAGCGAATTTCTTTATTACAGAGCATCTTAAAAACTTTTCAGCCAATAGTGTACTGCTAAAGCTGACAGACAGCTGTTTTAGCCAATCAGTTATAGCACACGTGCACCTGCTTTGAACGTTTGCTTGTATGTTTTTCTATTAACCATACAGAATACCCTTATTAAGCTTAAGACCTTCTGCTATCTTGTCAGGCATATATCTTCTGCAGTGTTAAGATTTATTCAAAGCACACCTAGAAACTAAGCCTTTGTTTCCCATGTCCTTGTTTGCTATACTACTATATCTTTTCTAATTTCAAACTTTTCAGTTGCAGCATATTCTGAGTTCTCAGGTATTTCTGTTTAAGGCCTGCATTTTCAGCTCCCAAAAATCCTTTTTAATTGTAGTGTTTCCCACAGTTTGTGCTAATTTAAAAAATCCTGAGTACCAATGGAGTCTCATACTTGTGTGTTGTTCTGGATTTAATAATTTCTTTGCTCCTGTGTCCATGTAGAGATTACTTTCGGGGTGTGTTAGCTTTTGAAGGATTTAAGAGCTAATATTGGTCTTGCTTTGCTTTTGTCAGCTCTCTTGGGTTGTAATTATAATGGCAGAGTATCAGTAGAGTAAGAATTGGTAAAAATTCCTATGTCAACAATCTTGTATGAATTTCTTAGAGATGGTTAACAAAGACTTAGATCCTGAAATGCAAAGAGCAAATAACTCATGTGGTGTTTTGCCCAGTGCTTCAATGCTTTTGCTGTCCTTCGGTTCCTTTTAAGCTGTGTTGCAGGTGCCTTGCAGGAATGTTCCAGGGGTTTTTTACCTGTATAAAGGGATTTGGGATAAATCTCTTTTCATTGAGCCTTGTGAGAGTAGTTTTATAATATGTTTTTTCTTGTAAACTGAACTGAGATGCAGATTTCTTTGGGGTTGTGAAGGAATCAGCATGAAAACAAAGAGCAGAATTTCAGATTGATCTGCAAACTTGATTCCAGTGTCTTGTATCTTTAATTTTACACTCAGGTGGAGTCTGTGATCTTAATAGTGAATACTTGGTCTAAATCTAGCAATTACTAATATGACTTTCTTTTATTTTAAGGGAGTCCACAAGGTGTCCCAGGTGATAGAGATGGCAAAATAAGTTCCAAAAGGTGCCACATGGAGGAAACCAAAATCTCTGAGAAATGCTGTGCAAAATTCTTTGTTCTGTCTGAATTCCTTGAGCATCAGAAAAATTGCACTAAAACCCTGCCTGTTCTAATGATGAATGACAGTGAGGGAACAGTGCCCCCGAGAGCTTCTCTAAGGCTCCTCTGGAGACCTCCCCAAATGACCAAATGGCAGTGGCCAGGGCCAGGTCGGACGCTGGGGCTTGGAGCAGCCTGGGCTAGTGGAAGGCGTCCCTGCCCTGGGCCGGGGCGGGGGGAGGTGGAATGGGATGAGCTTTGAGGTCCCCTGCACAATTTAGTGATTCTGATGGTCCTGCTGAGCTCAGTCAGCTGTTGCAAATTCAGATTGAAAGATGAGTGCTCGTAATTTACGCTGTGTAAAGCAAGAAGGAATGCTTAAAAATATTCTAATGCATGGGGTATTTTTAGAAAAGGGATGGGGAGAGGTGCTTCCTTTTATTTTCTTTGCAATAAATGTTCTTTCTTAGTTACAGCACGATAGAACCCCTGTTCTGCTCTGGCTGCTGAAGGACACTTGCCAAGTCCCTGTTGTGCCCCTCACTTCTCCTGTCCTGCATCACGGCTGTCTGCATTTACAGCTTCAGACGAGTGAGTCCCTTGCAAACCCCCCTGGGCAGCAGCTGGAGCCTGCTCCGGGCTGGGCTGGGGGAGCAAACCCTTGGGGCTGACGCTGCTCCACACTGGGGGTACTTGGCAAAATGACCAGCTTTGTCCCAGATTTTTTTTTTTTTCTCAAGTTCTACAAGGTTTCAAGTTCTTCAATCATCAACTTGGTAAAAAATAAATGGTAAGGACTGAAAACATGAGGGGCTGTCAAGTTATACAGACCAAGGACAGCTTTTTTTTTTTTTTTTTTTTTAATAGCTGTGCGTCTTATATCTTGATTTTGAGACTCTCTTCTTTGGCCAACTTTATTTTAAAGAAATCTTATTTTAAAGATAGCTGCTTCAAGACTGAATTGATTTTACAAATACTCTCTAATGTCAGAAGGCTAACGCACTAACACCAACGTGCCACCTCCTTAATTTTTAGCAGCAAAACTTGATCTTTACTAAACTATAACCCCCATTTTTTTTTGCTGCTGATAAGTTAATGAAGGTGTTCATCAGCTTTTGCTGCCCTTCACTGACACTCAGGCTTAATAAAAAGTTGCTCTACTGTTCTAAAACACAGATTTTAGACCTCTCTCATTCTCTCCAGACTAGAAACACGTGAATAGATTTTTTGATCTTCCTTCTTTTGCTTTCTGTGGGTTTTAAGCTGCATGGTGAAAGGTGTCTGTGGACATGGCACCCAGGGAATGGTGCTGGGAAGGGCAGGATGGAAGGAACTGTTTAGAAATCCAGAGGCAGCAGTGCATTGGGAGCTGGTGCTCCTGCCTCAGGCACACTCTCCTGGACAGTCTGTGCAATGATAATATTCCTGTTTTTCTTCCTGAACCTGGAGTTGGAGGAGGACAGAAGTCTTGGCATTGGCGGAAAGGGGAGCTCCAGGGAAAAACTGCTGTTTGTGTCCTCAGAGAGCAGTGGGCAGAGCCTGAGAGAAATCCTGGCTGGCTGAGGGGCACTTCTGGCCCCTCTGGAGTAAATTCCTGCGTCTCCTCAGACCTGCCGGTTTGCAGTGGAGTTTGGACACATCTTGCTGCAGCTTTGCTTCTTAATAACTGGAGATCCGTGGATTGCTGGGTGATTTCCGTGAGTTCCCCTCTTTTGTAGGAGCTGCACGGTGAGGTCGGTGTTCTGAGGGAGGCCCTGGCGAAGCTGCCGAGGGCAAGGAACTCGGAGCGTCCGGGGGCCTCGTCCCACCTGAGTTTCTGCTGGAGCGTGCTGCGTGCAGTGCTGGATGTTGAACGGGGCTTTGGGCTGCTCTCCTGCAGTCCCGGCTCCAACTTCTGGCCCTGAGCCGAGGCCTCGCTGTGTCCCAGCACCGAACCCGGCAGGTGCGTGCGCTTTTCCAGCCCTTGGGTCCCACGGGCAATCCCGGATTCCCGGAGCTGTCCGAGGCACGGCCCGGCCTCTCTGCCTGGGAGCTGCACTTGAGTCTGCCTGAACCAAGGGCGTCCTGGCCACGTTTGAAACTTTATTGCTGTTGTTTTTCCTCTTGCAGGTGGTTGCAGGCCAAGAAGGAGAGAGCCGGTAGGAAGTGAAGGTGCTGGCAGGCCTTCTCCCGGTCCAAGGTTCCCACTTTTCTCTCTGACTCCTGGATAATTGCTTGGCCATAACCGCAGACTGTCCGGTTGGTTTCCTGCCTTTTCCGATAAATGCTTGCTTTCAGCTGTGTTGGGGAAGATGAATCAGGGACACCTTATAAATATGATTGCTTAGCAAAAGATTCTGAAAATATGAAACCTATAATGGGGATAGAAATGAAAGCTTACTTTGAGTTGTAGGATACTAAGTCTTAGTTACTATATAACCTGGTCTAGCTAGCTGAAGGAGAATCCCTTTTGATTGAGCAGAACCCTTTCTGCTGGCTAAGGAATCCAAAGGTCAACGTAGCAAAACAGAGGTTTAAAGAGTAGATTTTAGAGTTTAAAATATAACACAGTATGGTAATCTAGTAGTTCTTACAGGCTGTATGTAGATTCTATAGGATTTTGTGTCTTGTGTTGGTTGGTCACTGAAAATTAGAATATTCCTCACAAAAGGAGATAGAATGTATTGTAACAAGGACCTCGCTCTCTTGCCCTTCCTCTTCCCCCTACTCTTGCTCTCTGCTGCTGTCTTCCCCCCTGCCGCTTTGCTCTCTCGCTCCCTTCTCACTTAGCCCACACCCTCCTGTTCTTTCTCCCTCTCTCTTTGGGACTTCCCTTCAGCCCAGGCTGGTGGCTGAAGGCAAGGCCTTTTTACCCACGAGCCTTGCAATAAACCCACATGTTCTAGAATATACAGATTGGCAGAATTCCTTGTCCCAGCTGTCCGTGGATTCGCCTACACAGCTGGAGTGCGTTCCTGGTGTCATCCTCCTCCTCCATGGATTTGTAAATAGAATTCCTGGCTTTTGCTGAGTTGAATTTTGTTGTTCCAGCAGTTGTGGCTCTTTTGTTCTATTGAAACTTCCCAACTCTGCTGGGAGTTTCAGATGTCAACTACAAGTAAGATTGGAGTTGCTTTGGATTGTTACTGAGCCCAGTAACAAAATACAAATACAGGTATTTTCCCACAAAATACAGGTCATTCCTGGATAGGAGTGATTAGACCTGTTGAATTCCTACTTCCTTTTAAAATCAGAGCAGAAGAAGCAGGTTTTAAATCATCATTCCATGAACTTCCACTGACTTGATGACTGTTGCAAAAGTTTTCAGTGTTAGAAGTTCCTGAGCTTGTCTCCACCAACAGCTGTACCCAGGAGCCCAGCGCCGGGTACGAAGGGCGGCCGGGGACGACAGGTCTGCCCGGGAGCTGTGTGGGGCAGAGCTGGGAGGAGAAAAATGGGGCCAGAATGTGTGGGGCAGGGAACATCATTCCCACACATTCCCTGCCCCACAGATCGCAAATTGTGCCCCACATCCTGATCCCATTCCCTGCCCCTCACATTTCTGACCCCATTCCTGCCCCAGAGATTTCCCGACCCCTTTTTTCTCCCCGGCTCTGCCCCACACATTTCTGCCCCACACATTCTCTACCCATTTCTCTCCCCCAGTTCTGCCCCACATCCTCACCCTCTTCCTTCGCGACAGATCCCTGCCCCACACCTTGACGCCATAGATCTCTGCTCCACACATGCTTGCCCCAGAGATTTCTCTGCCCCAGAGATTTTCTGACCCCATTTTTCTCCCCCCCGCTCTTCCTTACAGATTTTCCTGCCCCACATCCTGCTCCCATTCCTGCCCCTCACATCTGTGTCCCACACATTCCCGACCCATAGATCTCTGCTCCACGCATTCCTGACCCATAGGTTTTTCTGCTGCATAGATTTCCGGACTTCCTTTCTCTCCCCCAGCTCTTCCTCACAGATTCCCTGCTCCACATCTTTTCCTGCCCCACACATCTCTGCCCCCTCGATTTGCTGAGCCCCAATTTTCTCCCCACGCATCCTGCCCCAGACATCCTGCCCCATACATATCCTGCTCCAGATCCTGACCCCATTTCTCTCCCCCAGGTCTGCCCCACACAGGGCATGTTTGAAACACTTTCCACAGAAAGACAAGGTAGTAATGGTTCCAAAGGAAAAATTGTAAGTGGAGGGTAACGGTTGCTGGGGAATTTCCTTGCGAATTATGGATCTCAGGCACGTGGAGTTTTGGAGGTGGAATCCCAGTTTGAGGTCAGCTTGTTGGACTACAGTGTATGTTCTGTGGTTATGGATGATTTGGGAGATACCGTTTAGAGTCAAATGGATCTTTTGGCTTTCTGTGTATTTATAGGTGGTGGTTTTGGTTTGATGGTTTTGAGGCACTGTGGGTTTATCAAGTTAGGAATAACTGGTTTTGGTGTTGTTTAGTGAAACAAAGAAACAGAAGGGAAAAGATACAGATAGAAAGTTTCATGCAGCTAGGTGGCTCATCTCAAATATTCTCTCTAAGAGAGGTGAAACACTAGCCCTATGGACTAACGAAACAAAAGAGGAAAAATAGCCAGAGCAGTGCTCTTGTTTAGTGAGACAGAGTGGAGAAAATAGGAGAAATACCGTGGGACTGTGTCATTTGGAGGCGGAAAAGACAGAAAAACGGCTCGGGAGTTCGGTGTGGTTTGGGAAAAAAGTTGAATTACCTGGGGACGTTCTCGGCCGAAAACAAAGGCTGCCGAGACTGCCTGACTGCTGACATCGCCATTCAGGCTTTTCACGAGACGAGGAATGACGCAGAGAGATGCCAAAGTCCTCCAAGTCTTGTGAAATGTGTTCAGTGTTTGT
Source organism: Sylvia borin (assembly GCA_014839755.1). Lineage (NCBI taxonomy): Eukaryota > Metazoa > Chordata > Aves > Passeriformes > Sylviidae > Sylvia > Sylvia borin. The sequence goes on along the minus strand of CM025959.1, from coordinate 112,846,329 downwards.
AAGCCCTGTCCCGAGAGGGGTCCAATGCCCGCCGCTCCGCTGCATTGAATAAGAGCGCGTGGCTTCAGGAGCGGAAGGTCCCTGGGCGGCTCCGAGAGCGAACTGAGCGACCAAGAAGCGCCACGGCCGCCAGCCCCTGAGGGCGTGGTGAAACACGAGAGGTCAGGCGGAGCTGAGAGCGACAAGGGGGGCTGGCAGCGGGGCCGGCACGGGCGGCGGCGAGCGAGGCGGCGGCGAGCGAGGCGGCGCGGCCCCTCCCCTCTCCCGGGGCCGGGGAGGCGGCGGCTGCAGCTCCCGCAGCGGCGGCGGCCGGAGAGGCGGCGGCGCGACCCCCTGGAGCACGGCACAGCCCGGCACCGCGACAAAAGCGGGGCACAGAGGCGGCGACGAGAGAGGCCACAGTGGCCGGTGTTCCCTCCCTGCCCGCGGTCGGCGGGGAGTGCAGGGGCTCCGGCTTTGCAGCTTCAGCTGAAACGAGAGTTGAGCCCCCACTCCTCAGGCAGGAGAGGGAGAAATGTGAGAAGCACGAAATGCTTGCAGAGCAGGTGCCACGATCACAAGCAAAGCACACGAAAGAAAATGCAGTAATCATTTGTTTTGTTGCCATAAACGTGAATTTTTAATTGTAATGATTTGATGCGGTTAAAACCAAGTTAGATTGTGCCTTAGTATTTCATTAGTATTTAAAAACTATTTCTGTGTAGTTTGTTTAAGTTTTTAGGCTTTTAGGTTTGAGGCTTGTTATTTTAAGTTTAGGCTTTGATAAGTATAACTTAGGATTAAGGTTTTTAAAGTTTAAGTGATAATAGATGTATAGTTATTTGTAAAGTTTTTGTGTTTTAAGAGAAAGAGTAAGTTAAGATGAGTAAGATAAGATAAGATAAGTTAAATTAGGTTGGAGATGGTTATTTGAAAGACATGACTTGTTGATTAATTGAGTATTTTCTTGTTGCTATTGTTAAGAGCTTTGTTTTAAAAATGTTTTAAGAGATACCACTCTAAGATAAAGCCAAAGTCCTGGCCACACTTTGACTTTAACTAGAGGAGATGTTTTCATCAGCAAATCCAGATGTCTTCTGCGCAACAAAAACTAAATACAAGTCACTTTGACTTGACAATTTGACCTTCTATATATGAGAGCTGAGCAGACTTTTGAGGTAAACTTGGAGAGCCTTACTCGAAGAGGCTACCTAAGCCCTTCCTGAAAAGGAGTTTTCAGGGAAGTTTTCAATGTTAGGAATTTGTGAGCTTGTTTTCCAGGCAAGCTGGGATTTGGATATTATTCCTTTTTTTTTTTTCTTGGATGTTTCTCCTCTCTCTGGTTTTAGGAAGGGAATGTTTATTGCAAATGCTAGGTTTCCATCCTGATTGGGATTTTGGTGCGTCTTAGGGCACGTTTCCAAGGAAATTTACCACATTAATGTTGGTAAATCAGGCATTGTTCAGCAGCGTACCCACAGAATTCTGTGAATTGCCAGGAAAACTTGCCAAGTGTTTAATGGCCATGATTCGTCTCTTTGTAAAGTTCAATTTGCTGCATTTGTAATTCCATGAATCCCATTCAAACTTCAGTCCTGGCCTGGCTGCTGTTCCTGGGACACAGTGAGGTGGTTCTTTCCTGCCTTGGCACACGGGTGGATGTTCATCCAAAGTGAGCTTCCCGCTAAGATAGAATTTGTTTCCAAGCAACGCTGGGCATTGTCTAGAAAACCTTAGTTTGTGGGAGGCACTGGGGTGTTTTTTTTCCCCATATTGCAGCATAACCCAGGAAACTCCTGGAGCTGTGTTAGGCAGGGGCATGAGGGCAGAGCTGCATTGATTTAATTTGGTGTTTTATTTTATGTTATGGTTTTATTTTTTACTTTTTTGTATTTTTTATGTGTGTTTTTTGTGGGTTTTGTGTTATTTTCGTTAGTATTGTGTTTTTAAAACGTTTTTCTTCCTATTTTATAATTTTAATTTTTTATTTTCCATTATTTTTTATTTTTTACTTAATTTTTAATTACTTTTAGATTTTTAAGTTTAGTTTTTTATTCAATTTTATTTTTTATTTTTCTTTTATTACTTTTACATTTTTTTTCCTATGCTATTTAAATTTTATTTCTTATCTTATGTATTTTTGGGGTTTAATTTTTTCATGTTTTCTTTGTTCCTTTTTTTCCCTAGACTCTTTCTTTCCCCGAGGATGTGGAAGTTTGGCTGTTGGCGAGAAAGAGGTTGAGGAGGTGTTGCGAATTCTGGCTGAAAGATGAGTGCTCATAATTTACACTGTGTAAAGCAAGGAGGAATGCTTAAAAAAAAAAAATCTAATGCTTTTTTTTTTTTTTTTTTTTTTTTTTTTTAAGGAAAGGCATGGAGAGAGGTGCTTTCTTTTATTTTCTTCTGAAGAAATGTTCTTTCTTCCTTCCAGCGCAGTAGAACCCCTGTTCTGCTCTGGCCGCTGAAGGGCCCTTGGCAGCATCTCCAGGTGCACCTCAAGGCATCTCGACTCCAAGAGAGATTTGTTCTCTTTCCGTCTTGACTCTGTTGAAAGGTAAAGGCAGAATGCTGATGGCTCGGCCCCGCCAGCTCCACTTCACTCAGCAGGCATCGCACGGAGGCTGCTCCTGTCCTATCTCTGGCAAGGCTGGAGGTGGCTTTTTCTGCTGCCCTGTCCCAGAGTGGTTTTCTGTATTGCTGCTGTTGGCATCGTAGTGCTGAGCTGTGAGGAACATCACCTGTGGAAGGCAAGTCCTAGGACAAAAGGCCAAACAAAACACCTGTGTGTGCCTTTTGTATGGGAAACTGCACTCCAGCCAAGCAAATATCAGCAGGCCCAGGGCACAGGAGGGTTCCTTCCCGTTCGATGGGAAGAGCACACAAACCAAGCACCGAAGGGGCTCGGCTGGAGCCTGTTCGGGGTCAGCATTAGCAGTGGGAAGGGTGGCCAGAGGGGCTCAGGCAGGACTTGGGCTGGGTCTGACCTGCACCGGCCACATCTGCTCTGTCCTTGCTAAGGTGGGCAAAGGCAAATCTGACAACTGAGTATGTGCTTGAGACTCTCACTCAGCTGTCTGAGAATCTGTCTAGAAAATGGAAGAGTGCTTGGGTTTAGTTTGGTATATAGCACTTCAAAGTGGTCTTCAAATATTCTTCAGTGGCTGTATCCTGAATGAAGGCTCCACGCCAGAGTTGTTTTGTGCGAGCATTGTTCTACTAGACAGTGGTTGTTCATCTGGACTGGTTTTAATGTCTCTGTTTTTTCTGAAGTTCCCATTTATCCTGCTGTGATGCTGTGGGTGTTCACCCTCGTACTCTGGACGGTGGTTTGGGGATTTTTTTTCTTAATTCCACAGCTATTAGTTTGGGCCGTTTTTATTTTTTTTTCCCCCATGGCAGTAAAATTCTCTGAAGCACTAAGCTGGCTGCAGAATGGCATTTTCTTGGAGAGTAATGCTGCTTCTCCCAGCCAGCGCTGCAGTGTTCTTGGTGTCTTGGTGCAACTTTTCAGTGTGTCCTGTAGCCCCAGAATCCATGGCTATCCCTCGGGGTTCTGAAGGAGTGCTGTTATTTGGATTTTTGGCCTCAGAGTGGGAAGTGCAGGATCGGAACTGTGGCATCTCAGCTCTATTCTAGGAACCCTGGAAAAGCATGCTCTTATTCGTGAGGGGCCACTAACTCTTGAAAGTCGAGCTGTCTTGCAAGAGGCACTGCAGAGGGTGAGATTTAACCTTGTATCATTCTTTGTTGAAATCACCTCTGTGAAACCTTGGTAGACGTCAGCAGTTTCTGCAGAGCAGCTGCTTTCACCCAGAGCAATTCAGTGCATTGTTACATGCACCGGACTGCTTCATGTGATTGGTATTTTGTGTTGTGCAGGATCTTCAGCAGCTTGGCCTTCAGTTTTCGTGGCAATTAGCATTTTGTGCTTCTCGAGCACAGCATTAGGTTCCTATTTATGTCTCAATAATTTGATAGGTTGTTTCCAGTTAGTTCCGATTCAGTTCTCCCGATCTTGACTTAACTTTGAGTCACGTTTCTTCTGCCTTTTGTGCAAGTGGACTTAATGCTTTTTCTGCAACTTTGTATTGAACTATCAATCATGAAACTAATCCTGATAAATCAAGTTGATTTTTTGCTCTGCTAAAGTCTTGTGACTACCTTGGCAGGTAGGAGGAGTTGGGAGCAAATAGTATAAGACAGTTGACTGTAGAAGCTGAAGGTTGTCCAGCAAAAGCTGAGTGTATGTCTCTGACACCTAGCAAGGCTGGAGAGGGTTCCTGCGTGGACAGTGAGTGTTAGAGTGGGCTGAGCTTTCAAAGTATGAACAGAGCAAGGAAAGGATCAAAGGAAAAGAATTGGTGACGTCAGATCAGATTAGAGCCCTTTCTGACGTCCACGCATGCTCTTTGTGCTGTCAAATTCTGTGTGAAACCGAGTACAGGAGTTCCCTTGGTTCTTTTGCAGGTAGACAGGATGCTCCAAGCTCTGGAGACAAGACTGACCGCGCTTGAGTCGCAGGTGGCTGCTCTGCAGGGGCAGGTCTGAGAGGAAACCCCTGTGGAGCTGCAGGAGAAGGGCGAAGGTGAAACTTGGCCCCGGAACCCCCTGGCATCTGTGGGAACGTTGCGAGGGCCGTGAAAGAGCCGAAAGCCCTGGGTGGCCCGTGCCGCGGGGCAGAGGTGCTGGCCGAGGGTGGGCCCCAGCCAAGGAGCTCCTCTTGTGTCCCTTAAGGGGATACCCCCAGGGGGTTTGTTCTCGATAAAGGCTTCTGAGCAGTCCATCTGTAGACTTCTGGTTTAATGTAAGAATTTATTTAAATTTTTGTCTCTGAAAGGAAAGCATATACCTCCTGACTTCCCTGCTATTCAGTATCTGCTGAACTGGGTGTGCATTTTCCTGAGCTGATGAGAAACCTCCCTGTGGTTCTGTAATCGGCAAAGGAACAGCATTAAGTCACTTTTTTTTTTTTTTTTTTTTTTTTCCTCCATATCTTTAGCTTGACTTGTGCTCAAAGATAGGAGCGACTCAACAGCTTTATGTGGTCACTTGTTAGTTTGGTTGGGGAGTTTTTGCAAGTTCAGCACTAGAATATGATAGAGGAAAAGGCTTGTTTTGCAGCATTAGATAAATGCTGTTGCACGAGGTGTTGAAGGTCAGCTGTTTTACAACTTCAAAGGGAGGCAAACCAAACCAGGCTGATGGCGACGCTCCTTTAAGCAAGGCTTGGTATGTATTTGGGCAATTATTTCAGCAGTTTTTGTGGTGTTAATGCTGCTGGTTTGGTTGTGTTTGGTTTTCTGTGCATTTGACTAATTGTCAGTGTTTCTCATAGAGTTTTTCAGTAAAAGCAAGCAGTTGTGGTACAAAGCAAGAAGAATCTCAAAAAGCGGTTTGGGTTTTGTTTAGTTGTTGTTACCCAACACTACTTAGCTTTACTACTGTGAGTTTTGAGGTTTTCTCCAACAACTCTGCATGAATTTCCCCATTCTGCCTCACTGGTAGACACTGTATCTCTTAGAAAAGCTTCTCCCTTCCATCCTCACTGCCCTGTTTGGACGTAGTGCTCCAGTCTAGCCTGTAGTGATGGGTCTTAGATGCTTTTCTGGTCAGGTAACTAAACCATTTTGTTACTGACATAGTTGTAAGCCAGAGGAGCTGTGACATTACTCCAGGGTAATTTGTGAGGCAGTTCCTGCTCGAACAAGTGTTTGAATGCTGCTCAACAGCAATAGATCTCCTTCTGGATGTTTGAAGGTGAGAGAAGAGAGGGTTGCATCCCAGGAGCCTGATTTTGGAATGCTTTATGGAATTGGCCGAGTAGCTTTTACTTCGGGGGGGGGTTCCATAGTCTGCCCTTGGCAGCTCTAGCCTGTGCTTCACCTTTGAGTCCTCAGTCCACGGAGAAATGGACCTTGGGGGAAGTTCTTAGAGCCCTACTTACGCTTGAGGAATGAGGACGATTTTCTGGAAGTAGGCTGTCCATTCTGACCCATTTTCTTCTCTCTCCCTGCAGACTGTACTGCTGAAAGGCTGAGATGAGAACAAGCTCTGCAATCTCTGGGTCTCCATGTCTTCCTGAGGCTGAAGCCATGTTTGCTGTCAACGATGACACAGTGGAAGGTGTTAAAGACAGAAAACCTTGGGTTTTTTTCCCCTGAACCCCAAGACTCTGTCTGCAGCTGCGCCCTGTCTATTTCTTTCAAGAGTTTCTGAGTTTAGAAAGGTTTTTACATTCTGCAATATTTATATGTAACTCAATTTCAAAGAACCTTGCTGTATCAATGTGGTGTTAATTACGCTGTTTGAGTTGGTTAATTAAAACAAATTATTGGGTAGGGGTTTGAGCATCCCTTGGATGGCCTTTGGAGCAGGCAGCTCTTGTTTAATTTCTCTTCATTTCTTTAATGTCTTTCAATTATTTCTTAAGCAATCACTGCAATTAGGATCTAGAGTCAAGACAACAGCATTTCTGCCTTGTTGGATGGGGAGGTCCAGGCCCAGTTCCTTGGAGAGATCGAGGGCAGGGAAAGCTGAGCCTCAGGCTGGGTTTTGGCAGTGGGAATTTGGTGAGGAAGAAAAGAGGGAAAAGATCCCCCAAGGAGTAATTAAGGCCAGTTCTGCTGGCTTTGGGTGTTTCTACTGGCAAAAAAATCATCGTGGTTCAAGGGGACTTGAAGAAGCAGGGGCATGTGCCAGGGGGCCTGTGCTGGGACCCCCAAACCCTGGTCAGGAATGCTGAGAAGTGTCAGCTCCAGAGGAACAATAGAGAGGGGCTGTGCTGGGACCCCTCAAATTCCAGTCACAGATGCTGGATACCTTTGGGGACACTACTGAGAGGCTCCAAGGTCTGATGCGCCTCAGTGCGGCCCCGCTCCCCGGTTCGCCTGAGGCGTCGCTCCCGCCGCCGCCGCCGCCCATTTGGGAAGCAGCGGAGGCGTGGCCCCGCTGCCGCAGCCTCGGCAGGTGCTGCTGGGGCCCGGGAAGGAGGGCGGGAGCTCCCCGTTGAGGTCCCGGCCGGGAGTTCTCTCTCGCAGGGCACCGGGGAGACGGCGGGGGGGGCGGGCGGAACCGCGGGAGCGGGGCGTGAGGGGACAGCGGGGGGGCGCGGGGGGGCGGGAACGGGCGGGCTGGGATTGGCGGGGCCGGCGCTGCCTCAGGTTGTGATTGGCTGGGCTGGCCCGGCCCGGGGCATAAATAGCGTGTCGTGAGGGGGGGCGGACGTCAGTTCGGCGGCGGAGCGGGGAGCGGCGGCTGGAGGCGCGCGGTCGGAGGAGCGGCGCTGCGGCAGGACGGGATCCCGGCGGCTGCCGATCCGAGGAGCTGAGGTGAGCACGGACGCGACTCCCGCAGTGTCCTGGGGCGGCGGTGCCGGCGGTGCCCAGTTCTTTCCGCCGCGCCCTGGCTCGGGCGGCCGGAGGTGGGTGCGGGGCTGGTGCTGTACAGGAGGACCGGAATCGGCTACCAGGGGCGGGCGAGAAGCGCTTCTGTGGTTTCTGGATTTAAAGTACTGTTTAAAATATCGGAATTAAAGCCGTGCTTTTTGTGTTTTTTGTTATTTCGTTTTTATTAAAAGTAACTGTACTTTGCTTAGTTTTTGCATCCTTTCATTATTTTGCTTCTTTTAATATATTATTTACGTTTGGTTTGGTTTGGTTGGGTTTTGCTAGATATCTCTTAATTCAGTAAAGGTTGTAGGGCTGGGGCTGAAACAGTGGTTGTGGGGCCAGTGGAGACATGAAGAGCCAGGGTGTGGAATAAGGACCTTGGCCCTAGAGGCAGGCCCAAAAACCATGTGGAGCCATGGAGGTGCTGGGACTGGATCAGTGCCACGGGAGAAGGGGCTGCAGTTCAGGGCCTGCAGGAGATGCCTGGGGGAGGTTACCAGCCCTTGCCCTGTAGTACCAAGCAGAGGCTGAGGGTGTGGGGGCTCGGAGGGCTCCGGGGCCCAAGAACCAAGCCAAGGGCACCTTTTGGGATGGGGGAGCAGGGGCCCAGTGGCTCTTCCCAGGCCCTGGTGCTGCCTGGGGGAAGTGAAAGGGGCCTTTGGGCAGGTGCTGGGACCCAGGGGAGGGGGAAGATAGATGCTGGGCTTCAGGCTTCAAGCGTTCCCAAAGTTGGGAACCTAGGAGGGTGGGTGGTACAGCTCCTAAAGACGTTGAAGTGATGACAATAACTGACTTGTGGCCTTACCAACAGCGCCGAGCTGCAGTGAGAAGCAGTAACAGCTTTTAGCAGCAGGCAGTGGGAAGCTGAACAGTTGGAGCTGAGACAGCAAAGCTGGAGGAGACACAGACATGGTAGGGTTTGGGGTGAAACCCCTGTGGGGCTGGGATGGCAAATGCGTGGCTGGATCTGAAATGACGGTAAGAGCTGGGATAGGAACTGCAGAGCACTTCCTGCAGTAAGAAGTAGCAAGTTGGGCCTGAAATATGGGTAAAAGAGTGGTGCTGAAACCACACAGAGCTACACTTAAAAAAAAAAAAAGCCTAAGGAAACAAAAACAACATTCTATGCCACTACGGGGAAGATGTGGAGAGAAGTGAAACAGAAGAGCTGGCTGTGAAATAAAGCTTGTGGGTCTAAAGCTGAAATCACTGGGATGGGGAAGGGATCTCTCCAGGGCTGGAGCTCGACTCTCTTTTGGTGTGGCATAGAAACTCTAAGGCTGACGTACAGACTGTAGGATTTGCGTGCTGAAATGACTGTAGTAGAGAACTGTGGTACTGATGTTGCGACTGGCTCTTCGGCCTGAAAATGGGAGAGGGGCCGTAGAGCTGAAAGGGGATTGCTCTAAGATATCTCGTGAAGTGCCGGCGCTTCTGGGGTGTTGCCTGCGTCTGGGATAGCCACTGTAGGGCTGTGCCTGAAATCGCTGTGGGGCCTGGGATATGGATTGTGTGGGGCACGCGTCCGGACTGCAGGGTGAGGGCGGAATTGCTGCGGGGCTGGTGGGGCCAAGATGAAGATCTTGCCCCTTTGAGGGTGGGGAAATTTCAGCTGCCGGAGTCGGAGAAACGCACACGTGGAGCTGGAAGAAGCGAGCTGGCTGTCGAATAAAGCCTTGGGGTCAAGATCTGAAAGCACTGGGGTTGTGAAGTCTAATCTAGGGGTGGAGCTCAGCTCTCATTTAGCATTTGAGCATATCGTGGATGGCCATGGTGCTGGCACCTCTTATGTCTCTTCATTAATTTAATGTCTTTCAATTACTTTTTATGCAATTACTGTGATTAGGATATACAATAGGGACAAAAAAATTCCTGCCTTGCTGATTTGGGAAATCCAAGCGCAGTTTCCTGGAGAGATTGAGGGGATGGGGAGCTGAGCCTCAGGCTGGGTTTTGGCCGTGGGAATTTGGTGAGGATGAAAAGAGAGTTTCCTCCAGAAAGTGGGCAGTGCCAGTTCTGCTGGCTTTGGGTTCTTCTACTCCCCAAAAAGTCATCCTTGTTAAACGGGACTTGTAGAAGCAGGGGAATGTGCCAGGGAGCCTGTGCTGGGACCCCCAAACCCTCTTCAGGGATGCTGGGGAGTGTCAGCTCAAGAGGAGGAACACTACAGAGGGGCTGTGCTGGGACCCCTCAAATTCCAGTTCGAGATGCTGGGCACTGCTGGACCTTTGGGACGCTACAGGCAGGCTCCACAGCCTGATCCAGGGAGTTCTGCAATTATTTTTCTGTCGTGCTTAGAATCTGGCAGGTCATTATAGCCACAAGAGGTTGAAAATCCCATCTGAGCAGTTGCAGTCCCAGACGATCACACAGAAGCCAGTCTGGGAGAGGAAATGAGCTGTGTCGTAGATTTATTTTTCCCAATGCGTTTTGAATTTATAGCAGAATCTCCTCTCTCCCCTCAGACCTCATATCCTTCAATTTTGAGTTTTCTCATAAAGAATTTACTGCCTGTGCTGAAAAAACAATTCCCTGGCCCCGCGGAGAGCGGCGGGGTTTGGGGGATCCTGGGGCCAGCACGGGGGGTCCCCTCGCCCCGGCCGGTCCCAGTCAGCACGAGGAAATCGCCGCCGCCGTCCTCTCGGTGCCCGGAGCCCCGCCAGGAGCCCAGCGCAGCGCCGGCTGCAGTCGGAGCAGGAGCGGCTCCTGCCGCCCGCAGCGATCCCCCGTTGCGATCCCAGCTCCAACACCGCGCTGGCCCCGCGACACTTTGCCCGCTCGCCGGGGGAGAGGCGGGACCGCTCGGGACCCCCAGCCGACACCGACAGGACCCGAACCAGAACGCCCGGTCCCACCCCCGACCCCGCCTGGCTCCGCGCAGGGCCGGGAGCGGCCTCGGCTCAGCTGTGAGGGGCGGCGCGGGGCGGGGACGCCGGCGATGGTCCCGGCCCGCTCGGGGCGCTGGGGCGGGCTCGGGGCGGAGCCGGGGCTCTGTGAGGCGGGGCCCAGAGGCGGCCGGGGCCGGGGCCGGGGCCGGGGCCGGGCAGCACCGGGGGCGTGGCTTCAGGGGCGCGGGGCGGGTCCCAAGTGCACGGCCCCACCGGAGAGCTCCTCACCGAGCCCGTAAAGCAGCAGCGACTTGCGGCACCCTTTTGAATGCCCCCCCCCCGGCTCTCGATTGGCGGGGCCGCTGAGGCATCGGCAGCGCCGATTGGACAGTGGGCCCCGGGAACAGCCCCGGCCCCCCGGCCCGCGCTGAGGGCCCGGGGGCTCCGTCCCGAGACCGGCCCCGGCCCCAGCCCGGCACCGGCCCCGCCTGGCCCCGCTCCCCCGGCACCGGCCCGGGCTCAGGCCCGGCCGCTCTCGGCCCTGCTCCCCCGCTACAGGCACCGGCCCGGGCTCTGGCCCGCCCCCACCCCCCCCAGGCCAGCGTTCACGTAGATTTCTGTTTAGTTTCCGTCTCAGAAGTGAGATCTGTGCAGGAGAGGTGCTGTTCGGAAGAAAGCATGGAGTAAATCTGCTCGGGGGATGTGTAAGGAAGAACTATGGTGGCAGGCGAGGGCAGTATTTATAAACTGTCTCTATATTTCCCTGTCATTCTGGGTGTTTGGATTTAGCCTGGGCTTGTCAGCTGAGTCACGAAGAAGCCAACTCAGCTCCTGAACTCTCAATGAATGTTTGAAACACTTTCCGCAGAAAGACAAGGTAGCAATGGTTCCAAAGGAAAAATTGTAAATGGAGGGTACCGGTTGCTGGGGAATTTCCTTGGGTATTACGGATCTCAGGCATGTGGAGTTTTGGAGGTGGAATCCCAATTTGAGCCTTGGGCACCTGCGGGAGAAGACGGGTCCTAAAGCCCGGAGCCCCAGCGGGTCAGGTGCAGACCATGAACTGTCCAGGGAATGAGCAGCACGTCCCCTCTGCCCCCGCCCTCACACGCGGAGTGGCAGCAGCTGCAGGTGCGAGTTGTTGCAGGACGGTGGGGGACACAGGGCCCCAGGTGAGAGCTGTAAATGGGAATGAGCGGGAGGTTCCTGCCGGCGCCGCTTGAAGCGGGGAGTCTCCGCTCCTTCCGGCACTGAGCTGCTGGAGGAGAGGAGCGCCTGCTGCACTCCTGCCTGTGGTTTATGGAACGCCGGTGGGAGCCTCTCCCGGGGCCTGCGGGAGCACGTGGATGTGGAGCGTCCCTTCCCGAGATGCTGCGGGATAAACCTCTGTGCCCCGCAGCAGCAGGTAAGCCGCTGTTGGTGTTGTTTTTTTTTTTTGGGGGGGGGAGGGGGGGAGGGGGGCTTTTTTCCGTTTGCAGCTTCGTCTTGCCGATTCCTTCTTGGTGCTCCTGGAAGAAAAAAAGACAAAAGAGTTAAGAGGATGAAAGGAGCTCAAATTGAGTGTAGAAACTTCTCTTCCGTTGTTGTCTGTGTTTAAGCTGGGGGGAATCTGTCTTCACCTCAGATTTTCATACATAGTGGTGCTTACCTGTGGTTTTTATTCAATGTTACATTCTTTAATGGTTTCTAGTGTTTTGTTTGGCTTTTTGGTATTATTTGCTATGCACAGTTTGGTCTTTGAGTGGAGTTAACTTTTTGGGTGGATTTCTATTTGAGGTAGAACTAATTTAAGGAGCTGCCTTTGATGGACGTCTGACGTGTGTTATTGTTTTGTTTACTGTATGTAGAGATCCAGGTTGGGTCGGCTCAGTCTAGCTGGTTGAAGTTTGGGTGTTCTGTTAGATGTAGCTTTGAAATTTGTAAGGCTTTCTGTGTTTAGTGGTTTTTAATAATTTGTTGTGTAGCTTTGTTTTGCTGATAGATGGTGTATGATGAGGGATACGATGTGTTTATTTCATGTTAGGTTTCTTAGTTTCCATGTTGCTCAGAGTGTTTTTGAACTGGGTTTTGCTGCTGAATTGTTTTTTGGTGGGGCTCTTACATTTTCCGAGGGGACGTTGCCTAAAGTTTCCAGTGCTGTAGCCGGCTGTAGTGTGAGGTAGAGGGGAGGTTTTTATTTATTTAGCGATGGCTTTTATCATGGTGAGTGTGTAGTGTTTGTTTTGGTGGGTTTGAGGCAATGTGATGTAGTTAATTTCTTCAGATTTCCTGGTGTTTATAATGGCATTACTGTTTGCTGTCTTATCGGGGTTTATTTATTCAGCTTGTTTGACTACAGTGCACGTTCTGTTGTTATGGATCATTTGGGAGATATCGTTTACAGTTAAATGGATCTTTTGGCTTTTTGTGTATTTATAGGTGGTGTTTTTGTTTTGATGGTTTTGAGGCACTGTGGGTTTATCAAGTTAGGAATAACTGGTTTTAGTGTTGTTAATTTAAGTGAATTTCTGCTCTTGTTATTTTTTGTCGTTTGATTTATTTATTGTGGTGTAGTTTGATTTGTCGGTAGTTGTAGTTTAGGGTAAACTTGGGCAGAAACTTTTGAATGGGGTTTTTTTGGAAAGTAAACCCAAAGGGTATCTCTCTTTTAAATTGCTTTGGGAAGGAGCTTCCTTGGAGTAAAGTGGAAATAACTATTTATTTAACAAAGCAAGTGCTCACAAGCATCAAGAATGAGTAACACAAAATAATTAAGCCTTTTGTTGTTTTGAAGTGTGCTGGTAAATTCAGGAAGTCCTTGCTGTGGGTTGTAGCTGAGCTCCTTTGGTCTCTTCTCAGCTGTCCCGGTGTTGATAAAATGCTGAGGTCCGGGCCCCGTGGGCTGCAGGTGCCAGCTCTCGGTGCTTCTCTGGGTTTTTGAGTGTGCAGCAGGTTTGCTCAGCCCTAAGGAAAAGGAAAAATCCAGTGCAGGGGACTTCTCTGCCCTAGGCAGCTGGAACTAAGAGCCAGGCAGCTCTCTGTGCTGCAGTCTGTCTGTGCTTGAGCTGAGTATCTCGAGAGGGAGTGCACAGGAGTGAACTCTGTTTTCTTAACACAAACTGTGAACTTTGCCTTCCCTTGCCTTGCTCTCAAGATCAGCCTGAAAGGTACAGAAGGCATTTTTGAAGTAGTTATTTTACGTGTTTGAGAGGTTTTGGCACTTAAAATATTTGTTTTGGAGGAAGTTTGCTTGGGGTGCTTGGAGTTTTAGATTAGTTCTAATGGGATTATTTTATTTTTAAGTAGGTGGTTTTAGGTTTCATAGCAGTTAAAAGTTGTGACTTTTTTGTTACATTAGTAGTAGAAAGTAGGTTTTGATTTTGTGTGTAGTGATAGGATTGGTGTATATGGTGTACCAGTCTTGACTAAGGGTTTAAAATGCTGTGGTTTGGATGTGTGAGGTTAGTGAATTTATGTAGTTCAAAAGACATGGGTTTTCTGCTTTTTATTTTGTTAGAGGCAGGTCTTCAAGTTGGGGGGGGGTCCTGGGTATACATTTTGGAGGTTTTTTGAGGGGAATGGGCATGGGGTTATTTTTATTATATTTAGTGGTTTGACTATGAGGAATAAGAGTTGGGGTTTTTTGGTGGCGTTTTTTTCTCTTTTCTAAAGCTCATATTTTTGTGTGTGGCTCTAAAATTCATGTCTTCGTATTAGGGGTAGTGGTGTTTCTGGTGCAGCTCTAAGCATCCATCATTGTTTGTGTGTTTCAGGTGGTCCATTGTATTACACAGAGACCTCCGCACTGACCAGGCAGCAGATCTGCTGAGATCATGCATCGATGTTTGGTTTTCTTTATGGTACCTGACTGAGAGACAGCAGGAAATCCCCTGAGGGCGAGGCAGCCTTCTTTGGCACCCAACGTGGAATCTGGTCCCCTGACATCCGAGAGATAAGTGGAGGGCTCGGAGCCGCAGAGGGGATACAAATGTGGTGCTGGGCTGGGAGTCACCAGGAGAGATTTTTCAGTCAATTTTGGAGGTGGGGATGTCCAAGCTGTGACACCTCAGGCTACAGAAAGGGAAAATGTCATTTTTAATTCCAATGCTGAGGTGAGCAGGGCAGAGCAGTCCTGGCGTGTGTCGTGTCACCTGTCTGTTGTGCACTCTGTGTGTTGTATGTGTTTCGTCTTTCATGTGTTTTCCCTTAGCCCTTCGAGGGGCTTATCAAAACCCTGGCATCACTCTCAGCATCTCTGGTCTCTGCGTTCCTCGGCCAGGTGCCTTTGACTCGGGTGCTCAGACATGCACCAGAATCCATCTCTCTTCACAAGCATCCAGTCTGATGCCTTTTCAGGTCTTGTTCTGAGCTGTGTCCACAGCCGTGCACTGCCACGATCCATTCTGGAGGATTAGGTCTTTTAGGAATGCAAAGATAGGTAGAGGATTCTGACCGTAGGATTCTCGGGCATCCATCTTTTTGCTTCTTGGGATAATCATCCCACTGGCATCTTGCCGCAGGGTTCTCTGAGCCTGGTCAGCTCACCCTCAGTCTGACCTCGGTCATCTCATCCCGACCTCTCTCGGTCCTTGCGGTCGCTCCTGTTGCCGAGAGTTTTGCGTCCCCTCGTTTGTCCTGTCCTGTGTCACGGGTGTCTGTGTGTGTTTGGCCCGGAGCTGCTCTGCCTTGCTGCTTAGTCTGGGGGTAGGGGTAATAGGGCAAGGCCCGGGGACTTGGAATTTGTCACGTAGGGTGTAGTTGGCCTGTCGAGGGTATTCCTAGGTTGCCACAAGACGTCTGGAGCTGTCAAGTTACCCTGCAGCACTCTGACTTTTGTCTGAACTTTCTTTCAGATGCAGCTGGATAAAATCTGTGGCAGAACGCCCCATCCCGGGTGACCCAAGAAGGTCAGTCACTGTAGGTGTTTGCAGGGGAAGTGTAAAGGGTGGCCGTGTTACAGTGCTGTTCTTTGTCTTTATTTTTAGGAGGCGAAGCCGGATATCAGCACTCAAGGTGCAGTGGGCACGGTGAGCAGTGGTGGGTGGACAGAAGCAGTTGCTGTTGCTCAAGCCTCACTCGCTGGTGGAACTCTAAGCCTCAGTTATTGTGTGTTTCAGGTGGTCCACTCGCGTGACGCCGAACTCCCCTCTCACCGACCGGACTGCTGACCCGGTTCACCTGGCTCGTGAGCCCTCCGGGAGCATTTCAGGACTCTGTGAGGAAGCCTTGATCTCCTCCATTTGAAGGCCCCATCCAGGTAGGCTTGGCTATCGGCCGAGCAGTTGGGGTTAGGATTCGGGGAGGAGGAGCGAGGGTCCCCTGGAGGTTCAGCAGTGCCACGTCACCTTGTCTGCTCTTAACCCAGGCACAGCCCGTGACGTCGGCGTTGGCCTCTGGGCGCAGCTGAAGCACGGGGCCCGAGGACCCAGGAACGCTTAGGAGGAGATGGTGAGTAGCAGAATTGCTGCTTTTTGGCCAATGTGCTGCTAAGATCACGCATTCATGTTGGGTCATCTTTGTTGTAGCTGACTGAGAGAGCAGCCCGGTGACACCAGGAGCTTCCCTGAGGGTGAGGCGGCCTTCTTTGGCACCCGGCGTGGATATGCATCCTCAGACGTCCGAGAGATAAGTGGAGGGCTACAGCTCACAGAGGGGATGAAATCAGGGTGCCAGGGCAGGGGTCACCGGGAGGGATTTTTGGGTCAGGTTTGGAGATGGGCATGCCCAAGCTGTGACACCTCAGGCTACAGAAAGGGAAAATGTCATTTTTAATTCCAATGCTGAGGTGAGCAGGGCAGAGCAGTCCTGGCGTGTGTCGTGTCACCAGTCTGTTGTGCACTCTGTGTGTTTTATGTGTTTCGTCTTTCATGTGTTTTCCCTTAGCCCTTCGAGGGGCTTATCAAAACCCTGGCATCACTCTCAGCATCTCTGGTCTCTGCGTTCCTCGGCCAGGTGCCTTTGACTCGGGTGCTCAGACATGCACCAGAATCCATCTCTCTTCACAAGCATCCAGTCTGATGCCTTTTCAGGTCTTGTTCTGAGCTGTGTCCACAGCCGTGCACTGCCACGATCCATTCTGGAGGATTAGGTCTTTTAGGAATGCAAAGATAGGTAGAGGATTCTGACCGTAGGATTCTCGGGCATCCATCTTTTTGCTTCTTGGGATAATCATCCCACTGGCATCTTGCCGCAGGGTTCTCTGAGCCTGGTCAGCTCACCCTCAGTCTGACCTCGGTCATCTCATCCCGACCTCTCTCGGTCCTTGCGGTCGCTCCTGTTGCCGAGAGTTTTGCGTCCCCTCGTTTGTCCTGTCCTGTGTCACGGGTGTCTGTGTGTGTTTGGCCCGGAGCTGCTCTGCCTTGCTGCTTAGTCTGGGGGTAGGGGTAATAGGGCAGGGCCCGGGGACTTGGAATTTGTCACGTAGGGTGTAGTTGGCCTGTCGAGGGTATTCCTAGGTTGCCACAAGACGTCTGGAGCTGTCAAGTTACCCTGCAGCACTCTGACTTTTGTCTGAACTTTCTTTCAGATGCAGAGGGGTACAATCCCTGGCGGAGCAGCCCAGGGACCAGACACCTGGGCCTGACACAGCTCCCTGCTGCGGGTTCCTGGGGAAACGGATTTTTAAATTTTTTAAACTTTCTACTAGGTTTTAATCGTCAACTTGGTAAAAATTAGTAGTTATGGCATAAGTCATATTGTTGGCGTTTTCTTGGTGAAAACATGAGGGGCTGGTAAGTAACAGGCTCCAAAGACAGCAGTTTTTTTAATAGCTGTGAGATTTATATCTTGATTTTGAGACTCTCTTTTGGCTACCTGTGTGGTTAAGTCTTATTTTGAAGTTAGCTGCTTCAATAATGAATTTATGCTGCAAATACCCTCTAATGTCCGAAGGTTAAAGCAGCAACACCAGCATGCCACCTCCTTAATTCTTAGCAGCTAAACTTGATCTTTACTAAACTGAAAACTTCATTTTTAAAACATAACTTCATAGACAAGAGGTCTCCCCAGCAGCTGTGTGGGGCGGTGCTGGGGGAAGAAAAAGAGAGTCAGGAATGGTGTGGGGCAGAGCTGGGGAGAAAAAAGGGGTTAGAGTATCTATGGGACTGGAATGGGGTCAGGATGTGGGGGGCATGATTGTGATCTGTGGGACAGGGAATGTGTGGGGATGATGTTCCCTGCCCACACATTCTGGCCCCATAGATTTCTCTGACCCCATTTTTCTGCCCCACAGATTCCTGCCCCATAGATTTTCCTGCCCCGTAGATTTCCTGGCTCTGTTTCTCTCCCCCAGCTCTGCCCCACACGTTCCTTCCCCCATTCCTGCCCCACAGATCTCTGCCCCATGGGTTTTTCTGACCCCTGATTTTCTCCCTGAGCTCTGGCCCATACATAACCCTGCCCTACACATATCCTGCCCCACATCCTGACCTCGTGTCTCTGCCCCACACCTTCCTGCCCTACAGAGTTTCAGATGTCAAATACAAGTAAGTCTGGAGTTCCTTTGCATCTACTCCCACAAAATTCAAGTGACTCTTGGATAGGGGCAAGTAGACCTGTTGAATTTCCACTTCCCTTTAAAATCAGAGCAGAGGAAGCAGATTTTAAATCATCAATCCATAAACTTCCACTGACTTGATGACTGTTCCAAAAGTTTTCAGTGTTAGGAATTTGTGAGCTTGTTTTCCAGGCAAGCTGGGATTTGGATATTATTCCTTTTTTTTTTTTTTTTCTTGGGTGTTTCTCCTCTCTCTGGTTTTAGGAAGGGAATGTTTATTGCAAATGCTAGGTTTCCATCCTGATTGGGATTTTGGTGCGTCTTAGGGCACGTTTCCAAGGAAATTTACCACATTAATGTTGGCAAATCAGGCATTGTTCAGCAGCGTACCCACAGAATTCTGTGAATTGCCAGGAAAACTTGCCAAGTGTTTAATGGCCATGATTCGTCTCTTTGTAAAGTTCAATTTGCTGCATTTGTAATTCCATGAATCCCATTCAAACTTCAGTCCTGGCCTGGCTGCTGTTCCTGGGACACAGTGAGGTGGTTCTTTCCTGCCTTGGCACACGGGTGGATGTTCATCCAAAGTGAGCTTCCCGCTAAGATAGAATTTGTTTCCAAGCAACGCTGGGCATTGTCTAGAAAACCTTAGTTTGTGGGAGGCACTGGGGTGTTTTTTTTCCCCATATTGCAGCATAACCCAGGAAA